>JAXCHB010000043.1:6117500-7317500 GCA_036926305.1 Uropetala carovei
GTCGAATCACCTGTATTACAATCTTGTCTTGAATCGAGGAAAGGTTGAGTTTAAAATGTAGTTTGTAATAAATATATTAGATTTTAAATACTATACGTTTAATAATACGTTAAACTTAAAAAAATTAAAATTAATAACCATTGCAAAATTTTTGGTGGGGTGCGGGATTACCATGGATCGCTGTGGGGGTGCGGGGCTCGCAAAAAATGTTAAGAACCCCTGCTCTTAGCAATCCATTTTCTGAAAAAATATTTCAAACAATTCTCGTGGAAAATTATACTGTCTACAACTTTGATGACGACAAATATTTAAATAAATTAAGTCATAACAGCTTCCCTGATTTGCCCGTAATATTACGCGCACCTGCCGTCCAATTTCAAATGAGGAAAAAAATTCATATTTTGATAAAGACAATTATTGTATCAAAGTTAATATTTTGAAAAAATTAAAGCATTTATTCCAAATATTAGAAATATTTTCATAACAAGGATTGTGTGAGAAAATTATTTGTAAAATTAAAAAACATGAACTTTTTTGAACGAATAAAAAAAACGCACGGAAATGGTTAAAGGAATATAATTGAAAGAAAAACGGAAAAATGGCAGGAAGTTTTTTCCGGTTTATCAGTGCCAGCCGAAACCTTTTCAGATATTAAAATACTAATTTGCTTTAAAAGTAAAGGACGCCTAAAAAAACTTAAAACGCACGAAAACTAACTGCACTTTTTAAATGCGGATTAGAAAGAAAATAAACCGCAGTCGGTAGGATTCGAACCCACGCTCCCAGAGGGAATCTGATTTCTAGTCAGACGCCTTAACCACTCGGCCACGACTGCCATATTAGCCATCCTTTGGACCATGTAGTGAACACTGTACTTATAAGGGTTCCAGCATAAATTCTTATCGAGTTATTAACTGAGTTATGACGTAGACCAAAAGTTTTAAATTAAGCAAATTGTTAAATCGCTGTAAACCTTAGTCAAAACATGTTAGGAAAGTACTGCGAAATCAGATATTATAATGCGATTTTTTTACAAGCCCCGCCCATCCCTAGCAGCTGATTCCAGATCCACCAAATTCTTGTCACACCTAGCTCTCATACGTAGTAGCTTGTCCCGGAAATTTGATTTCTCTACGTTGAACCATTTCAGAGATATCGCCTGCACAGACGGACGGACAGAAAAAGTGAACACACAAAAGTGTTTTTTTTGTAAAAAATATTGTTAAAAACATATTTATCCAGCACGTGACTTACTCCATACAGATTAATGAACATGATTGCTCTCGACAAAAGAAGACGAATGAAAATTATCCTTGGCAACGTACGCATCTCTAACAACAATTAAAAATTCTTGTCATAGCAACAGACGCTAAGGTATCACTTAGCGACGTACTTAACATAAAGTCAGACGATAAATCGAAATATCTCTTGAAAGACGTCTTCATACAAATGTTGTAGAAAACAAAATTTTCTACGAATTTGCTCATGTCAGATATTTATGTAAATAAAGTTCTAGAGGAGATATTTGAAAAAACGGAAAAAGTACAAGTTAAAACATCCACTTTGGGTAGGCCAGTTTCAGCCAAAACCTTTAATTTATAATGAAAATCTTAAGTATAAAGTTTTGTGCTGATCTGTTTATTAGATTTTGAGGGCCGAAAATATTCCTTTTCAGCTAGTATTCCTTCTTTTAATCCAATGCGTTCCAGAACTTAAAAAAAAATGCGTCCAACAAACTCATTATTATTTAATAGGCTTGAGAACATGCGTCGGCAGTAAGAGAAACTTGGTCTCGCGGAGCCAAAGTGAAAAGAAAAGATAACAAAAAGGTGCGTGATGGGAATGAAGACACGAAAACGCCTTTTTTAAAAAAGAGATTCGAATAATAAGACAGACAGACAGACAAACTCCATTATTCGAGCTAAATTGAGATTATATATACAAAGAGGATGGTTGCCACTGAAAGAGAATGATAGAGTGAAAGGCATGAAATAGAAAACATGCGAGATAAAGAATTAGAGAGAGAGAGAGAGAGAGAGAGAGAAAGAAAGAGGCGGAAGAAAAGCGAGACGCGACGGAGCCGGCGCAACAATGGGTCCATTATCGAACGATGATGAAACGGCTGAGAATGGCCCCGAGGAGGTAACCTGGCAACAGGCACACACACACACACACAACTACCGCAAGGTGAAAATAATGGAGTGCCGCCTATACATATGTTATCGTAATTTTATAATAATTCATATGTGCCCGTTCGTCCTTCACGCTTTTTTTTTAAAGCAGTTCAATCAGGAATTAATTGCTGAAATATTGCACACGGCTTTGATGATCGTAAATCGTGAGTTATTAGGATGCTCTAAGAACTCATGAAAGGTAATTAGGGTTCAATTCCAACTTTCTTTTCGCCATTTGCTAATAACATTGGAGCGAGTGTAGGTACTATGATTTTAATTTACATTTAAAAATAGATTATAATATACATATCTAGAGGTCCTAAATATTGTTATGTACTTACCTATTGATCGAGAGTGAGTTTATGCCTGTGTTTTCTTGCTAATAGCATTTTGAATTTTAAATTGAGATTGGAATTAACCAATGGAACCTATTGTAAGCAAGATGAAGTAATTTTTATCGATATATTTAAACAAGTTAGGAAAATGTACAACATATCATAAATGGGAGCGTTTCGTGCAATGGAGTATTAGAAAGAAATTATATACCTGTACGTAAGGGAAACAGCGTTTTAAAGTTCTTTTCTTCATCATAAATAATCCATTTTCTTCCTATTTAAAAATATTACATGCACACGTAAGTAAATTAAACGTTTGTTTGTGAGATTGTTTATGTTAGCAACAATGAAGAAGTGACCGTGCAAGAAATTTTCCGTTCAACTCGAATTAAGACATTCTTGTTTGATTTTATTGATAACGGTTACTCCGACGATAAAAATGTATAAGAAAAGAAATACTATACTTTACTAGTTCTACAACTTTTATTTGAAAAATATTTTACGAGACATGACGGAAAGTTCATTTTTTGTCACCAGTGAAGTGGTACTCCTGATTAGCGTACGTGATTCATTTTTGCGATTTTCCTATTCTTTGATTGTAAGTCCTTAATATCAAATTTCATGAAAATCAGTTCGGTAGAAGCCGAGAACAAACATACGGACGATCAGACAGGCAGACGGGCGGACAGACGGACAAACAGACCGACCGACGATAATAGGCGCTCACGCTGGAAGCGAAACGCGCCTAAAAAGTCTAAAATGCTCAGCAACCATTTAAATTTCACGGCACACTTTGTCGGATTCTCTCGAACTTTATGGCACACCGAACCAAATTTATCGAAATTATATGGAACATTTTTACCACCTTGTAGTCAACAAAAAATCGTCTTTCCCAAAATTATTGCTAAAAATCTACACTTTTCAAATCGTTTAGCCCAGATTATGAATTAAACCTATGACAAAAATCCCAATTCACCAAATAACGAAGCAACTTGGTTTCGATTTCAAGTAGCGGAAACAGCCCAAGAAATCGTACCATAAGACACATGAGGTATATGTGGTTTTAACATTAGAATAATAAAATAGCATTTTCCTCCTAAAATTTCAAATTTTAGGGCGGCACACTAAGTACAGTGTCGCGGCGCAGTATTGTGCCGCGGCACACCGGTTTCGGAGCACTGCTTTACAATACTATGTTTAAATATTTATAAATGTAAATATTCCCTTGTGTACTTGAGAACTGAATTAGTAACAACATCTTGCTTCGTGTCCTTGGGGAAATCCACCTCATTTATATTATTAGACAAGGTGAGGTGACGCTTTTTGCCAGGTGGAGTTCGTTCTCTAAGCTACCAGGAGAGAGCGTAACTGTAGAGTTCAGGTAGTTCCCCCTAACGTAGCGATTGAAAATTACTAGAAGCTACCTCGGTGATCGTAATATGTAGAGTGTAAGGGAGCGAATTCCATCAGAAAAGATAAAACTCTCATATGCCATGACAATAAATAAATCACAAGGCCAAACCTTAAGGAAAGCTGATATTTTTCTGCACGAGCCTTGCTTTACGCATGGAAAATTATATCTGGGATGCTCAAGAGTTCAAAATAAACATTCTTTAAAATTTCAGATAATACCAGGTTCCAAGCAAGGAGCGTCTCTCACAAATATACTATAAAGAAGTTTTGAAAATTAAATAAAATAGGCTCCTAGTCCAAATTGTTTTCTAACAGCTTTCCAATAAATTACGTAAAATCATCACAATACGTCGAATTTCTAATCGAGCGCCAAAAAATTCTTCTCTAAAATACGCGACCATCTTTCCCAAAAATATTATTTATGCATCAGAAAGACTTCTTCACATTAAACGCATTAATCTCATAGAACTTATTTCATGCTTCGTGCAATATTTTAAAAGTTTTATCTTCATGCTTCCACGGGCTTCCACTTTTTCTCTGCTATTTATCGACATTTAATTCCATTATCTCCTTATATCGCTCCCTGTAACACGCACCTTCTCGTAGATATCGTATCGCTCGTGTTGAAGGCATCCAATTATCGTCCGCATCGAAAAGCCGCCTGCTTTATTTTCTTTTTTTTTTACGAGGAAAGAAGAAAGAGAGGAGGATTGGGCGTGGATCTTTGGAACGACAACTCCCAACGCCCTTTGGAAACAACAGGTGGAGTTCGGGAGTGACATAGCCGCCGCTGTTGTTTTTTTTTTTTTTTTTTTTTTTTTAAGGCGTAGCACACCGATTCATAAGGACAAATATCGCATTCGTTCCTCTTGAAAATAATATCTTTGGAGATGGTCCAAGTTATCTCTCTTCAGTGGGAGCTACGGATAACATTATCACAAAGATGTTGGCATAGGGAAGAGCATTTCTGCGTTAACTAGGTATTAACTAGAGGTGCACCGAAGTTTGGCTTCTGCTTCGGTATTCGGCCGAATATCCACTAAATATAAGTACTATTCGGCTTCTGCTTCGGCCTCGGTGAGTTTAAGGCCGATTAACCGAATGTTTTCCAAATATCAAATGTCTATATTTTTACTTTTTTTCTATGAAGGGAATAATATTAAATATTTATTATTATTTAACAATATAAAGTGCTTGTGCAAATTTAAACCTTAAAAACTTTGGCTAAAGACTACGGTTGCCAAATTTAAGACCTTCATGACCTGGAGATTCTGATCTGAAACCTGGTGACTTTGGAGGAAACCCTGTTTTTTTTGCTTTTCACAGGTATTCTGTTATTCAAGAATTGCTTAATTAAAAAAATTACTGTATTCAATTTTTTTCATGAATACAATATCTACTTTATCTATAATACGTAAATGGAGAAAGTAAAAACGAATCTTAAAACAGAGTTTGACCTACAGGTGTTACAGAACGGGTGGCCACGGCTCCTTCGAAAGATGCGATATAACCGGGAATATGCAGGGTGGTCACACCACCACCACAATACAAATATCCGTATAAAACATAGCACAAGAGATGTTGGAAAACCCTTTGTCCTACACTAAACTGTTCCTACATTTCCCTGGCCGATTGATTGCAAGGGAAGGACCACCTCGCTTCCCGGATTTTATCCCAATGGATTTTTTCTCTGGGGTTATGTAATGCCTTTTTTAAGGAAGTTGCAAATCTGTATATACTCAGTCCGCTGATCAACGTTGTAATTACTTCCATGACTTCCCAGATGTTGAAAAACACTTGGCGAGAAAGAGAATCCCGCTTGGACGTCCTGCGTGCTGTAAATGATGTCCCCGTGTGGAGATTTGTAATGTGTAATAAAACTCTTTGAGTTGTACTTTCAAATGATGGAAACATTTTTGCAACGTTACCTGCAGTACGTGTTATACGGATGCTTGTAATATGGTGTATAAATTATGGTCACCCTGTAGATACGGCCGAACTTCTATATGTCGAAAGTCTATAACTCGAATTTTCCATAATTCGAAATGATATCATTTTACAGGACAAAATATATATATATATTTAATGTTATTTTTCTTCTATAATTCGAATTTTCCATAAGTCGAATATTTTTTGTTTTCATTGGGGTTCGACTTACAGAAGTTCCACTGTATATCAATGGTTAAGTTCACACAGTACGAGTTTTATTAAAAATAACCTTCATCCAGTTATCTTTTTTTTTAAAAAAAACATTTTTTGAGGTCTTTCTGGAACCTTAGAAATTAGAACGTGTGCTGTAATGGATTCTAATGGGAGGCACGTATCCGCTCACTATTCTCCATGAAATCTTTTTAGTTCCCGCGATTAGCGTTTTGTATGTCTGTCACGCGCGTCCGTGTGAGAAGACTTTCTCATTTTCTCTCTTTCACTCTCATTGTTCTACTCTCCCTCCCACCCGATTCAATCTCTGTCCTTTATATCGTCACATTTCTCCCCCATTTTCTTTTAGCGTTTCTTTCCCCTCTCTCTCTCTCTTTCACTTTGTATCTGTTCTCCTCCCTTTCTACTTTCTTTTTTGGCTACTTCTTTTATATACCCTACTATTAACCTCCTTCTTTCGTCGGGATTGGCTTCGCGAGGGTCCTCTTGTATATCAAGGGGTGAAATCTTTTCATTTTATTTTACGTGGAGGACCGAATTCGTTATTTCGAATGCATCGACCGTGTTAGGAATTGAGAGAGCGCCTCGGGTGGCCGGAAGAAAAAGAGTTTAAATCGAAACTTACTCAAGAGAAAGCGTCATTGAAAGAATTATAATCAAGGGGGGGGGGGGGGGGGGGGGGGGGAAACATTTTTTTGTGCGTAAAACTTCACCAGTAATATTTTAAAGAACGTGACTTCAATTAAGAACCATTAAACTGCCTGTTTTCAATTTCACATGTCGCCATATTTATGACAGCTTCGCGAGCCACGTCATATGTTCTGTAGGGCCAAAAAAAAAGCTCCCCGAGCCACATAATACGTCCTGGAGAGCCACATGCGGGTCACAGAAGCTTCGCAAGGCACAAAATATGTTTTGGAGGACCAAATAGAAGCTTGAAGAGCCACATCATATGTCCTAGAGGGCCGCATGCGGGCCATATATTCCGCACTTCTGATTTGAACCCATGAAGCAAATATAATTTTTTCCTCCTAGCGACATGGATAGCGAAATATGAAACAGAACTGAACAGAGCATTAACGAGCTCGCCTTTTAAGTGGTTTCTCCGGATTAAAACAAGATATTAAGTTGCTAATTAATTATTAATTTAAAGTTGTGCTATTCGTCGTTTCGTTATACGTCGCAGTTTTCAGGAGAGCATATTAACTAACATACAACCGTGTGCGGTTTCAAATAACAGGAATTTCTGACTGTGTAAACATAATACGGAGATTCTAACTCCAGTACGCTGCATGGATATTGCGACATTACCTTTGACATAGGAAATGATTTCCGTTGAAATAAAAAGGGATATGGCGTCATGAAACAAATAGGAAGGGGTAGGGGAGAGAGAGAGAAAACGATCGTGCCCGCTTTCCTGGTTCTCAATTGCATCGTATTGCAGGAAGAGTTTCGTGGGGAGTCCACCTTGACTAGGAGGCCGCCACCGTCGCATCCTCTCTCTCTCTCGAAACGTTTTTTTAATGCGCTATTTATTACCCTTTTCCTGCCTCTTTACCCTCAACTGTTTAATCGTCCGATAAACGTTCCCCGCAGGGCGAGCCATAATTTTAAACCCCCCTCCTGTTAATGCGCAACTACGGTTTCGAAAAAAAAAAGTCTCATTTTTTTCGGCGCTTACGTCACTTTTCAGGGACGTTTGGCGCGTGGATTCCTCCGCGGAGAAAGGTCATTAAAGTACTTCCTATTATCTTAAGTTTCGGAGTAGATATGATCAGCTCCGCCATCTCTCTCCATTAGTCTGCTCGTTCCTCTAAACGACTTGGGATTCTGCCGCTAGGGTCGCGCCACTCCTTCCTGAATCCGATTTTCCCTCACCTTCGACCTTAACTCCGCATTTAACGCCCATCCGAGTATTACTCTCTCGGTTTCTCTTTAATCTAAGTCAGACCGGCCTTTCCTGTAATTGGAATGCCGACTCACAACTTCACCTACGTTTAGAATGAGCAGCCTTAATATTTTCGCGTCGGAAATTCCTAGGTAAGCAATTACTTTCCGGTACTCCCCTAATATAACGCGAGGGATACGTTACCATGGAAAAAAAACAGCGTAATACGGGGAAACCGC
Organism: Uropetala carovei; assembly: GCA_036926305.1. NCBI lineage: Eukaryota > Metazoa > Arthropoda > Insecta > Odonata > Petaluridae > Uropetala > Uropetala carovei. Next base: position 6,125,710 of record JAXCHB010000043.1, read on the forward strand.
GTTCTGGGATACCATAACTCCACGGAAAATGGAGTTATACTAAATTTCGATACTAAAACTCCGAATAATACCTATAGTAAAACACGGCACAATATAATAATAATCTACGCATTTATTAACATTAAATTAATACAAAACGTATTCAATAAAAGTGGATCAACATAATAAAACATGGTTTATCATAGCCCATTTTTTTATCTGCAGAGGATAAATAAGTTAGTATTCTGACATTAACAAACTGGCAGAGTGAACAATTAATGACAGGAACCTGCTAACAAGCCTTGTATTTTGTATTTACGAGGCTTAGCGGAACCTGAAGGTAAATTTTAGGTTAAAATTCTGTAAAAATTACATATTTGTGTTTGATGTAATTTTCTTTGTTTTATGTATTTTGAAAGTTGGAATAAATAAATAAACTTTGAACTTTATAGATCACATATCCTTAACGTAGTGTGCATACTGTAATGCATTATAGTGAGAAATGTGCATAAATAATATACATTTTACACGGCATGCATACCGCAATACAATATTAAAAATTGGATACTATATCGGTCTTCGAAAATCGCGTATACGAAAATCCGGGCTCTAATGATTCCACGTTATAGGCGGATCGACTGTACATATGTTACATTGACACTAGTGTATACTACAGTAACCTGCGCCTGTGAGCGCATAAGCTTTTTATCCCTTCCGATACTATAACCAACTATGTATTGCAAAAGTTAATGGGAAATTGAAAAAAAGGATCTATTAATATTTGTCGATTACGGTTAAAACACAGATTGAAGGAAAGGATTTCATAAAAATACCATTCACTTTTTTTCTCGAAATATTTTACGCATACGGCAGAGGTGGAAGGTTTGGCTAATGATTTCCAATCTCTGAAAACATGCGTAACGAGTACTCCCATGGGAGTGGATTTTTAATTAATTAAAGCTTAATTATTTTTGTGAGTTTACTAAAATTCGCACGAATGAAATTTTTTTTGAAGCATCAATAATAAATGATAAGAATTTTTTACGGTTAGTATATATTTTTTTAAAATATACGCCATAACGTACCACGTTCCCAGTTTTCTTTTTTTTATATAACTTATCTCTTAATCGCTTGAACAAAAACGTTGATTGCATGTTATTAACATACTATTTACGATATGCCACAAGACGCGCAAAATTAATTAATTTTTTAATATTTTCAAATCGGTTTTTAAATAAACGGAATAAGTGAAGGTATTCCATAATGCAAAAGATTTTTTTTAATAGGAATAATAAAATGATTGAGAGGGATTTTCGAAGAATTAAAACATAAAACCCGGAAGGGTCCGCTTGGGATTCAATAAATAATTAGGATGCCATTGAGTTAAATTTATTCCGACTAAATTAAATCCGGGGACAATTAAATTATGCTGTTATCGAATTTTCAGGGACTCATTCAATATATTTTTTTTTTAAATTAAATTTTTTTACGTACTCTCGCTTTTTTGCTTGCCATATTTTCACGTCATTGCTTCTAAATATTTAGATATAAATAGATTTTGCAAGGAAATACAAAGTACGGCTTCATCATAAATTTATTTGACTAAATTTAATTTTTTAATTTCTCCGTACATACATAGAGTTTAAGAGTAACTTAAAGATTTAATTTTGAGTCGTAATTATCTTACATGTTTTAAATGTATACGGGCAGTTCTCGCTTTCCATCGTTCCGCTCATTAATTAACAACATTGTTTCATTCTTCCGTCCTCGCGATCCGTTTATTCGACGTATGTTGACGCTTTTCGTCGTTCCGTTTTTTTTTGTTGTATCGCTCATGCGTAAGTGCCTAAGTGACAAAAAAACATTGTTTCATTTTCTTAATGGAAATATTTCACATAGGTAGTTTACCCCAGGAACAGTGAATTATATCCCTCAAATGGAAAATAGTGATCCGCTTTTCGTTGCAGTTTTCAGGATCGTAAACTAAGGTATAAGTGGGGACTGTCTGTACATCTATTATGAGATTAGAGATGTAAACACAGAATATCGACACATATATTAATTGAGTAATGTCCGTCACATCCCACGAAGTGCAAGGTTTTGTTCTTTCATTCATAAAAATAGGTAAATACGGACAGATTTTCTCCTTTTTACTTTATTCGACGGCTAATACTCAATGCTATCTTATTCTTACGATGTTTACGTGTCACATAGCCGAATTTTTCAGAAATACGCAATCTTTTTCGAAATTTTGTGAATTTTTCGTACCTACTCTTTCCAGGCGTTGCCAAGCCGACTCTCATTGTTGCCTCCGATAAAATTAGCGTCGATTATGCCCTCAAATAGACGGAAGAATAGCGAATTTGTTTCGTGTTTTGTTTAAGCATCGAAATTATTGTTGTATTAACGTCAATCTTTATACATAGCAACGTAAATACTTAATAGAATCGTCTTTCATCATTTGAATACTGAGGCCTTGTCTATTTCGTAAGTAAAATAATTATATTCTAAGTTTTTTGTTTTTATTAGCGGAAATAGGGCCACGGATAAGGTTTACATTTACCAATTCAAAATTCCTCTAGTTTAATACCATAAGGTGATTATGGGTTAGTTTTAAACGATAACTTCTTTGCTTTGAGCGAGCGTCAGTGAGCGGCGGCGTGTGGGTTGGGCATCGGATGTACTGCTTATTACTTTCTCCATACGTAGTAATGGGAAAGCATTGTATTCATGAAAAAAATCGACTTCGAGATTTCAACGGAAATACATGTTTTGAGGTCCCTAGAACACGTTTTGACTATTTTCGCAATGATGTGGGTGTGTGTGTTATTGTGGGCGCTCTAACTCAAAAAATACACGCCATATCGTTACCAAACTTCATATATAACACTTTAACATGAGCACAAAGAACTGATTAGTTTTTCGACAATAACGGATAACCGGAAGTCGAGGTTTATTCGACACCCGATTCGGTTTTTGCGATATTTCTTCATTAAAACATCATTATTGTATATACAATTCTATACAAAGGTTATAGAGAATGTAATTTCCTACAGTTTTCATTTGAAACAATTTTCTATAGGAGTTATTTATAAATAACCGGTTTTTCGGTTTCCGTTAAATATCTCCTTAAAAACATCGTTATTGGTAATCTTCGTAAGGACCAAAGTTGTAGAGAATAATATTTCTTCCAAGTTTTGTTTGAAACTAATTTTCGTAGAACCATCCATTTCGGATATATTTCGCTTTATCTTAATACCAGTATACAGCGTCAACACCATGTAGCGGTGAATTCTGTAAACATTCAAAATATACGTAATTTACGGCAACAAGGACGTGTCTCCTTTTACGATACGAAATAATAATTTTGCCTCGTAATATTATTCATAATAATTTAAATATCTATACCCCAAATATGGAGAAAGTCATGTGTTGGCCACATCAGATTTTATATTTTAATACTCACACAGCACCAGTCTCGCAGAGCACTATAGGCAGCCAACACTACGACGCCGTCCTAACAGAGCTCCGATATCGGAGCTGAATGGGCAAGTAGTGTAGGATTCTTTCTTGTTTACTTGTCTACAGACTTTTGCAGGCACTCTCCATTTAGATGCGATTTAAGATAATTTCCGAGTAGGTACGAGTTTGAAATTCGGCATGAATGCACGAATCACGCATTAAAACGCAATGACGAAAACAATCCCGAAAAAAAGACCAGGGTTCTACTCCAGGAGAACATTTCCGTTTCCCGTAAGAAAACACGTAAAATACGACATTTCGACGTGCAGACTTTCACTCTTTTGCAAAATTAAAATAGGGAAAAATATTACCTTCAATCACCGCACGTGGACTGTTTTAAAGAAGAACGTACAAGGTTTCTCATTCTTATCGTCGATTTACGCCTTCCGTTCGAAATTACTCACATTTCACGAATATGTGACAGATTTTGACCAAATATCGCGCTTTAATCGATAAGTTTCCTGGACAACGAATGTCATTGTTGAGACTCGAGATTCCTATTATTGCCTCAATACTCATACGTCATACGACAGAAATACGAAGCATTTATAAGCATATGTATCGAGTGAGAGGGAGGGATGGAGCGAGAGGGAAAGTGAGGGAGGGATGGAGCGAGAGGGAAAGTGAGGGAGGGGAGATAGGAAGGAAGAGAGGGGGATACGGCAATATAATTTTTCCCCCGTCATCTTGACGGGCATTTACGCTAAGTACTTAAGTAGTGCACATATTAATTTAAAAAAATAATTTTCGATAAACTTTCAAGCTCCTCCGCGTTTATTATTAAAATGCTGGCAACATTAAAAAATTTGAAATACAGGCTTCTCTAGTTGTTTTATAATTTTCTATTTTCCTTTTAATTTTTAAACTCATGACGGGCCGGATGTGACTCGCGGGCCGTAGTTTGGGCACCACTGGTATAGGAGGCGGTATTAATTACGATTGTAAACAAAGCGTAACTTGGTTAATAGAAAATCTTAAATGGGCCTCGTTAGAGGAACGTAGACTGCAAGCCAGATTTAATTTGCTAGAAAAATATGTGACAAATGGATTAGCAGATGAGATAGTCGATGTTATCAGAAGTCCGACATACAGGGTGATTCACGAAGATATGGAATAACTTCAGGAGCTGATTTCTGAGGTCATTATGAACAGAAAAGTTCATATGAACATGTGTCCGATTCCGAATAATTAAAGAGTTATGGCTGTTTGAAAATTAGAAAAAGGCAAGGCAATATCCGGAACTCGGGAAACAATTGCTGACCAATACACGATGCGTTCTCCGCTACAGTGTTTATTTCCTTGTTTATTTACTTATTTACATTGTCAAATATGAATACGCATATTATTAAAGTAGGTTTTCAAAAACCCCACCTTCGACTTCAATGCATTTTGCTGCTTGTGTGTGAATCGTGCTCGTTGCATGCCGAAGTTCACCATGACTGTCTTTTATGCGAGCCACAGCATTCAATACGCGATGAAGTAATGCATCCCGTGTTTGCACTTTAGTATGGTACACAAGATCTTTCATCCACCACCACAAGCAGAAATCCAAGGGGTTTAGGTCTGAGGACCTAGCTGGCCAATTTTGTGGACCATTGCGACCGATCCATCGCCCAGGGAACTGCTCATTGAGGTGAGTCACCACTGCATAGAAACAATGAGGTGGAGCTCCATCATGTTGGAAGTACATTCAAAGTCTTGTAGCCATGGGCACATCTTCTAACAGTTGCGGCAATTCGTTTTGCAAAAATTGTAAATAAATCTGTCCAGTAAGACGACCCTCAAAAATGAATGGACCAATTACCTGATCACAAAACATTCCACACCACACATTAATACTGAATCGGTGTTGAAAGTTACTGTCCACAGTGGCATGGAGATTAATTTCCGACCAAACATGGAAATTGTGTGTGTTGTTAATACCGTTGCAGGTGAATTGAGCTTCATCAGTGAATATGATGTACAGATGCAGATGCCAATTCTCATTATGCCAATTACAGAATTCCAGTCGTCGGGCAGGATCCCCAGGTTCGAGGTGTTGGACATGTTGCAAGTGGTACGGGTACATTCCTTCTTCATTCAATGTTCTCCATACTCTTGACTGTGAAACGCCGAGATGTGTGGATATCCTTCGTGTACTAGTACGAGGGCTATGCTGTACCTCCTCAAGGATGTTCTCTTGCTCAGCCACGTCTTGTTGAACAACACCCTCATATGGAATGTTAACGCTGGGAAGTGAGCCGGTATCTCGCAAAGTTTGGAACACTCTGCTAATAACTTTTCCATTTGGAACTCTGCGGTTTGGAAAACGTCGCTGGTATTCAGCAACAGCATTTCCATCGCAAAATCCATAAACATACACCATATTGGCATATTCAGCACTTGTAAATGTAAAAAACATCTTGAAAGTAACACTAACACAGTAACAACTAACAATGCTAATGTCAGTTCTTGCATGAGCATGTTTCGACAGGCTATGTTTGGACAGGGTCATGGTCTCACAGGCGCATGAGTTATGAGTGCAATTCACAGTGGCGTGATGCTGAAAAGCTATGAGCAGCCATAACTCCGCAAATATTCAGAATCGGACACATGTTCATATGAACTTTTTTGTTCTTAATGACCTCAGAAATCAGCTCCTGAAGTTATTCCATATCTTCGTGAATCACATATCGGAAGGCAGGGCAGCGAAGATAAGATCCGCGAGATACGTAGATTGTAGGACGGAGCGATATAGAGGATCGTTTTCCCCATAGGACTACAAGGGAACGTAATAGGAAGAGGTAAGGAGGGTGAGCTAGGGAACCATGGTGCATTGCACCCCCTGCCATCCATCAATAAGGTGACTTGCAGGGTATTATGTAGTGTATTGTATTCGTTAAAAAAATTAGAATTCGACATTTCGAAGGAAATACACATTTTGAGTACGTTCTTACGAGTTTCTCGATGACGTCCGCGTGTGATAGGAATTTTTTTCGCGAAGCAACTCAAAAGCTAATGATTAGATTAGCGCAAAAAATTTACGCAATATCCTCACGTTAGTGTTACTAAATATTTAGATATAAATCGATTGTGCGAGGCAATACTTAGAGGGATATAATCATTATAAATTTCTTTTTTAACAAAAATATCTTTTTTACTTTGCGACGTTTCTAAACGGTAACACTTATCTTGTCCGAAGCATTAATCACAATTACCGTTTAACGTTTCAAAAAATTAGCTGAGACCAGCCTAGGCTCCAATTAACTACGTCACGCACGTATCTACGTACATAATACGATACTTCCTTTTTTTTCATTCCGACTGCACGCATTTTCGTGATGCCACGCTTCGTTCGTAAAAGAATAATCTCCGTCGGTTTCCCCGAAGATTCGTCTCGCGTCACGCACGGCAACGTAAATAAAGACGTTTTCTAACTCCGCCCTTGTTACTAAAAAGAAATAGAAGCTTCCATTATATAAAAAATCCCCTATCGAAACTGATTTATGGCCATCTCTTCATTTAAAAAATAATCCGGCATCCATAATTGAAGAAAACGGGTTTTTATTTTCTTTGAGATGCGGTATACACATACGAGAAAATTAGCCACGCGTTGATGTTTTTTTTTCCTGCGACGTAAAAAAATCGTGAAGCACTGAGGGGGGAGGGAGAGGGAAGGAAAATTAATTGGAAAATGTAAGAGATAAAAGCGGAGGAAAAATCTCTTTTTCATGATGTGAATTTCTTCTTACCATTCACCTAGGTCGGCATCGCTAATCAGCCTCATTCAAATGTCCGGATGAATTATTCAAGAGAAGGAACGAAAATGCAATTTATAACATAGTATATGTTTAATTTTGTATTATGCGGCAAAACATTGCAGTTCATATCGCGTATTTCTTTTAAAGAATGTTTGGATGGTAGTTAAGCATCGAGCAAAAATTAACATTAATTTCCCCTTCACGGTGTGAAAAATTGTAAATTACACTGATCTGAAAAGGTTTAAAGCTTCTGAGTAGCCTATAAGCACGCGTGATGCGAGCACCTATCCAACTTTTTTCTTCCCAACTTAACATTCAAATTTTGTCTTAATTAGGCATTGTTTACACAGATAAATATACGAGTCGTTAATAACTTTCAAGGGAGTGGCTAAGAAGCTGTTTGGCGAAACTTTCTAACAGTTCACTTCTGACGTTGAGTGTTCTTTTCCATAAAAGGCGACATTTCTTTATATCCGTTTGGAGGGGAAAATGGAGGCGAGATTAATATACCAGAAGGAAATGTCATCAAGCTAATAATTGATCGAAAAAATCTACCTAAACGTGTTAATTAACTCTGGCGAAAAGGGCGTGATACCGATCGTATATATACTTCTACGCGGCCAACCTCTTTATTAGCTGGTCCGATGTCTCATATCGGCAACTCGCAATATAAGCTGATCTTCCGTTAGCAAGTTTAAGCTCGGAGTTTGCTAGGCCTTAGGTAAACATCCACGGTAGACAAGATTGGCCCTTGGACCTGCCAGTTGCCCATGGGATGATTATGACCAGTTTTTTTTACCGTTTATATATATAGTGATGGGCAAATCGACTAATAAAAAATAATCGAATAATATTCGCATCGCTGGCCAGGAAAATCGAATAATTAGCCGATTTTTTAGTCGGTTTTCAGCGACAACTACGGGTCACTTTGAAAACATTATTCGGATAATATCGTATCGCTTATTTAGTTTTTCTGGAGAAATCGTTTAAGGATAACATATAATCACCGGCAAAAAACTGACTAATCATTCAATTTTTTACTTTCTCATACGAAGTATCGAGAAATTATTGTTTTCGCGAAAAAATTCGACCTCGAGATTTTTACAGAAACAAGAAATAAAGAATCCTACGCCTTTAATATAGATTTGTATTAAAATTCGGAAACTCGGGTTGGACAAAGGTTTTAGCGCATTATAATTTCGAAAACGAGGCGCTCACACACACACACACATGACACGTTAATGTAAACGGCGCTAAAATTTTTTTTCAACGTATTATATATTCCGGTTGAATTACGAAACCACACTTTTGGTATGAGTCCTGAAATAATGGCGGTTCGAGGTTCCGTCCTCGACTCTTCCGACCTAAGCGACCTTCCTATTAGCCCCAGCGATGCAAGTGTGCGTGTGTGAGCTTTTTTTTATCGAACACCCGAGATATTCTCTTTCACTAAAATATGTTAAACCGACAGGAAATTGTATTTATTGCTTCATAACTGTTTCTTTATAAAAGCAACAATAATTAAATTCGTCTTAGAGAAGAGGGAAAAATAATAAATAAAATAATAAAGTTACGCTTAAGACTCCTCATTTCTCCTTTCCCCCATTCAATCAAATTCCAACCTTGTCTACTCCTTTTTCAAGGGAAGGAAAAAACTTTCCCTTTTCTACTACAAATTCCATTTCGCCAAAGTCCTTTTCTCTTTCCTATGCCAACCCTAACAAAAAAAAAAGGTGGCATTCCAGAGGTAGAAAGAGATGAAAGACCCAAAGGCCCGGAAGAGTGTTTTCATTTTCCTCTTTTTCTATAGTGTAAAAGAAGAGAGCGAAATGGGGAAGAAGAGTTTTAGTTGACGCGTGCCACGGCTTTGCTCTCCTATGGAGCAATACCCTGTTATAGGTCGGGCATAAAAGAAGACGCGAAAAAAATATAATCCCTGCTTCCTACTCTGATATACCATGCGCACATGTACTTTAAGGAAACAACTTTTAAAATGGGTACTCTCTCTTCACTGCGTGACAAAAAATATCGCCAGTTTTTTATTGTTCGTATACGTGTGGAGATATTGTCTCGTCGCCACGACGACGAGTTTTTCGTTGTTAATAAAAAGAGCTCTCAAGTTACGCCTTAAAAATTAGGCATTATTCGTGTGAATGTTATTCTCAGACCGTCTTCAAAGTGTTTTTAAAGACGTTTTATACTAATCACGATCACATTAAAAAAAACTGTGACTTCCAGAAACACAATTTATTAAAACTGCTATCGGTTTCACTAGAATAGTGCCTTAATCATTTTTTTTATTTTCTCTATACTTATAGTACAGAGAAAGAATTGTTTTAATGAAAAAGACATAATTCGATGTTTCAATGGAAATGCACCAGAATTCTAGATAGCATCGCTGCATCTTTGTGTGATAGGATTTTTGTGGATTCTCTAACTCAAAAACTAATATCAGTTCGCACAAAATTTTATATTCAAGATTTTTCGATAAAAAGTTAGGACCTAATTAGGTTTAGGTAAAAATTGGCCAAGCATAAAATGGAGTTTTATACTCCTGTCATTTTCGTCTTTTTTGCCAGACATCTCCTATAATGCTTCATAAATGCAAATATTCGATATTTTCAACGTTGCAGGCAATATAATTTCCCATAAATATTGAATGAAATATTAATCGTGTAGCGGATTTTATCTGTCATAAGTTGTTGATTGCGAGCCTGAATTGATGCACGGTATGTTGAACGTCGCTAGCTGATACGTTCTCTTCCGTTGCTATGGCAGCAGAAAACAAAAATAAATCAAAAACTTTGTTTTATTGAAAATCAACGGAAGAATCCTTGACTTTGCGGAATTCCATCACGAATAAAATGAGAAAAATCACTTGGTATACTATCTTATACCAAGTGATTTTTCTCGTTTTATTCTTCTTTTATTTGATTTTAATTATTTCTCTACGCGCATTTTAGGCCCAACTGTTCGTGGAGAAAATCATGTGCTGGCCAATATCAGAATTTTCCGTGATTAAAATGAGCATATCCCACGAAATGGAGCCTAATTTCATCGATGATATTCTTAGACTAAGTTATTGTTATACTCGCAACACCTGTGAATCCACTTAAAAAAGTGAAAGGAAAATGTTTTGCTCGTGTGTTGCTTTTGGCGAGAGATAAGGGGGGGGGGGGGAAAGGGAAGGGAAGCAAAAAGTTCAAGAAGTGGTCAGCGAAGGTCATCCAAAAAAAAAATATCATCTAAATATTTTCTCCGAAGAAACGATTTTTGGGTCAGAGGTGAGGTTGCCGAGCATAAAATTTCCATTTTTACGCTTTTAAGAGGATGTCACCTTTTCATTCGAAGTTTAATGCCTTGAAAAATAAAAATAACCGAGCGAAAAAAAAACAAAAAAGATGGAGAGAGAGAGAGAGAGGGGGGGGGAAACGTTATAATGTTCACGCCTGATACGAGATTTATTCACGTCTTTAAAACGTTAAGTACAGGCCAAAACGAATCTTGAAAAAAAAACGCTTTTCCTTTTTAGGTGCAGTCAAAAGGTTAATTAAAGCCTCGAATATGTTCGCAGAGTCGATAATTCGTTAACTGAAGTCTGACGAAACCGTGTGAATGCGAAATAAAAACTCGTTGTTTTGCAGTAAAAAGAAAATCCGAATGCGGTCATCTTCAGGAGAGGAAGCGGATAGGAGAGCTATACGTCATCGTCCGCGCCTTTGTGGTTTTGTAGAGGGACGGTTAGCGTTTTTAAGGGTCCGAGTACTGGATCCTGTTCCGAGCATGGTCGCCTGTTGTCGTTCATAGGTAAAAGGGCGAAAAGTACTTTTTACGAGCTGTTTCAAAAAACGAATAAACGAATAAAAATAAATACACCTGAATTCTAATTACATCCAGAGGGGCGCCAACTGTCTGGCTTTCGATATGTTACAACTTTCATTTGTTATTCCTAATATTTATCATGAAGTAAATTTGGCGAGTTCAAAATATTTGTCTCGTTTTCACGGGTTATTGCTCACAAATACGGGGTGTTAAAAAAATCTCTATACAATAGATAGATAAAATTACAGGTTGGCAACACTGATGCTCACTATTTTTTATAACTAAAAAAATACTTTCCTCTATTAACAAAACCATGTTTGCAAGTAGGGTCATGGAAATGGCAAAAATCAGTGCTGCCAACCTATAATTTTTATCTACTGATCTACTGTATAGAGAGACTTTTTTGATCATAATACTTTAGGTTATGGTTATCATTTTTCTAGCTGAAATTAACAGCCGTGCATTTCAAAATGATGGTGTCTGATCGACTTATTCCGACGAAAAATGTTAAATCTTTTATGATAAATTTCCTCTAAACAATCCTACTTTGCTTCGATTTTTCAATTGTTTATAAGATATAAACGGATTTTATCATGTCAACGCATTTTTAAGTGTCAACCAGACGCATCTAGAAAAACACCGAGCCGTCAACAGCGATGCCTGCTAATTTGGTTTTATATACCAATGTATATACCAAGACAGACTTACAATATCGAAAAATAAGCACTTCTTTAAGTATGGTAATTTTCATACTCGAGGTAGCCGCCGAAAAAATCAAAGATCACATAAAAATAAATTAATTTAACCTATGTTGTGGTTATTTTTAAACGTCTATGCAGTTTAACTTGAAATGTGAAATGCTTAATTTTCTTTTCGTCCTCTTCGCAGGGATTCAGAATGGTTCACCCTACGCTGTCTAACAATAAGAAGGCAGCCGTATATCCGTATGGATGTCGGGTAATTATTACTGCCAAATTATTTGATGATGCAAATTAAATTATGAAAGTTTATACACATTTAATCACACGTATAATAATGCGCATTTTCCATAAAACGATAAAAATACTTTTAAATATTTCAAATAATACTATTTCGCATTCCGGTGTAACTATTGGAGAGATAAAAGTATTTTCCCTGTTTTTAGGCGCGTTTCGCTTTCGAATTTTACCGGTGAAATTCGCACGCTTTTTTTTTACAGAAAGATATATATATGGAGAATGCAATTCTCGTATTAAGATCATGCATACGCGTGTTGTAAAATTGGATCTGTAATGCTCTCCCAGTTTTATGCGGCCTATTTAGCTTTCCTTTTCTGAAGCCTTGTCGTCACGCTGTTTCGATCACAGAAAATTTGAAATTGAAAAGACTTATGCGGGAAGTTTGATTCCGTAAAAGCTTGCTGTCGCAGAATTACTACACGAGCTGGAGAAAATACCTTGTATAGTGTCTGTCTCATTGTCGACTCATTATTCTCCAGAACATACGATATAATACGATTCCATGGCGTACTAAATATAACTAACTCTAATAAAAAACGCTCGTATTCATTGTAGGAATCGAATTGTCTGTCCAATGTCATTTGTTTTTTTGCGCTGCACAAACGTTCAGGAGATGATTGAGGTGCGCAAGTACAAAAACGAAGAGCGATTTCCTGAATGAATTATACAGCTACGAATTTAATACAGAATTACATCTGAACAATTGTATTTTTTAATGATTTTGGAAAGAAACGTTATATATATGAATAATGGGACATTGTCTTAAATGATAATATGGGCTATAAGAAAGAGGAAAGAGAATTTGTAGTGGATACGTTCTCAGAAGAGATTGTGTCGTTGAAAATGCAATTAAAATTTCGAGGGTGAAAGAGAAAAAGAGTTTAACTGTTTGTTATTTGTTTCCATGGGATCTATAAGGATATAATCCTCTATATATAGAGACTACTATAGACTCAGGGTATTGTCCTCCTCTATCACAGACATTTAGGCAATGCCCGATTAGTTTCCGAAAAAAATAAACGTCTTGGGACTCGTACATAAATAAAAATATTTTTTCAATGGCAGTGAAACCGTGCGCGGCTCAGCTACATCGTTGTTATATCTCCGATGCAATTTTTGAAGCATTTTTGCACCTGAAACATAGCGGTGCACGCTAAAAATGACGTGTTGGATCGCGTAAACGTAATTAAACGGGGAATTCCTCGGATTTCCGTTTCGTGATTTTCTTTTTGCATAGCATTCCGAACAAAAAAAAACATTACGCCAGGCACGCGATTCACGCAAGCGATATCGCGTGGAAATATTTTGAGCGATGAACGGAAAAAAATCCGTCGAATCGATTTATTTTTTTAAAAGAATCTCTATCCCAATCCAATCGGCTTTGAAGTTTTCCGTTTCGCGAAAAAAAAAGAAACGATACTTTAGTCGAGGATCGACGGTATTTCCACGCAACTCATCCGAATAAACTTTACGTGCGCAAGAACGGATTTATTCGATAAACGTTGTTTCGCCGATTCCGTTGCAGAAATTTTACACGGATGAAAATTAAACGGGTTAGGTAATTGGATGCTCAGGCGTTCGGGTTCACCACGCAATAATATAAATTTTTACGTTGCTAGCAGTCGCAAGGGTGCGGAAAAGGGAGGGAGAGAGAGAGACAGACAGACAGACAGAGAGAGGGAGACAGCCAGAGAGAGAGAGAGACAGAGAGGGAGAGGGGGAGAGAGAGGGGGGAGGGATAGAGAGAGAGATAGAGAGAGAGATAGAGACAGAGAGAGAGACAGATTGAGACAGAGAGGGAGAAAGGGAGAGAGAGAGGGAGGGGGAGGGAGAGAGAGGGAGAGGAGAGAGAGAGAGATGAAAAAGAGACTCGGAAAACGCATTCTCATCCATCCATCTTTTTATCCATAAAACTGTTCATGAAGTGTAATACCTGTTATAAAAATAGTTTAATAGGTCATGAGCCGGGGACAAAATTGCATTCCTCATATCAGCGGTTCAAAGACTGTAGAACGCGACCTCTCTCTCTCTCTCTCTCTGGGTAAGTCTGTATAAAATAGTTTCAACATCATATAGCCTCTTTAAGGAGACGTGAAATTTCTTATTACCTTCAAATTTGTTGGATTTATGCAAAGTTATGTACTATATATATATATATATATATATATATACATACACACACACACACATACATACATACATATATATATATATATACATATACACACACACACACACATATATAGTGGAACTTCTATAAGTCGATCCTACAGGGGACGATAAAATATTCGTCTTGTAGAAAATTCGAGTTATAGCATAAAAATAGCACGAAAAAGATTTAGTCCTGTAAAGTGAATTCACTTCGAGTTATGGAAAACAGACTTTCTTGGAGTTTTTATGCCAGTATTTGTGTTTATAGATCTATTTATTCTATCCACATCATTTCATTCTGTGGTCCCTGGATAGTTTTTTTCCGAACATTAACTACTTCCCACACCTCTCCCTCCTGATTAGTCAATGATTTATGCTCCATGGGCCAATTTTATCCGGCGAAATAGGCCTATAACAATACACGCAGGATCTATCCGAACAGAATTTACCGACACCACCTCTGTATCTAATTTTATAAAAACTTTTGTTTTAAATGATATTTTTATTACTTTTCATGTATTCGATACAAGTGAAAGTAGGTACTGTTAAAAAAATTAGTACATATACAATGTACAAAATTTCTCGTATACTAATGCGTCGTTTAGTTATCTTTTGAAAAATATGAACTATGTAGAATCATTATAAACATCAATTTAAACAACTATACAAAATTTGATGAATATCGTAAAAAGCAGCTTTTTATAAAATCCAATTGTTGTTAAAGTTGCCCAAGAATAAACCAGCCTTATATTCATTTTTAATAAATATGAACTACGTAGTATTATTGAATATGTAACTCAAGTAAGCGTAAGAGATTTTATCGAAATCGTTTCAGCAGTTTTTTGAGAAAATCAAATTGTTGTTAAAATAGCCTAGAATAAACTGCCCTTAATTATTGTGCAATGTCAACCATTTCTTCAAAGCTTATATTCTGTATCATAAAATGCCTAAATACGACATTTCATTCATTTTCAATATACCGTTTAGGCTCTAGAGCCGCGAACAAACAGAAGTCACAGCGAAAACCATGTTTTCGAACTCAGGTACACCTAAAACATATATTTTCATCAAAATCTCGAGTATGAATTTTTTCGCGATTACAATACTTCCTCAATATACTTTGTATATGAGAAAGTTAAAATATAATGAAGATGAAATTAAACACGTTTTTTCACCTGTTTCCAATGACTGAGTATTGTCGTTAACGACTAACCGCACATAGGTATCAATTTAAAAAAATGATATACAATAAATCAAAGAGTTAAATGCGCGATCGATTCTTTAATAATCACTTCGAAAAAATAATATCGTCATCGCATTATATAACTAAACTTTGTGACTGTAGGTTTATTTTAGAGAGTTTCTTCTCTCCTTAAAGTAATCGATAAGACGTCCCTCAATTGAATAACACGCGTCGTTAAAAAATCGGTTTTCTGTTACGAGCAGAACGCAAAAGTTCATGAATTATGCAAAACCGTCTCCGGGCGATTTTGCCTCTGCTGCTTTAAATCAGCCTCCTTCGCCAAGAGCAAAAGCCTTCTTAACGAGTGTTTTATGCGGACCATAAGTTATTAAATTGAAATCGGGAAAATCCGTGATTGGACCTTAAAATGGGAATTAAGCAAAAAAAAAGAAAGGACATACTACGCCATCTTGTTATTTCAATTTTTTTCCAATGAGTTTTTCGGCAAGTTCTTATCGAAACTCTAGCACATCTTTCCGTTATAAATGCTAATCTTTATGATTTCTTTGAATATGCATGGAGTAAATTCCACCGATATAAATCACTGCCACATCAGCAGGAAAAATGAAAACGTCCTTCACACCGACAAAAACAATTGATGCGTTTTTAAAAGGAACACGACGGAAAATTTGAATTCCGATTTTTTTTAATGCTTTTTTAGGCGCGTTTCGCTTCCAGCGTGAGCGCCTATTATCGTGGGTCTGTCCGTCCGTCTGCATGTGCGTTCTCGGCTTCTACAGAACGGATTTTCATGAAATTTGTTATTAAGGACTTATTATCAAATATAATAAGAAAATCGCAAAAATGAGTAACGTACGCCAACGTGACAAAAAATAAAATTTTCGTCATATCTCGTAAAGTATTGCTCAAATCAAAATATTTTTCAAATAAAAGTTGTAGAACTCGTAAAGAAGAGTATTTCTTTTCCTATATATTTTTATCGTAGGAGTAGCCGTTATCGAGAAAATCAAACAAAAATGTCTTAATTCGAGTTGAACTTGGAAAATTTCTTGCATGGTTACTGCTTCATTGCTGCTAACATAAACAATCTCACAAACAAACGTTTAATTTACTTACGTGCGCATGTAATATTTTTAAATAGGAAGAAAATGGATTATTTATGATGAAGAAAAGAACTTTAAAACGCTATTTCCCTTACGTACAGGTATATAATTTCTTTCTAATACTCCATTGCACGAAATGCGCCCATTTGTGATACGTTTCATCCTTCCCTAACTTGCTTTAATTAAAGATTAATCATAGTTGGTAGAGAAAAAACGTCTTTTATATTGCAGAAGAAACACATAAAAACTATGCAATAATTTTACTATTTTATTTATCGAAAACACGAACAGGATTCGAGGAAACTACCTGATGAAGATGTAGTTAAGTGGGAAAATAGTAGTCTTACTGATTAATATATAATGGAATTGTACATGGTTTGTTGTCTTATTTGTTCTGAATTATGGAATTCCACAAGTTTAAGGCTTCCCAAGTGGATTATGTTTTTTTATGTTACCTATATCTAATAATGAAATGTTGGTATGGTGTACTTTCAGTACAAAGCAAAAAAAAACGTGGTCTTCATACGTATGTCTTACCGAGATTTCATTGTACATATTCTGTGTTCCAAACCCGTCAAATAAGATCAAGAAACTCATAGTATCTCAGTCACTCAAACAAAAACAAAAAATCTTCGAAATTGCTCATCGCGTAAGTCTGTCTTAAAAGTCCTGCGGATGATCAGGGAAATTCGAAAATGGGATGCTAAAGAACCATGAGCAACCTAAAATAAATGCTTATGCGTATATTGCAGTGTTTTTCAAACTTTTTCATTCCATGGCGCAATTACTCAAATAAAACAATATCGGTGGCACACCGCCTCATGTTTTCCATTATAACAAGAGGCGTGGTGTGAAGAAACGCGAATCGCATTACTACAGAGTTTATGAGAATATTTCAAAGAATATCTTAATTTCAATATTCCTGCTGGAAAACGTTTGTCATTCACTCTCGAGAGGGTGGGAAACTCGCGCTACTATTCCTTGAATTTTCGATACAAGGAAATATTGCAGTTCAGATAATTTGCCTTTTCGTACAACTACATCAGGAAAGATTTATAAAAAAACATGAAAAAACTGCCCGTAACCAGCATGCTATTATTTAAAAAATTGAGATAGACCTTTATGCATTCCAGTTGGATGACCTTCGCTCCACTTCGACGAAAAAGAGTTCTTCTTGAGACACGTGGACGCACAATCACTGGTCGAGCACCACACACACGCACCCTTGAATGGAAAAATAGTTATTATTAGTTATTTAAGATGAAAAAAGTCATAAGGTATTAATTAGGGACAAAATAACACAACATGTTTGATAATCATATATATTTTTGCATTGAATTTTTGCGAGCATAAAACGTTTCGACCTAAACACCACCATTCCTACCAGGGTATTTTCAATGATGGGTCAGGGTCAAAGGGCCGGCAGCCAATGGGCCGAAATATGCCAAATGGCCGAAATATGCCAAAGGGCCGAAATGACCAAAGGGCCGATATTACAGAATAAGAAAAGACCGAAATATTTACTTCAAACTTGTTTTGCCTCTCATTTTAAGATAATATTAGTTTCATTTTGTAATTTCCTAACATTTTTATTGCTCTATTCTGGATGTGAATTAATTTTTAAATATTTACAGTAATCTATCTCCCTATTCTCCACCATTATATTTTAGTAGGTTTGTCTGTCTTTTGGCTGTCGGCCCTTTGACCGGGTCCATTCAATAATAAATTTAACTACACTAATAGATTCCATTTCATAAAAAAATGTCATGTAACGCGAACAAATCAATGTTATTCTCCACAACTGTTATGCACTTGTACAAAACCCTGCACATCCTCTTCGTCACGCAAGCCCCTAACGATCGTGACCAGCGCTCCAATATAACTAAGAAACGAACATTTCCCAACAAAAGAAAGTGTCGTCTCCTTGGTTTTTTCACCCCAATAAGATTATCAGGTGTTTAAACAAGTTGAAAAAGTGTACAACGTATCACAAAAGGGCGCGTTTCGTGCAGTGGAGTATTAGAAGGAAATTATATACCTGTACGTAAGGGAAATTGCGTTTTAAAGTTCTTTTCTTCGTCATAAATAATCCATTTTCTTCCTGTTTAATAATATTACATGCACACGTAAGGAAATTAAAAGTTTGTTTGCGAGACTGTTTATGTTAGCAGCAATGAAGCAGTAACCACGCAAGAAATTTTCCAAGTTCAACTCGAATTAAGACATTTTTGTTTGATTTTCTCGATAACGGCTACTCCTACGATAAAAATGCATACGAAAAGAAATACTCTTATTTACCAGTTCTACAACTTGTATTTGAAAAATATTTTGATATGAGCAATACTTTACGAGATATGACGAAAATTTATTTTTTTGCCACCAGTAAAGTGGTACCCCTGATTGGAGTAAGTGATTCATTTTTGCGATTTTCTTATTATATATTATTGAAATTCCTTAATATCAAATTTCATGAAAATCCGTTCTGTAGAAGCCGAGAACGAACATACGGACGGACAGACCGACGATAATAGACGCTCACGCTGAAAGCGAAACGCGCCTAAAAATGATTAGTTCATCGATCAAATAGCTGAAGCATCTGATCTTGAAGCGATTCAGAATAAATAATCAAGATGTGAGTAAACGACGCAAACATTCTAAGAAAGACGCTCAATTTCTTCAGACGATGTTTCAGGCTCTATGTATTAATGAACTCATTCTTGAGTGTACTCTAGAATCCTAATTGGACTGCTAATTAACTTTCATTAGCATAATTAAAATTTATGCTCGCCTAACATTGATTTGTAATCCACATTCCTAACTTTTTCTAGCCAAGAGTAGGTTTTATTGCTGGTAAACAGTGCGAGGCAAAATTATTTTTTTGCGTTTCACATCGATTTGCGATACTTTCATGTTATTAATCAATACGTGACCTTTTTACCAGATTGGCGGAGAAAGCAGTTCGCATTTTTTCGCCTAAACCTTTCAATAATAAATGCACACCATCAGGCTTCAGTTAATGAAGACAATACGCTCGCCAAGAATGACATTTTGCAGGCAATCTTATCAAAGATACTCAACCACCGCGACAGTAAGTAGTTCACAGTTATTCTATAAGAAATTATTTAGTTTTTATTCTTTTGCAAATTTAAATTATTTAAAATAAAGATACGAACTCGAGACAAAAATATGCTTCAAGCAGAAAGAATCTACTTCATATTTCTTAGAAACAGAATTCGAATCTAAGCAGATTGAGTGTGAAATTTAGTTTTTGATGATGAATTTTTATAGGTTGGTAACAATGTCAGATGCCAAATACCATGGCAACGAGATCGATGCTTTTAAATGGGAACTGATGCATACTATATTAAGCAACGCCGGGAAATTTTTCTAGTAATTAAATAAAACAAACTACATACAAATATTGTGTTTATTAATAGTCGTCTCTTTATTATTACGCTATAGAACTTTTGGAGTGCATTTCTTCAGAGCAATTTGATTCTCATTTAATTTATCGCGAATTGAACTTGAAGGAGAAGAGAGCGGTTGGGTTCGGAGGCACCTTATTTAAATGCATGCTTCGGTTGAGGTGATAAGGCATAGGAATGCGAGGAAATGTTAGCTAGTCTGAGAAAGGAGGAAGTCTGAAAAAGGAGGAAGTCTGAAAAAGGAGGAAGTCTGGGGCCTATTTATCGACTAGTCAGAGTGATAACTTGCGTCAGCGAAGCCTTCGCGAGTAGAAATGGGGTGAATGCATACCAACTTCAGATATTCGAACGAAGCTATTGAAGTTTCGTCGAATGGAAAGCCTTCTGTCTGGATTTTCCGCCTTAAAAAATAGGCAATTTTAAGAGTCATAAAAGCAGCGACTGGGCGATAATATTGAACTTTAATGATGATCGGTTTAAACCCAATAGATGAATTTGTAGCTTCGACTGTGTAACGCATATTTTTTAAAAAATGAGCGATCTAGCTCTTTTCACGAGTGATATTCACTTAAAAATTAAGAAAGTCACGAATCGTTGGGTAAACCAAATGCAGTCGATAATTACCTTCTTAAGTAAATAGAGTTGATGATTCTAATCGCCAAAAAACGCTCAGAGAAAGTTACGAAGGCGTATCTCGACTTGAACTGTTTCGCCGTCACTGATATCAATGGCGAATACAAAGAGGGGAATGGGGAGATGGAGATTATTAATCCTTATTTATATATTTACATTTTTAAAGGTTGAGGCTACATATAGCTTCTTCCACCTAACCGTAAACAGTTAAAAAAACGAGTATTTAAAAGAATTTGTTTTTTTTTAAACTCTTACGCTAGTTTACAAATTTTGCTTTGCTTCTAAGACCGTATCCCTACCGATGGGACAGGTAGAATTAGTGTCGAAATTTATAGAAAATGTAGATTAGTGTTAGGAAAAGTAAAAAAAAGTGGAGATGAGAAAGAGGAAATAGATTTAGAGAAGTGAGCCAAGTATGTTCGCTACTGATGATGAAGTTTGTGCAGTGATTTTTGAAATTATTTAAGTTATCGGTGGAGAAGATAGTATATTAGGAAGGGAATTCCAAAGTTTGCAGATAGAGACAGCGAATGACTTTTTGTAAATGCTGCTATGAAGTAATTTGGATGAGCCTCTAGTGGATACAGTTTAGAAAATTATAACTACTGGGAAGGTATTTGGAAGATGAAAAGGTTAGTAAGCGCTTTGAAATCATTCAGATGTTATTATCTCAATTCATATATCTTCTGTTATTGGAATACTAGAAATATTTTGCAAATATTTACCAATATATAATATATTCTGTATATATATATATTACAACGGGACGCCATTATTTTACATATATTTGCTCTATATTTGCACCTAAATGCACCGCCTCTGGTTGATGATTAAAAGAAAGTTTATGCATTAACCACAAAGGGGACAAAACAATCGATACGAGTGACGGTCGAGTTATCGCTTCATTTCGATTTAATGTCGGGGCACTGGTGAATGATCGAATTCCGGAAATGTCGTTAAAAAAACCCCTTAAAACTGTCTCTATCTGTCTCTCTCTTCCCCCCCCTCCCTCTCTCTCCCTCTCTCTCCCTCTCTCTCCCTCTCTCTCCCTCTCTCTCCCTCTCTCTCTCCCTCTCTCTCTCCCTCTCTCTCTCTCTCTCTCTCTCTCTCTTGAAACTGAAGAGTTATAGGTAAAAAACAATAATGTCGAACTATGATTCACTTTTTTTTAACTCTTACACTAGTTTACAAATTTTGCTTTGCTTCTAAGACCGTATCCCTACCGATGGGACAGGTAGAATTAGTGGATCAATCCGTAATGCAAACCAATAATAAATAGTCCCTTTCCGAAATTTAATTGCATAATATAAAGGAAAATTATGAAGCATAATAATTCGTTTTCAACCGGGTATATGCGCATCTTTTGGAGTGCGCCCAGAGCACGGGAAACCATTAATGGTTATAATGACTTTAAAAACAGATGCTTTGAAATTACGACGAAAAATAACTTTCAAAAAAGAAAATACCTACCTTAGGTATAATACCGTAACTACGGCAAGGTATTAAGGTGGCATTTACCATAAGCGCCAAACGTTCCCGAAAAAAGTGCCAAAAGTTAATTTACCCATAAATAAGTATTATTTTAATACCCAAACGTTAATTTATATGTAATAAAAACGCTGTTATTCTTTACTAATGCGTAGAAAAAATTATATCCTACATAAACAAGATGTTTCCTAAAATTTTGCCATAGGCGCCATATCTGCTCAGATATCTCCAATAGCCGCAACAAGGTTTTTTTTTAAAAAAACATCACGTTTCGGCTACAAATCAGCCGTATCCAGTAGTAGTTCACCGGTAAAAAAAAGATTCTAAAATAATTGGTCAAAAAACGAGCTCGACAATCCTCTACTGAATCAGAAATAACTTTGTAAAGCATAAAAGCGTGCCAAAAACTGTGAATTATAACGTTATAAACATGAGTCATCTATTTAAAAAATTAATAACTCCTTAACCATACAAAGTACTTCTTAATTTTTTTAAAAATATCTGTCTCGCCGTAGTCTCCAACACTTTTTTAATTATGAGTTATCTACGTTAATACAAGTTTTATTCGTTTCGCTGTAACTTTAAAATGTACTTGGGTGATACGTGACCAATAAAATAATAATCAAAGGGGGTACGCCAGCAAAAAATAAATACATAAAGGGGTTCAGATATTCAGATATGTTGATGAAAAACATTTATCACATGATTTCGACTAAAGAAACGACGCGGAAATTTTGTCATTGACGCCGGACTGGACACTGCCCACTAAATGTAAATATTAAAAAATTTCTTCTGTTTGGACAAATCATTCGTAAATGCTCACACTTTTTCCCTTTGTGATTTCTCACACGATTTCTGGACAAAAACGCCAGAATTCAAATATGATAAAATTTATAATCAACCGTTTACCAAACTTAATATTTGCTATACAATTTAATTTTATTGAAAAATTTACTGTGCATATATTTAATTCAATTAAAAAGTACCATGATTAATAAACACAGTATATATATATACACACACACATATACATATATACACACATATATATATATATATATGGATACAGGATCCAGAACAAAATAATTAAATGTTCATATCCTTTACTTCAATCCATCCTATCACTGACATTCAATAATTCAGTCCTCCATTACTCGTCCGCATTACATTTAGTCTCTCTTCAAGAACAATCTCCGTAATATCTTTTTCGTAACTTCCGAGAAAATGCGATTAATCCCGGATATAGCTAAACTTTAATGCCTCCTACCTTAGTTTAACCCCATTTCCTGATGTATTTATTTTAGCCTCGGTCGCGATGAAACTTTGATAAAACCATCTTCAAACAGCTTAAATAAATTATCCCGTTAACTTTGCGTTTGCTCTCCCGGTCTATCATTCCGCTATCGTTGTAACTGTTTCGTCGATCGAGGGAGAGCGGAATTCCATGCTTTCAACTGCTGTTCTCTCTTAAGGAGAAAAACCTATCAGCTGGTACGTCCTAGACTAAATTAATAGAATCGATCTGTTTTTTCTTCGAGAACGATGACTCTAATTTCAACCAAGATTTCACCATTTTATTGGTGGTTGCTTAACTATAATTGCAGTAAGTGTAAAAATGCTGTGTATTTGTTTGGATCGCAAAAGATTAAAAATGTTTTAAATGGGAACTTCGCTTGCTGAAGGAATATGAAAATTTTATTAATTGAGATTTATTAAGAATTGTAAATTTAAAATTCTCTATAAACTTAGTGATATAATTTTATGACATAAAGTAATTTATTCAATAATTCATTACTTTTTATCTAAAAGCAATTGATCAGATACTATAATTTGACAATTTTGAAGGCACCCCTTGCCGCCCACCTATTTCTCAAAAATAGTTTTTGGCAGCGAAATAAACAAATTTTAGTCTTCTATCACCTACCATTTACTTTCCATTTTAATTTAATTTATTTGGATAGACGGGCAGACAGAGCGAAGACATATATTTTATAAAATAAAACGCGCTAAAAATATTGGAATCCATGGCACGAACGAAGTACGGCTACAACTGAAATTTTAGTGTATAATAACCTATGAGAACATTTAAACAATGTCTGTGACTAACAATTCTAGGCACGATTCCAAATTAACCATGCATTCTATAGCGGTGATTCGTGACATTGTGTACATTGCGTGAAGTTTATTTTTAGCGATATGAATAAGTTAAAATCATTATAATTTTTATCCCGAAAGGTTATTGTTTTGGGAAACAGCGAATGCATTCTTAATCTTCAGCGTTATTCATTCATAACGCTTAGAATTATACATGCTCCCTGACCAAAGTGTTTAATTTTTTGTTGAATTTTTCTTTATTGATGACGAATATCGGAAGGAAAATGTAGGAGTGAAGAGTTTTTACCGGTCATATTAGAGGCGAATGAATGTTTTTTAAAATGGTTTTTCGACATCTAAAAATTTTTTATTTAGTATTTTATAATGTGATGACATCGTTCCCTCGCTACATCAAAAGGTTAAACAGCTGTAAACGAAAGGAAGAGGTTAAGAGAGTGACATTCATTTATCTTGCCCAGGAAGATAAATGCTATCATTTCTTTTGTTAAATTCAAACTCTGGTGCAAAAGAAATTGTAAAACTTGGTCGATTAAGATATTTAAAATTGAGTTTCGAATTTCAAAAGAATCAAAATCGTTGCCCTATTTAATACACAACAACAACGCAAATTCTTTGTTTCTAAAAAAAAGACTAATATTTGGAATCCTTAATTAAGAACCGGAATAATTGTGCAATTTTCCCCTTTTACTGAGTTTGGAAAACTTTTTTTTCTCAATGACTTTAGTCACATTTTAAAATGTCAATTTCTTCTTAAGTGAATGGGAGAAACACTCACTTGATGTATTCCACAATACCACATATTCCTAATCTTGTCCCTTGGATCTGACTTCCTCCCAACTCCTACTCGTAAACAACGGAAATTTACAAACATCTTCTCTATTAAATCTAACTTTTTCTGGGGCGAAATTTCAAAACGTTTCGACAGTCTAATGTTCATTAATTTCCTCTTGTTACTCTCTAGGGTTGAGGATAGTCAAAAAATCGGATTCGAGCAGGTAGATAGGCGGGCTGAATATTTAAAAAATAGTTTTTAAGAGGAAAAAAACGCTAAATTTTTCGGCTTTCCGTCAGGTCCGTGTAGAAAACTAATTAGTTGAAAGGAACCAAATTTTCAGGACATGGTACACACTCCCTTTCAATAGGGTACCCACGACGACATATATTATAGTCTAACATGAACTCCGATAGCATGGAATGAGACGATGTTGCCAAATCACCGGCAACAAGGCGCCGAAGGGTAAGGCAGGCACAGCTGCTACTCGTTAATTGGCTGGAGCTTTATTTGAGAGCTTCAGATTTTTTTTCTTTCCCAGATTTCAAGTTAGACTACTCCTACTATGGTAACATACCGTATGTATTAAAATAAAAAAACGACTTCTTGCTTAACTCAAAGAAATCAACAATTTCCTCGCTTTTTTAGCGGTGTTAAAAAAATCCGCTTATGCCCGTCTGTCTGCCCGACTACTTTATTCCTCCAAAAACAAAAGCAGATAGAGACTTAGTTGTTTTAACCAATCGATTTTAGTATTCCATCCCGTTGTGCACGTTTTCTTGTGAAGGTCCGTTATTCCGTACGACTGTCTGTCACATACCCTAACTCCTAAACGAAAGCAGCTAGAGACTTCGTTTTTTTAACCAATCAACGTGCATTTTTCTCGGTTTGTCTGTCCCTGTCTAAAAAACATCCTGTTATTCGCTCGGTTTGTCCGTCTGTATGTCTTTTGATCTAACTCCTACGCGGAAGCAGATAGAGACTTCGTTTTTAAGCCAATCTATTCAGGATTCATTCACGTTTTCTCGGTTTGTCCGTCTGTCTGGCCGTTTTTTGTGAAACCTCTATTTACAGCCTGTTTCCTCAGCTCTTTCCTTATTCGCTTCTATTTTGTTTGTTATCCTTTACTCTATATATTATTAGACAAGGTGAGGTGACGCTTTTTGCCGGGTGGAGTTCGTTCCCTAAGCTCCCGGTAGAGAGCGTGCATGTAGAGTACAGATAGTTCCCCCTAACGTAGCGATTGAAAATTACTATAAGCTACCTTAAGGTAATTGGAGGTAATATGCAGGGTGGAGGGGAGCGAATTGCATTAGAAAAGATGAGCATTGAAGGTGCGCGCGCATCCTAGAAGGGAAATCACCGTGCACGTGGAGTAGAGAGGCGACTTCTTAAGTCGGTTACGATACGGTAGTCTTGCTTTACACATGGACAATTATATGTGGGATGCTCAAGAGTTCAAAATAAACATTCTTTAAAAATTCAGATAATACCAGATTCCAAGCAAGAAGCGTCGGTCACAAATAACATTGTATATAAAGAAATTTTGAAAATTAAATAAGACAAAATAAAATAGGCCCCTAAGGAGTCCAAAAGACCACTCCCCATTTCCATTTCCGTTCCACCCTAACTACTACTACTACTCTCTCTCGCTTCCATCGCCATTGTTCCCTTGTTCTTTATTTACACTGGCTCAGATTTTTATTAGACAGGTTCAATGAATATAAATAGCGCATTTCCAGGTCCAATCTCCATTAATGAACGAATCTTGGCGTTATTTTCGTGGTGAATGCCCTCCGTCTGACCATATTCTCCCCTCCCCACCCTCTCTCTTCCTCCTCCCCCTCCCCTTCCACCTTGTCTAGCAACCTAAATAACACATTTATTGGTCAGACAATTTTCACCGGGGGAATTGAAGGCGATCTTCATCCATAATAAAAAAATTAATGAAAGGGTGAGGTAAATTATTAGGAAGTTTTAAATATACTCAAAATGTCTTTCTACGTTGATTAAAATTTTATAGAAATTCACGAAAATCTATATAGAAACGCTACTGTTTGGTTGACCGACTGGAGTTGCTAAGAGAATTCTTTATATGGCGCGATTAACATTAAAAATGTATAGAAATTCAAGAATATCTAGATAGTAAAGCTATTTCTTATGACTACCTGGAGTTGCTAAGAAGTGCTAGTCATCATGTGATAAAGGCCCTAACAGCTTTAATAATAACACGGTTTAATTAGTTTGCTTACATAAGGAAAAATGAAATTACTTAATGACGTTGAAAGCATAACTAAATTACTGCCTTAAATGAATTGCTTGTGAAGAATTACTCCAAATATCGCAACGGTCGCAAGTAGATTTTAGAGTCCTCAAAAAAAAAAACAAAAGCGTTCGAAATGTTACCTTTGTACGGTTTTAAAATAGAAACAGCATTTAATTTCTCCATCGGTAACATTATGTTCTCAAACCCAAAAAATAAAAACAGCAAAACCTCGAACCCAAAGGAAACTTTACTCGTTCATCGTACCATTTTCTTATTCACTTCTCGTCCTTTTTCCTTCCTCCGTCATCTTTTTTTGTCTTTTAAAGTTAGGACTAGCTCGTATAAAAAAGTATTTATGGCCAGTTAACCAAGCAGGTAGATTTTTAAATATACTTTGTTTTTTTTTTTTGGAAGCAAGACTATCACGTCCACTTTGCGTGACGAATATAAATCGGGTCTTTTTTTCCTAAATATTCATCCGACATTTTTTCCCCTTTCCTCGGGCCTCTCTCCCTCCTGCTCTCCCTCCTGCTCTCCCCTTATGGCCCATTTAGCCACTATTCCACGCGTAAAGAGGTTGTCGTCGGCACTGAGGTGGGTGCGTGTGTGTTTGTTTGTGTGTTTGTCTGTCACGTAGTTGAGGACCTTCGCTTTTAAAGTCTCGTCTCACTATAGGAAAGGGGAATGGGGGAGAGGGGGGGGAGGGGGAGGGGGGGGGGAATCAAGGCAAGACGCCTCGGGTGACGCTTTCCCTCTCCTCGATATCTCATCCAGCCTCTCTCCATCCTCAGCTCTCGCTCGAGTTGCTTTCATGTTTTCGCCCGCGAATAAACAATTCCATTAGTATATTTTTGACGTGATCGAGCACTTCCTAATGACGTCACGGAGATTGAAATCTCGCGGTGAAATGGATAAGAGTACTCGAATGATGCGTAATATTCGAATGATGTTCGTAACATTCCTATCTTCGACTTCAAGAAAAACTTTCAATCCTGAAACTTATGCAACCTCTCAAAGGGGGGAGTTAATTTAACAAATGTATGCGAACACTAATTTCTTAATGCGATAGAAAGTCCTACCTTCCGCGGTAGGTTTTAGAGCACAAACTGCTAAATATGTGCTATCCAAAAGCCTTTCTCTTAAAGTTCTGACACTCAATTCCTTCTTTTAATGAATTTAATATATCCTTTCCTCTCCCCACCTCTTCGTCTCTTTCCTAACTTTCTCCTTCTATGACTTCTTTCAGTAAACCGTCCACTTTCATATTTAGACCCACCCATTTCTTATGTCCACCAATTATTACTCTACTGAAGTTTCTCTCTTCCATTACTATGTTTAAAACTTCTTCATTCGTTTTCTTCTCCGTCCAACTAATTTTTTTTCTAATCTGAACCTTAACACACATCTCAAACGCCTCTAATCTGCTCACGTCTCCATTCCTCTTTGTCCATGTCTGGCACCCTTATTAGCGTTTTCACTAAACACTTTTTAATATCTTTATTCAAGCTGCATTTTCCTAAAGAGGACCTAAATGATCTATAAGAAACTAGTCGATATTCTGCTCAGCGCCAGAGTTTTTACTACCTAACCTTTCCCCGAGAGGCGCTCGTTATCTTCACATCTTCCTGTCCATCAGTCTACCTCTTGTATGTCTCCAAGTTGCCTAAAGAGATATCCACGAAATTTCACGTTTTAAACCAAGGGATCGGCAAACTTTCTCACGTTGTGTGTCCCGCGTTGAAAGTTCCTAGCGCCTAGTTGAGCCATTTTGGAAGTTGTGAATGCTTCAGAGGGCCGCATAAGAAGTTAAAAAGAAAGATATATAGAGATTCTGCGGTATCATATGAGTGAAAATGGAGTATAAACATATTTCAGCGTCGAATTTTCAATATTCAAGGTATTCTAATACCATGATTTAAATAAAAATAGGTTTCTTTCGTCGTAGCTGTATAAAATGCTCTCGAACACCGGCTACAACACACGGGTCAAAGTTTTGACGACCCTTGGAGTAGGCTATAATTAAATGCAATTTAGGTAAATAAAAATAGACGTAAAACTGCACCTATCTGACAGATCTAAAATGATCGCTTCTTGTGTTGAAAATAAAACGCCAAAGATACGATAAGTTTGAAACATCTACAGAAATGTTGCAGCTTTTAAACATTCGAATTTTGGTGTGGATCCGTTCGCTAAATATCAACATTCCGTTTATTCATTCAAGTGACATTAATTTCTTTTGGACATAACTTTATGTATGCCTCCTCGCCGTTTCAGTACGTATTACTGAGCAACTTAGGTTTCTTATGAAAAACTTTCACACAATTTATATAAATCGAATAAGTGATTTCAACTCGATAATACATCAAAATGAATTTGATAAAATCATTTTTACTTATCATTTTTCGACGATACCACGCCATTATTTCGTTAGTTTATTGAACATAGATCCTGAAAGCTAGGATTTTGATCCAAGAACAGTGGCCTGTTTTTTTTAACGATCTCGTCTGATCGGAGGCGTAGTACTTGACTGCCTCAGAATTCGAGTTCATGGGTTACAATCCGTAATCCTTCTTTGTAACGTGTAAGTGGATAATTGTTTTTTTTTAAAAAAAGGCCGCCAAGTACCTTAATGAGACACTGAAGAAGATCTGAATGATAACCAGTTTTTTTTTACCTTCCTCACGCCAAGATGCACATAATATAATTTCATCCTACGACACACGTCTTGTTTATTTTTCTTCGAAATCCCTCGCATATAGCTTTCGAAACACATCTTTTTACATTCGATAGGAATCCTTATGATTTCGAGGACGCCATCACATACGAAATTGAATTTCGCAGCGTAAGCTTTTGGCATGAGTTTTAAAAGAGCAAAATCCCTTCCTGTCTATCTCTCTCTCTCAACCCGAGAGAGAGAGAAAGAGAAAGAGAGAGAGAGGAAACAGCAAAGTTTTTGGACGTTTCGTGAGAGGGGGGGGGATGATAAAAAAAAAGAAACCGAACTCTATTTTCGGGTGTTCGGCGTAGCGGAAGAGGACGGGAATCCCTCCGTAACACTACGAAAAAAGAGAAAACTGGGAGGAGACCACACGCTATATATAGCGATTCCGGAGGCAGAATCGATTTTCGAAAACTTTAAACGTAAGAAGATTCCTTTTATAAGGGATGGGAGGAGATGCAGATGGATAAAACGGAGAATGGAGTTAATTTAAAGGGAAACTGGTTAAAAACATTCCTCGTTGTTCCAGTGCGCGGCGCTAAATGGGGGGGTAACGTAAATTCGAATTCCGCATAACAACGGGTTTTATTATTTTCCCTAATGTCTAGTCATTAAGAAAAAATAATTTGTTTCTTTTTTTCGTACTAGCACAAATTGTTTTCAGGTAAATAAACAAGTAAGGATAGAGATGTTGAAGCAGACAGTAAACGGCGTTTTTTTAAACAGAGAGACCGTAAAAACGAGAAAACGTGCACAACTAGACAGAATACAGAATCGATTGGCGAAAAAACGAAGCCTCCATCTGTTTCTGTTCAGGAGGGGTTAGCGTGTCAGACAGAGAGACGGACAAATAGAACGCGTAAGTGAATTTTTTCGAAACAACCGCAAAAAATTCTAACATCGTGTATCTTCGTAGCTAGAGTCATACTCGAGACGAATTTACTCAAAAAACGAAGACGCAATCAGATCCGTGGAACATCTTAATATCACAAAACGTGGCCTATTTACGGCATGAAATTAGTCAGAATCTACACTTTGAAAAATAAATAAATAAATATATATATACACATATATATATATATATATAGGGAATCCATTGTCCAGAAAAGTTGCTTAGAAGAAAGGCCATACACGTATTAATCAATGTGAAACAACGGGCAACGCCATATCTATTCTATAATGTATTTCCGAAAGTTTGTGCGTCCCATTATGCTCGCCCAAACTATGAGACCTAGAACAACCAAATTTGTTGCGGTTCTTACTTACATCATAACTTGGTGAATGGTCAAGGTTTGGTCGACTGGGATGTCAGTGGTGCCAATATAAGAGATTGACATTTTCCATAAGATAACACGTAAAAATTGATTGCTTGACGTGAGGCTTTTATTCTTTTGTAACTTGAAATTACTTAAAATCAAGATACAAACTCGGAACGAAAACATGTATTAATCCCAAAGAATCTAACTTATATTTCTAACGGACAAAATTCGAATCTAAGCCGATTTATCGAATAATTGAGTTCTTCATCACGAAATAGGTTATTCTTTTATAAGTTTGTAGCAACGTAAAATGCTAAATACCATGTCAACAAGATCAATGCTTTTAAATGGGAATTGGCCTCACAGGCTATACCGTTGGACAACTGTACGTTGCAACATCGAGAGTTGGAAGTGGACTAAATCTATATCTACTCGCAGCAGAAAGAAAAACTAAGAACATCGTTTACTATCAAGTATTGTCAAATGAACCAATTGCATCTAATATTCATTTTCATTAAGAATCCTCAAAATATTTTCTAAAACTCAGATTTTATAAATTAAAATATGAAAAAATTCCCAGATAAAACTTTTCAAACGTGGACATAATTTCTTCATTTGCAGTCATGTCGATTCAAAAAGACACAACCTCGAGCAGTAATAAAATATTTATCAGAACGAACACTAATTATAGTAAAAACTGATGAGGATTCTAAAGAAAATCCCTCTGCTACATGCAACACTTTTTAAAATTCATTCATCGCTAAAAAGATTTCTTTTAACAAATGAACGAAGATCTAAAGAGAGAAATGAGTTTCCAGATTCCCTATTTTATGCGAATATCTAACGGTATAAACATGATTTCTTGGATATAATAATTTTCGCTTTCTAACTGAAATTTGGAACGGTTTATTGAAAAAAAAAACTATTTAAAGAAGTCTTTTTTTTAGAAAAATTTATTTTTTTAAAAATAGCTACAAACTGAAAATAAATAACATATGAAAATACTTTCTCTCGATTTTTACTTGTTTACATCTTACAACAGACTACTAATTCAGATTAGACAACTTTACAACATGGCTCCTTACTCACTGATATAATAAGACCCCATTATTTTACTTGGACGAGTAATGATATTAGTAGTTTATAAACCAGCAAACAATAGTGTATTAACACTATTTGGCCCATAAATACGCTATCCAACATTCTAATGACAATAAAATTGATGGACGCTTCAAAAGGTTTTTTAAATACAAAGCGAGTTTTATGCAAGAACGAATCGGATCCACTTGAAACCAAATATCTATCCCATAATTACGCAAACATTAATCATCAAAAGCAAATTTTGGCTCCTCTAATAATGTTTACCTCTTGTTCAACTAGGCAGAAGCAGCGGCACAAACTCTCTCTCTCTCTCTCACTCCCTTTCTTGAGAGACAATGACGTCACAGGGTAACAAAGACCAAAGGGAAATCGCAGTTCCCTTAACGTCCAATCTTTTCCATTCATCCCTTTTGTCCCTGTTAACCATTCTCTCTCCCTCTCTTTCCTCCAATTCCGCACTATCTTGTTATATATATGTACATTCGGGATCTTTCATTATTCCTCTCTTTAGCTGTCCCTCATCGGTGGTGACCTTATTTACAAACAAGCAGAGATAGCCCAATAACAATGGTATCTAAATTACGCCATTAGAGGGTTTATTTTATTTCGTTAAGATCCAAGTTTGTTAATGAACAGCGCCACTCGAAACGAACCTATTAATATCAATAATGATCAACCCGTGGCGCGGACGACGGTGAGAATTGTTTTGGAGCTTCGCCAAAATTCCTTCTCTACAAATAGATTTAAACGTGATCACTTCATGACTGCGTTTTCAACAGGTTTATAATTAGAAAGCGGATTTAATTCGGCAACGTTTATTTCCGTGTTGAGCGTAGTACCTATGATGTATATCATAATATATTAATTGAGATCACACAAAGCTGCTACAGAGGGCACTGTGTTCGTAATTTTAAAGGGACAAAGGATGCAAAATCTACTTCCACTGTTATAGTGTTTCTGTATACATATTCTTGAACCTATAATGTTATATGTATTATGATCAATTTATACATATTGTCATATCGATATATAATATATTATATAGCTGTAGCTGCATAACTTTCGTTTGGTGATTATTCTTTTAAATCTTAGAATAATTTAACCACGTTCTTTTGTTAGGTCAATATTTTTAAACAAAACCCTTACCCGTAAGGAAATAAATTTCTGTTGGCACTACTTATTGATAATGTAAAGAAAAAGGAATTTTATACAGATTCCCGCCTATCTCGCTATATAAATTGGTATCCAGTATTTATCCAGTTGCAAGTAATGTAGAGATAGATGGTAGGGTTAGCGCACTCAATACTTGGGCGCCCCGGGCAGCCGCCCGGCTCGCCGGTACCTCGGGCCGGCCATGTGTGTGTTTGTGTGTGTGTGTGTATCCATGCGGGTAATTAGTACAGTGTAACAAAAGCAGGACAGCATTGCGGACGTGTGGAAATTTTTTGGTTGAGGAAATGGTTCATAGGTGGATATGAATATTAGAATGAAGGGAATTGAGGGTCCTTTTCAAGGCCGAATTAAGGGACTCTGGGGCCCTGACGCGCAATTGTTCGGAGACCGCCCCCCTCCCCCCTCCAACACCACCGCAGAAAATGTCAGGGGCCTCCGTGGGGCTCCTCTAGTCCCGGGGCCCTGGCGCAGCTGCACTACTGCCCCCCGCGTTGGTCCTTGTGCAAGTGTAAAGACCAAGTGAGGTTCGGATAACAGGGTATAGACTGAACCACCCTCATCGCCCATCTTTTTCGCTCTCTCCAAGTCTCTACTTTCTCATAAGGCCGTCAATAAAGTTGTTTGTTTGTCTTTCTAACTGTCAACATCTCTGATCTCTCTCTTTTGCTGTTTAAGTTATTTCCTCTTCGCTTCCCTTTGTTTATCTCTTCTCTTTTCGTCGCACTTTCTCTTTTTCGCCACCCGGTTCTTCGCCTCTCTCTTTCACTCGCTATCAGTTGCCCCATTTTACTCTGTTCTCTCCTCTGTCTCATTTCACCTCTCGCATTCCCCTCCCTTTCTCACGCTTACGTTCCCTTCATAGATCATCCAGCTATATTATTCATGCCTTTCGGGGAAAACCTATCCTTTTCTCCCTCACACTACGTGTAGTCTATATGAAGGAACAGTGTCGCCGAAAGGAAACGGAATGACATGAACTGGAACACCGATAAGGGAGAGAGTTATGCAAATAAATTTGTCCAGTTTCTTGGATACAGGTTTAAATTGAACTGTGATGATGCCTGATTACTAAATAATATATGCATTTCTACCCTAATTCGGTACAATCTAAAACATTTGTTCGATGTACCACTCACGAAAATTTACACGACTTTCTGTGCCACCCAGTGGCGTTTTTAACGTCAGCGCAATCGGTGCAACGCACCGACGCCGATGGGCCCCTCATATTGCGAGCTCCAAAGTAATTCACGGATGGCGAGACCTGCGTGTCGATTGTTGTTCATAATCATCAGAACCGCTGTCTATAAGCGATTCTTCTTCTGTTTATACAAAGTTAATAACCTAAATTAAAATTTTGAAAATGAAATTTCGAACTTTTGCAGCAGATAAGTACAAACGGGCCCCTTAGGAAACTTGGACCGAGTAGTTCGAAGTCTTAAAAACGCTCCTGGTGCCACCTACCTATAAATAGGTTGCATAAATTGGTTACGTACCTTTCCTACTGTAGCATATAAATAATTGAAGTACCATCTAAATAATTTTTTCAACTACATATATAATATAAAGTAAGAAGTAAAGTATATTTTTATATTTGCGTAGAATGACATAAAGAACTAGTGTTTCCCACAGCAGTGTTGATGCTTCTCGCGTACCATTTAAGAAATCTCGACCCACAACTAGCACGCGAACAGGAAATTGCTAACATTCTGTTTCATTATGATACTTAAAGGGGACTTCATGGAGAAATTTTCGGAGACTGCGGAAGGCGAACTTTCTTTTAAAGTTTCGTCTTCTCATTCCTAACGTTTGATATCCCGAGTAAAACGGAGGCGAATACACAAAATGGCGGGGGGAGGAGTAAGGGATGAGACTGTATAGGAAGCGGCTCAAGAGGGAGAGAGAAAAATTGAGAGCATGGGAATTCGCTACGAGGGGCCGTGCATGGACTTGGGGGGTCTTATAAGAAAAGAGATGAGAATTTCCTCCCTCTTCAAACACACCCAACAGACTTCCTTAAATCCGTTATAATACTCCCGTGTAATAACACGCGATAAAATAGACGCAGCGCGTGTGTAAATAAATAAAATAAAACGAGACCTATTTCATAATCTCTCTCAGTATAATGAAAATGAAGCAGTCCCTGGGGAAGATAATATTGCTACCGGCTTTATTATATACTAGCGGAAGTCCCCGTTGAATTTCAACTGATTTAGTGAATCTATAACTGCGACCGTGTAACATGTAGGCATAGCAAGAATAACAGAGTAAAAACTTTTAACCGTCGATTAAAGCAATTTACCTAGTTAGATGAATGAAAGAACAAAATCGAAAATTAAGTGTAAACTTACGGGAAGATAATTATTGAAATAAGCACCCCCTCCCCCCAAATTTTAAATACCATATAGCCTATGTTATCCGCAGTGTAAAATTATATACCTACCAGTGCAATGCCCGTTCAAATATCAACGGGAGTGAAGATTCGATCGTTCAAGCTATTTACGGAGATCAATTTGGCATCAGAAACATAAATTGTATTGAAAGTCATTTCCCTCTCCTTCATTCCCCCTCTCCCACTCTCTTCCCCTCTCTCCTTTCCCTCTCCCTTCCTCTACCTCCGTCTCTAACCCTCCCTCCCTCCCCCTCCCTTTGTCCCGCCCTAAATAAAGTCGTTTGTCTGTCTGTCTGTCTGTCTCTCTCTCTCTTATTAAAAGCAATCAAAGCAAGTTATACACATAAGGATTGAAGTAACAATATGATATCGAGGTCTAACAATGGAATTGGTAGGCAAGGCAACATCCTCTTAAAATGGCTATATTTCCTCAAACTGTGTGAATTAAACGTTTAAATTGAGCGATTTCGAACTGTAGGCGGAAAAAGATGAACAGAATAAGTACCTTTATAATGTTTTTTTCAGAATGGTTCACATCCGAAGTTCGTGGGTCAATTCTTTCTAATTTTAATCTAAAACAGAATGAAAGCCTGCATGGCGAAAAATTGATTTTTAACATATTGGAAATGGAAATTATCCCCTGGAGTCGAACCCTGGTCTTTGATCTCGGGTTCCGTCATTAAATTTTTTTTTATTATATCATAATGCTATCCTAAAAATTTAATCAAATTCCGTTCAGTCGTTTGCGATATATTTAGCTTCAAAAAGCATTACACACAAAGTGACACTGTCTTTTATTATAGTTTTGATTAGATGCGAAGTTTCGTGACGATATCTTCTAAACGAAAACTGTAAGTAAAACCAGCAAGGACACAATAATCAACAGAATATCTTTAAAGATTTGGACAACACAATTTGTGGGCAATCTACGTCTAATTATTACTTACGCAGTTTTAAAAACAGTTTGCTTCGGAGAACTCTATGCCAAACGAAAATATCATTAAAAGCCGTGTATTAGTAATATTTCAGTTAAAATCAACTAATATTTGGCTGACATGTGAACAAAGCAAAATCGTAAACCAATTGAAAAATTATATTATATTTAAAATTTTTCAATAAAAATGAACTGGACTCTCAACTTTGGTGACAATGGGAGTTGTCATGGGAGATTATTATAAGCATTGTCAAGAAACTGATAAAAGCACGTATTTTTCTTATTCTAAACGCATTTTTACGGTAATTCGATAAGGATGCGGATACTATCTTCAGTTAATTAAACTTCGTTCTTTCCTTCGTAGAAACATGTAAGTCTCAAGTTCGTACCATTTCTAAGTAATTTTAAAATTCAAATAAAAAAGAAAATATTTTTAAAAATTAGAAAGATCAGTGAAATCGGTATAAAAACATGACTACAGCACTTAACTCGTTATTCCGATTAAAATGACACAATCTTCTTGTTTATACATACTGTATTTGCTGAGTTATAAAATACATACATACATGCATACAAACACTTTATAGATATCTATAGATAAACTATAGATATTGAAGTACCGAAAAATAAAGGAGGAATTCCGAAGTAATAGAACTGTAGGCTTTTTCTATTGGTGTTTTAGAAAAGTGCACATTTTCTGGTTTGATAGACAATTCTTTAAAACGGTCTAGATTAATTGAAGAAAAAAACAAGTGAGGGAAGAATTGGGGAGCAAATTACATAAGGCGTTTTTTTCCCTTGTTGTAGGATTATGACGTCATCATAAGATTAAATCTTTGGTTGAGATTGACATATTCATAATACACAACTTCTCTTTTAAAGCATTATATCAATGATATGCAATAATATGTTTCCCATATAAAAGGACTGGACTTGTTGCTGTGGCAGTTTTATTACCTCACCACAAATAAACGTTTAATTCCCTTACGTGTGCATGCAATATTTTTAAATGGGAAGAAAATGGATCATTTATGATGAAGAAAAGAACTTGAAGACGCTATTTCCCTTACTTATATAATTTCTTTCAAATACTCCATTGCACGAAACGCGTCCATTTGTGATACGCTGTACACTTTCTTAACATGTTCAACTATATTCATGGCGTTTGTAATTCACAATGAAATTGTTTTTCCCCTGTAATTTTCTTGCTTCGGTAGAGGAATTAGTTAAGAAACTGATCATTCGATTATTCGCTCTCGTTCGGAAGGGATTTGGATTCTGTTTAAAAAAATATAAACCTCAGTCCTTCAGCCATAGAACTGTTGATATCACGAGCTTCTATTTTAACTGTAACTAAATAAAAAATGCAAATTTATAACGCTCTGCACCGACTGCATGCTTCTCTTATTAATGGAAATGATACAAAGGTGTTGGAAAAAGAATTCGATTTCTCCTCAGCAGTTAATCCTAGATCCATCGAATGGTTACCATGTCTAACCCTCATATACAAACGCACTATCATAAAAATTTGGCTTCTAAAATTTATAGCTTTTCTAGAGAACAGACAGGACGATTACATAAGCGATTATTTTTAAATAAAAAAGAGCTAAATATATTTTTATTCGGACGCAAATCATTACGTTGACTTTATAGATTAAAAAAATCAACGATAGGAAGATGTATCCTTGATATTATTAGACATGGTGAGGTGACGCTTTTTGCCAGGTGGATTTCTTTATCTAAGCTTCCGGTAGAGAGCATGCATGTATAGTACAGGTAGTTCTCCCTAACGTAGCGACTGCAAATTACTAGAAGTTACCTTACGCCTAGGTGATCGGAGGTAATGTGTAGAGTGGAGGGGAGAGAATTCCATTAGAAAAGATGGGCATTGAAGGTGCGCGCGCATCCTATAAGGCAAATCACCGCGCGGAGTAGGGAAACCAAAGGAGAAATTATTTTGCCGACATTTCAATGGATGCTTCGTGTTTCCAATCTCCAACTCCCTCGAGTTGGGATGGATGCTTCAAAACCCTGCGAAAACTAACTTGGAACGTCGCAACTTTTAAATAAGTCTTGTCATTTTCAATTACAGGTTGTTTTTTTCAAAGCTATATATATATATATAGCAACGCCCGATTTCTTTCACCGATACGACGAAGTGTAAAATGAAATAGATGAAACAGAAACATGATATAAAAAAAACTCAAGGACCACACAAGACTGTCATCTCTATAAAGACACCTCGACGTGCTCTATAAAAGACGCCCACTTTTTTTTTTCGAGATAAAGCTGGCGATAACAAAGATGGCGCTAATGTGGAGTGACATTTTGTAAAACTCGTAAAAAATGTCTCCTCTCTTTCTAAAAAACACCCGCATCGAAAGGTTGATCGCATCTTTGAGATTCCTTATAGGATGAGGTGTATTCCCATCGCTACACTGACGATGCGTGATCTCAGAACAGATAGTTCACAGTATGAGGAGGGGGTAGGGTCGCGTAGGAACGGGAGATGAAGAAAGAAGTGATGTTGCGTGAATATTCGCGCAAAGTTAGAAAGAAACTAAATTAATCGTCGATGTAATTAATATAATTAATGTATATAATGGCGAGTGTTTGTTATGAAAAAGAAAATGACGAACCTGATTGACTACCGAGAAGAGAATTTTATCTAGAGTAAATTAGCGTTTATTTGGATGAATATTCACCTTTAAATTAATCGTCTATATAATTTATTAACCTATTTAATAAAGAGTGTGTGTATCGCAAAATTCCGTATCTGATTGGCTGCCGAGTAGCCAATTTTATTTAGTATTGAATTTACGTTTATTTTCCTTGGAAATGCTAATAGACGAACAATGGCAAATGTTGTGCATTTGTAATATTTTTATCGCATTTTATATTAAGCGAATGACAAAAAACATCAACTGTTACACTGCAATTAATTATCTGCCTTTATGGATTCCTTTTTGTTTTTTTTTTCGTTTGCATGACGACGAATACCTTGATTTGCAGATACAATCGGTTTAGCACATAATATTTAGCGAAATCACGTACATTGCATTGGATTATTTACAAAACGACATTTTTTGAAAATTGGTTTTACAGAATTAATGTAGGATAGACTTCATAGCCAATGTTGCTTTGAAAATTATTTTACCGAATATAAGTGAAATTAGGTTCTTCTGATAATTCATTTAACGAAATAATTGATGAAGGTAGAAATTAAATTAGAAATCGTATTCTTTTTCGGCACAAAAAATATAGTATGCGTAGGTGTAAGTAGGTTTAAAATGTAAAACTCTGCGAAACTATTTTCAATGTACCTAGAAAAAGATAAACATTACTGTTGTTGAAGTATTGTTGACGATACATTGTCAGGTATACATTGCCATGACTGAATTCAATATTATGGAATTAATTACTATATTATAGTCCTAATTGAGCAAATGGCTGAAGAAATATTTACTACAATTGTTGAAATACTTTTGACAATGCCTGCAGGCTGACGTCATGACAGAGTACAAAATGAGTGAATTAAACACCTGATTGTGGAGTCCTAATTAAAAAATGGTCGAAGAACGAAGAAGAAGTCAAACCAGAGAGCAAGTAAGGATATTTATTTTATATTCAAGCTATGCCATTTTATACCGACAATTACGCTATTTAATGAAGAAAATGAAAAAATATGCTCAAAAGATATCTCAAATAGAGAAGACGAAATAAACGACATCCTAAAGAGTTTCGTAACACGGAATAATTTAAGATAACTTTGCACTCCATTACTTAATAAATCCGATATTTCTTTGGTCGGGAAAAACACGACGTTCTTTTCCCCTTACTATATCGCCATGAGAGAGCAACATACTGGAAGAGGGGGAAAACAAGAATTGAATCATGGGGAGCAAACTTTCTCCCGTGGGACCTATTCAAAGTTCACAGAAAAACTCGTAAATAAAGACCCCGCCAAAAAACTTGCTCCAAACTTTTGATGTTCACTTTCCGGAAATCATTTTTCACGGCAATCGGTTCGCGGACGAGAGGTGGAACGCAAAACTTAGGATATCTGGAAAACACGGATTCAAAAAATACAGTGGAAATTCTATAAGTCGAACCTCAAGGGAAACAAAAATATGTTGGGCTTGTTAGAGAAGAAAATTACACGAAAAAGATTTTGTCCCGTGAAATGAATTCACTTCGAGTTATGTAAGATTCGAGTTGTAAACGTAGATGTTTGACTGTATATCCCTGCGCTTTTAATGCTTATTATTTTTAATGATGGAGCTCCAAATAACTGATAATGAAAATGATTACAGGTGTTTCAAAATTTGTAGTTAAATTTTCGTCATATTATATTATTTATTTAAAATGAAATTATGTAAAATTAACAACATGCTTTTCTTACGCATACGAAGATAAAGCCAACGATAGAATTGCGTTCCCTCTCTCTCCCTCATTTAAAGCACTTTTCTAAGTTATATCTGAATGCTTGATCGAAAAATAATAGTGGAGAGTTTTTGATTTTTCCTCTTTCGGATAATTTCGCCACATTCGCGTTGTTTTAAAAAACTTTACACAGACAAATAAACACACGGACGTACCTGGCCTTTTATATTTCTTAATTTGATTGTAAAAAAAAAGAAACAAATAGAAAGTGAATTCTATAAAATGTTTCGAATTTACAACGTTACACTAACAAAGGTAAATCTTTTCGGTGTGTCGAAGAGTCTGTGCCCACACAGATCCTTAGCGAACGTCGTTTAACGTAAATACAGAAGGTTTTCAAACAGTGCCTAAATGAGTGAATCTTATTATGGATGATTTGGCGCCATTTCCAACAATGGTTCCCAACAATTTCGCAACACATAATGAATCAACTTATAAATAATCAGACGCCTATTGGAGTATCATTTTTCTTTTAATAACCTTGTTTTTTTACATCGAGCAATAAATTATCTGTAATTTTTTATTCTATTGGTCATTAACCGTTTCTCTAGATCCAAACCTAGTTTCTGCTGGCCTATAATTTTGCTAAAAATTTCTCGTAATTAGGTTAACATGATTAAATCATTAGTTCTGACGTTAGTCAGCGGTTTTTAACGTTCTTTAAGATTGCCACCCTGGGGGAGAGGAGGTGGTGGCAGTGAGTTTTATGACCAACGCTGCCCACTCATTCAATTTAGCGAAACTGACCACACAAGGACATTATGAATTGATGAAAAACTCTAAAGAATCAATAATTTTATTTTTTTCTTTGGAATTTTTTACAGTAATTTAACTCCGTTTTTCGCGCTTTTGCCTTAATAAGGCTGCATTTAGTAAAAAAACAAAACTTCCAGGAATTACCGTCATGTGTGTGAGTGTGTGTGTGTGAGTATATACAGTAAAATCTCGTTTCAACGAATTTCTCGGGGCTGCGTAATTTCGTTGTACTGAAATTTCGTTCTAACGAATGAACATTCCAGGAGAGTAAAAAATAAGATATATCACACAGTGAAATATATTATTACTCCCGTTTCTTAATCTATGAATGATAGCGCAATCGGATTTCAGTTTAGCCTTCTTGACTACGTTATTTATTCGGACCACCAATCAACCTCTTACGCTTTCTCCTTTTTTTCGTTATTATTGCTTGGTATTCGTGATTTCGCATTCGCGCTACTCCACTCCATTTTTGCCTTTCGCAACCGCATTTATTGTCGTTCCCTTTCACTCATTCTGCGTGACGTAATTCGTGTCTTCGAAAACTCGCAGATCTCTTTATTCATTCTTCCTCTTACACTCTAACCTGATTTCGCATTTGCGCGTTCGCAGTTTTTAATTTCCTCCTCCAATACACTGCTCTGTTTGCTTCATTTTTTTTGACTCTGCTCATTTGCAAATCGCTCAAAACTGACGTTCAGGAATGATATCTAAACGAAAGTTTTCAACTCTCAGGCTTTTTCTAGCCAAATTACAGAACACATTCATCTATGAAATGCTGGTGATGCATATTCGCAAGTTAAGATCAAAGGATTAATGAATTAGTGTCACGTTCGATCGTACTAAGTGAATGCGAATATAAATTTCTCTTATGTCTTCCTGTAAAACTGCTTGAAATATTTTTAGAGAATGGCTATGG
The DNA here is from genome assembly GCA_036926305.1 of Uropetala carovei. NCBI lineage: Eukaryota > Metazoa > Arthropoda > Insecta > Odonata > Petaluridae > Uropetala > Uropetala carovei. The sequence goes on from JAXCHB010000043.1 coordinate 6,168,621, forward strand.
ATAGAACAGACTGAGTTGTATGTGCCTAAAAAACCAACCATAAGGTAGAATTACAATAATAAAATAAATTAATTAAAGATGTGTACCTCTATTTATTTTTCTTATCATTTCTCTTGGAATAAAAATGAATTTTTGCTTTTTTTAGTCTGAATTCATATTTACACTAGGGCGTTTTGTTACATTTCATGCTAATGAATGTTTGGAAGATCGAATGGTAGCATGCAACCAGTGGCATACTTGAAGTCTGATGTGTCCAACACACGACTTTCTCCATTTAGAGTAATGAATATGATTGCTCTCGAGGTCAGCGTCCTTAAAGAATAATTATCGGCAATTACACTCGTGAATTGTATTTAAGCATTTTGAATAATTTTCACAGAGAAAAATACTTGGCATCACTTTTTGCACTGAAAAAATATTAAGTAATATAAATTGTTAACTGTTGCTATAAATAACAAAATATCGATGCCAAAGTAGATTTATTTCTTGCAGCGTAGGCATTCCAGTCAACAATCAGAAAATTTATTATAGCAACAGAAGTTATGTTGTCACTTAGCGACATACTGAATGTACGGAGAAAGCAAAAATAAGCAGGCAATTAAAAAGACGACGAATTTATCGCTGGCCTCTGATAACAGGATCCCTTTGCCTTAATGCCAGAACATGCGATTTATACTTATCACTCCAACCAAACATTTTTTCTACGAGAATATGTTTTTAAACTCGTCCGGCCAAACATTGGTTTCTCGGAAAATTTACACCATCACGAAAGGTTGCAATCGCGCCCTAGGGTATCGGTTATTCTTTATTTTTTTCCCCTTGATAGTAAAATAGGCCTCACTTCATAAAATAATAGGTTCGGACGAAGACACGTGATGTTCAGGTTTGTCGAGAAAAAAAACTTTCGCTCACGTTGGAATTTTCACCTGTGATTTCAAACGCGATTACTCCTCCGATGATGACAGGCATCAGTTTTTTTTTCCAACTTCGAATGTCTACCTAGAAAAAAAAAAGGGTACTCCGAAATTTTCTATAAAACCCCTTATACGTAGAAACGCGTGTGATGACATGCCATAACAACGCTCTGGATGTGAGCGTCGAAGAAACGGAATGAATTATTAGGGGAAAAAAAGGGGGGGAACGAAATTACGGTGTGATTTTTTTAATTGGAGAAAGAATCGAATTGCGTATTTGTTTTTGTTTTCTTAAGTAATTCCGAAAATTGCGGATACGAGAGAGGAGGAATTTATTTTAGGACGTACCTAGCGTGCGGTTGTCTCATAACGATGGAATGCACATAATGAATTGATATTATTAGAGGTGGAAAACACAGTATATTAAAATTCGTGCGATTATGTAAGCGTGCGAGTACTTTTTTCGATTTTTCCGCGTATTCTAACAGGGAATAGAAAACTTTCTCTAGGGTCGAACCCGGATCACTTTCCTGGGTTTACGATTTTTTACGCTTAGGGCACACAATTACCTACACACAGTCAAAATTTCACACTCCTAGCTCAATTGGAAGTATTCTAAGCATTTTAGTTATTTGGATTTTAAACATGGCATACATACGTAAATATGTACATACATACAGGTCATTTTAATATAGAAGCTGTATAATTAAAGGACCGTGCTTGAAATATGATTGTGTTTTGAGCAAAAATTGACGCGTCCAATAATTTCCCCCTTTCGTCAGACTTGGTGTACACGACCGTGTACATAATATTATTTCCAGCATTCCACGGAAAAATGGTAGTAAACAATATTTACAGCATATTTTCAATGATTATGTACAATTTCTATGTTTACTAAGAGATTTATTATGGCCATTTTATGTGTGTCAATTTAAGTAATTTTCATTAAATAAGAATAGAGAGTAGTTAGCGCAAGGTATGTTTCAAATCTGAAAGGGATGAATTTTGAAAAACATTAAAATTAAAAAAATAAATGCTCAACAATGAGTGTCAATGACAATGACAAACATACACGATTTAATCCAACTCCTTTGGCGTTGAAAAAAAAAGAGAATAACCGTTCGCATTAGGAGGCCGTTCACTATTCGTATATTATACCGTTTGTTTTTACTACCGATAAAGGGGAATCATTTTCGCAAAGGAATTTCGCTCTCAGTTGAAAAGAGGAATTCCAGGGAAAAAAGCGAGGATTGCAGTTCCGGAGGATGACGCAAGAACCGCGAGGCATGTCGGGATGACTCTTTCATTCGGCCAGATCACGTTCAAAGTGTGTGAATTCATCGGTATTGTCTCTCCTGGTGACACACATAGTATATTACATATTAAAGTGGAGAGATTGCAGATTTAAAGAAAAATCAAGAAGTATGACGGAAAACTTTTCAGCGATTTAGCATTAAAGATTTGAGAAAATTATTTTAAAATTATAAGCGATTCTGATTTCGATGCGAATTCAAAGCCTATCGGCAGCTTTCGCAGTAGAGTGAAATTCCGTTATAATGAACTTCATTGGGAGCCGTAAATCATTCCGTTTGCCGAAAATTCTCAATAACGAGAAATTCCCAATCTTACACGATTAAGAAAAATTCTTTGTTTAAACACCAAAACTTTATAAACTTTTCACGGAAAATTAAGTGTAATTTTTATCTTATCGGAAACAAAAAGTAACTTTTAATTTGTAGAATCACATATAAGACATCAAAATACATGCTTATATTAGGTATAGTAATTCGCAGTGCTTTGTTTCTTCCGGAACTCACCGGAATGCCGTTCTGGAAGTTTTTTTTTCATGCAAAATATAAAATCAAGAAATTTGTAAGAATAAAAATTTATAAATGTTGAAAACAGTTAAAATTTATAAATAGATTGGCATGATTTTCACATGTGAAATGTAAACTACCATTTATGAAATGACGTTTATAATATCCAACTTTTCGTCGGCAAAATACTATGCGTTCTGGAAGCTTATATTTTTTTGGAAAAAAGCACTGATGATTCGTTAAGTACTGACGCAATGGAAAATTTGCCGCAGCTGAGATATGTCTTCGTTTTGGTGCAATTATCGTAACAGATTTAAACAAACAAGACCTCCACGTACATTTTAAATCGACTGGATCAATCATCCGCACAAAATTTTTAATTCGATTTACAGAAAATATTTTCGTATGTAATTGCTACGGACAAAGTTCGGTTTATTTAAAATTAGCAGAAATACCCGGCATCGCCCGGGCAAATTTGGTTCAAATCTGATCGGAATTCTAGATGATACATGGTATTTAAGCATTCACTCGGCCGCCGTTTTGAATAAAACGGGCAGTGAGAAAAAAAAACTACGTATGAATTATTTCTGGGAGCCCTCCACAATCGCACCAAATTTGATTCAAATCAATAGCAAGACTTGGGAAAATACGCGTAGTTTAATCAGTCCCCGCCATCCAATTACGGATAAGGAAGTAGTCGTTTCCCACCTTTTTCACTGCGTATAAGATGTAGAGTTACCTGTTCTTTGAGAACAGGAATTTTATGAGAACAGTTATTTTATTGAACAGTTTAGGCATCAGAACAGTTCGAAAAGAACTGTTCCGTTTTTTCTGACCCATCTCTAGATGGCAATGCATTAGCATACAAAGTTATTTTGCTTTTTGTACAATTAATATAAAACATTTGGGATTAAAAAGTATCCTACGGCCTTCCTATTTGTGAAGGAAGTATCTGTTGAAAGTTTGATTACTCTAGCTTTAACGGTGTGGAAATGTATATATGCACAAATAAACAAACAAACAAACTTTCATAAATATATATATGAGATTGGGAAGTGAGGGGAAACATAATAGTCTGTTTCCTCGCACAAACTCCGTGTTTTGAATAAAGAATGACTCGGGGTACTATAGTAGTTGGAGTGGTTTATTAAATTTTCGGAACTTTTCTTCCATAAAATATCTCTCCGAGTTTCATTAAAAGATACAAGAGAACTTGTTTTTGGTAGTTTTAATTAGTTTCATTAGCGATTTAGCAGGACAATTGCCGCAGAAAATGGATTAAACTACTCAACTCTTCCAATTAACCTGTCCCTCTCCAACAAATCTAATCTTAATAACGAGCTGCTATCAAATTATTTTATGGTGGTGATTTAAAAATAAAAGTCATTAATCTTTAACAGTGCTAATGTTTGTTGCTTGGAAACCTCTCAATTCTCATTCATACTAAAGATTACTGAGACATTTTGACGAATATATGTATTTCCCTCTTTGTATATCGCAACTCGACATTTCGTCCCTTGAGGAAGAATAGCAGGCTTATGACCTTAATCGGTTTTGGTAAATGTATTGAAGTTTCTTAATTTAAATAAATTTATATTCAAAATATATCTGTTTCATTTCAATATTCAGTTTTTCAGAAATGGTTGGTTTTTCGATTAATCATATACTTATATATTTTTAGCTGTTTTTCTTCCAAAATGAGTATTAAAATGCAACGCAGGTGATTAATTTCTGGCTACCAATTTCACGCAGGGTTTGTTAGCAATGGCGTGAATTTTTGATGTGGTTATACATCTAAAGCAGTCGAAATCTGAACTCACGGTTAGGTAAAATTTGCAGTTGAGTACTTGCATACGGATTGCATATCCTGTCATTAACGATCCAATGAATCGTACAAAATTAACTTGCACAACCTTTTATGAAAATTTTTTTAAAGATAATTAAATACATACATATGTAGATACTTATGTTTAACTAGTAGCAATTTTTATTCTATTTTTGCATACACACATACATATAGTAATTCTACATTCCGGTAGGCTTTAGGCACACAATACGAAATGTGGGTAATCCAAAGCTTTCACACCCACTCAAATTACATACATAACAATACATCCACAAAAATTATAAAACTCTAAAGTGGTAAATATGGACCGATTTTCTTCTTTTTTGTTTTATTCGACGGCTAAAGCTCTATACTATCTTATTTTTGCGATGTTTACACGTTACACCAGTGGTCTTCAAGGTGGGCGATAGCGCCCACCTGTGGGCGTTTTTGGAATTTTGGTGGGCGTTAAAGAACTCACCAAACGGTATTCTAATTTTTACACTGAAAAATAAAATTCTATAAAAAAGCTTAATGATATGCACACATATTCTGTACAACTATTTTATGTTACAGTTCACTTGTCGTTAACTATAGTATCTTATCATACTACACTAGCGACAATGTATCCATGCTGCGGTAAAATCGAAAGGTCGGAGTCTCTCGCAGAAGCAGCGAAGCGTTTAAGTTTAATTTTATCAAATATATAAAATCATAAATTTTTAAACACTGTTATTACCACTGAGACCGTATTCGGTAATCTCATCTAACGTCAATCCCGCTAGTATTAGGGTTACCATACCTCCGTAAATCGCTTTGCTACTGGGGGCGCAAAATTATTCTTTCTCCCGGGCGCCAGAAACCCTCACTACGCCACTGGGTGGGCGGTGAACTTATTTCAAAGGACAACATATGGTAAAAGTGGGCGGTGACTCAAAAAGGGTTGAAGACCACTGCGTTACACGGTCGAATTTTTCAGAAATACGCAATCATTTTCGAAATTTTGCGGATTTTTCGTACTCATTCCCGGCGTTGCCAAGGAGACTCATTGTTGCCTCCGATTCAATTAATTCCAATTAAACCTTCAAATAGACGAACGAAAAGCGTTATTGTTATCTTCTCTTCATTGATAATCTAAATAAACGCTTGCATTGACGTCGCCTTTATAGTAGGTCCTGTAAGAAGTTAACACTTGAAGGAAAGCAGCTGTTTGTGAGTTCGTCTATAAGGGTGCAACGATAATCATTGGAACTAAGGTCAGATAGAATTTAGAAAATTTTCCCCTTTGAATATACCGCTATATTAAACTAGCATTGAGTAACTCTGTGACATTGTGATCACGTAATTGCTCTAATATATTGCTGTAAAATCGCAGAAAATTATAAAATGCCAAGGGGGTAGACCAGTGAAAAGGAGAGCTATTAGTCCAACTACAGCTGCCAGAGAAAGGAAGTCAGAAATCAAAGGAAGAGTATTGTGCGAAAGAGAGAGAAAGGAATGCGGAAGCTCATAGGATTGCCCGTGTAGATGAGAAGCGGAGAGTACAAGAAAGACAAAGAAATAGGGAAACACGTCAAATGAATAGAAGATCTAACATAGGACCAAACTATTTAGATTATTTGCAAGCGTAGCTGCAGCGGGCTGCTAGTATAATTTACGGCAAGTAGGACTACTATTCTTCTACGATACGAAATAATAATTTTTCCTTATAATGTTATTCATAATAATGTAAACATCTATACTCCAAATATGGAAAAAGTCATGTGTTGGCCACATCAGATTTTTTTTTAATTCATTAACATCAAAATCGTTTTCCCATACAGGATTAAAGCGTTACATGATCCCGAACATGTAAAAACGGACAGGAGTTATTTGAAAAAATAAACGCTGTGAATTGAGAATCCCTGATAAGAAGAGGACACATTGCTCGGTGCTACGCATTTCGAAGCCACTAAAAATAAAAATGGAAAAAAAAAGTCGAATCGCGATGCAGTACGATGGCTATTTTAGTGGTGGGAAAAAAACGTCCGGAGGCAGAATACATTTCTCTTACTCTTCCAACAACACCTTTTTAGCACGCTTTAATTCCTCCCCCGACGCTCCATCTCTCTCTCCCTCCCACGGTTCATCCCGCTTACCCGATCATAACAAGGGTGATGTGCGGCCGTAATTCAGACGGGCGGCCTCTCTCCTCTTGAAACCCTCGTGGTCATCCTTTAGCGTCCCGGAGATGGATAGCGGGAGGAGGAAGGAAGGAATGGAGGATGGTAGGAAGAGAGGAAGAGGATAATATAGGGAAAGGACAAAAAAGGAAAGGCGACGGAAGAGAACGAACGAAGACAGGAGAAGAGGTGTGAAAGAAACAGAGAAAAAAAGTAAGGAAAAACCAGCTGAAGCAGACAGCAAATGGCGTTTTATTTATTTTTAGGCAGAAAGGCGGACAAGCCGAGAAAACTCGCGCGACGAGACAGACTACTGAATCTATTGGAGCGAAAACGGAATCTCTATTAGCTTTCGTTTAAGAATTACCATCGTGACAGACAGATAGACGGATCTCTACAAGAAAACATACTCCGTGAAACAGAATACTAAACGGATTGGTGAAAAAATCAAGTATCTATCTGCTTTCGTTTAGGAGAATTAACGCAGACAGACGATCGTATAAACCGACGGAATGGGCGGATTTTTCTTTTTTAACCGCTGAAAAAGGTCAAGAAAGAAATGGGAAAATATAGCGGGGTTTGAGATTTGTGAAACATTTGGGAATAATGCGAGAATAAACAGAAAAATGTAAAGGAAAATCGGGGAAACTTGCCTGGCGCAAACTAAAATCAACACTATAATATTCCAGGTAATAATGTCGCTGGTTACTATATCATATCGAGAGCAGTAGCTGAGCGTAAAATCAGATATATTAGAATGCTAATGGACGCTATAATTTATATTTTTATGCATACTGTATCTTAAATATCGCTGTTTATGACTTAATTCCCAATAATTGGACGAATTTTAATCAGAATACTATCAGTCATTTCTTGTTATATCGATATTTTTGTGAAAACCGACAATAATAAATTCCCCTCCATTAAGGCACTGTACAGTCCATCTCTACAAGTCCTCTATTTACGACAATACCAAACATAAATGTGAGATGTTTTTCAGATTCCGCCGAACAGTTTAGCCCGTAAACCTTTGCATAGGCGAAGGACAGAATATGTACTAGATAACGGAATTGCAAAAAAAAAACTTTTTCGGACATGGACACTTAAAAACGATACATATTCTTCAAAATGTCCAAATGAAATTATTTTACCATCGCAATACTTTCTCTGTAAAATAAGTTTACGAGGAATTTGACAAGTATTGGGTACAAAACTTTTCATATAAATAACTTTTATAAATTTAGCAGTTAACATTAAAAAGTTAATGAAAAACTAAGACATTTTCAACGCTTTAACAATGAGAAATGATAATTGCCATGACTACAGAATGGATAGAAAAAAAAATATATATATATATATATATATATATTCATATATTCACGTTTTGGAGTTAATGTCAATTTCGTTAAAAAGAAAAGAGAAAAATGTATCCGAGTCTGACAAACTTACAAGGTGAGAGAGAAAAGTAGAGAAATAGGTAAGTTAAGCGGGGATAGGAAGAAGCATAAAGTTGTGAATAAAGCGGAACAGGAGTGCTAAAGTGAACGCCTAAGGATAGAAGATTATAGATGAGATGTTGTAAAAAAAAAAACAGAGGAAATGGGTAGGCGGTATGATGTGATAGTAACATGAATAAAGGGGTTGGGAAAGAGTGATGGCGAGAGGGAGGATACTTATGGGGAAAAATGATGATGGAGAGGATGTTAGTGGAGTGAGATATGGGGAGAAATGGGAGGGGAAAGAGAGGGAGAGAGAAGAGAGGGGGAAGTAGAGAGAGGGATATAGGATATAGGAGGGATATAGGAGGTGAATAGGGGCTAGACATTCGAATGGAGGGAGCATAGGCGTTAAAGCAGCGGCGTTCACTCGCCGGAACATTCAGTCGTCTGGACAATCCCGTTTACATGTATGTAATCGATAAACTCCTCACTCCGAAATTTCATTTATTAATTGGACTGGAGGGACGGGAAAAATTGAACTCTCTGCACAAACATGATCCTAAGGAAACGAACGAGTAATTTAATTTCAGGAAAACGGTCGATACTTTCAGTAATTAATGCCGTTGCTATGGGCGAGGTTTAATTTACCTGCATCAGTGAAGTCATGGGGGTCGCACTAAATTTCAACTGCTTTCATGTGTGTAAAGAAAATGGGCATTTATCTTTTTGGTTTCCAAACGTATTTCACGAGGTAATTCGACCGTTTTTACGATAGTTTTTGCGGGAAAAGGAAATTTTTATTTTTTCCAAATGTGGTTGATTGTAAATTCAACCATATAATCCGAAATTTCGACGTAAATTTAAAATTGCCACATAAATCGATCCGAATGTGGCAACACTATAAACATGGGTGAGGAAAATACGGCCCCGCAAGCAACATTAGGAACGCGAGAGCATTTTATATGGTCCACGATGTAATCATGAAACCGAACCGTGAAATGTAATCAGGTAATTTCTAAAATTAGGCGCGGTGAACCTTTTTTTGTGAAACTGACACACTAAAATATTATTAATTAATTATGGATTTTCATTGATGGAATCCTTCGCATTCTCTCAAGTAACTTCCGACGTTGACCCTAAGCATTTTCACCGATTAATGCGGTCCGCCTAAGAAACCGCAACTGCTAATGATGCCAGTTTATTCAAAAGCATTCCCATCACTGTCCCATAATATGTTTTAACGATTACTTCCTTATGGAATCGGTGAAACAATCTGCTGTGAAAATAATTCATTCCTCTGTAAAACTCTTAAGTAACCACAAAACTCATATGTAATCCCCCTTATAATATGACATCCTCACCACAACAGGATGTAATACAACTTCATAGATTTTTTATTTTTCGCGGTCAAAGCTATATTACTCGTGGAAAAACCCAACATTCTTCCTTCTCCTATATGGTATCTAATATTCCATCGGACATCCTGTGGCGCATTTGACCGCACCTGCATTATATTCCTAGCCTGGCGTCCTCCCCGTAGTGAAATAAAAAAAAAATACAGGCTCCCGGGCTCGAATCTGATCTCCCTGGAGAAATGGAACGCCAGAGGCCCCTTTTACTCGCTAACATCCGCATCCTAACCCATTCCCCCTGCGACCGCAAGGACCCCTTTCGGCAGATTGCGTGGGTGGGTACTTAACCGCAGGGCATTGTGTGGCACTACTATAAGGGAAGGAGAGAGTGGGGGAGAGAGGTGCGGTCTAAAGGGAATTGCTCAAGGGAACGACCGGGTTGATGTCTTCTTGCGGTAGGATAGAAAAGGATGCCGCCTACTCCTCCTTTTAAAAAACGATCCCACGTTGTCAACTAATCGAACGGGTCACCGTGGAGACTCCGAGAGGAACGTCTGTTAGCTATTAAATGCAGACGCGAAGAAAGATGTACGCGACGAAACACATCCTGCGTCTGGTGTTTTATACTGACCCGCTGTCAGACTTTTACTCGCTACAGATATACCTATATTAGTAGTATGGCCGTCTAGAATGTGCACTGTCTCGAAAAAGGTTTGAATGTTACCAGCGCCACTTGCAATTAAGGCGGCGGTTGTATTTTTCATATACGGAAACCAGATTTCATTAATTCGATTGTGAATTATTTTATTCTCGAATTTATGCGAAAAACCTCAGATGGATGTGCAAGGAAACGTTTCTATCCGGGAAGTAATTGTATTTAAATCGTTACCTACCGAGAGAATTCATTTTCCTTATATGAGAGGATCCTAAGACTATAGCTTATATTTTTAATTTCTTAAAGAAAAATAAGGATTCATTTTAACGACAATTTTGTTAGAATAAAAAGAAAATGAAACGGTTAATGAAAGTAATTCATTTCACAAAAATGCACTTTTGTCACTATAATATTTACATTACATTCATATTCTACGACGGATATCGCGATGGAAAACATACGGATGATAGGTTTTTTATGTATCGGAAAATAATTTAATCACTCTTTATGGGGTGGAAAGAATTTTCAATTTAACCTAACAAATTTTGGTTTCGATTAAATGATTATAGTGTTTCCTTGAACGAAGTAATGGCGAGATAAATTTCCTTAATTTTTCAGTATGCTTTCCCGCAAAATTTACTGCGACTCGTAATTCATAAAGATGGAATGGAAAACCATGGCCAAGTTTTCAAGCTAAAGCGATAAAATACGTGACATAACCCCGTCACAAGTTTCGTGAGAGTTTACATCGCATATAAGTTTCTGCCTAAAATACTTTAAGGGAAATCATTTTTGACAACAAATACTTTTCGAATTGGAAGCCTCGATTGGCAGAACGATTGTTCGTAGGAAGTCAAACAAACTTAAATTTTTGTCGTTTTTCAAATTCTAAAGCTAATTCGCTAATTATTCCAGCACGGTTAATCTTCTTTTAAAAGTGTGCGCAAAATGCACTTTAAACGTACGCTTTCACTCGATACACACCAAAAGGCAGTTTTAATAAGGAAAATTAAATTCACGCAGTTGTCTCGCATGCAAAAAATAACTTTCGCGTGAAATTCTCTAAATTAAAAATCAAAGCAAACATGCATTGGGGTAAAACATAACAGTACAGATAGAGAATGAAACTCATAATACTCACAAGAAACTGCGAAGCTTTGATAACTCGTTCAAGGCAGCAAAAAAGCGTGCTTACCTGAAAAGGAGAGAGAGAGAGACATGTTAAATAGAATTACCTTGGAAATCTTATCTTAAGCAAGTTTTAGAAATGAGTATTAAGCTTAAATAATGCGCTGTTGACTGATCAAATAAGAAACTGCAGTAGAGCAGTTAATAAAATACCCACTTCTTAAATTCTACTCTAAAAATAACAATTGTTATTTGAGAAAGTACCTGAAGATGTAAAATTATAAATAATAGTTTATATCAAAGAGAAGCTGTCGTAAGTCAGTGGCGAGCAACCCACTGATCGCTGTCCGCATGCGGCCCTCAAAGCTATTATTTAAGAGTTCCATAAAATTTTGGACACAAATTCATATTATATAAATTCAAGTTACAGCAATAAAGCACTTTATACTGAAATGTTAATACTAAAAAGCAAATTTAGACACTTGATTTTCACTTATATGATACATCATAATCTTTTATTTAGAGTCTAATCCGGTATGCTGAAGTATTGAAAATTTGCAATGCTGAAGAATGTGCAAACGCTAATGCGGCCCAACACTTAGAAAAGGTTGCCTCCCACTGGCATAAGTGATAACTGCATTGAAAATAACTTTTAAATTTCATTTGGAAATTACTTAATTAAAGCATATGAATACCTCGCCCGGTTCGGAAACGCAAAGCCTACTTGAAGCTCTTTTTGGTTTAAAAAAAAAACTTAATTCGTCAGACTGTTGATCGGTTAATTAATTCAGTTAAAACGCCAGGATGTTAATCAATGGTATGTAATTTAAAGCGTTTGCTTTAACCGAATTTTGGCGTCCCTGACAGAGACGAAGTTCGTCTGCCGTGAAAACGATTTCATCGCTAATTAATGAGGAGTCTTTTTCTATCCAAACGTGTGTGAGATCTAATTTACCTGCACGCCTTTTCACCATCAATTTTTAAAAGCTTTCATCAAAGCCTTAATCTAGAAAATTCGTCTTTTTTATAAAATGAATTCTAAACCATTTATATAAATTTTATTCTGGATATCTTCAATGCAAAAAAAGAGAAAAAGGACCATAAAATTTTTATGCTGTGATTTCATAATAACTCTCGATATATATATATAGGTATATATAGCGGTTTGTGCCACCTTCATGAAGGCTTGTATGACCCTAGCAAGATTGGTAGCAGCCCATGGGAACGGTGCAAATACATCCGGTGACGCTTCCGACGCGACTAATGAGATAGGGATTTATTATTTATTATTTTAATAACTCAGAATCAGTAATATATCCTATTAAAATGACAATTACTTGTAATTTTTACTTTTCCTCTTTGTCTGGCATCTAGCGGATAGTCGAAAAATCTGAGCTTGCTCAGGTGGGCGATAAATGGCGAGGTACACGCAGCGTAGTTCAACTATGAAAACATTGAGGAAATGTTTGTTTATTACATCGTATATTTCTACGAAGTAAACTATTTCGTAGTTTGACACTTTTTCTAATATAATTAATAACTGAAAACCAGTAAGGGATAGAGCAGCGATATCTTACGTATAATTAAGTATGCCGACACTTTAATTATGCTAAGTCATACTGGTGTTGAGGGCTTGTACCCCTGCTTTGTATATATTCTTATTTCACCGAAGCACACAATTTCTCCGACAATGCAGTTCGTTTGCTTTCCGATCAAATAAACGCAGCCACAATCGAATATTATCTCCTGACATTCGAAAATCGTCGTCTCTAAATGAATTTCAACTTCAAGATTGTGCATCAAGAATAAAAAAACAAGCGAGGGAAGAATTGCAGAGCAAATTACATATGGCGCCATTTTCCTTGTTTTAGGATTATGACGTCATCATAAGATTATATCTTTGATTGAAATAGACGGCCTCATTAAATACTCCATAAATTCCTTTTCCAAGTATTATATAAATTCCATGCAATAATATATTTCCCGTTTAAAAGCGTTGGACTCGTTGCTGTGGCAGTTTTATTTCCCTTTTTTTTAATTGGAAAAATTTTCCCTCTTTATTTTGTTTATAAGCGATTGTTCTTTCACCTCTGATAGGGATTTGAATTAAAAAAGATAAACCTCATATATTCGGCTGTAGAATTGTTCGTGTCCCGAGCTCCTATCTTAATTTTAACTAATTTAAAAATACAAATTCATAATGCCCTGCACAGGTTAATTTACAAAACGAATGCCTTGTACTCTTCTGGAAACAAATCAGTTATCCGAATTACGAATTAGTTCGAATTATCGACGATCTAATTTGCGCTTTGTAGTAGTATGTGTGAGATATCCTGCTAGTTAACAAAATTTCGAACGCCTCAATCTTCACCGTTTTATATCACTGCTTTATATGATTCTTAATTTTACCAGTGAGTTTTAAAGGCCTTGTGTTGATTTTTTTGCCTGCTAAAAAGTCACTCCCCTCAACCGTAATGAGTACAAATGATGGAGTCCTTTAGGACGTCATACGCAGAGAACACAACCCTCTTCTTTCTCTCTCTCTCTCTAATTTAACCGTTGGGGAGATAAAAATGAGAGATGAAATCAGCCAGAATTTCGGATGACATGATAAAAAAACGCCCCATCTCCTTGCCATTACCTCTTCACTTCCTCTGTCTACTGCAATTTAAAATTACAAATAAAAAAAGCTAAACAAAACAAAAAAGGAATGGAAGGATTTTTTTATTATCAAGAAGGATGAGTTTTATTTCTTCTCGGAAAATGAGTAAAAAAAATACTGGGACCTGTTATTCAAGGGGAATATGTTGGCGTCACTACAATTATCCCACGGGGTAGAAAACTCCATTCTTACTGTGATTACTCCTTCATTACTTAAACCGCAAAAAAGTTTCAATTTTTTTGTAACTCATATTTAAAAATCTTTCTTAATAAATGTGCAAAAAAACTCATTTAGCGCAGAAACTTTATATTATTTTGTTAATTAAAATACGTAAAATAGGGATGTTTTTTGGCGTGTTATTACAGAATACAGATGTACATTTAGCGAGTGAGTTTCCTAATGATCTTTTTCAAATTTCACTAATATTTATGATATTTTGTCAGATTTAATTAACTTCTTTAAACATTTTTAGAGTTTTACACTCATATTTAAAAAAAATCGAAAGGTCTGTCTGCCGGTGGCCATTATATAAAGAGACGAAGTCCAAACGCACTACAAATCCTTACCAACTAACTAGATAAAGCCACATATGCTGGGATACCTACGTAGAATCAGAGGGGAGAAAGGAGAATAAACAACGTATTCTCTGCATTTAATTTACAGTAATTGTGTTTACTGTTAATTAAGGGGCTTATTAGTACAAATTTTCCGCCCAATATAATTCCATGCAGAACTGAGATGACCGACAGGAAATTACCTATGTGTGCTCGGTCTCTCAGGACTTTTCTAAAAAACGTGCATTTCTTATTACATATATTTTTCTTTTAATCTTGTCTTTTTAGGGCATTTATTCTAGTTGTTAATTAATTAATTGTGTATTCGGTTAATCCGTCCGTCTGCCTGTCCGTGTGTAAAATAACTGAAAAATTACGTGGTACGTTACAAAAGCCAAAATTTTGCGATAGATAGTTCTACATTAGAACAACATACGGTGCACCCAGGATCAGAAGTAAATGCCAAAAGAACGTCTTTTATTAAATTGTCGAAAAAAGCGCATCATGCTATTTGCAATATTTTTCACTCTCCTTTAATTTAATTGTAAAATTTACAATATTTTACCCATAATCTTTGATTAACCCTTCAAATGGATTACTTTCCCTGCTCGATATTTTGCAAAGGTGGAACCATCCGTATTATACCACTGGTATTACCTAGGTAAATACTATCATTTCTTTTAAGTGAATAGGTATGTAACCTTTTGCCTATTTTCTTTCTCAAAGGTCTAATGCCGCTAATGCAACACTTCCCATGATGCTCGGGGAGGAGATCGTTCCGCTTTGAGACCTCTATGGAGATGGGGACGGAAGTGGCTAGTGCCTTCGTTGCTCCATTTCGACGCCTCCTGAACAGAAGGGAAGCCTCTGAAACAGGCGTTAAGTACATTACCTACTCAACCCGCACCCCCTGCCCTACGCCTCTTCTACTCCTCTGCTTCCTCTTAGCAGTTGTCTTCTCTTCGCCGACGGCACTGGCGAAATCTTATGAGGGTAATACAGCGGATGGAAATTGGAGTGAGTATGGCGGTACACTTTTAACTATTCATAATCAAATAAAATATACGCGACATTCATTTTATCCGACCAGTTTTTTTTCGGTGTCTACCTACTCTTAATTACAATGTCAAACTGTGGACTTGTCGGTCACTAAAAAATTGTTTTTCCTCTAACTATAATGTGAATGTTCGTTTTGACATCGTGGATTAGAAGGTAAATGACGGGCTGGCATGACTACTAAAGGATTAGATTGAAACTTCTCAATTTCTCTCTTTCGCTCCCTCTATCCCTGTTATCTGGACAGAAAAGCAATATAAATATATTATTTCTTGCTACTTTTCCTTTACTCATTTATCATCGTTTTATTCCCATTATCCATGACACCCAACCTCTTTTTGCACGCATGTGATTGTATATCTATTTATATATGAATGTAAATGAGTTTATATGTACGTATGTATGTGTATATAATATATGTAACGCTATCTTTCCCAATTGTTTAATATGTTTAATTACTCTTGTACTTTCAGATTACTTTTAGTACAATAACATATATATTATAAACCTTATGTCTTTCTAATAGTATTCATTATTGTATTTATACTATCTAGGGTTTTCGCAGGTTTTTTCCACCCCCCTTCTCTTCGCGGGTGTTTTCCTGCGTGGTTTTTTACTGGGTAGGCCATGCCTGGCTCTGCCTGGGTTTTTGCCACAAATATTATATCTTTCTTAGAAACTTGCCTAATGTGTAATTTGATATTTATTGTTCTGTTCTCGTTGTATTTATTTGTCGCAACTTTTTCTTTTGTTCTAGTTCTGTTTTCATATGCATATACTTATTCATGTTATTATCTTTTGATCAATGACGACGGGTTAAATGGAAGAGGGGACCTTATGGTCTCAATTTCGCCCTGAAAATAACGACAATTATCTAGCTATCTATCCCATTCTTTACCCTCTCTTCCTCCCTCTCCGACATAATATGCTCCTGTATTTTATGCTACCGGCGATGCATGCACCGTGACATGCACACAGTATTATTATATTAGGATTTCTAAACTTCAAATGTTCAAAAACTCTTCATGGTGTCCTAATTTAGAGCGAAGCTGTATTTTAAAGGACATTTATTTATTCTATTATCAGCCACGATAAAAAAGCGAGCTTTCATTTAATTTAAAAATTAACTTCTTATTATGAAACTAATTCATAGAATATTATGCAAAAACGATTTGTACGAGGGTGCTTGAAATTTGACCTGGAGTTTATTCCGTTTAAAATTTTAAGTATAGCGCAGAAACTTTATATCACTATTCAAGGCATTCTTTATCTTTCATTATGCACTTGCTCGGGAAGATTCTTTTACCCATTCATCTAATTCATAAGAACCGCGTGTTTTTACTTCGTCTTTCGAAATTCTTCAGTATTAGTTTATACCAATGAACAACCTAGTATTTTTTAATGTTTTACGAGATGCCCTACCAAATTTATCGCGAAATAATGGCCCATCCGATGTTCTCTTGTTCCGACTTATCCGAACAAAAAACTGTTGAGAAATCTACCCCGTTGCTAGAGGCTTCAACGAATCACAATCCTTCACGATTAGATAATTTCAGTACATACCATGTTACAACATGCGCGCTCCAGATTAATAATCATCTAAAGAAACTTACACATTACATGTCCATGTCATTTCCATAAAAGCCTTCAATGTCGGCGGTTTCTCTTTAAATCCTTATAAGATCGATGCACCTGAACATTTAAAAATAAAATAAACCATTCCTCCCTCCCGACGAGCTGAATAAAAATGTACATTTCTCCTTCTCAACGAATCTAGAACACGAAATCCTTTTTAAATTCAGAGATTGCCTGTGTAACATTCGTGCCTTTATGTCATCCATTACCTAAGCTCTGCAAAACGCGCCACCGTGTGCGCATTGTTTCTCGCTCTCTTTGTCGAAACAACTGCGCAGCGTTTGTTAATTCGTAGCCGTTAAATCGTAGAATGAAACTTAAAACGACCTAGTTTTAGTCGCAAGATATCCTTTACGGTTTGAGATGCAGTATCCATCTCCTATCCATGGAGGCACTTCCCACGGTGCACGCTGGTTATTTATTCACAGGGTGCTTTGGCCTCTTTTTTCCCCCCGTACAGTCACTTAACCCACTGTCGTTTTCCCTTTCCACCCGCTTCCCGCTATCCACACTCGTTCCCTTCATAAAATCCTACGAGTTCCGTCTTATTACGGCTGAGCTAAGTAAATAGGCATTCGTTATAGACGTTCGGATTCAAATATTAAAATATCGCAAAACAGTTAGTAATAGTACGAAACATAATGTTTTCCTACATGCTGATTTTCACTTTTCTTTCCTTTTTCCTCCCTCTATCCTCCGCTTGCCGTGCATAACGCCAGGGATAACGTGTTACACTTGCATGAACGTGTCCAACAACGAAGAATGCAACAGATACGCCATCGACAGGCCTTGCCCGGAAGGTGAGTCCATACTAACCACCTATTCGAACCTAATAACCTGTACCAAAGCCTTTTTAATCCCACGAAATTTCACCAAAATCTCCTTACCGCAAAAAACAAAACTTCCCGTTAATCTAACAGAAACAGATCCTGAGGAATGTTTATTGACTCAAGGAATATAGAATTAATCAAAGAGAAAAATCTTATACTTACGGTGATGTGGGTTTTTTCGAATAATTCATTATATTTTACTGACTGAAGCGATTGTCGCAGCTAAATGTAGTGAAAGAAGAATTTTCTTATCTCCCAATTTCCCCCAGCAGTAAAAAGATGTGTAATAAAAACTGTGTGTAATTTAATAAAGACCAACAATATATCAGCCTATAAAGGCTATCAAATTACTCATAAACGCAAGATCTAAACATTTTAACTGTAAACTATTAATTGCATTAGCACGCAACGTAAAAATTATAGAAAATAAAATAAAGGATGATTTAAACTTGAATTTGCTCGTGGTAGTATTGCATTGCGAGATTTAACTCGCATTACGTCTAGTTGCTTCATAATTCAGCAGTACTGACGCTTTCCTACAGGAAGAGATTTCTGCCTGACCCTGCACGTGATGGAGGGAACAGACGCGGACAGGAGTGTGTTAGTGAACAAGAGATGCGCTCCGTTGGAAGACTGCGTTGGAGATTCTACAGGGTGCACTACGGCATACGGGCAAACAGTGAGCAAACTCCCTCCCCCCCTCCCTCCTCCCCCTTCCCCCCGGTATCCTACCCTTTCTACTAAATTGAATCGCAAAAATGAAATATCTCTTGCTCTAGCGATCGTTTTCCTCATTCAGATAGCAAATGATGACAAATCAATGCGTGCCCTGTATGAATTTCCGTTAATATACCTAATTTAAAAGCGTATTATTTTAAATTTTACCGCTGTTTATATCGACAATAGCATTCCATAGAGAATTAACGAACTCGCTTATATGGCCGTAAGAAATTCAAGAATAATCATTTAAGAAATTTAACGTCTCAGTTATCTCCAACAGCCACAACAAGGTTATAAAAGACAGATCCGCATTTCGGCAACAAAGCAGCCGATTTCAGTGGTACTTCATCGAAAGTAGCCGAAATGCGCAATGCTTTTTATAACCTTC
The DNA here is from genome assembly GCA_036926305.1 of Uropetala carovei. Classification (NCBI taxonomy): domain Eukaryota; kingdom Metazoa; phylum Arthropoda; class Insecta; order Odonata; family Petaluridae; genus Uropetala; species Uropetala carovei. Next base: position 6,187,758 of record JAXCHB010000043.1, read on the forward strand.
GTGTTGTTTCTTCTTGAATTTAAATCGATAATAACAGTTTACAGATATAAAAAAAAATATTCTTATCCATCTCGCGAAAAGAGAATTTGGCTAATCTTTGTTGCCAATTGTTCATGTTCTGTCTTCCTATTGGAAATACACATTTATTGCCATATAAGATTCTGTTACCCTTTAATTGTTCTATGATTCAAATTAGATCCTATTCCGTATAGATCCTCAAAGCTTTCTAATGCTATCCGACACGCGGAAGGCTGGCATTTTGCTGCTTTAAATTTTAAAAATGGCCTTCCATTGTATATTTTTTTAAAGCTCATAGCTGCGCTTTAATGGTTTTTTAGATACATTTTTTTTAACAACTTCCTCACTCATTCACTGTGAATAACCTACGGTTACCTCTCTTGCATGACTCACGTCTCAATTCCATTTCCATTGCCTTTGCACAGCAATGCGTCTCCTGCTGTAACCAGCCCTACTGCAACGATTACGTGCCTAGCAACGACACCGACGCTGTATTCCAAAGATCAGCCGCTTGCGGAACGTTGGTATCCAGGCAACTGACCAATTGGAGGAGCCATGCAGCGGTTTTGTGTGCGACATTATTGGCCTTCATTGGAAGACATCGCTGACGAGTAGACATTTTAAAAAAAATGAAGTTCATGTTCTCTCTCCGGAGTGTTTATTCGATGTGTTAAAAACATGTGCCATTTATTATTATTTTTTTTAGGCCCTCGAGCAGGGAATTGTGCTTTCGATGGTGAAAGAGCAACATAGAGACGCCCCTAGTCATTAAACCCTGGGCGAGGCAAGCGTTTCCCGCTAATGAGGAAGTGCTAATCAAACAGCAAGCTACGCTCTACGTTCTCAAACACGCAGTAGATATTAGGTTTGCACGAAGCGTTGTGATTTCACTACATCCTGTTGTACGTTTGCCGAGTATTTATTAAAATCCTATCGTTTTGAATGTCATCGAAACGTTATTTTAAATTCGGATGTGTAATATTATTTATTTATAAAAATTACTGCCTCATTCGAAGGTACCTTGCGTATAAAGCTACACTTTTAGTCGTTTTATTTAATTATCAGGGTGAAAAATATTGTTATCAATTTATTTATTGTGCATAAGATGCACCGTCGCCACATTTTCTAATTGGAGATCGTGTTAGCCAACAATTTATCATTCCTTATAATTTAATCCTCTGTTGGTTTTTCCCGAATTCAATTATGTATTCAATAAATACTTGAAATAAAAATATTGAATGGTTTTGAATTTTTTTACAAACCAGTATACCTACAATATGTATATGTTATTATATCTACAATTGAACGATTAGGTATTATAAATGCCTATGGAGAAATAGTGCCAAATTAAAATGTATGTACTCTAAGTAGAAATTTCAAATTAAATTTTTTAGCTTTCATAATTTTTTCGCCAACTGTAATAAATATACTTCACACGCGCTCTAATGCACAAGTATTGAAAAAGTCAGAGGTTTTTTTCTTTTAAAAATCAATACCAACAGATTTCTTGAAAATGATTGACCCCCGTTGGAACAAAACGGTGCCACGGTGCAAAATAATAGCTGCAGAAACGTCAAATTCGGATTTTTTATTAGTCGAACCTTGAATAATTTTGCGGCCCGTAAGAAAGACGAAGGAATAACAGCGTCGATCTAGTGCCACGCTTATTTAAAATAATACGCGTTACAGAAGCGATCAAGGAAAAAAAGAGAGCAGCACAGTCGAGTGAAAAAAGGTGGCGAAAAGAGAGAATGCGAAATAGGTTTTAAAAATTCACAAACGTTTTGTTTTTAACGCCATGGAGACGAAGCATCTGAACGACGACGGAGAGGGGGGGGGGGAAATAGAAGGCAAGAGACGGCAAAGTGGGGGCGTTGAGTTTTTAAAAAGACTTGGATGTGACGGACAAAAAAAGGAGGGAAATGGAGTAAAAAACGTAAGGTTAGGCAATATTCGAAGAGGAGAAAAATAAGACGAAAAGGGAAAGGAAGAGGGCGAAGGAGAAAGAGGACGGAAGGAGAAAAAAATAAAAACGGAGAAAGGTAGAAATGGAAAGAGACGAAAACTTTTATATTTAAAAATTGGATCACCAAACTAATGAATAATTTTTGTCTTTCAAATATTGAAATATCTTATTTAAAGAAGAGAAAATGAGGAAAATAGGAATGTAGAATTAAGCGTTAATTACATGCAATATAACAAAACTATAAAAATGTTTTTTAAAATAAAAAAATTATATTTAAAAAATTAGGCCAACTTCCAGTTATGTTCCGTACCACCAAAGAAATGAATAAATTTTCAGCTTTAAAAACACTAAAGCATCTCACCCAGCTGCTTTTGATTACGTTCCGAAAACAATCCTACAACGAATTACTAAACTATACAGCATCTACAATCGAATTAGTTAATTTAGAGGAATTACTTCCTCGAACATATTTTTTCCTATTCGCACACAAGTACAAACACGTAGTACTAGAATTGCATTTTTGCTGTGTTGTTTCATCTGCAATTCATCACAAATTTAACTGATCGAGAGTGAAACATTACCGAAATTAGAAATTGATCATTAATCTAAGAAAATTTAAAGCATTATAAATGCCCCACCCAGTAGCTTATATTTGCATTCGTAAGCAAATCCTCAATGTATTTTTAGTCAATCAGAGAGCGATTGGACCATGTGTGTGTGTGTGTGTGTGTGTGTGTGTGTGTATATATATATATATATATATATATATATATATATATATATATACGTGCGATTAAATTAATGTTAAAGTTTATGTAGAAAAATTAATAGATGGGGAAGAAGAGAGAATGAGAGAGGGAGGAAATGGTAGAGAAATATAGAAATGTAAAAGGGAGGAGGACAGAGAAGGAAAAGAAAATAGGGAGAGGGGAAGAAAGAAGCGGAAAAGAGGAGATACATACAGGGAGACAATGACACAAGAAGAGGGATGAATTTTAATGGGAAGAAAATGGCGCAGAAATAATGAATGATAGAAAGAGAGAGAGAGAGAGAGAATCCAAAATGAGTAAGTAGGAGACCGTACATCAAAGTAGGAAGAGCGATGGAGCGATAAGAGGGAAAAGTAGCAAATAATAAAAAAAGATTCGACATTTAAAAAAAAAACAATGTTATGCGTTATCGATTAATCAGTGTTTATTCATACCTCGTCGCCATTGGATACCGAACGATGTCAGGTGGTTCTGACTCTATTGGAGAGACAATGCCTGTAAGAATAGCGCTGACCCCTTGCGTTATGTTTTTTTTTTATTGTTGCCTTTTATTCCCGCTGCGTTGATAATGGGAGAGGCAAACGGCGGCAAAATGAGAATCTTCTTTGAACGCATGATTTATTACCTCAGAACGCCTCCACGTTTTGAGGTACACCGAGTACGTTTTGACTATTTTCTCAATGATGTTTGCGTGATATCAATTTTGAATTAATTTTAATTTAATTTTCTCGTTGATGCGCGCGCGCGTGTGTGTGTGTGATAGGGATTTCGTGTGCGCTCTATAGCGATATAAAACTAATGATAAGATGAGCACGAGACATTCTATTTATGATTTTTTCCTAATAAATCAAGACCTGGAAAGGTTTTGGCTGAAACTAGTGAACCGGAAGTGGAGGTTAATTCTTGTCATTTAATACTATAATAGCCCAAGTCTGTTGGTTGGTCACGCCTTCACAATGGCCGATATAGAGCGTTTTAACAAACTTCCCAAATAGGTAGAAGATTGAAATTTGGCAACGATGCTTGATTAACACATTTTAAGGTAATGACGAAAATAAATCTCCAAAAAAGACCTTTTTTATTCTGTTCATCTTTTTCCGCATACAATTCGAAATCGCTCATGTTATACGTTTAATTCACATATTTTGTGGAATATGACCATTTTAACGGAATGTTGCCTTGCCTACCAATTCCATTATTAGACCTCTATATCATATTTTTAATTCAATTCTTATGGGTATAAGCGTGCTTTGTATGCTTTTAATACGAGATAGGGAGGGAGAGAGGGGGATGGTAACGCAGGGGGAGAGAGGGAGGGAGGTGGAGAGAGACAGAAAGAAAGGGGGAGAGGAAATGAGGGGGAGGAGGTGGAGAGAGGGGATGAGGGGGAAGGCGGAGAGAGGGAATGAAGGGGAGGAGAGAGTGAGGGTGAGTGAGGTGAAGGGAGGGAGAAAGAGGGAGGGAGGAAGAGGGAGGGAGGGATAGAGGGAGGGAGAGATGTGAAGGGAGGGAGACGGACAGACAGACACGACTTTATTGAGAGCGAAATTGAGGCTATATAGTCCCTTCTTACATTTAAGAGAGAGAGGGAGGGAGGGAGAGGAAGTGAGGGGGAGCGAGGGAGAGAGATGGAGGTAGGAGGAGAAGGGAAGGAGAGGGTGGAAGGGAGAGGGTGGAAGGGAGAGGGTGGAAGGGAGAGGGTGGAAGGGAGAGGGTGGAAGGGAGAGGGTGGAAGGGAGGGGGAGAGAGAGGGGGGAGGGAGAGTAGGGGGAGGGAAGGAGGGGGAGGAGGCAATTATTTTAAGGTTAACTAAAGATATCCCGTCAGATTGACGGGCAATAACGCTGGTTTTTAATAACTATAGACTTATTATTAAAGTAGTAGAAAATGGAATTATCACAAGTTTTGTTTGAAACATTTTTTCATGGAACTGTATGTTTAATAAAAGATATATCGATTTTTCCTCCGAATTCTTTTCACTAATACAATAAATTTCTCCTATATTACGTGTGGAGAACGTAAAAAAGTCAATCTTTTTACTTTCTCCATACGTAGTAATGGGAAAGTATTGTGATCACGGAAAAAATCGACTTCGAGATTTCAACGGAAATGCACGTTTTGAGGTCCCTAGAACACTTTTAGACTATTTTCGGAATGATGTCTGTGTAGGTGGGTGTATGTGATTGTGGGCGCTCTAACAAAAAGTACTTGACATATCGTTACCAAACTTCATTTATAACTATTTTCGGAATGATGCCTGTGTAGGTGTGTGTATGTGATTGTGGGCGCTCTAACAAAAAGTACTTGACATATCGTTACCAAACTTCATTTGTAACACTTTAGCATGAGCACAAAAAACTGATTAGCTTTTAGACAATATCGGTTAGCCGGAAGTTGAGGTTTATTCGAAACCCGATTCGATTTTTGCGATATTTCTCCGTTAAAACTTCTTTATTGTATACACAATTCTATACAATGGTTACAGAGAATGTAATTTCCTACAACTTTCATTTGAAACAATTTTATATAGGAGTTATTATTTAGGAATTATTTATAAATAATCGGTTTTTTCGGTCTCCGTCAAATATCTCCCTAAAAACGTCGTAATTGGTAATCTTCGTAAGGACCAAAGTTGTACAGAATAATATTTCTTCCAAGTTTTGTTTGAAACAAATTTTCGTAGAACCATCCATTTCGGAGATATTTAACTTTTTCGTAATTTTTCGTAATTTCCAGTATACAGCGCCACCACCATGTAGCGGTGAATTCTGTTAACATTCAAAATATACGTAATTTACGGCAATAAGGACGACTGTATTCTTTTACGATACGAAATAATAATTTTGCCTTATACATAATGCTATCCATATTAATTTAAATATCTATACCCCAAATATGGAGAAAGTCGTGTTGGCCACATCAGATTGTTGTCATTTTGGCACGCGATCATATAATATATCTTTTTTGACATCCCTGATCTAATCTATAGGATAGGGTAGCTGGCTTTAGATAATGAGACACGGATCTCACGGGAACAAGTCTTCGCCCATGGACGAAGGCACGCGTGTGTTTAAAAAGAAAGAAAAAGAAAGCCGAAAAAAGAAAACGCCGCCACAAATGGAGCAAACTTTTTTTATTTCAGAGCTTGAAAAAGTGGGAGCGTAAAAATTCACCACGTCCAATTAATTGCGCCCTCCTGGGGGGGTCTCAATACTCCCGAGGATAAAAATGAGTTGGGAAGAGGAGGGAGAGAAAGAGAGGCAAAGATTAGGGAGGGAGGAAGAAAGGAGGGGGGCGAACGGAAGAGGGAGGAGGTGCGCGTTAGAGAGATTGAATAAAGGAAACAAGTAAGAGGTGGAAGATTTTTTTTTAATTTTCAGGATTATGGTTGCCTCCCCCTTTTGAGTAGGGGGACAACCCGTACCGTTGGAATTTAGAACATCACTAAGATTTCCCATCCGTGAAAACTTTACTCTTCTAGCTTCAGTAGTTATGCTTCGATGCCATTTTAAAATTTTTAGAATTTTCCTACTTCGAAGGCACCTAGCGGAAGATGTATGAACTACTGGGAAAATTCAGTAATAGGAAAAATCATAGATTGATGAAAGCTATATCATCGAAAAAGAATATTACAAATATCTCTGGTAGATTTGTTACGATACCATTTCAAACTTGGGAAGTTTCCGAATTTGAAGCCACCTATCGGAAAATGTATGGACTACCGTATAAATAAAAATCGTGGAAAATTAATGGATTTAATAAGTGCTTTCTAATCAAAAATGGAATTTCGAAACAAAAAAAGTCGATTGTCCAAAGGCAGACGGACGGACAGTGATCATATAAGCACTTTCTTTCTTTTGAGAAATCGTGCCAAAAAGATGAGATGAATTGGCCAATTAATCATTAATCATGCACGTGTAACTCCAACGGTTCTAAACATGGACCATGGAAAGCAAAAATGTATGGAATTTTCGGATGGTAGTGCATATTATGAGTATCCGAACGACGCGAAAAGCAGTTGTGTGCCAAAAAGATGAGATGAGTGGGCCAATTAATCATTAATCATGCTCGTGTAACTCCAATGATTCTAAATATGAACCATGGAAAGCGAAAATGTATGGAATTTTTGGATGGTAGTGCATATTATGAAGATACGAACGACCTGATAAGCAGTTGTGTGCATTTAAAACGGCGATTCGCAATAGAGAGAGTCTTATGATTTCAAAGGTTTTTATGAGGATGTTTACCTTCCCAACACGACTGTTACACATAATAAATATTGCATAAATGGACATACGCTGCGTTTAAAGTGCCGATCATCCTATGGCAAAACCGGTCCTTATTTTTACGATCGAAAAGACGGAATATATTAGCGGTGACGTTATGTTCCTTCTCGAACGCCGTTTCGATGTAGCGCGTCCTTGTCAACGCCTGTTTAAGAATACCATATATTTTTTCGCGAGTCGAAAGAATTAAAAGAAATGAAGCAAACATGATAAAGACGGAATAAATATGGTACTTTATGAATGCGTACGTTTGCGTCCACGTAGTTCTACGTACATTATTTTAATGAGTGTGAGTGGGGTTGAAAGAGAGAGAGATTGGGATATTAATCGGAAAAGAAAAGAATTTATTTAATAATTTAATTCTCGCTTTGATGAAAAAGTTTTCGCGTTCTTACACGACAGCAAAAATCTCTGATTTCGTACGTTTGTGTCCACGGAATTCTACGTACATAAGGTTTCCGCGACCCACTATTGGTCCGCGGTCCATACTTTGAAAAACCCTGCAATAGACTATCTGATCCTCATCTGAGAGCAGGTAGTCTTTCCTTGCACCATAATGCAAATTATTAATTTCTTTAAAATTATTATTAGATGGTGAAGCTATGTTAAAAAAATGTTATTAAAAATCGAAGCGCGTTAACTACCTCACAGAAATACGACTATATGGCTAAAATGACATTTTTTACAGCCCGAGTCTACAAACTCTTGAAATAAGATTATGGATGGCAGAAACGTGTAAGTTGATCTTCTGCATTCATCTACCCTTAGTCTACGATGCATCCTTCCCCCACTTGTTTAACTCCGGCATCCTCCTCTATCGAAAATGCTGTCACGCATGCATCATTTGCGCATAAAACCTTTTTAAAATATTGGGATTATAGACTCCAACAGGATTCGCGATATTTATCTACCCGTTCCGAACGATCCAAGAGGGACTCAAGGTGGAATCTATTTGATGATCTCGAATCCTTTGCATAGACGGCCATAAAATTAACGCGTTGACCTGAGTCCAAAGGATATACATATGGAGCAAAAAAAATCAACATTAACGGATTTAATGAAAGAGTCAAGGGAACCGGGCGACTGCGGTGTAAACTGGTTCTGGGAGCGACGCATTTACACCTACGCTGACTTGTCCCTTTAGAAGGTTCACCACGGCGGTGGTTGGCATGGAGATGAGCACGTAATTAGTCCAGCTACTGTTTCTGCGGTCACAAACGATGCTCTTTTTTTCCTTGCGTTGTTCTCCGAAAGAATGATACCCTTTCGTGCGTGTCAGCAAGCGTGTTATTAACTCCATTTTCCGCTAAGAATCACCGCACAAATAGAAATCGTGTTAAAAGATGTTTCTTATTGATGGGAGTTTTGTTTAAGGAAAATCAACACAATTATTTCGTTGCAGGATTTAAAACAGCTGTCGACTAGCTACGAGGAGATTTTTTAAATTCATCGGACCGTTTAATTACCTCATAAAATTAAATAAATCATTAGAGAATCTCAAGGATTAATTATTAAAAGTGCCAGCAGATGTCGGAAACAATATCCTCAAGATGAAACGTGCTCTATATTTCATCCCTTTTTTGCGAAATGAAGAGTAGAAACCGGGTAATGAAATCATGGAGTGAAGCTAGTAAAGTTTCTATGAAAATTGTACGCGAATCTTGGTTCATTGCCTCATTCCAACACGTCAATCGTGCATCGTGGATTAGTTTGAACACTAACATAACATAAAACCACGTTCGGTTTTAAATATTCGTCTCGTTCTAAAGAAGTTCAAAAAGCTCCTTTCAGTACACCCAAACGCCTGCGTTTTCCGATGTCACCAAGATTCGGGATAACAGTACCATATCGAGATACGCTACGGGAGACGTCACAAGATTCTTTTAGGACTCCTCAATAAGTCGACGCGATTGGTGTGTGGCAGGGGGTTAACATCACCAACTTATCGTATTATTCTCGTGTTATGCTTCCCTATTGTTTTGGGAAAAAATGATACCTTGCATCCATTCGCCTTACAATCAATTTATCGTTTTTTGTGATCTTTCCGTCGACTGAAAAGGCTACTTTTTTCTTCAAACTGCTCAGATAAACGCCGTGCGACAATTTTCGTCGGTGCTGTACGCAAACCCAACCCTTTAACAAAATTTTCTCTGTAATTTATATACGTAATTTCCTCTTTTACAGAGCTCTTTAAAATGATGGAACCTATGATGTACATTTATAAACCTATATGATGTTTGGTATTAAACTGGGCAGTTTCAGTACTACCGGCCTGATTTCCTTAATATACGTAATCGACTTCTTTGAAAATTACAGCTTTGAGTTTGAACCAAGAAGCGAGTTAAATCTCGAGAGGAACTTGACAAACTTTACTCCAGGATTTTGTCATTCAGCTTCGATTTTTCATTTTAGAAAAAGGATTAAATATCGAACAATTTTTGGATTTTAGGGGTGAGAAAAAGTATAAGACACTGAAATGGTTCAAAGAATAAAAAAAATCGCCCGTACCTTACTCTAATTGGTTATACCTCATTCTAACACTCATCAAAGTCAAACTTCAAAAAATTTTCAAACCCTGATTTGTTTATACTTGACGTACAATTTAAAAATTATCTGCACCTTTTTTTTTAAAGACTGACATAAAAAAATGAGCAAGATTTGCAAGATTATTTCCCATGAAAAGAAAAGAAATTGTTATACGTCGGATTTTATCTTAAGCAGCCTTTCTTTTTCTTCGTGAATCTAAGACGCTATTAACGGTCTCCAGAAAAATCTCACCTAATAAAAGGGAACGTTTCTTAAACCCTTTAGGAATGCGTTCCCTTATCCAAGGGGAGAAAAAAGAGAGAAAAGCCTTTTGTTTCTTCGGAGACTAATCTCATTCCGGTCGGAAAGAGATCGATAAATGACTTTACCCTTAGCGCCGAACGGGAGGCGAAATATTACCTTTCCTTCCCTCGCTAATGGAAAAAATCTACAGTCCGAAAGTGTCTATCCCGGGCTTATATGCTTCGCGCCTTTAATCCCATAACTATGGAGAGAGGTTATTTCGAAAACGAAGCAGAAGAAGAAGCAGACAGAGAGAGGAGGATATAAGAAATAAAAAATATGTGCAAGATTACACCGGGCAAAGTTTTTCAGAACCATACTTCCTAAGTTCTTACTATAATGTTAATGGTCATCAGAAGCTTTATGTTTAATTTTGGACATACTGCATACGCAATGTTGTTTGTGACATTATCGGATGGATATTTTTCAGTATACCTGCAGTCTTTTTTGAGTCACTCGACATTTTGTTTAAAATTGAATGGAATGAACCATCCTCTCTCTACCGAAGTGTTTTTCAAACTTTTTGCTTTGGCGACGCACTTTTTAAATGATCCAGCTCTCGCGACACACCATGATATAAAAAGTCAATTTTTTTGGTAAAAACATAACAAAAATATTTAAATTCATTATTTAACAATAAAACATCATAAATATAACAAAAATATAAGAAAATGTTTGTTTGTTAACATAAAATTAGTACAAATATGACCGAGGTCATTTCAGAGTATGTATGTACAACGAAATCTATATATGTGTAAATAAAATTCATTATTTAACAAAATAAACAAAAAGAAATAAAAATCTGTCGAATGACAATTTTTAAAAAATTAATGTGAAATTTGAGCCTTTTTTTCTAAATTTTTTCGACACACCTGGACCTCGTCCACGACACACTAGTGTGTCGCGACACACCGGTTGAGAAACACAGCTCTACTGTTTCACGTTATGATTTCTCTATATAATCGGTGCCGGCCCTAGAAATTGCGGGGCCCAATTAGAAAACTTTTTGCGGGGCCCCTACAACTAAAAGCCGTAGTTTGAAAAAAAAAGATTTGGGAGAGGCACAGCAAGCGAGGTCCAAAGGACCGAAGCAACAAGGCCTAAAAGGCCGAGCCAGGGGTTGGGGATCCGGAGTGGATCCCAGGCCGCCAACGCATTTCCTGCATTCGGAGAGCATCAGATGGCCTCTCATGAGACCACTTGGGTATGGATGGGACTATGGATAAATCTAAAAAGAATCATCACCAACAGATAGTTTGGAGCCCCCACACCATTGCGGGGCCCCCTTAGCCGCGAGGCCCGATTGGGTCCAATAGGTACAATAGGCCTAAGGCCGACCCTGCATATAATCTATATTATAATTGGCGTAGGATTCTTGTTTTCTTGTCCACACACTTTTCCAGCCACTCTCTGTACGCGATTTAAGATAATTTTCGAGCAGGTACGAGTTTGAAATTTGGCAGGAATGCATGAATCACGCATTAAAAGGCTGCGACGAAAAAAAAATCCCGAAAAATACCCGGGTTTGACTCCAGGAGATAATTTCTGTTTTCCGTAAGATAACACGTAAAATACGATCGTTCGACGTGCAGGCTTTCACTCTCTTGCAAATTAAAATGTGAGAAGATTGACCCACAATCACCGCACGTGGGCTGCTATGAAGAAGAGTGTAAAAGTCTTCCACCTGTACATTCTTCTTTCCTTCTTCGTATTCTTATCATTGATTTTCGCCTTCCGTACGAAATACTCATATTTAACGACATTTTTTTCCTGGAGAACGAATATCATTGTTGAGACTCGATATTCCTATTATTGCCTCGATACTCATACGTCATCTTATATAATAAAATTGAATGTCTGTCCATCTGTCCATCTGTTCCTTATACATTCCCACACCCTTTGAGCTATCGGGACCAATCTTTGCAAATTGACTTCATATGACTCTACGAGTAATATAGGGTACCCGGGATTTCCAAAATCGACCCGGGTTCGAATCCAGGAGACAATTTTATTTTCCCATAAGTTTACACGGGATTTTCGATTTTTCAGAGTCCTTCATTCATTAAAACATGTAAATATGAACCGAGTTTCTTCGTTTTTGCTTTATTCGACGGCTAAAACTCAATACTATCTTATTCATGCGATGTTTATATGTTACATGGTCGAATCATTCAGAAATACGCAATTGTTTTCGAAATTCTGCGGATATTTCGTACTCTTTCCGGACGTTGTCAGGGCGACCGTAATTGTTGCCTCCGATTCAATTAATGCCAATTAAACCTTCAAATATGTGAAAAAATACCGTTATTCGCTTCGAACTGTTGTTTAAGCATCGAAATTAATGATGTATAGCAACGTATATAGTTAAGCATAATTATTCTGTTGACTGCGTATGGGAAGCGTTTATAACGACAATTCATCGTGTGTATGCTGGAATCTTACCTTTTAGTAAGTAAAACCTTTTTACTATACATCTGTAATGCTTACTAACGCGCATTTATAATACTCTGCATAGAAGTCACTCGACATAAGTATGTGGTTGTGAATAAAACGTCTAATCTATACAAGTTTTTCTAGGACGCCAACATTTCCCCAGAAAGTGACAAATGCTTCTTTGGTTCGTAAATACCGCACAGCAATATATGGAGCATTTGCTGTAATTAGAAGGTAAGTATGCTTTATTAAAGATTCGATCCCATTTTGAATGTTCTTAGAAGTTAAAATTCCTAAGATTTATGGATTACAGTGTAAAGGCGACTTTCTCTTGATCACTTGGTTACGTGTCTGGCATAACCCGGGCATCGCCGGGTACTTTCAGCTAATAAGATATAAATACGAAGCATTTACGTAGATGTATCGAGCGAGAGGGAGAAAGGAGAATACGGCAATATAATTTGCTATACTGTCATATTGACGGGCATTTACGCTAAGTAAACTTTAGTAAATTTAAAAAATAATATTCAATAAACTTGTAAGATTCTCTGTGTTTATTATTAAAAGTGCTGGCAACATTTCAAATTTGAAATGCAGGCTTCTCCAGTTCTTCTATGATACTACAAATAATAGATTTCCTCACATTATGTTGTATAGTTTATTCCTTAGAACAGTGTTTTTTAACCGATGGGTTCGCGTCCAACTCGTGAGACGCGAAGGTCGTCCAGGTGGGACGCGAAGTTTCGGAAATAATTTTTGAAAAAATATTTCTCGACAAAATTATTAATTGTTTAATGACTTTAAAAATTTCCATTGATGGTTAATATAACAATAAATTGAATTTCACCTAAGAATCACCTTTTTGGAAAAGGTGTAGTTTTCGCTTCATCATGATGGGACACGGATTTTTTGACATGCGTAATTATAAGTGGGGCGTAAGATGCATAGAGTTGAGGACCGCTTGTCCAGAAGTCTCAGTGATGAAAGTGAGAAAAAACATTATTTCGGATTCGGGAGGAAATTAAACAGGAATATCAAAATATCGAAGTGAGATTCATTCACGGTCGCGATATTTTCTCTGGCATGCGTACTTTGTACAAAATCCATTCTTCAAAAACGTCTTTCTTCGCATGTTTAATCCCCTTAAGCTTTTGGGAGGCAGTTTTAAAAACGAAGCGGAGAAAGAGAGAATGGTAGACTATAGGAGATAAAAAAAAACTGCCGCAAAAAAAAAGAAACGACGAATAGGATTCCCGGCGTGTTATTCAGCTTTGACACATTTTTTTCCCTACTGGGTTGAACCTCAAGCTTGTTTTTTTTTTTTTGACATGTGGTTCCACGCACATATAGATAGAGAAAAAGAGAGGGAGTGGCTTAAAGAGGCAGTGGGTGATTTATTGGGTCGATGGGGGAAGTAGATTGGAAGGGGGAGCACGTTTGGAGCTGCCTCCGGCACAAAACCGGGTTTCCGGATGAGATTCTTTTCAACGGGAATCCAAATGGAGGCCAATCGGAGAGATGAGTGGGAATCGCAACGCATTTTATAAACATTTTTCCTACTGCAGGTGCGTCTAAAACACCTTGTTTATTGCCGTACAAAATTTAATATTCATTAAACTTATTTATTTTAAAAAATTATCCTAACCATCATCTTATTCGCGTGTATAAATATGTTCGTTAGGTTTTTACGCGCAAATTTCCAATATAATTATATTATTAGATATTTTATCAAAATTATTAAATGATTCCATTTACAAGGTACTATAAACATAATTATAAACAGAAGGAATGTTAATAAAATGTTCGATAAATCCTTTATATAATTTGCTGGTTATCGTTTTCTCATGACTGCCGCTTTTGTAATCGAAATGCATTAAACACTGCATTTTTTACTCCCTAAAAATTTCTTGAGCTGTGTATAATTTTTGAGAATAGATTACTTTTCACGTTTTAGAAATTTTCAAGTTGTTTATAGAAACCACCGTATTGCTCCTTGATCCATTAAATGTTTTTCTTGTGTGCTAAAGTTAATGTTGGGAATGTCAAAATTTAAATTTCCATCTGAGCTTTACTGCTCGCTCTATTGGAATATAATGCAGTAATTTCTGTCATATGCTATTTTACCGCTGTGAATTAAGCAGTGATGTTTTCTGTATGGAATGCAGTTGCATTCTGCGATCACTTGCACTGTTATCATCCCATATATATATATATATATACTAGTAGAATTTCCCATTGAATTTCAACGGATTTATTGAAGCTACTACAGCACAACATACAAACCCTTTAAAATATATAGTATGTACATACTTTTTAAATTACAATTAGCTTTTCTTAACAATTAATCATATTTGCGTGTAACAATCCGTTTCCGAGCCTATTGCATTCAAATATAACGATAATTTTATTTCCTATCATATCACTTTCGCCAAATCCAGTTTCATTTCTTGTGTAATTATGCCTATGAAATGTTTACATTTATGTCTTGTAAGCAAGAAACCCGTGAAAAAGCAACGTACAGTTGTCCATGATTGAACACTGACTGGTAAATGTACACCAGATACGTGAGCTTATTTACGTTAATAAACATTATAATGTAATATATAATGATTTTACTTACAAAAAATGTAAGATTCCAGTATTGAATAGAGGAAAGAAGGTTCAATTACTTTCATCAATCGTTATAAACGCTTCCTGAATAATAATCACTATCTATTTACGTTGCTATCCATAAATATCGATCGTTTCGTTGCTTAAACAAAAGTGCGAATCGAATAACGTCAATCTTTCGTCTATTTGAAAGCTTCATCGAAGCTAACTGAATCGGAGGTAACAATGACGGCCGCCTTGGCAACGCCCGGGAGGGGTACGAAAAATCCACAAAATTTCGAAACAAATTGGGTAATTCTGAAGACTTCGACCGTGTAACATGTCAACTTTGCATGAATAAGATAGTATAGAGTTTTATTCGTCGAATAAAACAAAAACGAAAAATATCGGTCCATATGTACGTATTTTAATGCTTGAAGGAAGAATACCTTGCAAGTCAAGAAATGGATTCATACGTGTTATCTTATGGAAAAATGTTAATCCCCTATATTGGCAGCAATGATTAACCCCGGTTGACCAAACCTTGACCATTCACTAAGTTAGGATGTAAGGAAGAATCTTACCAAATTTAGTTATTCTAGTTTTTATCGTTTAGGAGATGTTCCATGAACAAACCAACAAACACACACTTCAAAATATATTATAGTATATATATATATATATATGAATTTAATATGCGTTTTAAAGTATATCGACCAAAGAGTTCAATTATGGTAAAAAAAATGCGCCATTTTAAATCGCTTACAAAATACTTTTTTTTTAAATTAGGTTCATGGTAAACTTTTAATATTAACCGTTAACATTACCACTTTCCATGCGACTATTTCCGAACAAAAATGTAACTAAATTACCTATGTTAATGACTAAATGTAATTTATTCGCTTGATATTATTTACAAAGAAAGATCCAAAATAACGTAAGAATATTAGAAATGACGAAGGAACTTCGCGAACGGAAAAAAATCAGTTTCAAAACTAAAAAATAAAAGTAATACGTCAGAATAGTCTAAAAATAAGACATCCATCGCGGATTCACGAGCGTCTCATTAATACTTGCCCGTTTTCTGCCACCGAAAGGAGAAGAAAGACGCCGAGGAATAGGGAGGAAAAAAATCACCGCTGTCATTCCGGCGTCCTAAGCAGGCTAACATCCATGAATTTTTGAAGGCGGTGAGACGTGAAACGACAAAAGGAGACCTCCCAGTCTCCTTGGATACACCTCTTGATAAAGCGACTGAATTCTTAAAGGGCTAACTTTATTATAATCTCCTGAATACAGTGTAAAAAAAAGGGGGGGAGGGAATCCTCAGAGAGAGAGAGAGGGATGAGAGAAAATGGAATGTTAAAAGCGCGGAATGTGTCTGGCTGACATTCACGCAAGCACGCACGAACACAAACGCCTCAATGATGCCATTATAAAGCGAAGACAGATCGATGTAAATGGGTTGGGCGAAAATTGGATAAATGACGATCGGTGGTTTTTTCTTGAAAGGAACGCATACAATGATTCAAGATTCCTGAACTACGTTATTACGCCTACAGTTCTTTTAGCTGGATGCGAAAAAGTAAAGGGAATGTTACGAACTGGAGAGAAATTATCGTAATATAACGCAAGTGATAGCTTTGACACGATATTCCGAATTCTTAAAGGCATAAATGTAAAAGTGATCTGCATAGTTATTCGGCTGATGCCAAAATAATTATTTGTATTGCTTGTAAAATATTTACGACTTTTATAACAATTAAAAATCAATAGATTACTTTTAGCTTCCCATACTACAAGATTATCGATATTTATATACGCAATATCGGAAAATCTAAATAAAGTATCGGTAATCGTATACAAAACGCCAACCTATACTGTTAATAATTATGAAACATATATTCTTTACTTTCTCTTAATCTATTCATTAAAAAGGAAGGTATTGTAGAAATGTAATAAAAAACCATTTTCTTACCATCAGTCTTTTTTTTATACCTGACAAGATATGTAAAATGTGTAAAAAAATTGTACGAAACAGACTGCCATACCTCTGTAAAGAAATCGATTTTTTTAATATAAAAAAATAAAGAATTTTTTTTAATAGCTTGCTACTCGTATGACTCTCTAGCCCATTTCACATTTAAAAGTAATTGTCAAAAGACGAGCTATGCAAGTTATTTATGAAGTAACTTTATTGAAAAATGCTTCTTTCTAAAAGTTTCCTTGACAACAATATGGAAATGTTTGCACGCTATCGAAATCACTATGCTGCTCTAACGATATGAAAGCACCGACAATCAATTCGTAAATTGTGATATTGAAACAACTTCGGTTATAATTTCTGCAAAAATTCGAAATTAAGTAGTTGACCATGTTACATTTCAGCTGCTTACTATGTCAGGTACCATATGACAAATTTGAAAGCCTGTTTAAAAAAAGAACATGTTTTGGAAGAATTTCAGTCTGATGATCTCGTTTTTTTTATAAAATTAAGATGGAATGGATTTTTGCTTATATTTACTTTGCACAGCTAATAATCTGCGTGGTTAAATGTCTCAAGTGCAAAGCGACGTTAGAAGATTCACCACATTATTGATAACGACATTCTTTATCTATTATATGGAGTATCATATTACTTTTATGATTGCGGGTATTCATTTCCTTCTATGTAAAACTATTTATCTGACAGTCATTTTCACCGTCTTCTGATATTTACAATCCAAGATTTATTCCAGGTTAAACGTATGGCATGACCTCATAGTTTGATTTGAACTTAGCCTTTACCCACAACATCCAATAAAAGAAGAAGCTCTCTTTTTATATACGTTACCTTTACATCGCGTCATTTGCTGTATTTTATGTCGATAATTTACATGCGCATTTACGCAGGAGTTTAAGATTGGACATGCAGCTACAACGACGAACATTTACAAACAAGTTCGGTCACTTAAGAAGACAAAAGGTGGAGCATACAATTTATAAATTACACGGAATTTGGCATGACGGCTAACGATTCGCATCTCGCCGTGTTTGCCCATTCAAGCCCAATGACTGAACTAGGCTTACTTCACCTATTTCCAATCCAACACTCCGTCACGTCACAGGAATGCTTTGCTAGATCCAAAAGGCCAACTACCGTCCAAGTTTCACAAATTTTCAAATTAAATGCGGAGCGCGTTATTCTTCGGAAGATATATCTGCTCCCCTGTGTTTTTCCACCCTGGCGGCGTAGTATTTTCCAATCCGACATCAAAGCGGGCCTCCCTTCCCTCTCCTTTGGGCCGCTGTAAACAGCTAGGGGGAAATTTATTCCAGATTCCGCAATTTGCATAACTCGTGCGCGTGTGTGTATGTGTGTGGCTGTGACCCCTTAGAAACGGTTGTCAATGGCCTAGGGGCAACTTAGCACGCCTTTTCTCCCCCCTTTCCTTCTGTCAGTCCAGTTCTTCCCCTTTCCTCACTCCACACTAAGTCCATGCTCTATCATTCCCTCCAGTCATTTCTCTTTCCTTTCTCTCTCTCTCTCTCTCTCTCTCTCAATACATTCACCTTTTATCCAGATCCAACGTTCTCCCCTATAATCCTGTTCTCTCTCTCTCTCTTCTGTCTCTCCCATTTTACTCCGTACTTTTCCAAGCGCTTCGTTTTCATACTTCTGAAAAAATCTACATCGCCCGAAAGCATACCTTTTTAAAAAAAATTTATTCATTAGTAAATTTTTACCCTTCCTTGTTAAATTCGAACAGTTCCATTTTCCTCTTCCCTTCACCTCTCAGAATGTGCCTTTCACCATTCAATTCTCCTCCATTTTTCCCTCGCGTTCCATTATTTTTGCTTTCTCGCACAGATAAAGCGCGAGATAGAGTTGGCATATCGGTCGTCTGCGTGTGACTGTAAGGACAAAGAGGTTTGTCAGAAGATATGAAGATATTTCGTTCTCTTCTTGAATAGAAGCCTGGTAGATATGAACAGTATGGACAATGAGAGGTAAGTATAAAGTTAGACTCTTCGCGGATGACACACTTGTGTATGGAGAAATCAACACAATACACGATCAGGAGAATTTGCAAAAGGACCTTCAGGCTATTACGAAATGGTGTAAAGATTGGCAACTCGATCTGAATATAAAGAAATGCGCCGCTATGAACTTCACGCGCTCCACGAATTTCAACCGTTACCCGTACCAAATATCTGAACTAAAGCTAAAATACGACAAGAGCTACTAATACCTAGGAGTAATTCTCAGTAGCAATTTGTCTAGTAGAGAGCATATCAAAACCGTTATAGCATCGGCAAACAGAATTCAAGGGCTAGATAACTCGAAATGGTTCAGCGTAGAGCGGCTAGATTTGTAAAAGGAGAATATCGGTATGATGCGAGTGTATCAGAGATATTGAGGGATCTGAAATGGCAGACGTTGAAGAGTAGAAGAACTGAATACAAAAGGAAACTATCTGAAAAATTCGAAAGCTCCGAATTCGTTGAAGACGTACGCGGCATAGTCGCCCCCATCGGTGTTAGTGAACGTAATGTTAGATCAAAGTACAGGAGAAAATATGTCGAAACAATCGCTAGAACAGAGAAATACTACAGATCCTTTTTCCCAGACGCGATAAGACAGTCCAACAGAGGAATTAGTTAGAGTTCACTTGGTGTTGTGACACCCCCTGCCAAACGCTTCTAGCGGCTTGCAGGGTATTGATGTAAATGTAAATGTAAGTAACGTACTTCTCTTCGATTTTCAAACAAGTAGGTGTAGAGTTATTGATCGAATTACATAAGGCGCTTTTGGTTTGCATCCGAGTAAAGAATCGCAGATGACGTGCATTGTCTGCCGCATGCATTTGAAGCAGCATGCACTTTTTTTAACGAATTCTTCCAATTACTCCCTAGTAGCTGGTTATAGATCCACCAAATTTATACCACACGTAGCCTATCTATATATCGTGGTATTTTGAGATTTTTGTAACGCACGACATTGTTGAATTATGTTGTACACGGACGGGCAGACGGACGGATGAACCAAATACAAACATAAGCAAATTAAAAAATGCGCTAAAACTGTGGATTTATTAAAAAATGGCTAAAAGTACTCGTATATTGGTTAAAATTCGTCCAGAAATGGATAGGATTTTCTTTCAAGCAACACTGCATAAGCGACGTGTCTAAAATATAAATATGTACATGGTGTCACATGACATTAAAATGAATCGAGTGTTACTTCCAGCTATCGCAAAGTTGTACATGCAATAACGTGACCAGCTGCAACATAGCATGGAATAATAAAATGAAAAAGTTAGCGCAGTGCGCTTTGGTCGATTTTTCCATCCTATAGTTGCTAGTCTTCCCCTTTTCTTCTTTTCACCCACCTTGACTCGCATTTCTTCATACATATTGTTAGTATACCTTTCTCGCTCTTCTTTAGATTCTCTCATTGTCAGTCAATCTCGTTCTTGTACTTCGCTGATTATTCCGTCTCTCTTTCTCGAATGCATACGTCATTCTGTTTATGACCTTCTCTCCACCTCCCTTTCTTCTAAGCTCATGCTTCCCGGTATCCTTTTCTCTTTCTCTACCCTTTCCCCTAAGTAAATTCACTTCCTCGCTCTTCCTGTCTCCTTCAATACGCTCCGTTACATTTCGCATTGCCTCCCTTTTCATTTCCTGACCTCTTTATCTGTCGCACCCAATTTTCGTTCAAAACCTGTTTTTGTCCCAACTCTTCGTCTCTTTCAATATCTCACGGTGATAGCTTCAGTCGTCTCCGCGAGGACTTCTTTGCGAATAAGAGTTGGGTGGCGCTCTTTAGCTTACTATAACATCACTGAATCAAGCGTCGTGTCCTTTATTTTCCTGAGTGTATGTGATGGTGTATTACCACGTGTGTATTTGGTCGCCCGTGGCTTGGTCTTTGTTTGTGTTTCTACGCAGTTTCGTAATGAAACCAAGGAAACCCTGCCAGCTGCTAAAGCTGGATCTGTAGCGGAACTATAATAGTCTGCAATCTCGGGGAGAAACGATAAATTTATGGGAATGCGCAAACGCAGATTACAAAGCAACACTTGGAATAAGTAAAAAAAAATAATTAATTTGATCTGAAACTATGAATGGCAATTAAATCTTTTGGTTATAAATTATTGTAGTAAAACCTCGTTGATGCAAAAAGTTTGTATTAACGAGATTATACTGCATATGACAGAATATTCCGTGGTGCGTTGGCTTTCGTTGTAATATTTTCGTATATAGCAATGCCTTTTCTGAAAAGATTCCATTACGTGTAGCTTCGGGTAATTACGGAACTCTCAGATTGTCTATTTTCGCCATTGAGTTGACTGAATTGGTACGGAGAGCGAAAATGCAATGCCTGAAATGCAAGATAAATAAATATCTACTTCCTCATAAATGATTTTTCTCTCTTTTGTATAATTCGTCTTAATTTTCTTCGCTCGCCTAATGCATTCCCATTCTCATTTCCTCGATATCGTCAAGTCTCAGTCCGACCTGCATTGCTAGTATTTTCCCAGGAGTCAGTGGTTTCCTGCCTTACTCTTTCTCCTTAACGGTAAAGTAGATCTACTGGTCCGAGCATCTCCGCGTCGCGTGTTTTTTCCCTCATTATTCCGGTTTGAAGAGCTGCGTCCTCCGTCGAAATGCCGAAAGTCGTGCAGAAACAAGTAGTAACTCTTTTTTTTTAAAAAGAAAATCAGCGATCCCATTTTGCCGTCCTTTTAAATGATGCCTCTAAGTAAGACAAAGTGAAACGGAATTAAATTTCAGTTGCGATCACTTAAGGTATCTCACGAGATTGTATATTCCTATTTTCCACGCCATAGTTAAATCAGAAATAACAGCTGACTATAACTCTTCTCGGATTTATGAATTGCCCTTTTCTTTTGGGAAGCATGCTATAGCCGCCTTTCTCATTCGGAGTAACTGTATAATCACTAAGTCCTATTTGTCTATCTATCGAAGATGTTTTTTTTAAAATCGGTTCGACCTTGAAACGGACCCTTATTCTTACTCATGGGAATGAAATTTCCATTTGCGAGGGAATAATTTTTTTTATGTGCCACGACGAATCGATCACGCTTTATGAGCTTTTTTGAGTCAATTGCTGTCGCCGAGTTGTCCGTTAACTGACATTTAGCAATTGAGTCTTTTGAATATCAATTTTATGTTTATTGCGTGATATTCATTAATAAAGGGAAGATTTTGATAAATAAAGCACCCACCAAAGTTCCATATTACTTAAAATTGGGAATTGTTCTTTATTTTCAACTGAAACGGAAAATTAATTCTGAAAGTGGGTACTGGTCTGTTATCCCCCCGCCATGTTTTTATTAAACTAGTAACCGAGGATATTGGCGAGCCTTCGGCTCGCTTTGCTTTTAGATTATAATGACTTTTATATCGAATGTAGCCGTCTCCGGGCGCTCCCGCGCCCTTTGTATCTCTGGAACGAAGCTATCCCTCACCATTGGCCGGTGATCGGGTGGGTAAATGTCGTCACAGGCAGATCCGTCATGGGTTTGCAAGTTGTCGTTTTGCGTGAAAGTTATTAAATCTAAGTAATTAACAAATATCAGATCCAGCAAAAATAGCATATTTAGTTTAAGATATCCATTTCATTTCAAGCACCATTAAAGTGATAACTGGGGATAATTAACATGGCGGGGGGTTAACAGACCAGTACCAAACATTATTTTCTGAATAATAATCACTCAGATTCGTTATTATTTATTGATGGATTAATGGATTTTTATTTTATAATAATAAACTATCTCTGTTATAGAAGAAACGATAATAAGCAAAATTTTAAACACTTTTAGGAGCCGTTGACGAACCTGGATTTGAAATTATTAGTTTACGGTTTAAGAGTGCAGGTTTATAGGAAAGCGTTATCGAAGCCCGTTTTTCCCGAGGATAATACGAAATAACAACAGGAGAGTGAAAGCAGCGAGAGAAGAAATTATTTAGGTGGGCGTTGGTGCATTTCACCCCCTACCACTCACAAATTTGGTGAACTGTAGGGTAACCTGTATGTGTTGAATAATTTCATGTTCTCTACAATTAGACGCAACAACGTAAAACTACGTGAGGAAATTAGAGGAGGCACTTGGATGCTATTAGAGGGAGGGGGGTGCTTCACGTAGCATGAGTATATCTATGAAAACAGAGGTCGCACACTAATAGCATTGCTTCAGAAGAGCACGTTACCATCGCAACCCCCTTCGTTATTATTTTAATCTGTTTCGTGGAGATTACTCGTCTCATCTCAATGATCTCAATCCCGTTCCCCAACCCTTCTTCAGATCTCGATCCCTTCGAGAAACATCTGTCACATTTCCCATCATGCTCGATTCCCGTGACCGATTTGTCGCCCTTGGAAAGTTTTTCCTTCAAATAACCTCTGTTGCCTAGGCTTCCCTTACTCTCTTTGTTCGCCGTTGTCTCCCTCTCTCTCTCTCTTAAGTTTACTTCCAACTTCACCCTCAGGCATATTCTTCAATTGAAATCATTCCAACCCTTATTCTTTTTCAGGGAGGTCTTCATTAACGGTCCAAAGAATTAAAATTTCTGTTGTATAGTCTCGGGCTTGTCATGCTATTATTTATTATACTATATTTACCTCCATACTTATAATAATATTACAATGTATTTATTCGACACACATTTAAGAGGGCAAAGGTTGCTAGTTTGATAATTTTCAATCTGACCTACGGCTAAAAAGTAAACAATTACACAAATTTAAATTTGAAAAATTATGCATAAATAAAAGTATTATATTTATTTATTCGTTTGAACTTTTCCGAGTAATTTTTGAAGTAAGTTACCTATTCGAAGTTTCACGTTTGTTGACTTAATAGCAACATATAATCTGAGGACAGCTTGGGAATAGCTGAGCGTAAAACTAGACAAATTGTAATGTCAATGGATGTCATGAAGTTATATTTTAGGTGGTGTTATCTATGACGTCCAGTTTGATGGATAAATTTTAATTGATTTCAACGGAGGAAAAATTCGGGTAAATCGACATTTCTTTTGAAAATCGGTATGCAGCATTTTTACTCCTGTTATCCTTGTTATCTTTCGTGCTTATTCCATCTCGCGACAGAATACTGCCTAAATAAGTGAAAGAAAAGTCCACCTGTCCCAGAGACTTTCTCCATTCACCGTAACATTGACCTATGATTCCCCTCTCATGTTAAATCTCATGATTTCAGCTATCATCTTGTTAATTGCAATTCCGAATGCCTTTTTCGTTCGAGGAAATAACCGGCGTCTGCGAATACTATAATGTAGTAAACCTTCGTGTGATTAGGGAGTTAAATCGTTAGAAAAGGCCGCGTCGCGCAAATTCGAAACTTACAGGGAAAAAAATAATAATATGTTTCCATATGGGGATACGAGCTTTCTTATGCGTCACACACGCAGACAGGCCAAATGCAGCGCGCGTCCAATTCAGGACGACGCATGATTAAATTTCACACGTGTTGGGTAAAATGGGCGTGAAATTTATTTACAGCGTAGGTATGTTCAGATCCGAGTTCGGCAAGAGTTTATTTTTCATATGGCACTGCATAATGTTTCTCCGCGATTACCATCTGACGAATGCGAGCAGGTGCAAGGTTAAAGGTGGCTTTTAAAGCAGAGGCGGATACAGGTGCACAGCTTAAATTATAGTAAATATACAGTGTATTATTATGACTAAATTTGGGAAGATGAAAATTCCTAAATGGCTACTTTGTAAGAGTACCTATTACGCCATATTAATATCATTACTGACGGGACATGAATTTAAATATTCTTGAGTAAAATCATAATGCACTCTTTCGTATGCATATTAGGATTGAGAAAACAATAGTTCGCGTTTTGATGACAAAATAGTTGTCAAGGGAGCAAACCGCTAGAAGGTTTTTTAAAAAAGAATACTTGATTTAAACGATAAATCTGAGCGGTTTCAAATTGATGACAAAATTCGACGATAAGAAAAAGAAACTTTATTTGTTATTCTTTAAAACAGTTCCGGTCCGAAGATTGACGGCCAGTTTCTTCTAATTTTGGTTTGCAAAAGAACGAAAGCCTATACGTCAAGAAAATAACTTTCTACGTGTCATAATTTATGTGAAACTGAAATTATTTCCTGGAATCGAAACAGGGTTTTTACTTTCTCCATATACGTAGTATAGAGAATGTATTGTTTTCATGAAAAAAAACGACTTCGAGATTTCAACAGAAATACATGTTTTAAGGTCCCTAGAACACGTTTAGACTATTTTCGGAATTATGTTTGTGTGTATGTGTGTGTGAATGTGTGGATGTGATTGTGGGCGCTCTAACTCGAAAAATACTTGCCATATCATTACCAAATATCATATATAACACTTTGGTATGAGTACAAAGAGCTAATTAGTTTTTGGACAATACCGGTTAACCGGAAGTCGAGGTTTATTCGAAACCCGATTCGGTTTTTGCGATATTTCCCCGTTAAAACACCACTATTGTATATTCAATTCGATACAAAGGCAATAGATAATGTAATTTCCTACAACTTCCACTTGTAAAAATTTTCCATAGCAGTTATTGTTTACGAATTATTTATAAATAATCGGTTTTTTCGGTTTCCGTCAAATATCTCCTTAAAAATGTCGTTATTGGAAAAATTTCGTAAGAACCAAAGTTGTACAGACTAATATTTCTTCCGAGTTTTGTTGGAAAAAAATTTTCGTAGAACCTTCCATTTAGTAGATAATTAATTTATTCATAAATTTCCAGTATACAGCGCCACCATGTAGCGGTGAATTCTGTAAACATATTCAAAATATAATTTACGGCAACGACGAATGTATTCTTTTATGATACGAAATAATAATTTGCCTTATAATGCTATTCATGATAATTGAAATATCTATAACCCAAAAAATATGAAGAAAGTCAAGTGTTGGCCACATCAGATATTTTTTCGGAGATTTTGTTTTCGTCACTGACTTTTAATTAGTGATTGATGCATTCCTCCCAATTTTCGATATTCTACGTAATCAGGAATTTTGCCAAAAACTCCCTATGGGGAGGCGAGTGATGGAAATTACCACATTACCCCCTACCCTTTTATCTTACACTGCTCTAAAACCTCTCCCTCCCCTAATATAGGAACGCATATCCATCCTCTTCCCCCTCCGTCCATCCTATACCTCCCCCCACACCAGTGGCACACACACGGGGAGGGGAGGGAGGGGGGGGGGGGTCCACCGGGTTCGGACCCCCCCCTCCCCCACATACACCGTTATTTTAAATTTGGGTTCATGGCCGACGTCAGAGAGACGGTTTGCCCCCTTTGTTTTTAACTTAAATATAATGAATAATGCAATACCCGACACTGATATAACTTGCATACAACTTTTGTGCTTGCCAAATATTTCGGATCCCCCCCCATTGAGAGAATCCTTTGTGCGCTACTGCACCACACACTCCTCTTCACAGTATCCTATGCAGGGGTCTCCGCTTAACGTCCAACTTTTCTGGAACATAACTAGGAAGTTAATACTAGAACGTCGGACGGGACAATTATGTCCCATTCTGATGTTACGTCCCCTACAGTTTCTGTGATTCCGGTTTAATTTAGTCGAGATTTCGTGACTTTTAATCATTTGAGGGTTGCATTCCACTCTACACTTTTGAACATCCCCCCCCTCAATATTAAGTATTATAAAACCATTTTACCCTAGAACGGCGGATGGGACAATTTTGTCCCAAAATGAATTACTACTTTGTTTCACATTCTCTGTGATATTATTCTTATGCAGGCGGCTTTGTAATATTGTTGTAGACTATGGCATGCCCTTCCCCTCCTCCCCTCTCATCTTTCGCCAGTCCAACTTCTAGGCCCACCCTTCCCCCCTCCCACCTTCCACTTGCTCCCGCAGTGTGATGCAGGTTAGAACGTGTTCTTGCAGCACTGTTTGCGGGCTAATTTACTAGAGCGTTTCAGTTGAGTACGGTGCAACGCTACATTCTACAGCATGCTAAAGTATGCAATTAATAATGTAAAGACTACAACGTTCATAAAAATTGAACCTAGTACTGCGACTGTACGACTTTTTCATATAGGACATTTTTGTCCCGTCTGCCATTCTAGGGGGTACGTCATGTTCAGACGTTCTTGTGTTAAGCGAAACGACTTGAAGCGAGGAATTTTCTCTCATAAGGATCAATGGAAGGGTTAGGTTCCACGGAGTACAACATTTTTGAAACATTTCAACACAAACGCACTGTAAACATGAAACATTTTTATCTTGCCTTGCCATAACATTTAACTTTTAAAACACCTTTTAATAATTACCTATACCAGCGGTATTCAACCTGAGGTGCGCGAATACCTGGGGGTGCTCGAGCTCTTTCTGGGGGGTTCGCGAAAAGTCGCGGACGCGATTTAAAATTACTGATTTTCAATGAAGATTTTCTACACGTCCCGAGGCAAAAGGTTCTAAAATGAAATTCTATCACTCGAGCTAAATGTGTTACATCTTATTCAGAAATTGGTTTTTACTTGATGTGATAAATTCACCATGCTGACATTTAAATTTGTCAGGGGGGGCGTCAAAATTCCAAATATGTTCTTAGGGGTTCGCCTACCGATAAAGGTTGAATAACACTGATCCAGACTAACTTTTAAATGCTTTTAATGACGCTTCTTGACGTCACGGCATACGAGTTTTGCGCCTATAGTCAGAGGACAAACGTCGCGAAGACGCAATAGGACGGACGTTAAGGTGAACGATTTAGACGTTGGGCAAAAACGTTCCTCAATAAAATTTTGACGTTAAAGTGAAACGACGCTAACTGGAACGACGTTAAGCGGGGACTCCTTGTACAATCTCCTCCAGCTCTCCCCCTCCCTTCATTCTATACTCCCCCTTCAGCATTCCCACCCCTTTTCTGTTCTCCCTCCGACGCATTCAGCCCTCTCCTATAAACCATATCTTCTCGAACCTCAATCTCTAAAACACTCCTAAAACACGTTTCTCATCCACTACCACGATCACATCTCCCCCTCCCCACCCTTCCCTCATCTTCTGCACCCTCTCATCATATCCGCCGAACGAAACCACTATCCTCTCTCTCTCCCTCTCCCTCTAAGCTAGCAACATCCCCTTTTTTTTACGTCCCTTTCATTTTTTTTGTATCCTCCTACTTCCAAAGGAACGCAGGGGGTCATTTGAGAGATATCGGCGCCTCTCTCTCTCTCACGCGATGGGGGAGACCGCAAGATCGAATTCCCATCGCGGCGTTTCCGCGCTGTTTTCTCCGTGCCGTATAATGCGCATCCCCGGTGTGTTCGCATTCCTTTCTTTCGTTCTTTCTCCGCTAGGGTGCGCACACACACAGAGAGAGAGCGCCCTGATAACATTTCGCGGCGAGAAAATGAGACCTTCTTACGCGGGATAGCTCCGTGTGCGCGGTCGGAGATCAAAATTCCGCATCGGTGTAGTCCGGGGCAAATTGAATTGCGGTCCGAGAGGAGAATCAACGCGAGAAAGTGTAATGAAAAATAGAGGTATGGGGGAGAGGGAGGAAATTGAGGAAGAGAGAGAGAGAGAAGCAGGAGAGGGGGGAAGAGAGAAGGAGGGAAGAGCGGAGGATAGAGGGCAAAGAGAGTGGGGAGGAGATAAGGGGGAGAGATGGAGAGATAAGGGGGAGAGATGGAGAGATAAGGGGAAGAGAGGGAGGAGAGAGAGAAGGTAGAGAGGGGAGGGAAATGGAGGGAGGAAGAGAGAGGGGAGGGAGATGGAGGGAGGGAGATGGAGGGGAGAAGAGGGAGAGATGGGAGATAGAGGAGGGTAAGAGGGAGGAGATAGGGGAGACAGAGAACAGAGAGAGAGAGAAAAAAAAGGGGCGGAAGGAGGTGAGAGTTAGATGGAGGGAGGAGGGGGGGTTGAGATTGGAGAGAGGGGGAAGGGGAGATAGCGAGGAGATAGGGGGGAGGGGCGTTATTAAAGAGTATGCGAGGAGAATTAATGAGAGGGCGTGGAGGAAAACAAATGAAGAATTATCTTTCATTGTTTCCGTTGGCTTTCGATCTCAGAGGAGGAAAAAAAAAGATCCGCGTTCCTTCCGTTTCGGTTCGTTGATGTAAATATGGGAGGGTGGTTTTAAAAGTAGTTAAAACGAGAGAGTTTCACGTACATTTCAAAACTCCTGAGTTATTACCTTCACCAGAACAACGACACTGAGGGTAACTGCATATTGAGCGAGGGACGTATTTGAATTGGGTCACCATTTCAGCTGTAGCAATGCTTCCCAACCCAACAGAACCTCAGTCAGACGAACGGCAAATTCAATCTTACAGTATTGCGATTCCAATATCCATGGCATAAATCGGAGCGCTCCATGCTGAAAAAGTGTTTCCTGAGATTTGTTTTCGGAGCCCTTTAAATAAATCCATTGAATCATTACAGTAAACTATTCCTGCGAATACTTCTGAGGAACTAAGGCAAGCCCGAATCCTATCCTCGCCTGAGCGTACATGAGTTTTTCATAGTATTAATTGGTTTCGCTACAAATCCACGCCGGAGTATCTAATTTGCAAATCTAGAAAATCATACAATGAAACATTAATTTTTGCCTGAATGTAAAAGGCAATAGACGATAAAACTAAATATATCTCAGCTATATTTCGGCTACGGAATTTTTAGATGTGGAGATCTGAACCTCGACGGATTTTTCCGAAAACATAATTCCATCGCTATTTCATTCTCTAAATTTTTAGGAGTCTAAAACAGGGGTGAACCACATACCTTTTGTTTGGCTCGATTGAAACTGGGAGTAACACAGCTGGTTAATTTCTTTTATATCAAAAATACAATTAATATTTGTAAGTAAATTATATTTATTTGCCACTTCATTTTTTGTCACAAAAATTTCACGTAAAATTTGTTATGGTAATTAATAAATCGAAAATAGTGTACCTAAGTTTTTATCGTGTACAACATTTGCAAAGTGTGGCCCGCTTAGGTCCAATCAAGGTCGATTTTGGCCAGTGTCAACTTCCGAGTTGTGCATCCCTGGTCTAAAGCAAGAATGCACGACCTGCTGGCAGATGCCTGCGTGTTCAGCTCACATGCACGGGAAATAATGTAATAATGTGTTACCTGTAATGAACTCCAAGTTATTAAAAACTGCATTGTTTTTATTTACCAGTGCCTAACCCATCCTATATTTTAAAATTTTAAACGCTGAGACATGGACTATGAGAAAATACCTGAGAATATTAGAAACTTTTAGAGATGCGGACATGGCGTTGACTGGAGATAATCGGTAGTCTGAGAGAAAAACAAACGAGAAAGTATTAAATACAGTGACGGAAATATATGAGCTTAATTAGAGTAATGAGGGAGGGACAGAAGAAATGAGAGTGCCAAATTTTGAAGGCTAAAGGTCTACTGAAAGAATTCATAGAAGAGGGGATGTTAGGAAAGGGGTAAAAAGTTAGGTAGAGGAAATGTACGTATATTGGATATCTTAGAAGGTGAAGAAACAAGAAACTCGAGGCTCCTATAACATTGTGAATGTGAAAATTTGTAGTGTTTAGTTATACAAATTTTGTTAGGATTAAAGGGCTTTTTTAACCTACAATATTTTTCCATTTACTGCGACTGAGAACAATTTCAACCACTAGGAAGTTATTGAATTAAATAAAAGCTACATAATAGCCAACGACTAATAAATTGTAAACTGTGAAATTTTGTAAGCATCCATGAGAGCGCTTGTATAAGTAAATATCGTGAGATGTATATTCTAAAGAAATATAGGTTGTTTTAAAATGACTTGATATTAGAAGATGAAGAGAAATGTACAGATTGGGTTGGATGATAATGATAACATACGTACTACAGGGTTTTATACCCTTATTCGATTTAAATAGTAGGATGTTAATTGAAATTGTAAACATGAGATATTATGGAAATTAATGATACAAGCGCTTAAAACACAAACTGTTTTCCTTCGGAGTTTGCCGTTGATTCAATAAATAACTATTTTAGGCAATAACACTACTTAATTGTAACGTTACATAGTATGAAAAGGTAAAACGATCTGGTATTGCTAGTACACATTATTCCAACATATGTAACATAGAATTTATTTCGATTTCGATATTAATCATGGGCGGCTAAACCACTAGAAACAAGAATCATTATTGGTTTATATAAAATCAAATATACACCTTTCTGAGGAATTTCCCTATAAAATAAAAGCTGTAGTTCACAGACAGGTTTTTCCGAACTGCCAGTATAATAATTGTTTTAAAAAAATTTCATTACGCCGCGATTAAAAATAAAATTTAAACTTAACAAAATTTTAAAATCTAATGTCTGCAAAAAAATTACTCTCAAACCAGGACCGTAGTGACATTTCTTGGTATTTAAACCATAGTTAATCTCTTCCTAAACTTGGCATCCTCCCTGTCTTCCCTCTCAGATATCCTTAATTATTTCCGCATTCAACAAGCAAGTTTCCTGAAAGACGAGCGCGTCGAGACACCGCGCTGACAAAAATCCTTTCGTTCATCCCTTCCGAGATCCTTCCTGCTCGAGTGCCTTTTATTTCCAGCGCATTCACTTTGAAGGGGACAGATCCTGTCATCCACATCTCACTCGCCTTATAGCGGCAATAAATGAAGGAACTACAAAAGAAAGCAACACCGTGAACGCATCTGGAAGATATATATATACGAAGAGACAGACGGAAAGAGGCCGTGCAATTTGACATCCCTTACTTCCTGTATGAGCTTCGAGCACGTCTTTTATTTTCGCAAAAATACGTACTATACGATATAATCTTCGGGAAATACTTCGGAATTTTATTTAAGCAATTTTGCCGCCTAATCATGTCGCCACAAGCTTGGTTGATTTTAAATTCGATTTACTCGCAATCACTTTCATCCAGTGGATAATTCCGCTCTAATTATTTTAATGTTTAATTTTAATCGTTTCACTATTATTCGTCAGTATCATGTAAATACGAGTGACGTAAACTACAGCGTATCAACTTGTATGGAAGCGTTTTTCATACTTTCTTTTACTTTCTCATACACGAAGTATACTGAGAAAGTATTTTATTCGCGAAAAAATTCTATCTCGAGATTTTGACGGAAATATATGTTTTAGGTGTACCTGAGTTCGAAAAAGTGGTTTTCGCCACACCGTCTGTCTGTGTGTCCGTCTTTCGCAGCTCTAGAGCCTAAACGGTTGAGCGAAAATGAATGAAATCTATAACTTAGGCATTTTATCACACAGAATAGAAGCTATGAAGAAATGGGTGACGTTGCACAATAATTAAGGACAGTTTATTCTAGGTGATTTTAACAACAATTTGATTTTCTCAAGAACGACTCCAAACGATTTCGATCAAATATCGTACAGCTAATTAACATTTCTCAATAAATGAATATAAGACTAGTGTACTGTTGACAACTTTGATAACAATTGGATTTTCTAAAAATTGGCTCATACGGTTTTCATCGAATTCCGTACAGTTGTTTAAGTTGATGTTAGTAATGATTCTACATAGTTCATATTTTTCAAAAGATAACTAAACTGCGCATTAGTATATGAGAATGTTTGTACAATGCATATTGTACCGATTTTTGGAAAAGGTTGCTCGCCACTGTTCTAAACTATATGTCTAGCACGTTGAAAACAAACTCATCTTTCAAAATTGTTCGCAAAGACTGATAGCGATAAATTTTCCATTCTTTCCAGCCTTCTTCCTCCTGAACTTGATTGACTTTCCTTTCTAATGAGAGCTGTTTCTGCCCAGATCAAATCACGGTGCTTAACCATTGCGTTCTCCATCAGTAATAAGCCTCTAAAATTTTTATATGAACTGCATACAAGTGCATAAATGTATCCTTAAAACAACACTAATATATTAAGTTGATATCAATCAAACAGAGGCTATACATCAATCTTTTAAAAAAATGTATAAATGAAAGAATTTTCATGGAGTGCTCACGATCAAAGGCGGAAAATTTTGTTTCTTAAATGCAAAATAAAATATGAAATATCTCTTACAGGGTCATATAAGGAATTTCGTACCAATGAAAATGTCAACGGCCTTTCTCGAGAAGTTTGCAAAGTATGAAAGGTTACGTACGTAAGTCGAAAACTAATAAAAACGAAACATCATATGTTTTGGCAGACGACGTGTTTCTCAGCGATAAACCGCACCACTCGCATTTCAATCACGTCTTACGGGGGAGACCAGCGCTACAGGCGCCAAGTGCTAACATGCATATTTGAAGGAAATTGACGGAGCGACATGAGGAACCGGATAAAATCTCTATCTAGGTCGCAAAATGCAAGAGAAGCTTTATTTTATCCGTAGGAGCGTCAAAAGAAAGGCGTTCCAAATTTCAACTGTCTATATTTATTGAAAAATTTCTCTTGCAGCGATGTCTTTTGGTATAAAACCACTCAGAAAGGGCGCGGCGAGGTTTTATTCCCTGCGAAAGAATATTTCAAAACATTTTCAATATGTGATCTCTGTGCATACGTCACCAATTGAAGGCGTCGGATGAAATATTTCTATAGCTGCAGCTGGTGCTTTTTCAGTGATGCTCTCAACAGGGAGACTTAAATCGACAGATTATCTCTTATTGCGCTTTCTTAAGGATTACGTTTATAGGAATAATTTAAGGCAGAAATCGATGATGCTGTGGGCAGCATCAGTGAATAAACAGTTATAAAAAATGTCATTAATGTCTGGAAATGTTAACAGATGCGCAGCGATCAAACGTTGAATGTGATTTGAAAATATTTTCACATGAATAAAATCTCCCCGTGTTTCATGATTGTTTTGATGCAAGAAACAATGCTGTAAGTGAAATACGTACTTCCACGAATACAAGCAAATTCAAACTAGAGCGTTTTTCTTATGACTCTTGTATATGTTTGTAATATACAGTAAGGAATAATATCGTTCGTCAACAAGTGAAAATACATTTTCGGGGATCGAACACAGAATCAATTCATGCCAACGTTAAGATTCTCATTTATAAGGTGCATCGTTTCGACCATGTAGAGATCTGCACGGATACAGATTTCCGTATCCGCACCCGACCCGTACCCGCAGGCTATACATCCGCACCCGAACCGTACCCGCAAAAATTTCTAAATTACCCGAACCGCAGGAATAAACTGTCCGACCCAACCCGACCCGCGAGCAGAAGTCGTATCCGTCGACAAAAATTATTTGGAGCAACATCTACGTAAGAAACAAAACACAAAAATTCAAAAGAAAATGACTCTCAGCAGAACATTTCAACGACCCTCTCTTTAATGCATGGAATGTTTTGCAGAATCCCACCAATAGCTCCCAAAGAAAGTCACGTCCCTCGAAAGGTAAGGGGGAGGGTCAAAATAACCCCAAAGCCTTTAGGGCTATCGACTTGGACGGGGTAGGAGAACGTTATTATTGTTTCTCATACTCAAGATATTGAATTTTGAGTTTAGCACGGCTATATATCCGAATCCGACCCGCATCCGCAAAAAGTTACGCATAATCCGACCTGAACAGCAACTTTTCGTGCGGATCTCCGCGGGTCGGGTCGGATAAATTGCGGATATGCAGATCTCTATACGTGAGTGCGCGTATTTACATAAATATAGTACATCTCAGGGGTGGGCAAACTTCTTATAAGGCATAAGCAGTTGCGGATGTTTAGCGGATGAAAATACTTAGGTGGGCCACTTTAGGGCTCACATCGGAAGTTATTTGAGAGTCCTATTAGTTAAAGATGATGATTAATAAATTTTTAGCGCCATAGCTTCTCTATATAAGATTTACCGGGCATGATTTAAGCTACCAAATGTGATATTATCTGTTTCAAATTTTACGGTTCGCTTTCCTAAAGCCATCGCTGGCCGCATAAGATGCTCTCGCAGGGGCAAGATGTGGCCCGCGGGCCGTATTTTGCTCGCCTCTTGGTACAGCTGAAAAATACGTCCCTTTGGCACATCCACGAAGGTTTTCGAGAGAGCGACGAAAACTCGCGAAGGTTAAATCACCGCTAAAATAAAAAAAAGAGGGAGCTGCGTGCGCCGCTGAGAGAGATCGTGATCTCTCTTTGAAAGGCGGAGGAGAGAGAACTAGATAGGGAGAGACAGAGAGCGAGCGAGGAGAGTTTTCAGTGAGGCGCTGGCGAGCGAAGGTTCGGCGTCTCCCTGTTTCTCTTGTCGGTCATCGAGACTTACAGTACGTGTTTCGCCCACAGAGCACGAAGTGTTGTTCCGTTCGGTTTTTTCCGCGATAGATAACGACGCTAGTTTCTCCCTCGTGGAAAAAATAATTTAAAAAAAAGCAGAGATTGCGAGTGTTTTGGACCACGTTAGAAACAAGGGAACCCGGCACGTAGGGCGGATTACCGCCAATCCTTCGGAGGAAATCGTTCCGTCGGTGAGTTGTTGCACGTGACCACACGTTGGTGTGTGAGTGTGTGTGTGTGTGTGTAGCGCTGTCTCGGCATTTTGCGGGCGTGCCTCTTTTTTTTGTTGTCCTTCTGGTACACGAAAATGTACAGAACGCTTTCGGGATGTGTTTTTGGCTAGCATCTGCAACCTTCTATTCGGTTTGAAAGCATCTTTTTCGTGGCGTTGTTTTTTCCTTCTTTTTTTTGCAGATTGCTATGGTTTATATTGTCTATCGTTCTCCAATGCGATTCTCGGTGATTCGTATCGGAGTCGAAAGAAGGATGCACCAATCTCCCGACGCGACTATCTTCGCGATCAAAAAAGTTTATAAATTGTAATTTAAAACAAATAAACGGTGTGCCTATGCCGCGGAATCCGAAAATGAGTTATCGAATTCGTCTTTTGGGTGGGTGAGAAACTGATGATGAAGACTGATAACGTGCCTTTTGTAAACGGTTGTGAAGACCGGGTGTGCGTTTCCGAGAGCGGTAAATCGCCTCTTGGTCGATCGAAAAAAGGATTATCCTCTTCCTTCCTACATTACATGCATAACATTAAAACGCTCATCACACGCGAGTTGTTTTTCAGATCCTGATATACAAAAACTCTATCGCTTAACACGTTCGTTTCCTATCAGAAATGCGCATCTGGTCTCATCACCGGTTTGAGGCTATAGTTTTCTTTGAGAATCATTTGTCTAAAAAAATTTATTTCTCCCTTATTGTTTAATAAAGAACGCGGCAAGGTGAATTTTTGCTGTTGATTGTATGTTAGATTATTTGTTCGCATAATCCGAAACATAATCTTTTCTTACGGATTTTAACTTTATAAGCAGTTGACAAACTCATCTAACTGCACGGAACTCAAACAACTCGACCGTAACTAATTTGTCAAAGACCGGTATTTAGATGGACTTCTGATCCTCCGTTGAAATTGATGCTTATGCATTAACTGTGATTTTTCAAATCACAGACCTGCCGTAAAAAAATAAACAAATTTTGCTTTATTTTATACTTTAAGCATAACGAATTTCAACTGTAAAATGAATTACTCAACCTAAAAAAACACATCTATATTTAAATACCTTTAGAAGCGGATGAATCGAATTGTCCATATTAATCACTTTATTTATTTGTTATCCAGAGAGACTCATTTTTCAACTTCCGAAACGTTGAGTTTTATTTTTTTAAAGATCTGGCGGAGATTTTAAATGCAAACCGCCTGATTGACTGTATCATTGGATTAATCCGAACGAACTTTTTTATGCGTTATTTATATGGCGAATTCTGCCAAAGACTAATTTATTCATGAGAATCTTCGGGATGGGGAGGGAGTGTTATGTCCTCTAAGGCGATCTAGTTTCGCGATTCTTAAATTATTAACGATAACCGAACCTTGAATGCATCTCGTGTGCGCTTGGACGAAAAGGATAAATAACAGCGTCAATTTCGAAGTCCTTATCAATATCTCAGCCGATAAATGAGATTTTTAGAATATATTTCTCCGCCGCGTAAATGAGATTCGTTCGCTAGAATCTCCGTGAAAAATGAATTTCGAGTTGAAACGCTGTGTTTATATACTACAGCGGTAAAAAATGTTTGGGAAAACTTGATGCGGTGTCGGCTTCAATGCAGCCATCATCAGCGGCGATTCACCGGGTGTAGATAAATTCTGTTGGAATCTGGTTTTCACGTCCTTTTTTACGCCCGCCTGAAAAGGGTAGTTTTTCAATTTAAATTTAAGCCATAAGTCGAGTTCTGATAATTCTTTCTGAAATCAATTTCGTAGCTGATTTTCGAAGAATAAAATCGAATGATTCAGTGTTTCTTCTTAAATTACATCCAACTACTTATGGTAAAGGAGCGTGATATTTCGATCAATTACAAAGTATTCATTAAACTTTCAATTTTACTCTGATTTCGCGCCATCACTGTAATAATAATTTTTTAAAGGGAAGGTCACTGTGGTCCTTTTTATTCCCCCTATAAATGTTTGCGCAATTTATCCGAAGAAAGCCAGGGTGTGAGAATGCGTTTCATCGTCTAGTGAAGTACGGACTGGTTAGCCTCTCTTCCTATTTATTAACATACCGTATCAATCTGACACCACTAAAATACTTATTTACCCGGCGACTTGATCTCGGATCAGCATGAGATCCAGTGCTCGAAATAGAAAATGCTACGAAACGGAACGCTTGTTATACGGGACGATATTTCTAAATGTCTGACGAAACGGAACGGTGACGAGCCGGAGCGGCATTCAGGCTCATTCCGAGCACTGATGACATCGTCACAATTATCTTTCCTCTTTAACTCCACAAAGCACCAGCTCACAGGAGCGTGTATTTAGATAACCTCAGCTTACTTTGCAGAAAAAAAAGCAAACCTCGCAAGTTATACCTCCAGATTCATATCCCAAAAGAACGCCTCCTTGACCTCTTATTTTTTTAAATATTTTTTTTTACCCCAAAAACCAGGAGTTGGGACAACTTACTGGTTGACCGCTTCCATTCCTAGAATTCCAGACCGCGGTCACTAAAGAGGAGCGACTCTAAACTTTGGCCATTTGCATCCCTTTAGACACCATTCCCATCAATAAACCCTCATCATCGCAAGGGGACCGCGTTCACATTTCTCTCTCTCTTTCTCTCTCTCCTCCAATTTTCTTTCGCTCTCCAACCTCTATTTTGCATCGACTGGGCACGGCTTTCTCTCTCTCTCTCTCTCTTTCTCTCTCAAGCCTTTTGGGACCTCCGTTGACCACATCTCGTTTCGTGACCGACAGTTATTAAGTGACCTGAGGGCTAACCTCTCCCTCTCTCTCTATCTATCTATCTATCTCTCATCCGTCCTTCTCCTTCTCTCTCTCTCCATCTAATCCCGTCTCTGCCCTTAAGCCTCCGTAACCAACTCCGTCGTCTCCTCAAGCTTCATCCCCGGACGCGTTTCTGGTACTTCTAGTAATCGTCCTATAGCAGGGGTGCCCAACCTGTGGTCCACTAAGCGATTTTATGCGGCCAACCGCCAGTGTTTCACAGTTTTCAAAACTTTTTTCATTTGATTAATTACCAAATGTTATTTTTCATGTAACAAAATCTGTTTAAATGCTTAAGGTTAAATTGGGTCCTCTTGGTCAATATTTTTCAATCCGAGTAAGTTCTTTTTAATGCTGTTTTATGATTTTTTTCCTCAATGATATTTCTAAGATTGATTTTTTCCATCATGATTTTTAATATTGAAATTTTAGCCTTAAAAAACTAATTCTTACTTCATTTTTACGCATATGGTGCCTAAGAATTTTTAGGTAACTTACGATTTAACTATAATTCTTTGACAATTACCAATGCGGCCCACCGAAGGATTCAGTAATACCAATGTGGCCC
This sequence comes from Uropetala carovei, assembly GCA_036926305.1. Lineage (NCBI taxonomy): Eukaryota > Metazoa > Arthropoda > Insecta > Odonata > Petaluridae > Uropetala > Uropetala carovei. Next base: position 6,226,502 of record JAXCHB010000043.1, read on the forward strand.
ACCATGTAGAAAATATTGCCCACGCCTGGTCCTACAGCATCCACTATCCATTTTTCAATCTTTTTTTTAATCCACTGCACAACTTCATGAATGATAAACAAACCATAATTAATTTCACCGCTTTAATTATATTTTTTCAAAAAAAAACAAGGTTAAAACAAGTAGAAGTCGCAGATTGTTATGATCGGTGAAATATTATTTAGAGTAGGTACTGAAGAATTTAAAATGAAGTGAGTAATTCAACAACTTAAAAATATTGTTTTCTTTCGTGAGAAAGTTGAGTTTGCCTTTTCGAACAAATACGATTTGTGTTTTCCTCAATATATTAGAAAGAGCTACACAAAAGTTCTTCGTCTAGGTTATTTAAAAATGTATTTTTATTACTTTTAATATTGGTTACATACGAAACGCTCAATTATCATAAAAACGTAGATGTAAATTGGAGCAATAAATGTATTACAAATTCAGATATGTATTGAAGGATATTCATCTTTAAGCTTTTAGCGAAAATACATACATCCGAAGGTACCACGCCAAATTTAAGTACACGGCCGTATCTAAGGTATGTCGCAGTTTCAGGATTAAATTCCTTGGATGATAAAACTCAGAAGAATTTTCTTTGTGTTTCAAACGCTTTAGCGAAAATTAAAAACCGTCTGAATGTGCGACAAACTGGTTTTACAAGCTCTGCTCCATCTCATTCCTCAGGTATTCCTAGTACATACCTTTCACCGACGCCGACATGTTGGACGCTACCTTCCCTTAAAATTTCACTTGATAGACGTTTTTAAATTTATAATTCCGAACAATAATGGATCAAATAGATATTAATCGAACAGTTCGACTAGGTGCATCGGAACGTCGGTAATTCTGATCCAAATGTCGGAATATATTTCGAAGAAAAATCGAGAATTTCAATCGTCTCGATAAGGAATGCGTAAAATGCCTATTATGGCATTCGGGAGAGAGGAGGAGAATGCTGAAGGAAGTCGTGGGAGAATTCTCGTAATGGCAGCAAAAAGAGGACACGAAATCCCGTTATAGTTGGAAGCGTACATATAAGACATTCGTATGCTTAAAGTTACGAATAAAATATCAGTATGCAAAAATTCTCAAGTATCCGTCTGTCACGGTACTTTTGGACATTTCACGATCGAATAAAGAGCTGGAAATTTCAAACCCGTTAAAACCCCAATGAGGCGGCGCCTAGAAAATTCAAACGTCCCGGAAAAAGTCCTGGGTTCGACTCCATGAGACAATTATAATTTCCCATAAGTTTACATGTAATTTTTTTATTGCAAGTGCAAGGTTTTTTCCTTCATCCATCGAAATACCTAAATATGGACAGATTTTCTTCGTTATTGCTTTATTCGATGGCTAAAACTGTGTACCTACTATCTTACTTTTGCGGTCGAAGTTTTCAGAAATACGCAATTTTCTTCGACATTTTGTGGATTTTTCGTATGTACTCTCTCCGGGCGTTGCCAAGGCAACGGTCATTGCTACCTCTGATTCAATTAGCGCAAATGAAGCTGGATTTGGCTAAAGTGATATAATAGGAAATAAAATTATAATAAAGGTTAAGTGAAAAAGTATTCTTTATAGGTGATTTTTAGAGTTTTGTATATTGAAATGTTTTTTATATCCCGCGTACACCCTAGAATCGGCAGCGAAAGTAAATGAACTAATTCCGCGTAAATTCAACGGGCACTTACACTAGTTTACTTAAAAGTAGCAATGATCAACGAAAAAAATCCAATCGAAATATAAACATTTTTATTTTGAGTTGTCGTGTAATTTCAGATTATCCCATCTCCATTTTCATTTCCTTTGCAGCCTACATTGCATTTAAAAAATTATCCAAGCTACCGTCTCGCATACATGTATAATTCTTATATAATTAAAGAAATTTAAAAAATTTACGAGTCCGAAATGACAACCACTAGATTTGACTTAAACGATGTTTGGTCAGAGGTGGACCAACTTTCTAGCAGTTGCAAATGCTTAGGAGGATAGCAAAATCGGCATCAGCGAATACTTTTGCAGAGCGGCATTAGAGAAGATTGTCAGACTTCGGTGGATTCCATCCTGGAAAAATGAATTGTAAAAGTTTTTTTTTTCAGCGTCCTAACTTTATAAAAGCTTTTCCATCAGTTATTTAACGTAACAAACTTGAAATTAAAATTTAACTGTTCGGTTTCATAGTCGTCACACGGGCCGCATATGACCTACGCTCGCAGGTTCTTGTAATCCAACCCTTAGATCAGGGGTATTTCAAGTATATTTTTTTTCCTCAAGATACCTTTTCTATCAATTTTTTGGCAGTCGCGTACTCATTGATGCATTTAAAATGTGACAATGAAATGAATAACACTTGGAATGCGAGAGGTAACTCATTGTTATTATTACGTCCAAATACACAGTTTTAGCGTATTTTTATGCTTTGTAAAATTTAATTTTAGTCGTGAAATCGCAACTTTTCGTTCCGAATCCATGCATTAAAGAAGAAGTAAAAAGAAAATATTATGATCCTTGACGCTTTCGTGTACCTCTTCAAAATTCTTGAAGTACCCCTAGGGGTACTCTTATCCCGGTTTGAAAACCCCTATACTAGGTGAAGGAGAAGACTACTATAGGCGTGGGTTTATAATCATTATAGGCTCATATGAGTACATTGAGTTTTTTTTAAATTTGGAAATTCAACATTCCGGGGTCTGGTGTTTACGAAGCTTTAACTATCTAAATGAGCAAAAAAATCGATATTTTTAAAAATCCTTATGTTTTCACAGGTGGGAAAAGATGAAGAAATAACTTTCGATCTGCTTCATGCTTTAATGTCTCATTAAAAACATGGAATAGAAATGGCCGAATTATAAAGAAACACTTTTGGTCAATATCTGTAGGATCCCTACGTAATAAAACGCTCTCAAAAAGGCCTCAGTTATATCTTCGTTAGCCCCATCTGCCCCGTTTCATTTTTAAATAAAACCCTAAGGGAAGAATAAATTAGCCATATAAGTGAAATTTGTATGCCCGCGATTCGACCTATCACTTTTCGACGAGCGCGATAATGTTTATTTTCCTCCGTTTCGGGCAAAAGACTCGGTCAGGGAGGAGGAAATTTATGAACCGTGTTAAGGTACTCCAACGTTGGAAAGTGTTTTAATTTATTCCCAAAAAATATAACCCTATTATCTTTTTCTCACGCGCTGCGGATAACAGAATCTCCGCTTTATCCATAAAAAATAAAAAATATTTTCCAAGAGATTTCCCGGCGGTTTACCGCTTTATTAAAATAAAGAGAATCCTTGCTTTGCAAGGGAGAAATTATGATAATGAAAGTTTCCGTGACTCGCGCCCACGTGACCGCACCTCAGCGACCGTATTGGACCGTGGTTTAACTCATCCTTTTAACATGACTATAAATGAAGCATTTTGAGTAATGTAACGTAACCAGGGCTTTCAACTTGCCGGGCGGTTTAGTTTAAAGACCTTAGAGAAGGCGAAAACGGATAATTAAGTCAGCAATTTATAAGAAAAAGAAACGTAACCTTGATTCACTACTATTTATAAACACCAAATATAAAAAAATACTATACACTAGCCAATAAATATAAGGCATTCCAAGTCAACGAAAACCGGATTTTTTAATAGTGCTACGAAAAATTGGAGTTACATTTTTTAAGCAGAATATTAAATTTTATACCATAGCGAAGAAATTCTTATGGATTATATCCTAAATCAGCATTTTTACAGCAGATATATATATTTTTTAAATTAGTTCGCTTATAAGTTTTAAAACATGCATTGTTAAGTCTTACAAAATTCGGATTCTACGAAATAAAATTAAAAGCACAACATCTCCAACCGTTTGTATCGAGTAGAAGATAAACTGAGTTCTGTAAAAACGCACTGTCAATTTCCCATGCGGAACGAGCCTCGATTTTCTTCCATTTCCGGAACCGATATTTAGTGCTCCAGGCCATCTTTGGAGCACGCCATGAACAATATGTGCAACGGAAAGGCGATACAAAAGAAAAAGAAACCGATAGGTTTAACGAAGCGTCGAAACAAAAGAAGGCGGAAATAGCTAGGTTATTCGGGAGATTTCGGAATACCTACCTAGCTAAAAAGCTTTTACCCTTTCCCAATGCATTTATCTTCTCCGTGGCATTATTTTAATCTAATGCCACCTTCTGTCTTACCCTTAATGGAAACGACATTTGACATCCGGGTTATAACAAGGAAGTGGAAACGTTAATTCTTTTCTTTTTGTCGAGATAGATGGAATTAGGGGAAAGGAGAATGGAATAGCCAAAACCTCTTTACGTTCTCTCTCTCTCTCTCTCTCTCTCTCTCTATATATATATATATATATATATACATACATACATACATACATACATACATATATACATATATATAATTCCACCTCCCATCATCCCTTTTATTCAATCTCACCTCTTTTAAAAATCGATTTCCATTTTTTTAATTCCTAATAATGTTCTCGATCCTTTTTTAAACAGCTGGAGCTCTTGTTAAAGGTAACCACTTTAAAGATATGAGTGGAAATAAGGCAAAGCAGGGGCGGGCAAACTTGTTTTTACTAGGCATTTACAGCAGTCGAACTTCTACAAGTCGAATGACTATAACTCGAATTTTCCATAATATTTTTGCTGTTATTTTTCTTCTGCAACTCGAATTGTCTACAAGTCAAGTACTTTCCATAATATTTTTCTTCTGTAACTCGAATTGTCTATAAGTCAAGTGTTTTTTTTTTGTTTCTCTTTTGGTTCGACTTAAGTTCCGCTGTAGTTAGCCTTTTCGGGTACTTATGCGGGTCGTATTTACAGATGCAAATGCTCAGGTCGTATGAGGGTTCTCAATCGAAAGTTACTTGAGAGATTGCGAAGGAAAATAGCGCCAAAGACGGCCAATTAGAGAACTCACCGCATTACTCCTTTTTAGCGTAATAACTTCACCGTGAAAGACCTTCCGCCCGTAATTTTCACCCAAGCGGGCGCGCTGGCGTACGGAATGCGCCAAATCTTTTAAAAATGCAATTAAATATTGCTTGATATGCTTTGTTCTCTTATCTAACTATATTTATTGTCCGTCTAGTCGAACAAGTTGTTGGCAACCTTTTAGCTTTTGTTCTTGAGGAGTAAAACAGACGCAAAGCCATGTGCGTCGCTTGCGCTGTGTTAAACACGCATCGCGATTTGCCTGTAAAAGTTTAAATATTTCAATAACGTAATTTTTTTGCATTATTTCTTTTATTTTTACATATTTGGGCCTAAAATGGCGCTTATGTAAATAGAATATGTTTAAAAAAATTTCATGCTATAATGTCATATGGTCCTAAATATATATTGAAATATTAGTTCGTATATAATGCAGAAAATCCTAACAATAACTTCAACAATGAGAATTATAAATCATAACATGCCGTCATAACATAACGGCTGAATAAATAAAAATTAGAATGAATCTATCGTTACTATTACTGTTTACATTCGCGTCTTCAACACAATGCAACGCGACCAGTTGCGTGAAATTTTTTGACGAGGCCAGCTTAGGGTTAACCGGAGAATATGATATTATCTGTATTAAATCACACGGGTCGCATTCATAATTGAATCGCGGGCCGCATAAAACGCTCACTCTGGCCGTAATTCGCCAACTCCTGAAGTAGCATGTGGATATACAACTGCATGAGTGAAAATTTCCGAAAGATAACTCGGCGAATGTGAGAATGTGTCGTCATGGTTGCGCATCTCGTGCACCTTGCATAACTAGCATAAGCGAAGAGAGGAGAGAGAGATGCATCAGGTCCACCTGTTTCGTGCAAGTTATAATAGCGATTATAATCTCTGGAGCTTGATAGTGTTACAGCTGTTACTTTAGAATAGCAGGAAGAATTACGCGAGAGACCGCTTAGGAATGCGGGTGGCGGATAAACTGAAAGTGGTTCATGAAATAATTCGCTTTCTTATATGCGTGTATATAATATGGAAGATCGTTTCTCATTTTATGTACCTTGCTTCATATATAAAGCAATGAAAGCGTTGATATTTTCAGGTGATATTTCTTATTTAAAAATGCTTTTTTGTAAGTATAAGAGGACACAAAAGAAACAGTCATAGATATATACTTATACTATAGATAAATATTTATTTATTTATTGGCAAGAATTCAGAGACAGCACAGGGCCAATTATACTGAATATCGTAACAACAATAACATGGACGAAACACACAACCATGCTCTCGGACAGGATTCGAACCTGCGACCCTAGCATTGGGAGCTATACACGCTAACCACCCCTCTACCAAGGAGAAAACCCTAAAAGCCTAATGTAAATTGAGCGAAAGGCAAGAAATTAATCTCCTGCGTTTTCTACGCGCTTCGTGTAAGTTTTAAATGAGGGATTGTTAGCGTTTTTGCCTCAGAATTCTTTGGTGGCGGGTTGGTATTCAAGCGAGGGCACGGAGGAAAAAGATCTTCTTCGCTGGAGTTATAATTAGCTCGTTGCTAAATACCATTAAGTGCTCTTTGCGAACTAACTAGAAATAAATACATAAATAAACAAAAACTTTTAGTATCCGGATAATCAATTAAATGCAAACGTGTGCAAGTCTCTCAATGGCCACCCTTTTTAGGCGTTCTTTACAAAAATATTTTTTAAAAAGGAACGCCTTAAGTATTGTTAGTTTTATTATCGTAGACGTAGCCGTTTTTAAGTAATCATAACAAATATCTTGATACACTCTAAACTTTGAAAAACTTCTTGCATAATTTCGCAATATCTCTTCATGGAACTGCATTCGCAACAACCGATGTAAATAAGAGTTGTCAAAATTACGCAAATACATTCAATTTTTAAGGCGAGCTTTTATTTAGTGATGAAGATATTATTGTGTTATTATCCTCTTCGTGCACATAACGTTTCGTAAGCGAAAAAATCAATGATATGAGAAGAATGAACAATGATAGTGCATTAAAACATATCACATCATTTTCTTAAGTCTGTAGACACTATATTAGAGGATTAATGTTTTTCACTTTTTACCAAAATAACCCTTGTACAAAAGTACGCTCTCTTGTGTAAAACAATTAGAGTTATGTCAATAATCACTAATAAATATGAAAAAATGTACGGCATATTATGATACAATACGTATTTTACTATTAAAAATACAACACCTGCCTAACGATAGATAGGCCGCCCGCCTTGTATGGTCGCCCGTGTGCGCACATCGCACATATGGATTGTCCCTGGTTATCTTATCTAGGAAATGCATACCGCAGTTTCTCGTCGGTCTTTATATAAATCAAATCACCAGCCATTCATAGTGTATGCAAGTTAATAGGCGTAGCCCCCCCCCCCCCAAAAAAACCCCCAGACGTAATAGGAGAACTTCCTTGGACGGTTAATTTTTCTTTTCATCCTTACGCCTCTCTTCTCCTCTTCCTAGTATTAAATTTTCACTGACATAAAAAACACTTCCGGTTGGTGTTCACAGAATTTTCCACCAGATTTCCCGCTTCGTCTTTCCTTTCCTTCGCTACAGTGCTGCCCTCTCTCCCTATCTCTCCCAACCTTCTCCTTTCCTTTCACTCTCACATATCTCCCTCGGCCATAGGCCCGTCGTCACCTGATTTCTCTACCGATTCCTTCCGTTGAAGCATTTTTATCTCTTTCCATGCTTGGTCAGCGCGGTCGCAAGATACGAACGAGAGGCTGTTTTTTTAAAAGGGACGAGTTGTGGGTTTCGTGTGAGGGAGGTTTGGGTTGCGGTTGATGGGTGGATGGAGAGGGGAGGAGAAGAGGAAAGGTTGACAAGGTAGCCTGTTCTGAAAGGTTGGAGGGAAGAAAGAGGTAGTGAGGAAGAGTTGAGTAGACCTCTCTTATTCGGCTGGGGTTGCGAGGGAGGGTTGGGGGTAAATAAACGGGAAGAGGGGGAGAGGGAAGGAGGTGGTTTTACTTGTTCGGCGACTCTCTTTTTACGAGCCGCTGAGACGGCGCGCGGCGGCAGAGAGTTTTGAAGCTCTTCGGTTGAGTCACGGCTTCTCGTTCTCGTGAAGACGTCCGTTTGCCACCGAGGGCGCCACGAGATTCCGAGTTTCCCCGGAGATACGATTAGCAGGGTTTAAAAAAGGAACACAACTTTTAGCGCGTCCATCTTACCCGGGTTTAAGCTTTAAAGCGAGTGCCTGCGTTATACATTTCGAGCAGAGAATCTTTCGAATGTGCATGCCATGTAGCGGATTGACCCTCCAACCACACGCTTCATTTACAGTTACAAGAACGGCACACTGGGGTCTGTGGGACCCCAAGTATATAAAATGTCACGATAAATATTTATTATCAATATATTAGCTTTTTTCATTTTATTTATTTATTGCATACAAGACGTTAAGCGTAAACTGATTTTTAACATTTTATAAAGTTTATTTATGAAATAGGGCCGTGTTTATCACGACAGTGCTATTTAGGTTTTAAAAAATTCACCTGTTTTTTTGTATTATTTTTTTATGAAAACATTCATATTTGTATATAAAAACAACGAAAACCTAACACTTAAACGTGATAGATGACTGACAAAAAATTTGGTAATCATAGTAACAGTAGAACATCTCTAATCTTTGTCCAAATCATCCAATTTTACTTGCTGTACTCCTTACAAATCATCGCCCTGTGCTCACAGCAGCTGCTGCACAACAGTTTGGTTTCTGCAAAGTGCACACCGAACATTCCTATCCAAATATCAAAATTGTCGCCACCCGAGTCATCATCCGAATCTAATAGCGTTCTTTCGATCTGTTTTTTCAGTACTTAGCCGCGATGACGCACTTACGTGATAATTACCTTATAGAAACCAACACCAAACTAAATACAATAAACAAAGACACAAATAGATAAAAGTTAGAAGTAGAAATATGATAAAACAAAAAATGTACGCTGATAAAAAAAAATATTTGTATAGAAATGAGTAACACGAATGGCACACCGGGGTCCAATGGACCCCATCACTATTTTGAATATTTACTGTGGACGGTCAGATTGCCACTGGTGCTCAGGCGCGCGTGATAAGGCAGAAAGGGATACCAACTGAATTTACAAAAAGTCCCAAAAGCACCGGACGCAAACTGTTAGCCTTCCACAAACTCCGGAACAAAACACTGGGGTCTCTGGGACCCCAGTGTGTGGTTGGAGGGTTAAGCTTGTTGGTCTAGCTCAGTCGGTTGAAACTCTTTAATCTCTGGGTCTTGGGTTCGTGCCCCGAGTTGGGCGCGAAGTTTTGCCGGCCTTTGTAGAGGTACGGCTGACTACCGATGCCAGGGTCGCGGGTTCTAACTCCGTCCAGTGATATTAAAAAGTTGCTCTAAATAAAGCGATCGATTGGGCAATTTATTTCGCAAAAACTTCACGAATTTACTTCTCTTTGCCTGTTTCTTTGTCTGTTTTTTCTGGTAAATCATCATCTTTGACCGAAATTAGTTATATTTCGAAGACGAGTGAAGCTAGTGTTTTAGATGCTTTTCTTTTTCTGAAGCAAAATATAGCGCTACGTCCATTTCAAGAGGAGGGATTCCGTAGAATTTTTTGTCGGCGTCCTCAGAAATAAAGCGTTTAGATTGACCGTCAGGCATGGAGACAGAAATTTAAAAGAATGAGCAAGATTCATCGATTTCGAAAATTAAAAACAATGAAGGAAAATATGTACTGTGAAATGGTTCTAATTTCATTAACAGCGTCATCAGCTGTGGGTGAAATATCTCTTCTTTTCATGCTGGTTCTGCCACTGTTATTCAGTCACTATAATTTGGTGAATGGCAGGGGGGGGGGGGGGGGTGAATTTCCTTCAACTTCGGTCCATACCAGTTCCTTCCTTCCTGTTTCCATCCTTATTCCAAGCTTCCCACTCTCTCTCCCTCTCTCCTTTCCTCCAAGAAGAACCGCTCGACCATAAATTCTCTTCGTCACTCAAGACCTGTCTCGAGTCACTGCCCCCGTCTCCTTCGGCGCCTTCCGCTTTTCACCTGCGTCAATCGAACGCATTCACCATTTGACAGCCAGACCTTGGCCATTTGTTGGTCCGAAAATACGATCGCTTCTCTGATAATGGTTGATGGCTTACACGGATTCCTTGAGTGCAGCGGAGGGATTTTCTTTTTCTTCGAAGCTCCGAAGAATACAAAAAGAATATTAATTTTCCTGAAAAACCTTGTTGCTACTAGCCTCTTATGGAACTGAGTTTATTGGAGCTTTCTGTGACGTTCATTTCTTTTTCGTCGCGAGAAAAATTTTAGCCTGAAACCACTCAACCACTTTACACGAACTTACTCGGTTAGATAATCTCCTAGAGAATGATCTAAGTCGTCTTGTCTATAAAAAAAATCGGTACAATATACATTGTACAAAGTTTCTTATATACTAATGCAGTGACATAGACATGGGGGGCGCAAGGGTGCATGTGCAACCCCCAAACTACTCCAGATAATATGAAATTTTCAGTGCCTAACCAACGCAGTAATAATGTTAATTAAAACGCATAGTAGTGCGTGTATTTCATGGTTGTTTCATTGGTAATATAAATTCGAAAATGCCAAATTGTGATAGAGGGCCGCAAAAAATAGTATAGTACATCCTCAGAACCAAATTTCTGGCTACGCCACTGTACTAATGCGTAGTTTAGTTATCTTTTGAAATATGTGAAATATGTAGAAACATTATAAACATCAATTTAAATAACTATACGAAATTTGAACAGAATCGATGGAGCTGTTTTTCAGAAAATCAAATTGATATTCAAGTTGCCTAGCGTTATATTTATTTTTTGAGAAATATGAACTATGTAGTATTATTGCAGACGCAAACTCAAATAACTGTACGAATGTTTTCGCGATTACAGTACCTGCTCAGTACACTTCGTATATGAGAAAGTAAAAAATCAAGAATAAGCACTTAAATATCATAAAAGTGAAAGAAAGAACTTATCTCAGGTATCTCCAATAGTCACAACGAGGTTGTGAAAAAAACATAGCCTTGCGGTTATTGGAGATAAAGTACCTCTTAATTTTTTTCCTATTTAATTGCTTTTTATTGAATGCTCGAATAGTCTCTTTTTAATGACGTTTTTCAAAATAAGCTACTATTTAAAACCGCTTATGTTTCTTTAAAACCAAAGTAATGAAAATATAATGCTGTAAAAAAAATAACTTCATCAGTATAAATGTCGTTTTATTTATTTCTAAAATGCGTCGTTAATTATCTTTAGAAAATTAAAATCGTATGAGCCTGTTTTTAGAAAATCCAATTTTTCTTAAAGTAGCCCAAGAATAAACTAGCCTTATATTCATTTTTTGAGAAATATGAACTATACACTATTATTGAAGACGTAAACTCAAGTAACTGTACGAAATTTGATCAAAATCGTTAGAGCCGTTTTTGAGAAAATCGAATTATTGTTAAAGTTGCCTAGAATAAACTAGCCTTATATTCATTTTTTGAGAAATATGAACTATACAGTATTATTGAAGACGTAAACTCAAGTAACTCTGCGAAATTTGGTCAAAATCGTTAGAGCCGTTTTCGAGAAAATCGGATTGTTGTTAAAATGCGTAGAATAAACTACTCTTAATTATTGAGCAATGTGAACCATTCTATGTATACTCTGCTCAGTATGATAAAATGCCTAAGTACGAGACTTCATTCATTTTCGCTCTACCGTCTAGGCTCCAGAGCCAGTAACAGACAGACAGACAAACGGGCAGACAGACAGACGGCATTGCGAAAACCACTTTTTAGGATTCAGCGACACCTAAAACGTGTATTTCCGTAAAAATCTCGAGGTCGATTTTTTCGCGAAAACAATACTTTCTCGATACTTCGTATGAGAAAGTAAAAAGACGCGTGGTAGGTTGGAGCGGATGAACTCCATATATAGCAGTGGTAGTAGAGGCGTCTTCTCCGACGAAATTGAGAGACAACGGGAGAAAAGGAGCTGAGAGGAGAAAGAGAGAGAATGAAAGAGCATTCGAGAGAGAGAGAGAGAAGGAAATGAGAGAGAATCCAGGCGGAAAGAGGAGGCCTGAGGCCCCGCCGTCTCAAAATGGAGAAATAAAGGAAGGGCACGGTCGTAGAGACTGCGTGGGCGGCCCGATAAAAAAATAAAATAAAATGGTTCTCTGGGAGCACTTAAGAAAACGATTGGAACCGAGGGAGAGATGGTCACGGTGAATGGTAAAGTAGATAAGGAGGGGATTACATGAATACGAAGGCCATCGCGCGAAGAATATAAGAGATTGCCAAGAATTCCAACCGCTATGTTCTTTGAACCCTAAGTAAGCTTCTTATGGGTGGAGTGAATCCGTTTTTTTCTTATATTAATTTTATTTTATTTTTTGTGTTCTCTTTAACTCCTTTGCCTGATTCGTCCGTATCACGCACGGGCAATCTGCTCCACGTGTTGCCTCAGTTTTCAAGTGGACTGTTATTTTCCAGATTATAATTTCTCGTGGAGTTTTTGCACTGAGAATACCATAATATTTTAACAGAAGAAGTAATAGAAGTAGTTATTGCTTTTATCGTCTTTTTTATAGAAAAATATCAACTGAAATTGAGTTTTTGATTATTGATATGTCAGTGTTTTTCTCAGGTTATAATTAAATAATAACTGAGCGTTTTGCATTGAAAATACCGTCATGTTTAAACTAAAGAAGTAACAGAAGTAACTATTACTTTTATCATTGTTTTTCTAAAGAAATATCAGTTGATTGAAATTAAATTTATGGTGAAATTTTTAAAACTTTACAATACTGTCAATGGTTAAGAGACCTAATTATATCCGGATTCCATCCACTACTCCTTGTATAGACCAATATTTTAAAGAAATAGAGGTTTGCTTCCTGATTTTTCAACTTAACTCGTCTGGCGGCATTTTTCTCCAAGCAAGCGGTTTCTCTTGCACATTCCTTGAGTCATGTATGAAAGTAATATGTATCAGGTTTGACCACATTACAAGACGACCTTGATCTTCAATTTGCTGTTACCATATGATAAGAACTATCGTAAATATCTGACGCGCCAGCTCAGAATGTGCTGAAAACGTTGTCTTTATTGTTGCGATTTCTTGGTTGAAATACATTTTTGCTGGTTAACACAAAATATTGTATCTTATTTAAAATTTAAATTTAGAAGGAGTGAGTTTTTTGCTTTAATTTTATATGTAGTAAGTTTATAGATTTCTTTATTCGAGGGAAAAAGATTATTCTCCCAGATAAATAACAACTTAATCTTTACATCAGTGGGTAGAAGTGACATGTTAAAGAAACATTTAAAAAACAGCTATCAGTACTTCGTGCTAAAATGAAAAATATTTTTAAAAGCGAAAAATATGTTTAGTGTTTGTAAAAAATAAACGAATGCCCACTCGGGTCTATCGAAAATTTAGTAACGAATATTATTCCGATAATCGTGTTTTCGTACAAATTATCGTTCCGACCATACAAAATGCACGTTACATTTCTCTGATACTTATCAATAACCCACGAACGCATACAAATAAACTATCATCGTGTTTCATCGATAGGTGAAAACAAAAAAACACCTTCCTCCATCACCATCCTCAACATCCAATGCGTCATATGCATACTTTTAATACCTTATAAAGCTGCCCAGCACTGGAGTTAGAATTAGGTGGAGGTATGTAATCAATGAAAACGCAGTACGTTAGCCTAGTTTCCATTCCCATACACAACGATTCGAAAACTGTACAAACAAAACTTTTGTCTCAATTTTTCCCAAGGGATCAAGGCACATAATGCACAAAAGGAAAAGGAGTGAGCGAAAAGGGTTTTTGATGGGAAGATGTGGAACCTGAGAAGCGTAATGACGGATTTAAAGATTCAAAGTATAGATTAAAAAAGGTAAAGAAGAAGCGTTGCGTGAATGGAAAGAAAACTTATGAGAGATATTTCAGATTGAAGGGAGACAGAGAGGGAGAGAGAATGAGAGGGAGAGAGATAGAGGGAGGATTATAGTGCGATAGAGAAAGGGAGGAAGAGGAAAGAAGGAGAGTGAGGGAGAGGGTGTGAGAGAGAGTGAGAGTGTGAGAGAGAGGGTGGGAGAGAGAGTAGGAGAGAGAGGGTGGGGGAGAGAGGCTGGGAGAGAGAGGGTGGGAGAGAGAAGGTGGGAGAGGGGGAGAGAGATTGGGAGAGGGTGAGAGTGGGAGAGAGGTAGTTGGAGAAAGGGTGGGGGAGAGGGAGAAAGAGGGAGAGAGGATGGGAGAGAGAGAGGGTGGGAGACAGAGAGTGGGAGAGGGTGGGAGAGAGAGGGTGGGAGAGAGGGAGTTGGAGAGTGGGAGAGAGGGTGAGAGAGAGGGAGAAAGAGAGGGAGAGAGGATGGAAGAGAGAGGGAGGGAGAGTGTGAGAGAGAGGGAGTTGGAGAGAGAGTGGGAGTGAGGATGGGAGAGAGAGTGGGAGAGAGGGAGTTGGAAAGAGGGTGGGAGACAGAGTAAGAGAGAGGGAGGGAGGGAGAGAGAGGAAGAGAGGGGGAGGGAGGGGGAGGAAGAGAGGGGGAGGGAGGGAGAGGTAGAGAGAGAGAGTGGGAGAGGATGGGAGAGAGTGTAGGAGAGAGGATGGAAGAGAGAGGGAGGGAGAGTGTGAGAGAGAGGGAGTTGGAGAGAGTGGGAGTGAGGATGGGAGAGAGGGAGTTGGAAAGAGGGTGGGAGACAGAGTAAGAGAGAGGGAGGGAGGGAGAGGAAGAGAGGGGGAGGGAGGGAGAGGTAGAGAGAGAGAGTGGGAGAGGATGGGAGAGAGTGTAGGAGGGAGGGTGGGAGAGGGAGAGAGAGAGAGGGAGAAGGAGAGATTTCAGATTGAAAGAAGAGAGAGAGAACTGGACTAAGTGGTGGACGTGATTGGGCACTATTCTTTCGTCACTTTTGGCCACGTCACTCTCAACTGCCCATACTTAAGAGAGCTTCATGAGATATATTCAGTCAACGCCTCCTTTACCTTTCAATTTGCCTCTTTTTTTCCTCTTCCGTCATCACCATAGCGATCCGTTTCTTTTTTTTTTATACGAACAAGAAGAAGCTCACTTCGCTGTTGTTATTATTATTATTATAAAAAAATATTGCTTACACACTTTGCCCGCTCAACTCGTCTCGGCGCCCACCCAAAATTAAGTTTTTTTTAAGACTTGGGAACCGTTGTGTACATTAAAAAACGCTGCAATGAAATGGAAGGCTGTTGTGATGTAGGTAGCTGTTCAAAAACTTGTTCTGTAATATTTGGCACGCGAATCGAAAGTTTACGTTTGTATTTACGTCAATCCAATGTAATGCCTGGAAGGTAAACGGTGAGATTATCGCTATATGATAAACCATATAACTATTTATTAATTTAGTAAGGTTAATGCAAATTTTGCCTCTATAGCGACTAACTGTTTTGTAAACAACGACAAAAAGTCTAAAACCTAGGAACAAGTCAGTGAATGGATTTCTGAAAATTACGGATTATTAAGCACTGTAGTTTAATGAAAAATTGCATTTAAATGGCATTTCTAAGTCATAAATATAAAGATGAATACATCTGAAAACGATACGTATGTTATAAAATGTAGCGTAAATAAATGGAACGAACACAAATGTTTCAATGCAAGAAAGAATTGCGGACGCTGGCATTACATATAAAAATATAATAACCAACGCATTCTGAATACATGGATAACATTTTCACTCTAAATGAAATAAGGAAAAAAACAACTACACTTGCTAGGAAACCGTTAAGATTCATGACCCTCCGGACTACCAAAATCCAACTCTAAGGCAGTCGTTCGAAACCATAAAGATTCTCAAGCATTTCTGATTTTTTTTATTCTGGATTTTTGAGCTTAAGAATGAACCATCGAGGATCCCGATTTGCACCATAAATGCTCATCTGGTATTCTTAAAATGTTTCGTTGTTCTAAAAAAAATCTGGTCCATCGATTGGATTGCAGTTTTTAAGTTTTACCTCGGTAATTCATTTTTTTTAATGTCCCTCTCTTTCTTCTCTCTTTACCTCTCTCTCTCTCTCTCTTGGGAGACAGAAAAAAACAGGCGATCTAAGAACCATCCTTGAACAAAGCACTTAAGAGAGCAGTGAAAAAACTTCTCCTTGTGACCTGAAGTAGCATTACTTATTTAGGTCCGGGTAAGAGAGAGATAGAGAGGATGCAATCTTAAAAACTTTGCCTTGATCGCAAAAGTAGTAGATGTACTTACTTCTCCCCGTACTTTCCTACTCTCGTTTCCTCTCCCAATATTACCTCTCCATCTCTCTCTCTCCCCCTCCCTCCCCCCCCCCCCTCTCTCTTTTCTATCAAAAACCAAAAGACTCCTAAATCCACCCAAAGTCGCAGGTTAGAACTGATAGGCTTTCATTAACAATTCCAAACCGCAACATTGCTCCAAGTTATTCCAACGTATTTTTACCTGAAAAAAGTTAGGACTTTCTACTTCTCATCGATTTCTCTTACGCTGTATTCGTTGTCCTATCGACCGATAGAACAAGTAGCAGAAATTAAATCTAACGCTTCCTTCGTTGACTTCACATGAGTCACCAAAGAGAATTTGCCTTGAATGATTTTTAATAAGAAGTTTGTTGATCCCCGCTTTTTTTTAGCGCGTCTTATTTTATATGAACGCGTTTGTGTTTTCGTTCTGTCTGTCCGTCTGTGCGATCGATTAAATTAAAATAGTAAGTAAATGGTAGCAGATAGAAGGCTTAAATTTTAACGGTGCATTTAGAGAACTCTCTGGGCGGCAGGAGGCGCCTTTAAAAAATTCAATGTAAGTTCCTGACCAAATGGTTAAGGATAGTAAGTTATAATTTTTGCTTTTTGTGTGACTATTACTGCCATCTATGATGCTGCAGAAGAAATGTTTTTTGAGAAATTGGTGGGAGTCAAGGGGTGCCTTCGATAATTTCATATTAAAATTCTGAGCAAGTGGATTTAGATATAAAGTTTAAATTAATCATCTGATAAATCACTTTATACCATATATCGTAATTATACATCTAAGTTTATAATGAATTTAAAGTTTACAATTCTAATTAAACCTTAGTAAAGAAAACGCGCTTTTTCATGTTGCGTCAGGAAATGCAGTTCCACTTTTGTTCTAATGCTTTAAAATGTGTACGAATAGGCGAATCACCAAGAGACTATTCTCAACTATGTCATTTGGCATTCCTTTCCTCAATCAGAACTGCCATTCCGTGATTATTGTAAATGTGAATTTATTCCATTTAAAACTGTCAAATGCAGTTAGTCCCTTGAAAAGCGCGTGGGCCACGTTCTTGCAAAATGTGGCGTTGGGATAAACCGCGTCGCGAAAATTTAATACTCTACGGTAAAATTCACGTATTTGTGGCCTTCGCAAGTCACTCGCGTACGTAAAAAAAAGTAGCGTGCAAACAATTCAGGACCGGGAACTCACGATACCGCCGTCTCACTAGATAAAGCCCATAGCGTTCCCGTTGTTTAAAACTAAAATAAAGATCTGATGTGGTCAACACATGACTTTCTCCACACAGAGCAATGAATATGATTATTCTCGTAAATAATTATCAGAGATTACACTCGAGAATAATTTAAAAACATTTTCAACAATCTTTATTTAAAAAAACAATATGCAAAGAAAATTGTTAGCTGTTTCTATGGATAACAAAATATCGATGCGCAATTAAAACTACGCTTGCCAGCGTAAGCAACGCTATCAACAGTTAGAAATTTTAACATAGCAACTGAAACAATAGTATCACTTAGCGACGTATTTAACATAAATTTTTTTTAAAAATCGAGATATCTTTTAAACTATCGGTTTATGAAAAAGTTTTTCAAAAAAACTTGTAGAAAATTACATTATCTACATATTTTATAATAGTAACTATTTATGAAAATAGTTTTAAAGGAGATATTTGAATAAAAAAATACGGAAAAACGACTAGAATAAACATCCACTTCCGGTTAACCAGTTTCAGCCAAAACCTTTCAAAAATTTCATTTGCTAATAAAAATCTCAAACATAAAGTTTTGTGCTGATTTGATAATTAGTCTTTGGGTTAGGGCGCCAACAAAATTTCTATCACATACGTACACGCAGACACCATCGAGAAAAGAGTCAAAACGTGTATTTCCGTTGAAATCTCGAAATCGATTTTTCCATGAAAACAATGCCTACTCTATATGGAGAATGTAAAAATCGTTCCGTGCTATCGTTCCCATTGTTAACATTTTCAAATTCGAGCTCTGCTCCCTCTAAAAACGATCTTTCTCCTCTCTTCTTCGCTTCTCCTAAGTATAAATGACTATGTAAGGAAGGTGTATGTCATGAGAGCACTCGGAGAGTACGCTGAGATTACTTTTTGATCCTGCAAATTCAACTATTGTAATTTTGATATATTAATTGAAATTTGACAATAAATTCTTTATTTTTATATGATAGCCCTAAACGTATGGTATATAAAAAAGGATATGATATAATAATGCGATGTATGTTAACTGCTTTTTAAATTGTTATATATAACAATGAGTGTTTTACGTATGTGAATATTAAAGTTTATTTTGTATTATCTGAAAGAATAGTGATTTTATTAATTCTCAAATAACAACATACAGACATATAAGGGTATGTAAATAAAGTACTTTTTCGATAAAAAATTAAAAAACAATTGTGCAATAATAAAATGTAAACAGAGGTCTCCTTGACCGCACGTCTCCGTTTACGTCACCGAAGCGGTATGTCTCCGGTTAAGAGTTAAAAAAAAACGACGCCTGACGGTCCGAAAACGAGTGGAAGGGTGGTCCTTGATTTTTGACGGCAGGTTTCTCTCTCTCTTCCGGTTAATCACGCGGTCATCTTCCCGAGAATCCTACGCTTTTTTTTAAAGGCGCTGAAGAAGGTGGGAAATCCGAGAGGAAAGAGGTTGGCGGGAGATAAAGAGGGCGTGGCAGAAGGTAGGCGGAGGTGTGGGAGGACAGGGGGAAAGTGGGCGAAGGACGCCCGTCACCTGAATCTATAGTCGATCATTATTGGATTTTAAGCGGCGGTGACTGTGAAAGGGCTCTTTCAGCCGAAAGCGGAGAGGTCTTTTCTACTTTTTTTTTTTGGACCTGTTCTTAAAATGGGGCGGAGGTTGTGTTAAAACCCTACCTCGTGAAGCGTACATAGCTACGTGTATATAGAGGGAGCACGGGCGGTTCTATCTTCCTCGTCCTCGCCAAACGAATTTGATATCTTCCATTAGGGTCTTCGTCTTTTTTTTTGTTCATTCTTTGATCAGAGGCATTACTGTGGGTGGATTTTCATATATATATATATATATATATATATATATATATATATATATATATATATATATATATATATATATATATATATATATATATATATATATATATATATATATATATATATATATATATATATATATATATATATATATATATATATATATATATATATATATATATATATATATATATATATATATATATATATATATATATATATATATATATATATATATATATATATATATATATATATATATATATATATATATATATATATATATATATATATATATATATATATATATATATATATATATATATATATATATATTAGACTTTTCATGGATTCGTCCGTTTTAAGGCGGCCGGGTTAGACTGGTAGGCAGTGCGCCTGCCTTCTAACCCAAAGGTCGCGGGTTCGAATCCCGCTTCGAGCATGGATGTTGTGATGTATGTTGATTTTCTCTGACAGAATTTGACGGTGCAAAATGACCCTAGCTGTTGACGCACCTAAAAATCTAATTACTACTATTACTTGTCCATTTTAAGCCTGCCCCCTCCCCGTAAACATTATTTAATTTCTCACGAAGTGCTTTAACGATCACGTGCGATGGCATGCAAATTAAGGTATGACAAATCACTAGTAAAAGAACGAGTTAAAATAGCGTCGTAACATAGAATTAATGACTGAGACACAGCGAATGTGCAGATGAATAGCAGTGGGATTTCCTTGGGACTAGCCGTAAAAGTGATTAACACGAAAGAAAAAATATTCGTGTGCGTTTTCTCTAAAAATTTCTAAAAAGAAGGTTAGAAGGTTATATTTACACTTACAAGCATCTCATTAATCATTGGTGCCCATCATCCCACACATTACGAGAAAAATCGTCACATCGAAGCAAAAAATTATGAATAGACGTCATTGTATCATCTTTTATAAACTATTCTTCGTTGTTTTTTGACTTCCCTCCTGAAATATTCTAGTAATTTGTCCCTTCTAAATATCATTGCCAGATTAAAGGATTGCCGAAAAGATTTCAACCGTGCTATATGACTTCGTGCATCACAAATGAAAATTCTGAATTCGGGTGTTTGCGCGACGATTATTAATAGAAGAAAAATAATTCTAGTACTCACCAAAATCTGCAGAGATCCTCAGAGGAAGAAGAATCCTAATATTCCAAGAGACTCTTAAATCGGTCGTAGAGTTGATCTTGAGACTGCATCACATGCGCGAAGAGGAAGATGGCTTCTGGACAGAAACCAAATGCATTTTCCGGGTCCTTGATTCTTTTTGGATATTTCCATCCATCCTCCAAAGATTGATCCGAATCCTGCATGTTGAAAATTAATTTTAAACACATACTCATGGTAAGCATTTTGTTAAATATATCCAATAAACTTCATTCGGGATACCTCAAGGGCGGATCCAGGGGGAAGGAGGTAATTGCCCCCCTCCCACGATTTCAGAAAGCCGAAAAAATTAATTTAATAATAATAATAAATAACATGTCGATGACATGTCTAATTTAACAAATGCGAAGTTAGAGAAGGAGAAAAATTCTGAACTTCACCACAAATGGAACACGCGTTTCCCACTTGCATGGTAACCAACTAAGATATCAAGCCAGTCTTATTCTCCGTCCTCGAATTGGGTATTTACGGTGAAGAAAGGGTTAACTCAATTATTAAACCTTACAGCACTATACGTCCTCACTGAGGCCTCAGTTACGTTTCTTTAGTGTGTATTCATTTTCTTGCGCAAAATGTCACCTCATTTCCTTCTTACATATTGAAACCTGTATTATTTTCAAGATATTTTCGAACGGTTTGTTTTTCCATCTTTGAATACAAATAGGGTGAAGTGTGGTTGCGCCATTGGGTTAGCCACATACGATTCAAAAATTTATTAATTAAAATAAAATGACTTTCGCGAAAAAACAAAATGACCCTTTGTTAATTTCGGCACGCGTTTCGCTGTTTTCTAACAAAAAGAGTTTTAACCAAAAAAAAAAACAGTCAAACTTCTACAAGTCGAACGTATATAACTAGAAATTCCCATAAATCGAATTTCCCAATAACTCGAACTTCCCATGACTCTTAAGTGAATTCAAAATTTTATTTATCGTTTTCATTCTATAAATCGAATTTTGTATAAGTCGAATATTTTTCAGTTTCCCTCAAGGTTCGGCTTATAGGAAGTTCCACTGTACAATCCCCACCCGAGATTTTCACACCCACTCAGAACTACTCTGTCATCCACATTCGAAAATATGCAAATTATTAACCGAGGAACGTCCAGAGAACATTTAATGAAATCTACCCGATTCTGCTTTCTCTTTCCACTTACCAGTTTTACGAGAGGTTTCTGTTTCGGTCCCTCGCACATTACGACGCCTCCGTTCGCCCTTAAGCACTGCCAGTGAATAATACATTCAGAATTCAAATAGCCGTTGACCAAAACGGTATTTCCCGAGGCGGTTTATTGTCATTCATTAGGAATGCAAATCGTCGCGAGTGCGAAGTCGGATGAAGTCGAAATTCTTCAATAATAATATACGCTTGGGAATTGAATGCATTAAAAGTCAAAATACATGTATTATTTTTTTCGAATGAAGTTGAAGCTGTTTCCTTCTCCATTTTTGTCCAGTTCTATTAGCATTCAATTTCTTCGTGACTGGGAAATATCCACATTTTCCGTCACACCTAAAGAAATGGAAATCCGCCTTGGATTATATCAAAGATATGTGTAAAGGGGAAACTGTTAATTAGTCGCGCGTTTGCAGACAGCAGGTATAAAGGGTGTGATTAATTGGACGATAAAAATCGAATACATTTAGGAAAACTGTAATATCATATTGTTCGTGCAATGGCTTATTATAATCGGTTTCAATAAGTCTTTTTGCTAAAGCCTATCAGTGCCATGTATTTGTAAAGGGAAATTAATAATAAGCGAAAAACAATAAATGTTTTCATGAACTACTGGGTTGAAGGCATCTGTCTCACTGATCTATCGAGCGACCCACAATTATTCAATAAAAGCGCAACGGAAATAAACGTGTCGACTTTTTTTATAAAGATTATCGTGATTTATTAAATTTAATGGAATACGTACATCGTCATAATCTAACTATATGATCCTATTTTTTTTACTGTGCAGTTAACTCTTCTCCAACAAGGATTTCCTAAACGTGGATTAGAGTCCTTGAATGCTATTGCTATTGAGGAAAATTTTGATTCCTACAGAACTCTTGGTCTCACGATTAACTCGCCTTCCGGTTAATTTTCACACGAATAACCGGAGTTTTGTTTTATTGCCACTTTCAACGTGGCTGACGAGATTACTTGCATATTTACAAATCCTGTTCCTTAACGCTAAAATCAAAACTAAATATTTCTGACGACATATTATCAACCCTCTCTATAGAATTTGCTTGGTTATGCGTGATGGTGCAACGCTCAGTCGGCGTATTCATTTGTTGAATGGCATGCCAATCAGGGTTCGGGACATCACTTAACGTCCGCGACGCTCGACTGTAGCGCCGTTTCTAAGGCGTTTAGGAAACGCGAACTAATGGAATATATGTTATGATATACCTAATTAGAAGTTATTTGCCTCTATAATTTTGAATAAATTTATGATATTTTAAAGATATGAATATATTGTTTATAAGAATAATAAGTATGAGATTTTACGTTAAATAATATATTCCTTCCCGCCATGTTGACTGGCTTATATACTAGTAAGCTATATAGTTACTTTACAATTGCCATATTACGGTTTCAGTAACCCTACGGTGAACATTCCTTTCCCTTCACATCCTTCCTAGAATCTGTATCGTTTGCATACCTTCCACTAATGCCGTTTCAACCTCGCACACTTTTTTCCCCCTGAACCTTTCGTAATCTCTTGGCAATATCTCCTTTCCTTTCTAAAAATCATTCACAGCCGTTTATTCAGTCTCGTTATAATCTCGTAGATCAAACAGCCTCATTTTCCTCCAAAGCATGCTCGATACCTCTTTTCGCTCGTTTTATATATTTTTTCTCTCTCTCCTCCGTACCCCAAGCTCTATCCACTCGCCCCGAAGATACAAAAAAAGGGAAAAATCTCCCGTTTTCTTTCCTTTTTTTCAAATCCACCATTCATCACGTTCGCCTAACGAGTAATGCATCCCCCTATTCAATGACGCAAGAGTTTATGCGGATCTATGTGTACGTAACCTTTCGAAGTACACACGATGCACGATCGCGCAGTCTAACAAATAATAGGGCCTTAAGTAAGTGGGGGAAACATGAACTCGCGAAGTTTTATCATGTGAATGCAATTCGTGAAATTTTTTATGAAATTTACGTACTTTCGAATTCGGGAAAAAAGTAAGGCAGGAGTGCTTTTTTTTTAATTTTTCCCCCACAACTAGACATGTACGTTATTTCAACGATACATAAAACAGCACACAATGGCACCAATGCCACTTGGCAATAAACTTCATATAAAAATAAGTAAATCGCAAGACCTCATGTAAATATAAATCGTGAAATGTACATATTTCTAAATTAAGAAATGAAGACACGAATTTAAATTCGCGGAGTTCCTTCTCTCTCTATCCCCCTCTCCATAGCAACCGCAGTACAACTCGATAATCCGATGGTATCATAGAAACTGTAGGATAAGATGATGAAACCCCAATGGGAGATTCGTGAGCGGGTGTAAATTTTTTACGTGAACTTTGCGTGTGTGCGTGATTGCGAGTTCCTTTTTCGGATTCGAAAGATCGAATCGCTACAAAATTAAAAAGATAGAATCGCATTTCCGATTCGCCGCATTCCATCTGTAGAGTATGGCAGAAGAGAGGAGAAAGAAAGAAGGTTCGGTCATTCCAATGCGATCACGAAAGCCGTTCGCCACGCGAGAGAACAGCAGTAGTATGAAGGGGATGGAATAAAAAAAGCAGGAAAAAAGACAGAAAAACTCCAAAAAAAAATAAATACCACCCTCCTACAAAAAGAGCATCTTTTTTAAAAAAGTATTTCCGCGCATGCGCGAAAACTTTTTTCCGTTTCTATGACTCCGGATATTTATTTTTTTATTTTACTTTACGATGAGAAAAGTAAGGGGCGGGGGGGAGAGGGGAGGGGAGTAAGTTCGGCGTAATACTCCTTTCCGGTCTGAAGGGGAAAGGAAAATAAATCTATAGGGTAGAAAATGAGATTTTTCTCGGAGAGATATCTCTCGCGAACTCACACCGCTGGGAAAACTCACGTGCGGGGACGTTTTTCTTTTATTTTTTTGTATTGTTGCGATCGTCGATGCCTAGAGAACGGAAGAAACACACATTCAAACCCTGTTAAGGATTCCTGCGAGCCTGTTACAGTATAAAGACCAGTGACGCGTGTGAAAAATCAGTCGGTCGGTTTTATACGCTAGTATAGCGATAGACGGAGCAGAAACTCGGATTATTAGAGGATGAAGTTCCCCTAAAATTCATGCTCAATATATTTATGAAATTTTATCTCATGTAAATTAAGTTCAGCAAATGTTGGAAACATTTTTTTCGATATAATCCAACCGGAATGAACGTTACCTACTTCAAGATTATGTTTAAGACCTTTCAACTGTCACTTTCCGAGCATGCATCCTCTCAATATTCATGTAATCCTTCCATTCCCTCCGTTCGAAACATATTCCTGAGTTTATATGCCAAAATATTCCCGAACATATATACGTATATCTATATAAATTTATATACGAATTTATGCGTCCTTAGGTTCATATTTATGTATGTAAATGCAGTGCAGAAAATAATTTAGAATACATGAATCGCGGAATAAAATAATGCACTAATTCACGTGTAAGAGGATATTGTTTCGCGTCAGAGATGGAATTCAACGGCATGTTAATCTCGATATCGGCAGAAATTTGAGTTAAAAGCATTTTATTTGAATGTGAATTTTTAAAAGTAATAATAGGCGTTGTAATCTCCATTGATCGAAAAAATACTTTTCGTGAATATTACAATACATATGTATTTTATTACGATGGAATATTTCAACAACGTTGAGCCTAAGTGAATTTAGAATGTGAACTTTTCTACTCGTACAAGCTTCAGACATAACTGCAAAATTAACGTACATATATCAGAATAATTTTAGAATTCCATGTGCGCATATATATATATATATACACACATACATATATGTATATATATATATATATATATACATACATATATTAACGGTCACCGGAACAGCGTAAATACTAAACGTCCCCTTCCGGTGGCTTCTCACGCTAATTCACACAAGGTAACGCCCCCCCTACTTCGACAGTGGGAGTTAGCCCACATCTTTCTCCTTGACTCTTTCTCCCCCCCCCCCCTCCCCCTCCCGGTCTCAACCTCCGATAACCCTATTGGCCCTCCCCCCCAATCGGCTCCTCCTATCCCCGAACTCCTCTCATTATCCCCCCCCCCCATATCCTCCCCAGTGTGTCACTTCAAACAGTACATGTCTTTCCGTCGCTGAAAAAGGGCGTCCGCCCGAAAGCTACATATTTGTGTTGTTTTTGTGTTTTTCGTGTGTCTTCAGCACCCCCAGGGGCTCTCCAATCTAGGAAAGTGTCCACTGGGCTTCCTCCAACACCTTGTTGCCACCTTTATTATTACCTTTCCTTTTCTTTAAGCATTTATATATATATATATATTTATTTATTTAGGGCAACTAGGTGTTGAAGGAAACCCAGTGAAAACTTACCGGAAGTAGAGCCGCTGGGGTGTTGGGTGTGGGGGTGGAAGGGAAGGGAGCGTGGAAAGGTCGGGGATTGGGGGATGTAGAAGGGGGAAGGGGGAGAGGGGAAAGAGAGGATGGAAAGAAGGAAATATTAATGGATATTAAGGCCGGGAGGAGAGAAAGAGTTTAAGATTTGGATATGGGCCAGTTCCCATTGACGGAGTTGGGGGGCGGAAGCGTCGTCCGGGAGGGCGCGGATGGCCCTCACCGTGAAACAAACATTGAAACTGAGATTGTGGTTATTCGCATGCACGGCCACGGGTAGCTGTCGTTTAAGAATAACGCTGTTGCAATGGCCGTTCATATATATATATATATATATATATATATATATATATATATATATATATATATATATTTATATATTTTTTAAAAATATATATACCTATAATTGAAGTTACAGTTTGTCCGATACAGTCTTGCAATATTGTTGGAAATGTGTTTTTTATTGACAAATCTTTGGACCTAATATTTATACGCAAACTCGACAGTAGGAAAAGGTTATATCCTCATTCGGCTGCGAACAAATGCTTTCCCCCCCTTTCCCCCCTACATTCCATTACGCAAAATTCCCACCGACTCGTAAGACCCAAAAATTATTTGCGACCGCAGCGGTACGAGAACACTCGTGAATAAGCGAGAGAAAGTGTTATGTCCGATCTCCATCCAATTTCACGTAATCGAATCGAAATCTCGAGCCAAATCGCTTCAAGATCAGACCTATCCAGCTCGAACAAAAAAGAACGATATATCGAAAGGCAACGTCGATAAGAGCGATATATCGAAATGCACCATCGATGAGTGCGATATATCGAAAGGCAACATCGATATGAGGGACCGATGATCGACGCCTGCGGTCACCTTGCACTTCCGCTTTATGCTATGGTCCGTCCCTTCACTTCTTCCGTCATAAAAACAGACGAGGAACTGAGTTTATCGAACTTGGCCTGTAACCTTTTTGAGTTTTTCTCTCTCTCTCTCACGTACTTTGGATAAATATATGGAGCAATGGATACATAAACCCAAGATGGACGGCGATGCCTCGGGATGGCGCAAAAACCAAGAAGCATCGGAACTAAAAAAAAATAGCACAGCGGTCACAACACCCTTATAACTTGGGAGGGCATATCATCCGATCAGCATTTACGACCGTCGTATCTTCTTTAGAATCGCGTCGTCATTTCTACCCGACGGGCGTGAATAAAACCTGCGAATAACATCTCTACCCTTCCCGATCGAATCCTCTTCCAGACCCTTCTTCTTCCATGCGGAGGATATGAAACGTTAAATGTATGGTCAGGAAAGAAAAAGAAAGTGTGAGCGAATGGAGAGATGAAATATTTCTTCAGTGGTTTTCTACCTCTCTTTTAGTCTTCTCGTTTCTCCTATCCTCTTAACAAGTGCACGCAAGTGGGCGCCTGGGGTCCACGTACATATGACCCATTGTTATATTTTGCGGTTAATCATCATTATGTCCTTTATTACATCCATTTAATTAAATATACTGATGAAGGGTATACTAAAATTACGCACGAGAACAAATAAGTTGCATATTTTTTAACAAAATTAACAAAAATATTAATCAAGTTGTATATATTCTAATGGTCCATCAAATGGGGTCAGGCACCTACGTTGCGAGCAGATCGGTGAACTACTTCTACACCGTTCAAGTTAGAGCAACCCAAAAGTTTCAGGATAGTTTAAAACTGGTTACATTCACGAACCCTATTTATTTTAAGGACCGTCCATTCCTCCGCCCGTCTTTTAGCAGGATTTTTAAAAAGACGTTTACTATTTATAGGGACCCGTTATTAGGTCAAATTTCGTAATGTCAACGTAGCCACGACAAAAAAATTCCCGCACCTTTAAATTTGATTCATCAGTCTCTTCTTCGTTCGAACGTAAATCGATAATTTCGATCGCCATTTGGTTGGTTTCGATATATATGCATAATCTGTGGTTTCGACAAGAAATTTCGAATCCTTACTTGTCTTACCATCGAATCAATGTAAATTCCCTCTCAAAAGGGCGGTAGCATTTTAGTTTTTAAACTTCTGGAGCAGTTGCAGTGCTCAATTTCTATCCCGTCATTCAAAGAGGCAGTTAAAAACTTTTCTGATTTAAACTCAGTGTTTAGACAAAGTTTAACCGTAACTCATGACTTTGATGAATCGTTTTCGAAGTCATTTATACAAATCGTTCACTTGATTTTCATCTTTTATAACATCTAATAAATGATATTTTTTAAATTTTTACATGGTATTAAATTTAAAGTACAGTAAACTCTCCACATTCGCGAGGGTTACGTTCCTTAAACTCTCACGAATGTGGAATTCGCGGATGTTTAGACCCTAATTCAACGGTGGAAATGAGGTTAGGTTCATGGGACGACAAAAATTAGCGAGCGAAAAGTTAAATATATAAGAAAATAGACAAAAATCACCAAATAATATAATACTGTTTATTATATAGTAATAATAATGATATAATAATAATAATATGGTGATGAAGTCAATCCGAATCCTCCAAATAGGAAGATAGAGGCGGGTTGGGGCTGGAAGAGGTGGAAGGTTTGGGTTGAAAAAACCTGGTGATGGTAATTTGTTTGGCTGTTTTCTGCAGTTCCTTTTGAATTTCAAGGTAGATGCGGGATGCAGCCTCAATCTCCCTCTTAAATTTGAGGCTCCTCTCCATTACAGGATCGCATTCCACCACTTTGTCTATCAACGCCCACTGCAGTTTTATTATTTCAGCAAGAGCTTTGAGGTTGAGTGTAGACTTTGCAGCATCCTCCTCCTCCTCTTCCTCACGCTTGTCCTCATTGGCGATCTCCTCTAGATCCTCTTCAGTCAACTCCTCGGTGTGGGACATGATCAGCTCCTCCACCTCTTGTGGCTGCATATCTTCAAAGCCTTCTCCTCCAAAATGATGTGCCAACTGAGCGATGTCTTGAAGATTATCAGTAACGGAAGGGAATCCAGTGAATTCAATGACGACCTCTGGCCACAGTTTCCTCCAGCAGACATTGATGATACACGGTTTGATCTCTTTTAGCGGCTCTTGGGTGAGAGTGATGCAATCCGCGATGTCGAACATCTTCCAACAGGTTGTAACATCCGGTGTTGGATCCTACTCAATTGCATCCAAAATGCGCTTGAAGGTATGTCTTGTGTAGTAGGCTTTGAATGCCGCAATAACACCTTGATCTAATGAGTAGGACTTTGAACGCAAGATTTTTGGGTGTCAAGTATTTTTCTACCTCATGGAGGAAACATTCGTAGGACCACTCCAAGAATAATAGAATAATGCTGCCGTTAACCATGCCTTCTTGTTTGCACGCCACAACACGGGCATCCGAATCTTATTCTTCCCCTACAGCGCACGGGGGTTCAAGAAGAATTCTCCCGAAGCATTGGCACAGATGAGAAGGGATAAACGGTCCTTTGCTGCCTTAAATCCAGGGGCAGTCCGTTCCCTTTCCGAAGGATATGTTCTTTTTGGCATTTTTTTCCAATACAGTCCGGTCTCATCAGCATTAAAGACCTGTTGCGGCACATACCCCTTCTCCTCAATAAGCTTACGTAGTCCCATGGGAAACCTCTGCGCTGCCTCGTGGTCTGCTGACGCTGACTCACCAACTAGCTTCACGTTGTGCAAGCTGTGCCGGTTCTTAAACTTGTCGAACTATCCCTGAAACCTCACTCCTCTGCCCCTAAAAGTGAAGAAATAGCCTTAGTACGAATGATAGGACCACTCAGAGGAATTTTCTTCTGGGTTTGATCTTCAATCCGCAGACTAAGTGCATTTTGTATTTGTTCTATTGTTTTATCTCGCACTTGTGACACCATTTTTGCACTTATCGGAGCACCACCTGCAACACTATCTCTGATCGCCTTTTCATTTTTCTTCATTGACCTTACTGTAGACTCGTTTATTCCAAAATGTCGGTCAACTGCGGACGCACTCTCACCTATAGCCAGTCTGTCTAACACATTCAATTTCTCACTTAACTGCATCACTTTCTTCAGCCTTTTTGGGGTAGAAGGACTTGCAGCAAATTGCTCAAGCTTAGGCATGATTAAGGCAAATAAACCAAATAAATGACAAAATTGAGAAGCTATATTCTATGAGGTCTTTACACTCTGAGGGGGTGCTGTGGTCTGAGCAGCGTTGCCAGAATGACCTGAGGGTTTCGCGCTTCCTCGCCACATGGAGCTACGTATACCAGTGTACCAAGCTACCATCTTGCGGCAAACTCGCGTATTTGCGAAGCCAAGGGGTCGCGAATGTTGAGTACGCATAAATTGCGTACATAGCAAATTTGCAAATTTCGCGAATGATGAAGTCGCGAATATGGAGGGTTTACTGTAATTTTGAAGTCATTTACATATATATTAGTGTATTGTAAAGCGATTTTATTTTCCTACCGGGGAGCAGCAATCGAATATCAGAAGAATTGTGTGCTCATGCATAATAAGCACCTAATTTTTTAGCTCAAAATATTCTTTCGGAACTCTTAAAAATAGATAAAATTTGTCCTTTAACATTACGTGACTGAAGAACTCGTTCGGTCGAATAAAATTCCGCCATCAGAGAGAGAGAGAAAGAAAAAAATACCGCAAGGAGGTATAAAACACGACTGGATGTGAGAGAATACGAATGATAATAAACGGAAGAAAATGGAGGAATGAAATTGAGAAGTGGAGGGTGGAGACAGAATGGCTGGAAAATGAACTTTATAGAACAGGGGTCCTTAAACTTTTCAATGTAGCGAGCACCACTATACTTTTATTAAGTTGAAGTGATGATAAATAAAACCAAGCCAAAGAGAAAGTTGTTAAAATGCACTCTCGTTACGTTTGTAGAAAGTAAACAAGATAAATTAATTTACTAATTAATAACAATATTTACCATCTTGAAAGTGCACGGTTAGACTTCTAAAAGAGGACCAGGTTGCGAACCACTGTTATATCAAGACAGACAAACAGGCAAAGGACTTAATTAAGGGCGAAATTGAGACTATATAGTTCCTTCTTACATTGAAACCTTTGGTCTTATATGATATAAGATACATATTAATTTAAAATTTACAAATACATATTAATTACAGATTTGGTTAGTAGAACACAGAGAAGTACCATAGAATAATGTTAGGTTTATGGGTTGAAAAAAAAGCCGTGTAAAGAAAAAAATATCCCACCGCGCAGAGAGAAAGAGCGAGATACGATAATAATTAGGAAACTGTACTTTTAGATGTGGGCGTTTCTCATGCGAGTGCGCCGAGAAAACGTCTCTTGGAGAAGTTTGTGTCGAGTTTCCAGGTTATTTTCTTTTCATTTCAAGTTTCAAACCCAACTCACGCTCTCTTCTCTAGAAAAAAACTTCAGTCTTAACAGGCCTCTCTCTCTCTCTGTCTCTCGCACTCCATCTATGTTTATTCGTTATAAACACTCTCGCGCTAAAATAAAAGCAATGACACGCGCAGTGCAGTACATTCGGAAAAGGCACCAGATTTTAATGCGGCGCATAAAATTTAACTTCTTAATCGTATTTTCTTTCAATGCCTAAACATTTCCGTCTGACATTCTCAAAACAACTTCGATGGCAGAACTGTATGTACCACTCTGCATTGATCCACTTGCCATTTTACGGTAAAACTAAAGGAACAGTTCACCTCGACAATTTTTAAAAAATGAATGCGCATTTAATATGAATTGTATCTGACGACGAGGAATTTTGAGATATTAGATCCAAGGGATAGGTTTATGCATGGTATAGCACAGGGGTCTCCAACCTTTCAACGCCCAAGATCTACTATTCATCTGTAAATTTACCGAGGATCGACCCAGCGGGGTGAGCCTTGATACGAGAAACACTCTTCAGCATGGGGAGGGGAGGGGGGGAGGTGGAGAGGTGGAGGAGGGAATTCCCGCGAATTTCTCCAAAACTTTAAGAGACACCGAAACCAGAATCATAGCATGAAATGTCCTGCATAACACATTAATCCAATTTCATCGCAAACGAACTTTTATTCGAGTTAAACAAGCCCGAATAAAGTTTTATTCGAGTCTTCGTTCTGTACAAGAGAATATTTTAGTTAAAATAAAATTGATTAAAATTTTATCCATCAGGATAATTCAATTTATTACTAAGTTTCATGCTATTAAAAGTTGAAGAAAATGGCAATTATATAAATATACAGACGGAAGAAATCAACCAAAATATAACTTGTATTAGTTAATCAAGTTACACATAAAGTCGCAGTTAGCCTCAAACTATTTTGCCTTTTGAAATAATTCGCGATTGGAACGCCACGTATCGAGCTACACTTGAGCACACTCAGGGTCGATAAACATCGATACGCTAGTGCCTCGCTGCGAGAACTGATATCGGAGAGATATCTTTATTATTTGATTTATGCATTCCAATTCCTCTTAATTTTTGAACGATTATAAAATCGCCTGATTGCTGTAGGTTCAAAATCTACATCGGCTTAACATTTCTCACTTGATTCAATAAAAAGTAACAGAGATGAGACAAGACTCAGTGATCGACTTTAAAAAGGGCCAAAGATCGACCAGTGAATCGCGATCTATTGCTTGGAGACTCTGGTGTAGTGTATGTTAAAAAACGGTTAAAATACATAAACACATTTGAACTCGTAGCATATAGTTCTTGCGTTTTGATTGTCATTTGTTTGTTGACCGCATTGCACTAAATGTTATAAATATTAATTTTCATACTTGCCTTATTTATATAATACCTAACGAAGCAATATAAGTTTTTATCATACCGAAAGTATATAGTTTTCGTTGAAATTTGGCTGTTGCAAATGATTAAAAAAATTATAAATATTAATTTTCATGGATGACTTCACTTTTATAATACCTATCGGCGCAATGTGACTTTTTAAGACAGGCACGATTTTAGTTGATGTGCTTTTTTTATTAGTACACCTTGTAATGCACTGAGGGCGTTTCACTTCAGAGGATGAAAACCACCGGTTTATCTGAAAATGCAGCAACATTTATCGTTTTTCTTTTGTTAGGCACGTAACAACGCATAAACCTCCGCGAGGCTTACGCGCAATAATTAGGGTAATAAATATGAAAAGATAACTCAAAGTACGTTTTTTCTTTGGTCATTTTTTTAAATCCTCAAACGATGTTTTTTTCTAAGCATTTTTCTCCGACCGCTCCTCATAAACGCTCGTAATTTACCGCATCTTAACAGCTGATCTCGCATATTTTTCCTCCTCTCTTTTCTTTTTTCATAAACGCCACCTGCTCGCGAATTCATCTACCTAACAAGAGATGCCGCTTTTATGCCGACTTCCGGCACTTCTTTTCCACATTTTCCCTCCGGGGAAATTCTAGCGTGGAACGCGTGGGAGAGTTGCTGTATTTAAAAAAATAAATAAATAAAAAGTTTTCTCATTACTCTCTCGTAATCTAAAAAAAAACGACCACACACCCATAGAGGAAATTTCTTGTCGTTGTTCTCAGACTTCCCCCACACATGTCGAATTCGTTGAATCGAGAACGGAATTTTTTTTCCCGTCAGTGTATTAAATAACTCAAAAATGAGGCAAGTTACAAACGCCAAAATTCCAATATAGATAATTCGGAATAAGAGCTTGGTAAACCTTTGGTGGATTCAGAGTTAGTAGCTGGAAAATATTCCAATTCGATTTCGCTTATGATCACTTGTTAAACCAATATACATATATGAATACGTTCTTCGAAAACGAATATGAAATCTACTACAGCACAACATACAAACTCTTTAAATATACAGTAGATACTTTTTCATTTACTATTAGCTTTTCTTAACAATTAATCATATTTGCTTGTAACAATCCATTTCCAAACGTATTGTATTCAAATATAACGATAATTTTATTTCCTATCATATCACTTTTGCCAAATCCAGCTTCATTTCTTGTGTAATTACGCCTCGCTGGAATATTTACTTTTATGCCTTGTAAGCAACCCGTGAAAAGGCAACATACAGTTGTCCATGATTGAACACTGACTCCGGTAAATGTACACCAGATACGTGAGCTTATTTACGTTAATAAACATTAAAATGTAGAATACAATGATTTTACTTACAAAAAAGGTAATATTCCAGTATTCAATAGACGAAAGAAGGTGCAATTACTTTCATCAATCGTTATAAACGCTTCATGAATAATAATCACTATCTATTTACGTTGCTATCCATAAACATCGATCGTTTCGTTGCTTAAACAAAAGTGCGAAGAGAATAACGCTAAACTTTCGTCTATTTGTAAGCTTCATTGAAGCTAATTGAATCGGAGGTAACAATGATGGCCGCCTTGGCAACGCTCGGGAGGGGTACGAAAAATCCACAAAATTTCGAAACAAATAGCGTATTTCTGAAAACTTCGACCGTGTAACATGTCAACTTTGCATGAATAAGATATTATAGAGTTTTATTCGTCGAATAAAGTGAAAATGAAAAAAATCGGTCCATATTTACATATTTTTATGCTTGAAGGAAGAATACCTTGCAAATCAAGAAATGGATTCATACGTATTATCTTATGGAAAAATGTTAATCCCCTATATTGGCAGCAATGATTAATCCCGGTTGACCAAACCTTGACCATTCACTAAGTTAGGATGTAAGGAAGAATCGTACCAAATTTGATTATTCTAGCTTCAATCGTTTAGGAGGAGTTCCATGAACAAACCAACAAACACACCCTTCAAAATATATTATAGGAGACTATTTTCGATTATTCAACAATTTCATAAAATAAACTTTTAGAACTAGGCAACTTCAGTTTACATTTTGCCTTGGTAAAATAGCCAATATAAATTCGGCCTAACCTCCTAAAAAATTCTAAACAACACTAGCAGTAAATAGCAACATATTATTTACCTTTTTTAAGTTTCCCAATTTAAAGTAGATAAATAATTTCTCTTACCTACCTACAGTTTGTAAACCAAGATTTTCGTTGATATTTAAGCAAACAAAAAACAAAGGAAATACTGATGTTAATATTGAGTTAGATGATGTTATTTTTTGGAAAAATTCATTCCTACGGTGTAGTAAAATGTTTAATTGACGAATCTCCATTTACATAGGTATCATAATTTTATAGCATTAAGATTAATAAATCGTCGATAAATTAATTTATTGTAATTGAAGGTCTTTTATTAAATTGTCGAAAAAGACGCCATATGAAAATTTCTCTGCAGGTCTTTCCTCACTTGTTTACAATCTTTTCACTTGGTCCGTCCGTACGCAAAAATTTGAAGCAACGCGAATAGCTGAAAAAACTAAGACTTTCAGGATAGTTTTAACTGATAACAGACAATAATTCTGTTGATCTTGAGATCCGTCTGTTCGTCCGTTTGCCTTTTATCAGAGCTTTAGGAAACCCCTTATAAACCATCTACACGACTCCGTTATTATGCTAAAGCTTTGTTTTATTTACGTTACTAAAACAATAAAAGAGAAGCCTAAATAAATTTAACTTGCTTTCGAAAACGGATACAGGTTATATTACAACTGCTTAACCAAATGAGAGAGAGAGGAGGTCGAGGATTCCAAGAATTTACTTGAACATTCTAAAATTATAAAAAAGGCGTTTTTGGCATCTGCTTTCGCAGTTCTTTTTATAAAGTTATTTAATTTACCTACCGAATTTCAGCATTTTAAATGAATTGATGGAGCCATTTCCTCCACAACAGTTACTATAACATTACCTGTATCGATGGTAAAAATAACTGCTTAAAAGCAACGAATACCCTAATAAAAGTTCCACTTATCGTATTCAGTTAAATACTTATACATTCTAATGTACAAGTAATGCATGGAGAAAATATTTTGATCTTTGAAAAACATCCGAATTCGAGAATTTGATGTATATATGCACGTTTTTAGGCGAACATAAATAATGGTCTTCCTTCAATTCCGTATATCTCCAGCCTGTTTGCTGCCCTAGAGGCTAAAGTTTTAAACATAATCTGAATTAATCTCGTATTTACTTAAGGTATCACCTGAAACAGTAGCCACATTGAATGGAAAACATCGCGCAACAATGGAGGCCAGCTCATTAATGTTGGTTTTCGCAAAATGTCGATTTACTCAATTAATACCTCAAAACATTTTGATCAAAATGCATCTAGTTTGAGATATTGATATCAAAAACAATACTGCATAAGCGAAACGCCTAATAAAACAAATCTACAGAGTCCAGTGACATTGTAATATATGGAGATTTACGTGCAGCTACCACCAAGCTGTCCATGTAATAACATAATCCTATGGACTATGAGAGCACAGATATCAATAGTGTATGTTTCGCAGATTTTTCGGATGCATTAGTCTTGATATCGAACCGAACTAAGCAAAGCCTAACTGATGTGCTGGACAAAAACTTTCCATTGGAACATTTTTCATGAAACGGATTGTTGAAGAGATATTTAGATTATTCTTTTGAATTTATGTTAAATACGTCGCTAAGTGATACCTTGTCATACGTTGCTATGACAAAATTTTCTGATTGTTGATAGCGATTCCTACAATCCTAATGGTAGTTTTAATCGATCCATCTTTTGAGAATTAAACGTAATGTAACGTATATATATATATTGTTCGCGTGACGGAAATCTGACGAAGGACAGGATATTTTTTATACTGAGGATGATGGGATAATTTGCAACCGCTTGGAATAATGGAAGTTCTTTTTTTAATATCAAACCATAATGGATCTCTGAGATGTGTTCTCCCACAGTGTTCCTTAGCTGCCATGTTTCTCGGTCAGATTGTTATTAAACGTCTATACAAATCTGTTAAATTAATTAAATAAATTCCAATTAGTAATTTAGAGGTCAAGGTTAAGGAGATTAAAACAAAAGAGGCTGAGACACTTGAAACATATTTTCGCGTGCTAGACTTGTGAGTTTTTCTCACAAATTTTGTCGGATAGAAAAGAAAAATAATAAAATATCAGATCGTTATTTAAAAAAGTCCCCACGAAGTTAAAGCACATAGAGGGCAGTAGTGTCTGCCAATTCTCCCGCCCGAATACTCCCAAATCTTATTGTTAGACCATTTGTTTAAAATATGTGATTCTTTGCATTAGAAGGGCTGCTATAAACGTTATCGAGAAACATTCCACTTCAATCGTTGAGAAATG
Source organism: Uropetala carovei (assembly GCA_036926305.1). NCBI lineage: Eukaryota > Metazoa > Arthropoda > Insecta > Odonata > Petaluridae > Uropetala > Uropetala carovei. The sequence continues at coordinate 6,263,812 of JAXCHB010000043.1, forward strand.
TCTAAAAAATAAACCAAGACCCAATTTTTTAAAAAATTATAAAGACAACAAAATTTGTAAATCTAAAAGGATTTTCGCAGTATAGTTTTTTTATCGTAATATTAAACTTGCACGATAAATTTCGGGAACAGTGTAAATGTGACACTCCTGAGTACAGCTTCAAATCCCGTTAATGAATTTTTATGAAACTGGAATATGCTGACAGCGCAGAACGTTAAAGTTTTGCAATATCGCTGAGGAAGCACTTTTGAAATTTTGCTTACTCCGACGCGAAGCAAACCTTCCTGTCCTCTCTTCTCCAGGGTCAACTTTTTTTTTCTTCTCACTCTCCTTCATCCTAACCGCTGTATAGTGTAGTGAATCCTTCCCACCGTATCCATCCCTCTCTCTCTCTCCAGTACGTAGGCATCATTTACTTTCTTAGACCACCTGCAGCGCAGGCCCTTTTCCGGTAAAGCGAAAATTGTTTTTTTTTCTGCGAAACCTCTTCGCGTTCCAGAGTGTCCCTTAAGGAAGCATTTCCGTGACACTGGACACATTTTAAGAGGACCACGTTGCTTTTTTTTACGTGTTTTTTTCCGCTCTCACGAAACTCCTTTTTGAGATGCGAGAGCTTATGGAAAAGTTTCTGGAAAACTTTGCGGAAGAAACGCGGTAAACAACTGAAGTTTAGGAAATATCTTTCTGCGCTAGATTGTATTGCGGAAGATAAAAAAAAGCATAGAGGAAGAGAGAGATTTAGATGCGAAAAAATAATGAAATCACAGAATGCGGTATTCAGCAGATATACCTATAGTTTGAGAAATCTAACGTGCACTTGTTTCAGAAAAAAATCTTCTCGAAATTCGACATGTTTCAGTCCGCTCTTTTTAAATAAGTTGTAGAGTTCAATATTTACTTTCGGAATTAAGACGATCCATGCTCACACATTTTAACCACTAAAATTCTATTCTTATTATGTTTTAATTGTATTTTTGTCTTTTGTCGCGTATTTTCTGTACTTGTACGCGAGAAAAGGCAACAATACGAAAAAACAGATACAATAAAAACATAATAAGAATACAATTTTACTGGTTAAAATACATATGCAGACTATTTTTGATGAGTGCATTACGAAAAAAATCTGGCAGCTGGAATCGAACCCCGGCCATCCATGCTTATACCTGAATTTTAAATTGCTAATATCGTTTAAACAATGGTCAATTGGCAAAAACGCCGAGAGACGTATTTGACATTTTTAGTTCTAGTATCACTTCCTAAAAGGGTTTTACAACTCTCAATATCAATGTTAGGGCCTCCCCTTGTCAGTTTTGCGGAGGGTAATGAACAGCATGTTGGATTGGAAAGGTAATAAATGATATCACGAACTAAACAAATTGAATTTGTTTGGTTTTTTAAAGGCAGAAATGAAGTCAATGGACGCACAAGATGTAAGCTACATTTTTCTAGTCTTCATTTTTATTTTACGTACATATTTTCATTTAAAATACTACGCTTCTCCAATAACCATAAAATGTTTGGGAAACCCCAGATGCGCATATCGGCTATAAAGCAGCTGTCGTCAGCGGAGATAACGCCTATTGAAGAAGCACAGTTTAAAAAAGGACATATTTTCATTTAAAAACTACGCTTCTACAATAGCCATAAAATGTTTCGGAAAACCCAGACACGCATTTCGGCTACAAAGCAGCCGCCATCAGCGGTGGTAACGTCTATGGAAAAAGCACCCTTATTCAAGTCGATTTCAGCCATAAGGCGAGCTCGGTAATTCTTTCTTGATTCTTCACTAATACGGCTAATGCAATTTAAAATTCATAAACGCAATAAATACATAAAATATAACATAATTAAAACATTGCAGTGACGTAATTAGGCCACTAGGCTGCAGTAGCAATTTGTAAAAGTTATTAACAATAGATAACACGCCACAGCCTCATAATTTTTTTACCGAGAAAACTGTTGAAGAGTTACCAAATAAGGATTGCAAGGTAGAGGAGAGGGAGGGGGGGAGGGAGGGAGAGGGAGGGAGAGGGGGGGAGAGCAGAAGAAAACAGAGGGAGGGAGAAAAAGTTCCGAGAAGCTCTAATAGGCACCGTAACAATGGACCCATTGAACGATATTTTAACGAGGGATTTAGGATAATGGGTTGGGATACTCCCAGACGGCGCTGTTGGCAGAAGGTGACTATGGAGACCGCCACCCATAAACAACCGGCCCAAGTGAAAAAGGCAGAAAACTGAACGAAAAATAAAAAAAAGGAAAACATGCGTTTTAATTTTTCGTCATCCAACTGAAAGAATTTTGTTTATAAAAATATAAATTTTAGTTCCACCCTTTAGTTCCTAACCCGAGACGCGCCACTGGAAAGTCAGAAATTGCAATGAAAGCTATAAAATGATCTGCCATATTTAACTTGTTTAAAAAATCGCTTTCTCTGAATATTTATTTATCTTAAGGAAATAAAAGGTAATGAAATTACGCACTTTCCATTCCTTTAAACTCTTTATAATGTATTAGGGCAGATTCTTTGTAACTTTTTGTTTAATACACTAATACTTCCCCTTATTCAATGCATAATCTTATTCATTAATAAATTAACTACTGGGCAGCCTTCGCCCCAAAATTTGTGTATTTAATCCTAATAATTCTTCTTTATAAGTAAAGAGTTTTAAAAATTTGAAGTTGAAGAAAGCGAAAAATTCGGACCTTGTCCGGGAATCGAAGCCGGGTCCCCAACTCGACGGGTAGGAGTGTTTTTAACCAACCTACATACATATCAAGCTGGTCCAATTATCTATTATCGAAATGGAGTATTTACGTTGAGATATGGCTAACTAAGTAGTCAACCTTACAACGTTAACAATTTAAAAACCGTTTCGCCTGTCAACTTTTGAGTCTCTCGTAAAAAAGCTCATTCGCTGTCCTTGTTTTAAAGGATGTTAATTTCAAAAAGTCATATGGAATCGTTATTGCCTTTCTGAATGTATACATAACAGGGGTCCCGCCTATGCACGCGTTGCGTGCCAAACGCGGTTATATCCACGTCTGCGCGGGATTTACGGGAGACACCGCGCCCTTTCAGCACGTCCTACGCGTGTTAATACCATTAGGTTGATCAATTGTTGTTCACTCTCCGAGTCCGTCATGTAACGTTTGTTTTTGCTAGCGAGGAATAATATAACGCACATGTTTAAAGTATCCTTTGAGAATGCGTTGGACTTTTTTTTTTGCACGCATTTCATTTCTACGATTCAAACAAATTTCATTCATAACAACAGTCCTGAGGTAAAATGAATGTTGACAAGTTTTTTGACACGTGTTTCTCAAATATAAGTTTTTACAATAGAAAGCGACGTGAATACAAGGTGCGTACTGGCGGACGAGTATTTTTAAAACGAGGAAATCGCCTATTAAGACAGTTTTTTTTTTCGTTATGGACGTTCGAAGCGATGGTTTTATGTGTTGTGAATCTGTGATACGCCCACGGAAACGATAAGCCATGAATCTTGAGTACCACAGTTGAAGAAGCAGATAAAAAAGTATTTCGCCTGTTAGAAAAAGTTTTTCTCGAATGCGACTGCTAGGTAGGTAACTCGAAAATCCGGCATCGTTTGACAAAATCCGATCTGCAATAGCTGAAGATTCTCCGAAGAAAAAAATTCCACGTTCGCGCATTTTCCTTTCATCCTCGAAAAAATATAAAATTCGATAAATCGATAATGGACGAGAATGAGAAAAGTAAATTTTTGGCAGGAATCTTTTGAATCTTAAAGCATGCATAGCTCTGTTTCCTGACTCCATTGGAAATACTAAAGGGGTTTTTTTTTCAGAACGACATCTTCTATCACATGAGGAGGAGGAGGATAAAAATCAGACGCGCACCTAGGATTTTCTTTTGGGAGAGGGAGGGAAATATTCCACCAAATATTTGGACAATTTTGCGTCCCCTCTCCTAATACAAGCTCCTATATTTTAAGGTTCTTAAGTCAGAAAATTTAATGTTGGGGAGGGGTGGTAAGCCCGTCACCCCCCCTCCCCGCCCAGGTTGCGCGCCTGATAAAAATTATAAGGCACTTCCAAATGAACCAGACACTTGAAATTTGGCACGATCGTAGGTTTTTGGTAACAGCCGATGGAAAAGATCCGAAATTGTGAAATTTCAATTATTTGGGGCTATTTTTGCCCAATAAGAAAAACACGTAAACCGATGCAAAGACTTCAGGATGAGCTAGAAGCTTGAAAATTGGCACGATTATGGGTTTATGGTGACAACCAATGGGGAAAATGAGAAAAATTTTAATTTTTAATTTTTACTCAGTTATTGCCCAATAAGGAAAGCACGTAAATCGGTGCAGAGACTTCCGGACGAGCTAAAAGCTCGAAAATTCGCAATATTATAGGTTTTAGTTCAAAACCGACGGGAAAATCCGAAAGGTTTTAGGTCAAAACCGGTGGGAAAATCCGAAATTGTTAAAATTTAATTTTTGGTGTTAATTTTACCCTATTATATATATCCCCATACGAGATTAATAATTTTAAGGAACTTCTAGATAAGACAGAGACTTGAAATTTACCACGAATATATAGGCTTTTGGTCACAGCCAAAAGGATAATCCGAAATTGTTAAAATTCAATTTTTATGGGTTATTTTTACCCCACTCTTCAGAATAGGCTGAAATACTTGCAGAAGCACCGTCTACTAGTACTAAACATATACCGAACACAATGTCACTCTATCATCTGACTTCTTTGCGGGTCATTAACGGACGTATGCAATGTAGCTTGTGCTGCCCTCTTAATCTTTTCGACTTCCGTGGCGAGCCATAATTTCAGGGGCGTCTCTCCACTCCCGTTGCAAGACAAGAAGAGACAAGTGAATGCTAGTGGAAGTGCACGAGAGCATGCTCGCGAATAGTAGGCGTAGGTGGGCGAATGAGGTTCTCGGAAGAGAGAGAGAGAGAGAGAGAACGTGAGTCACAGAGATATATATTACGGTGGTGCAGTGCGTGTCTGCACTCACGCACGCACACACACTCATCTCTCCAAATACAGATGCCGAAGAAGGTGGCGTTTCTGATTTACGGCGACAACCGTGGCGCCGGGGAAAATCGATATCGTTGGGCTGAGAAACGAGAGAAAATACGGCGGAGAGAGATATAGAGAGAGAGAGAGGAAGCGCGCGTTATCTTTTATTCAAAACAAGTTAGGAAAGTACTGCGAAAGCGGATATTATAAGGCGATTTTTTTTGCGAAAAATAAATTTCTTCCATTGATCGTTGTATATTGATGACATTTTAATATAGCCTTCTGATACCCATTTTAAAGCTTACCCGTAAAAAAGCATTGAGCTACTAGGCATGAATTATCAAGTGAAGTTCAAATAGAGCAGAGTTTCCCAAAGTGGGCGATGAGTACACATGGGGGTACACTTTTAAAGGCGCTAGGTGGAAAATTTACGTAATGACTGATATTATAACACTGGACACTCCAAATCAGCTTTCTTCACTTTGATGTTGTTATAGAATATGTTTTACAACAAATTTATTCACTACGCGTTCACATAAACAATACAGTATCTTTTGTCTCTAAAACCATTTAATCCTTACATAACAGTAAACTGCAACCTTATTACTGAGGACGTCGGCTTAAGTATTTTGTTTGATTCCGCTGACCAAGAGATAATACATGTGTTACGGATTAAGTCATAAAACCTGGTAAAATCAAACTGGCGAATCTGAAATATGTATAAGTTTCTATTCTTCTGTTTGGATTTGTCATATAGAAAGGAACATTTAGAAGAACTTACGGAAAAATTACGAGAATATTTTCAGGAAACATACGCAATCCATTTTATGTGGATTTTTCGATTCCACATGTAACAGAAAAAGGACAAAAAAAGGGGTATTTCTACAGAGGATGACTTGAAAATTAAATTCTCGAGGGCAATTTTGCTTGCTTTCTGGACAAAATTATCGAACGGGTATGGGGAAGTGGCTAGAAGAGCAATAAAAACATTCATTTCTTTCTCAACAACGTCCATGTGCGAATTTGGATTTTCGCCTCCGAGTTTAATTAAGACAAAAAATTGCATGTCGAACCTGACTTACAGTTGAGGCTTTCTTCAATCGAGCAAACGAATGCTTCCTTGTGTCTTGAAAAACAGCCACATTCATCTCAATAAATGTTCTTTATTATATGTAAACTCGTTCGTTTTTAAATAACTCTGTTTTGTGTAATACTTGTCCTATTATTTTATAAGGGAGTAATTCAATTGATTGATTGAGTTCTAAGGGGTACGTGTCCAAAAACGTTTGAAAAACCCTGAAATAGAGTAAAGAAAACATAACGAGATATGAAAATATAGAATTATTTTGCTTAATTTCCTCGCCAAAACTTACTGCTCTTTTCCGATTAAGAATACTACATAAGTACAGGCAATTATATTGTGGTCGTCGGAGGTTTTGATCTGCTAGGAAATGTATTTTCGAAAAAGAAGATTTTTTTATACCACTTTCATTACCCTTCATTTTAATTTCACGTCATTCGGTAGTTACGTGCACTCAATTTTTTTAAATACGATTTTTTATTTTATAAACCGGCAATGTTCTATTGAGCTTTTAAAATGTCTCGTTTTCGGAGTAATTCCTGTTTTTAGGCTTCCTTTTTTACCGTAGTTTGACTAAATAATTATATAATATTTATCGGTGAGCTTTAAAAGATTACTGTCATACAAGAGCACGACTTTTCATGTGTTCTCCATGCCGCATTCCCCTATTTTACAATGATAGACCAACCATCCGATCTCTCTCATTTACGTATCTCCCAATGCCCCTTATCCTATCCAAACCCCGTAACTACGCGCCTTCTTACACCCAGCTCCTTCCGTATCATTTGCGTCTTGTTGGAAGCCAATTACCTCGGCGGAAAAACAATAGAGGGAAGAAGCGAGCTCATTTTATCAGGAACGGGGAAAATGGTCTTGGGCGTCGACCGCGCTGCTGCCCCCTACGCCCTTTTTGGTAGCAACAGGTGGCGTGTATCGGTTGGGTGCGCCTTTAAACCCGCCGCTGTGTTGTTGTTGTCGTCGTGCGAGGCGTGGCACCGCAACTTGCGGGAAAAAAAAATATATATATATATATGTCGCTTCCTTGGCTCTGTAAGATGTTGGGAATCGGCCAAATCTCTTAAATGGGCGAGTGACTACGGAGGCCAATGATCTGAGAGATCTCTGTTTGTTAACTGCGATATCCTTATTGTGCTCGCCAGAAGTTATTGTGACGGCAAAGTTGTATATATATACGACGAATAAGTGAGGTGAAGCGATTCTTCCGTATTATTGCGACCTTCTTCGCCACGGTTACTCTTTCATTTTTTTTCCTATTCAACCACACGTAATAAATCCGACCCGAAACGTCTTCTGGCGACAAAAGAAGATTATATCAATAAAAATATTCATCATTTGAGTTTAAACTAAAAAAAAGAAAAGCATTTCCATAAAAACGTTTGATAAAATGAGTTGCTCTCATCGGCTGCAAAGAAAAACCGCCATCGATGTTAATATACTCATTTCCTTCATTTTGTCTGGTATGAACTTCTGGAGATATACGCAATCAAATTACGACAATAATAATATTAAATAAACAAACTGTACGACATAAAATTTATCTAATTCTTTCGTTGATTTCAATACTTATTTACGATTATCAGTATGGTTGACCGTACGGATTAATAATAACTATAGGTTTTCCCAATTTCATTCTGTCATAGTTATTTTATTACAAGCATATACGACCATGCCCTCGGCATAATTGGAACCTACGACCCTAGCATAGGGAGCTAGAAACGCCAACTACCTGCCTAACAAAGATTTTTGCGTGTAACTTTGAATTTTGCTCTTATTGCGAAACTAACTTTACAAATTTAGATAAAGCTCTAGGAAAAATACCGAAAACGTTCAACTGAAACCAATAAACACCGAACTAAAAGACAGGCAGATCAAATCGCAAGGATAGCAAATAACCGAGTAAACGGAGAGGAAGGCAAACGGAGGCAGAGACTGGCAAATCAAATCGCAAGAAAAAAAACAAGCCATAATTCATCAACGCAGAACATTACAATGACTTCATCGAATACATAGTTTGAGTATTCGATTGTGATACATTTCCAACGGTTCACTTTCTAGATGATTCGAATGTTCTTAATTCTCCCGATAAATTTTAACGGGAAAGCCGCTAATACTGCTTATTATTCATAAATGTGTTCTATTTATGTCAGCAATCATCTTTGATTGTGCTCGAGGCATTTCAGAACTTGAAAAAAATCTCATTATTTAAAAATCGCCTATGTTTTCGAGCATAATCTAATGGGAAAGTATCCTTTTGGTGTCAGCGGCTGGTTCCCTTTCTGCATTCTCCTCGTCCGCTGTGATTGAGATCTCGTATTTTTTCCCACGCCATTGTGCGGGAGAGGAATGTGCACTACAAGCTGAATCGTGCACTCGACTTCAGCTGCTGTCCTCCGTTTCTCGTTCTTCCTTCGAACCCTTCCTCCCTCCCCCCCCCCCCTCTCTATCTCATTCTTTCACATTAGTTCTTCATTTCCATACGTCTCTCTTATCTACCCTCTCTTTTTATTTTCACTCCGACCTGTTGTTTTATACTGCTATGTTCTATATCTGTTATTGCTTTTCTATCCTTCGATTCCTATTTACTCATTCCCTTCTCTCCCTATTTATCCTTGATACGCTTTTCATCTTTCAACATTGTTTTCCATTAATCTGCCTGTCATTCACTTCTCCCTATGTAATTGTACTTTACAGTATAACAGCGTTTCTTAAACTTTAATAATCTGAGGACCCCTTTTCATTTAAATATATTTTTGCGGATCCCCATACTATATATATATATATATATCTATATTTCTAGCTAATAGAGTATTTATTTTTCCTACGTTTTTATAAAATCACCATCGCTCTGTAGCATCATTATCTCTAAAAGTAACGTATACTTGGAATCCTGTGTGCACTTGTAACAATATTATGTTGCACGTTTTATTATTTATAATTATTAACAAGTCTCGAACATTACTCGCGGACCCCTTGACTACTTCTGGGGACCCTGTGTACGGGTGTCAGCGGACCCCAGTTTAAGAAACGCTGCAGTATAATATAGTATGGTATAGTGTAATACAATAAAGTATAGTATAGCATTAAATGTCATGAAACGAATGAAAACATGATCATTTCTTGGGTGGAATAAGAGATAAGGCAAAATTGTCCATTTTAAAGTGGCGCATTCGAAGCTAAAATAAAATTTGAATTTGCCGAAGACAAGAGGAGCGTGAATTCTTTAAACGACAATTTGTGCTGCGACCGATTTAAAAAGAGCTCAAAATAAGGGAAAGGATTACTCTTAACAGATTCAAAACGATTTTACTGTAGGGAAATTGTGGAAGAAATAAAATAATAAAATATAAAAAAATTCGCCATTTGTAGACACACTCTTTAAAGTACTTACTTACAAAATAAATCTCGCCCTTCTTAACAGCATGCCACACTTATCGATTTGATACCACACGTTCGATAAACTCGAGCGTAGACGCCGTAGCACCATCCAATTTTATCCTCAACCAAACCTTTAATTTTCCCTTTAAAAAATTTTAATTTAAAAAAAGAAACTTTCGAACGAAGATCAAACCCTTCTATCGCTGCGACCCTTTCTTTTTTTTTATATATACGATACTCCGAGATCGCGGCGTACAAAATAAAAATGACCACTTACAAGGGGCGTCCTTTTTGCATGGAAGGCATTTAGATAGACCATAGAAAACTCTTATGAGAAAGAGGAAAAAAGTGAGTTTGTGTGACTGTCTCGGTTGAAAGGCGGCCAAAATTGGAAGAAATTCCGAGAGCGCAAACAGCCGTGTAAAGACAGAGATAAAGTTTCAGACCGATGCGGTTCTCCGCTCGATTAACAAAAAAAAGTAACTTTTTTCTCTCCTCTCATTTAAGCTTTCCCATCCTCTCCCTCCCCCCCTCTCACTCTCCTTCTCCCCTTTTATCTCTTTAACCCCTTTACTCTTCTTCTCGCTCCTTTCTTTTTTCTCTCCTTCGCCTCACCTGTCCTACGTACTTACCAACTCCTTCATTTTATACTTATATGTACTCTTTAATACTCTCTTACGTGCGTCTTAAAAAAAAAGCTTTTATTACACCCTCCTTATTTGTTTGCTTTTTCTTTGTCCCCTTTTTTTTGGGTACGTCATCTCCGCCACTGAAGAGGCTGCATTCCTTTCGCGGTAATAAGAGATGCCTTCCGTTTTAAAGACGGATTTATCGCCATAAAGAGAGAGAAAGAGGAAGAGAGGAAGAGTGAGCGTAACTACTTAGGCGGCGCTCATGCGATCGCGTTACGATGCCAGGGAGAACTAAATGGTGATACTCCTTTTCCATTTTAGTCTCATTCAAACCCATTTATCCTTCATCTTCTACCTCCATTCCATTTCCCTCTAGTGCCATACGCGTACATGCTAAAAAAAACAAAATACCAAAGCTACCACCTGGTTATTGAAAATAATTTATTCAAAATTTTAGCGGCAAATAATTTCGAATCATATCATCACACATCCATATATTCTATTAGTTCGCGTTTCATCCACGCCTCAGAAACGGTGCTGCAGTCGAGCGTCACTGACATAAGAGATGTCCCAAACCCTGATTGGCTTGCCATTCAACCAATGAAAACGCCGACTGAGCATTATACCATCACGCATAACCAAGCAAATTATATAGAGGGTTGATGCTAAAAAAAAAAAACAAAATACCAAAGTTACCACACGGTTATTAAAAATATGAGAAACTTGCCACCTGAACCAGCCCTAATGAGGCCCTAAGCCTTAAGGTTTTTCGGTCAGGCCCATGTATAAGAAAACAAATTTTGTGAAACTCTTTTTTCAAAAAATGAAATGCATGGAAATAAAAACCATTTTAAATCGAAAATATATACTTATAGAAGAGAAAAGGTAAATAAAATAAGTATGAAGTCCAGTGGACACTTACGAATATGAGAGCCGCTGGTGTGTCGGAGAGACACATTTACACACGTAGATTGGAGATTTCGGGGTGTTCCCTTCGTCAGCACAAGAGAGAGAGAGAGAGACAACTGGGCAACTCCACATTTAGTGAAAAACTGAAAGGAAAAAGAGGAAGGAAAATATATCAGATTTTAGATGTAAAGTGAGCTATCAATAAATGAAAAAGTCTGCGAAAATCAGGTGCACGTTAACGAGGACCAAACGCTATAATCACGGATCTGTCTACGGACGGACTACTACAGTAATAATATTCGTACAAATACGAACGCAAGCATCCTCGTTTGAGCTAGTCTCTCTAATTCTCGTCTCCTGTTTATCTCATAATTTTTTCCTATACATATGAAATCTAATTGTAAGTGGTACAATTCACTTTGATGGTGGCTATCCAGAAGATTTTATAATAAGTTATTACTGTCGTATATTTTAAACTGCTTGATCATACTGTCGAAAATAACGTATTTCAAGTATTATAGGGTAAACAAATTGAGGAGTATATTGGGTCTGATTCTTCTTCAAGTTCTCAGAAAATATAATGAGACTCCTACTGACGATTTAGAAGACACTTCTAATGGAGAAGTGGAGCATTATAACAACAGAATGCTATGGATGAAAAAAACACGCGGCATTAGTAATTACAAAAACACGGGATGCCGACAGAAAAGGTTCTTCTAATACGTATTTGAGGTGGGAATGATGATTTATTAAGAATTACGGGATGTCGACGGTTCTTCTAAGAGAATTGCGTTGTGGGTTGGCAAGGAAACGATTACTCTTATGAAAAAAGAGAAACCCGGCGAGTTCTTTGAATAAATATGTTCCGCATTATATACCACTTATCTATATTTATTTGTGTGCTGCAATTTCTTAAGTTAACATTTCTAAAAACCTCGTATTTTACTGGAGATAAACAGTATTTTGCGAGAAATAATTTCACGTTTTAGTACATGCGCAAAAATTTCCACCTCACATTGCCAGTTATTTCGCTAATCCGGATCTTGCCCGGTACTCATCGATTTTACGCTTATGTCCCGCCAAGTGAGATACTTTTAACTCACCTATAATAGTGTACAAGCCTCTTCTTTGTTTTTTCGAGAAAGAAAAACTGTTTCTTTTTGTTCTTTGGTGTATTAAACTTTTAGGTGTATTCTTTTTTTTTTTTTAAGAGGACAGGTCATTAAAAGTATATAACACAATCTGAAGGGAGAAGAGCGATATGATCTCTTCCCTATCAATTCCCATTAAGTATTACCTTCTCCAAAGGATTCTGCCGCTTCCCTTTCTCTCTCACTCCCCTCTCTCTCTCCCACATTCTCACTCCATTTCCTCTCTCTCTCTTTCCTCCTTCATTCCTCCTTTCCCATACCAAACCCCATCCAATCCCAATAACCCTCGACTCAAATTCTTCTAATCGCTCCTTCCGATCAGAGCATCCGTTAATGGAAAACACCACCGTTTATCTTCGCCAGCGTTAATAAATCGATTTCACATCTGCTACGCAACGTGGAGAAATAAAGGTAGTATATGAGGTACACATGCATGGCCGCTCCAACCCTTGTGGTCACCGGTATGCGAAATAAAATTCGCCGCCCCTCTCCAAATCAGCAACATAGTATATACTGTAGGAAATTAAAAGCCGATGCACCATACATCGCACAAAAGTTTTCATATATATATAGGCAACTGGATGCACTACAATCTTGATTTTTAAAACAATGAGCTATTTATTTCTATTAACTCTTTAGACCAGAGTTTACCGCACTTTATTTTGGAAAACCAGAGGCTTTCGAGAATGCTTTAAGTATTTTGTTTCCGTTTGGCTTGGTTAAAGTTCCACAAAATGATTATATTCATATGTAAGAGTTCTTTAAGCATTTGGCGTAAAAAACTCTTAAGAAATTTAGAAGCCATTAACCCTTTGTATAATAAACTAGGTTGTGCATCAGCTGTATTAAGTAACTAGGGCAATTACAGTCAGGGGTGGAAATGGTTTTTCAGAACTAAATGGATTCTTCAGAATCAGTTGAAAAGGGCCACAGTAGCTGACATGGCGACGTTAAGCAAAATAAACTCTGGTATTGGGGGACCGGCGTCCACCCGCGTTCCCCCCGTTTTCATCCCTGATTAGAATAATTAAAAACTTCGCAGGAAGCATGGCAGCTTCAATTTTTGAGACGATACTGAAAATTAAGCTAGTAATAAACTGTGTTGCCAGTTCAAGATATTTGATTAGACGTATGGTAATATTTATTCAAAATGTTCAAAAAATTAAGCCTGTATATAAAATTCGATTGCAATATAATAAAATTTCTAGCAAGTTTAAAGAAATCAAATCTTCTATTCTGTAATAATTTCCATACATGATACTGCAACGTATGAATGCATTCTATGTTACTATGTAACTGTTTTTCTATTTTGATTCAAATTAAGATAGAGCCATCAAAGGATATATTAAACGGGCCTGGTTAGACTGGTAGGCAGAGCGCCTGCCTTCTAACACAAAGGTCGCGGGTTCGAATACCGCTTCGGGCATGAATGTTTTTGTCCTTGTTATTGTTGTAACACTCATTGTAAAGGCCGTGAAGTGCTGTTTATGAGCTGGTGAAAACAAATACATAAATAAAAAGATTTTAATGATTTTTTAATGAAAAGAACAGTATGACGCCACGGCGAAAACCATTTACTGCAGCTTTGTACATTAAATCTCAAGGTGGAGATTTCTGTTATTACAATGCATCTAAACATGAGAAAAAGAAAAGCACAATATTGATTATCGGAAATGGAAGTTTGTAAATAAATTACCTCTGGGTTCGCAATTGTTATTTCGGAAACAATTGCTTTGGGAAAACCCTTCACCGAAATAAGAAGATTATCGCTTTGTTAAAGGGGTTCCATGGGACCTCAGCCCTCGAGAAGAATGGCTATAGAGTTCAACTCCGGGAAAAACCCGCAGCGTAGACGCCAAAGGTCAGAGCTACCGTATTGCTCTCCCCTCACTGATTCGATCACCTCTAACGCCTTCTCCCAGATAAGGGGTGTAACAACACACAGAAACCCATCTCAGCGGGTGCTCCGGTTTTCCCCGTTACCCCCTTCCATTTTCGTAGGTATGTGCTAAGAACTTCGAAAGGCGAATTTCGAACGCACCCGCCCTCCCTCGACTCGTCTTTTGGCCGCCCCAAAATCCCTCTCTCTGGTCGCCCTACCCAGGGCCGTGCCGATGGGTGAGGCTGCCTCCCGAACGGGGGCGCCAAAATTTGACAAAAATGAAAACCTATCAAAATAAATTCATAATGCCAGCGAGGCCAGAGGGTGTCATATTATATCTCGCCTCAGGCGGCAAAATGTCTGGCCACGGCCCTGGCCCTACCTCTCAGGCCGCCCCACCTCTCCGGCCGCTGGTGTGCCATGCACACAACTCGACACCCGGTTGAGGCGGCCCTGCACACTTGTATTCTTTACCAGTTGAACTCAGTTAATATAATAGTGATTTACATAAACCGTTAAGGACAACATGTTCCTGTATGTTTTTTGTGTGTTGGAGAAGATACTCATGTGTAAGGTTGAAGGACTGCCAACTAAGCCAAGGTCATGCAATCTACATCCGCATCCGGCCCACTAGAGCATTTTATGCGGGCCGAGAAACTTTGGTATGCAATATTTATTGCAGATAATTTTGTACATTTTAAGATTATATATATGTTGTTGTCTTAACACATATCCTGATGAAGTTTCAAGGCTAAAAATATTTCAAACTTGTTTTTCATATTTAAAATCATGTAAGATCTCTTGAGTAAGTTTCGATGTAAAATCTCATCCAGCCCGCCAAGGCACTTGCGACTTCTAATACAAAGCGCTCACACGTATGAATGCGGTCCACCACGTAAAAATATTACACGCCCCTGAACTAAGCCAGTCTCCATTCTCTAGTTAGGATATTTACGTTGAGGAAAGGGCTGACTCGGTTAGTAAGCCTTACAACACTAGATGTTCTCACTGAGGCACAAGAAAGTGAGATAGCTGTCAAATATTGATCATAATATTTAGTGTTCTTATTTAAGATACTTGCAGCTTAAAGTTATGGAGGGGAATCCGAATTTGAGAGGACGGCAAAATTTTTGTAATGCAAAGTAGATTCCGGAAGTTGAGGTACATCACGTGTTAGGGAATTTTTTTTTTGCGTGAGAGTCAAAGTTTAGGGGACGATTTTATTTTGATCAGAAGACTACGGAAAAGTTTTGGTTTCCAAGGATTAGAAGTTCTTCTTTGAGTCCCTAATACTTTCAAATTATAATGCTCTGACGTTTTTTTTTGCGTAACGTTTTATTGCCTGCTGATGAGAGCCGGTAAAGCGAGTTTGTCTTTCGGATCGTTCATAAATTTCATAAGGCGAAGTTAGGGAAAAAGAGTAATAGATTTTTTTCGTTTGGTACATTTTTGTTTTTTTTTATGCATGAAATGTTATTAGCATGGGCAGAATAAAATAATGTTTCAGAGAAAATAGATTTCTCTCTCTGAGAAAACTTGTCATCAACTTTTTGGTTAAACTACACTAATATGATAGCTGATTCGACCTCGGCTACTTTGATATAATTATTCTGTATTATCTTTTCCTTTTAATTACAAGAGGCTTTGTCATATTTTTCTAGCTAGTTTCCAAACTTGCACTGACACTCTTTTACATCAGATTAACACGAATCTCTTACGTATTATTCGCGTCTTGAACATCATCCTGGTAACTTACTAACTTTACGTACACCAAATTAGCATATCGAATTTTAAATTTTTTCTTCGAAATTCCTCTCCTACGAAATTTTCCATCGGTCGTTTTAGATTTCTCGCAAAGTTTATTCTCAAGCCAGTTGCTCGAGCTAAAGCTAATTAAAATATTAAAATCTCTCTACAACACAGAAACACAATTCTAATAAGAATTCTTTTGTGGCACTTGCACAAAACTACTGTATCAACAATGAGGTTAAAAAGGGATTTTTTGAGTCGCATTACCATAAGTTACCAAGTTTTTACTATCACTTCTATGTAAAGCAACTTGACGAAAATTATCACCACATGAAAAACGAAGTACATAGTTCTATGAGACGACCGATGATGGTGCGTCGTCGCGTAAAATGAAAAATGTCGCACACAGCCACATGTTAGAATTTAAGGAGACTTTCGCTTGTTCCTTCGAACGCATTTCATTCCAAGAACCACAGAATTTATCTTCGAAACACCGCAGATCCCTTTCGATTTGTCACCATCGAAAAATAAACCAACGTCATAAATTAAGAAAATTAATTTTCTATATTACAGTCACTTGTTACACTTTAAAATATGATCTGATAAAATTTGTTTCTTTTAAACCTCCAGAAAGATCTTCACTCCGTGGCACACAGATGTACTAGACGGATGGACAAGTGAACGGAAGAGGTGTTAGGTAATTATCACTGTGGCATGTTGTTTATTTCGATTCTCAGTTAACGTATTCCATGATAAATTTTACACTTAGCTGAGAAAAGTTAGAACATTTCAGATACGGTGGCAGCGCAAAATCCAAACTGAAGATGGGTTGGAAAGTTTAAACACGGAAAAAATCTGTAACCTACTACATGTTAATTGATGTATTTAAAAATCCCTACCACAATATTTTAGTAAGTCTGTCTGTTCCTTTATTCACGCCACATTTCTCAACCGATTCCGACCAAATTTGGTAAGATTATAGGGGACTCTAAGGGGAAGGTCAACGCTGGATTTTAGTGTTCGTATGTCAGTTTGATTCAAAATGGCGGACGATTTAAACATTAAACTACGCGTATTTTCCCGAGTCTTACTATTGGTTTGAATCAATTTTTGGTACGATTGTGGAGGGCTCCCAGAAATAATTTATATGTGGTTTATGTTTCTATCTGCTCTTTTTATTCAAAACGGCAACCGATTGAATTCTTATACCTTGTGTCATTTAGAATTCCGACCGAATTTGAACCAAATTTCTCCGGACAACGCCGGGTATTTCTGCTAGTACTTTATAAGTAACGAAAAGTAATTGCTTAAAAGTTCCGGTTTCCATTCAGTCAGTTCAGTCTTGTTTGTCACACCGCCTCATGCGATATTTTTATGCTCCACTAAAGTGAAGAAGGAACAGATATACCTGTAAACACATGCATTATAAGAACCGGAGTGTATTTTTAACTATCATTTCAAGTTCCATTTGACTAATTTTATGAGTTATAAAAGTATGCCACTTGACTTCAAGGTTTCAGTATTTTTCATACTTGTGCATCTCGAAAGCGTATTATTATGGAAGTTCATTTACGATCGAAGAATGTTAATGGACTATCTCACATAGTGAAAGAATTTCTCATTATCGTTAGTTTCCACTTTTAAAACGTTGCAAAAATGTCCGTACATTTTCCCTTCCCATTTTAAGTAATTAGTCAATAATTTCGGTCATTTCCTATACCATTATCGGTGAATTTAATTTTCCTCGATTCCCTTAACGCCAATTCGTGACTTGGTACTTCATCATCTAGTGGGAGAGCTACCCGTGTAGTGACGCGTACCCAGGATAAATTAGCTCTTTGGGGCAACGTCCGCTGCGCTGGAGGAAGAAGATCGAGCTAATTTTTATGAAAATAAAAAAACATGATACAGCCCTGAGAGTGAATTTCACGCCCTAAAAGTCGATTATCCTCGCGAAATTATAGTAAAATTGAAAACGATCGAGTCGTTTTTAAAGCATCTCCCGCGAAGAATTTTTGTTCCATTTAAACGCGGAGCGATTGACGCGATCCGGTAATTAAAGCCAACTCTTCTCACGGGAATTGAAGGGAAGAAAATTTTTTTTAAAAAAACAAAACAAAACAAATGAAGGAGGGAAATTATTTTTAAAAACAAAAGAACTCTGGAATCCGCTTTCGTCGCCGCCACCCCCTTAATCGATCCGTCTTTTTACACGCACGGCGAGATGAGGTGTCTGATCCGCGCGCGTGAAGAAAAAAAAAGGAACTTTTAATGGAGCTAGGAGTACATGCGTTGGAACACGGTTCATTTTCTCTTCCTTTTTTCTTAGATGCCGCAAATTTCTTCACCTCGTTTCCTCCCTCCACCTACCACCTATCCGTTTTAATGGACCGCGGAATGTATTCAAAATGGCCTCCCTATCAATTACCACCTTTTTATTCGGCGTTAACAATTATTTTTTGCCCCGTTTCCGCCTCGATTTATGTTACCGCCTCTTAATTCTCCCTTACCTTATTCATCCAGGAAATTTATGGTCATTTTCATTATTGTTTTTTTTAAATGTTTGATCGAACCGTCAACTAGACGGCTAATGTCGAAGATATATCTTTAAAAATAAAAATCTTTCTGATTAGGAAGGATTGGTTGTTTTTCTCTTCGTCTCATTTTGTGTCTTCCAATGGCGCTAACAATGGTACGTCGATAAAAAAATATCGGGTTTATGTTCCCGGTGTTTCTTTCACCTAACCTACATTAAGAATGCATGCATTATAGCAAGAAGTAAAAAAAAAACCCAAATTCTAATGTCATCAACATTCTATTTTTTTTAATCTTTCCAATCACGGAGAACAATGTGTTTATCTTTCGATAAATGATATCATTATAGGACGCTTGAGGATATAACGATTAAATTAAGCAGCAGGAATTAATTGATTTTTTTTAACCTGGCCGGTCCAATGGAAAAAAAATAAATTATCATCCGAGTTTGTTTTACTTTAATTTTTAATGGCTGACAACGAAGCTCCACCGTAAAACAAACGTGATTTGAGATATATTAGAATGAATTATGGATCGTTTTATTGTAAAAAAAATTATAACTAAGCAAAAAACAATTCCTGGTGATATTATTGCAGTAAAATTAATTACCCTGTTATAAAAAAAGCATAATTGTTAACATTAAATGCTGGTGTTTAAAAAAAATATTTTAAATAAATAGCAAAGAAATATGAATCGATTTTTTGTAAGAAAAATTTCATTTGAAGCAAAAAGACAATAGAATGAACTTTTGATGTAATTATTGACGTAAAATAAAAAACTCCGTTACAAAAAAACATAAATATTAACTTTAAATCCCAACATTTCTTTTTCGAAAAACCTTTTCGGCTGAAGTTCATTTCCTGCTGGCTTTGAGATTGGTGACGTCTTTATCAGAAAATATGATCTTATCCATTGGAAGGAAAAAATTAATCAAAAGTGACATTCATAGCTAGAGAGATGACTTTTTTTTAATCAGACATATTTTATTTTACATAGTTCCCTCCGATTAACTTATTATGTTTGACAGGACTTCAACAATTAAGTATACAGTATAAATACAACGATTACATCGGCATCTTCTCCTGCTAAATACTGATGCAAGAAGTTCATCAATTATTCATGCGAATCTCTTTCGACGCAGGCAATTCGTCTTATTTTTTTTTTCTTATTCTTAACGAAAGAGAACATGACCTCCTTGAGGAATGAAATGGGGGGAAATGGGGAGGATGAGGTCATGGCCGCGGGAGTCCTCTTCTTTCAAACCAATGAGCGCTTTTCAATCTCCCTACCGCCGACCCTCACACAACACCTCTTGCATAAATTAAGACGGACGCTTAAAACGTATTCAAATCAAATCGGAATAAATTACCCCGAGGCTTTTCGACGTTAAAAACGAGAAGATTTAAGAAAATCCCGATTATTTATTATTATTATTTTGGTCGTTCACCTAACTCGAAATAAAATGCCACGTACGGAGTATAGCATTATATGGAGCAGAGATGAAAGTATACATGAAATATTTAGAAAGCTTTGAAATGGCGAAGGATGGAAAGGATTAGCTGGATAGATGGGGTAACAAATGAAGAAGTGCTAAAGAGGGTGGATGAAAAAATAAAAAAAATACTACAGGTAACAAAGCAGAGGAAGGCTAATTGGTAAGGGAACATACTGAGAAGAGATAATTAATTGGGGGAAAAACAGAAGGAAAAAAAGGAATAAGTTGGAGGAGGGGATTGAAAATATTGATGAATTAAAAAAGGAAGAAGTTGCAAACGAATGAACAGTACGCCTCGGGATAAAAATAGATGGAGAACACAGTTTTATCTGGAATAAGGGGCCTGTCCTCGAACAGAGAACAATAAAAAACCGAACCCGTTTTTTTTTAAATAAAAACGATTTTTTTGCTAATCGAAATTTCTAGTACAGTCTTGGGATAACGAATGGAACTTTTTATTCATTTTCCGACGTCCACTTTTTTTTTATTGGCGTGATCATTACAATGCCCGCTATGCACTAAGGTATGCTTTGCCTTATAAAGCCAAAAAGGATTCAATCGAGGATTTTTTTCTGCCGGAAAAGGTATGTACTAATTCGCACGCTCTTGTTTTTCTTGCGAGGAGATATTATTAGCATTCCTGACCACGCCCTCACTCCCTCCGTTCCCTTTATTTTTATTTTTTCCACGCCCCACCCTTCCATTTTACTCCCACCCCCACTCACCCGCGCACACACACACACCTGCCCTCAAGCTATCCTCTTTCTCTGCCGCCAAACCCCCAAGGCCTCTTTCTCTAACACCTGCCCCAACTCTCTCTCTCTCTCCCAATCCGTCCGTCTCAATCTCATCTCTATCTCAACTCCACAACTCATTCCCTTATCTCCTTCCATCACTTGACGTTTCAAATCTTTCTTATTTTCTGTTTTTTCATACATGTAGTATATATTGAAAGTCTTGTAATCGCGAAAAAGTAGTGTTCGAGATTTTGACGGAAATACCCTTTATTTAGCATTTTCGCGGTTAGATAATATAAGTGATATTTCAGGAGTGGAAAAGGAAAACGTTTATAGTCTCTCCTGCCCATAACTAACATTTAGAAACCCGGACAACATTTAAAATCCAGTCCGGACGTCCCTGGACAGGAGAAAAACCCGGACATGTCCGCGGAAATTCGGACGCATGGTAACCTTAAGAAAGGACAAGGAGGTGTAAGGAAACGCAAAGTAACGAGCATGATTTTTCAATTGTCCATCTTTAGAAGTACAGTACCTTCCTAAAAACTATACATCTTTCATGTTTCAGTATAGCTTTGACGTCATAACCTAAAAAAAAGGCAAATAATTTAAAGATTCAAATAATTTGTTCGTTATTTCTAATTATCCCTATTCCCCGAATTCTATCTTTACTTTCTCCATACATAGTATGAGGAAAGTATTGTGATCACGAAAAAAATCGACTTCGAGATTTCAATGAAAATACACGTTTTAAGGTCCCTAGAACACGTTTAGACTATTTTCGGAATAATGTCTGTGTGTGTGTGTCTGTGTGGATGTATGTGATTGTGGTTGGTTGGATGGATGTATGTGATTTTGGGCGCTCTAACTCAAAAAGTACCTGTCATATTAATACCAAATTTCACATATAACACTTTAGCATGAGCACAAAGAACTGATTAGTCTTTGGACAATAACGGTTTACCGGAAGTCGAGGTTTATTCGAAACCCGATGCGGTTTTTGCGATATTTCTCCGTTAAAACATCATTATTGTATATACAATTCTATACAAGGGTTATAGAGAATGTAATTTCATACAACTTTCATTTGAAACAATTTTCCATAGCAGTTATTGTTTAGGAATTATTTATAAATAATCGGTTTTTCGGTTTCTGTCAAGTATCTCCTTAAAAACGTCGTTATTCGTAATCTTACTGAGGACCAAAGTTGTAGATTTCTTCCAAGTTTTGTTTGAAACAAATTTTTGTAGAACCATCCATTTCGAAGATATTTTGCTTATTCTTAAATTTCCAATATACAGCGCCGCCACCATGTAGCGGCGAATTATGTACACATATTCAAAATATAATTTATCGCAATAAGGACGACTGTATTCTTTTACGATACGAAATAATAATTTTGCCTCATAATGCTATTCATAATAATTTAAATATCTATATCCCAAATATGGAGAAAGTCGTGTGTTGGCCACATCAGATTTTTTTAATCTCAATCTCGCGCAAATATTAAGAGGAAAAAATAAAAAAATGAATTTACCCGTAAGCTAGCAAACCACCTGCTCCCTCTATCCACCCGTCCCCTCCTGTCCCTCTCCAACCCTTCCTTTTCTGTTATTCATGGCTCACTACTCTGCACCTGATGATGACTCTACGAACCGAAGCTGTGGTCGTATTCGGTGCCGTTGCGTGGAAACCTGCCCCCCCGAGGCAAAAAGACAAAATGCCGCTTACGGTTCACGACTCAAGAGGAACAGATCTGCAGCGACACTGCTAGTAATGTCGCCCTTCAAATAAAAAGTGCCAGCTGAGGCCGTCGTGTAGTTTAGTGGTGTCCAAATAAATGTATGTATCTGCAGCGGCGGATTTAAGGGTGGGACGCAGTTGGCGCGCACCGGGCGTCCTTTGAAGAAATGGGACCCGAAGAATTTATTTTAATCTATACACTCAGAAATATTAAATATCTCCTTTTAAAATACACGAAGGAAAATATATTTTTTGCACTGCGGATGGTTTACTTGTTAAGATGTGGGATCAAATAAAGGGGTAGCCTTTAGGTGAGGTTTCAGTATCTATTTAGATTGCAGGACCCCCAATTGTTTAGCGCCAGGTACCTCAGAACGTTCAAATCTGCTACCGCGTGTCTGTGAAATAATTCAGAGCAATTTTTGTGGCATGCTACATTTTTATCGCTTTGAGTAGTATGTAATTCGTTCTATATTTAAGAAACAGTTAAATATTAACATTACAACGTTACGGAAACAATTCCAACAACTTTGCTTTGGGACATAATTAACAACAGGGGTACGTGGCATTTTCTTTGTCATGGGCCACGTTCGCGGATATGAAAGATTTATAGGGCCGCATAAGTAATCCTGAGAACTTCAGCGGGCCGCATATATCATAACACGCTTAGAGATTCTGTGGTCTAACATTGGTGAAAAGCATACATAAGTTATACATTAATTATGCTAATTAACTGAAAACAGGAAAGGAAAAACCAGTCATAAAACATTTGAGACGGACATACCGAGAAAACGCGGAACACGAGACAGAATAATGAATCGATTGACGTAAAAAACGAAGCACCTATCTGTTTCCGTTTAGGAGGAGTTAAGAGACAAATCGAACGCATAAGCGATATTTTTAAACCACTATAAATATGAAATTTTTTATGTTAAATTTGAATTTTTTAAAATCATATTTTCACGGGTCGCCGACCCCTGATTTACAACATGCCTCTATTTGTCCAGACGAAGAGGTTAGAATACTAGGACAGATTGAGAGTGTGGTAGCGCGTGTGAAAAAAAGATTTTCCACGCTTTGTACGGAATGAGAGAGAGAGAGAAAGAAAAAAGCATCCCAAAAAAAAATGATTGGCGAAATGGCCACCAGAGGCCGTCCCTCTCCTTAAACCTTCGTGATCGCTGTCCTTTTCTGGTACGTTTAACGCCACCAGCATGCGAATGGGGAGACTTTTCGAAAAACCGGCTCGCCGACAAGGGTGCTATCTCTTGTTCGTTTTACGGCCAGCCGTAAAGCATCATGGGCCTGGCGAAAAACCTTTTAACGTCCCCGCCTGGGTGTAGTAAATATACGTATATGAGAAACGGACTGATCAGAATGCTTTGATTAATCCCCTCCGGTAAATATTCACCGGCGTAAACGACTGACATTCGCGGTTTTCCTGACGGTTTTATTTTTCTTAATTCCGAGAAAAATTCTCTTTCGATACGCAAATTGGAATATTTTTTTTTAAACTGCGATAACTTTTAAAAAATAAAGAACAAAAGAATATTGTTTTGGGTATTTTATAATTTATCGAAATATATATTCATTTATTTTTTCTGGACGTAATTCCTGCGTCGTTTTGTCGGTCGTAAACGTTAACAACCGCCAAATCTTTTTTTTTCGTTTTTTTCCACGTACTATAACCCTCATAAACAACGTTTTTTATGTGTTCAAACGGGAGAGGTTAATAAAAAAAAGAAAATCTTTCTCTTTCGCGAATAAAATTTTTTCGGGATGACATTTTTTAAAAACTGTTTGAAGCTGTGATTCTGCAGTCGTTCAGTTCGTTGTGTCACGAGAACGTAGGCTATGCAACGTTACGTCGATTGCCTTTCATCTGAGGAAATTCTGTATTTTAAATACCGTATCTGCCTGAATATAAGGCGACCCCGAATACAGGGCGACCCCCCATTTTCCCACCGAGAAAACTAGAAAAAAATTATTTGACAAAAGCTTGAATAATCAAAATTAGAAGGTCCGAATATAAGGCGACACCCCCTTATCTGAGGGACAATTTTGGAAAACAACCTCGTCTTATATTCGGGCATAGGTATACGGTAATTTAGAAACAATTCCGAGTTTTTCAAAAACTTTGTTCGAATTGACGTCAATCAAATGTTTTAAAGACTGCAGTCGACACTTTTGAAAATTTGTTAATTTAAAAATATCTAACTTCATAAACGTTCACGGATAGCGAAACCCGTGTGTTGATTCTTGTTCAGAATCTTGCCTTCATAACCGCCGGAATCGCTCTCAATAAGCGATTCTTCCTCTCTTTGAGCATTCGGAGTTTTTATGTCAAATAAAATTATTAGGGTAAATTAAGAATTAAAATTTTTATAGAAGATCAGTACAAACGGAACCCAAAATACGAGGGTGAGTCAAATGAAAACCTTAAAAGTGCAAAAAAAAATGTGGAAACTACTGTGCGCAGTTGTAGGCACAATATGTCGTTACCAAAGGTTAGACACACGTACTCGTAAAATTGCACCGAGTAGTTAGAAGCAGTAGCGTACCAACGCCTTGGCATTGGGGCAATTGCCAAAGGTGTACGCGAAAAAAAAACAATTTATTTTTCTTGCTTTACTTTCGAAGGAAGGAGCTCGAAATCGAAACAACGGGGACGATGGGTGTAGCTTTCTTTCCTACCTAATATCTTCATTATTTAAGGTTTATTTCATAAATTTCTAATTAGATATTAACCATATCACTTTATTATGCATTGATATAGAATACCTATTTCTGAAAAAAATTGTATTTTTAGTGACATTTCGTATTATTTTGTGCTCCACTCCATACACCACGCCAAGAAGAATGATCTCATGGAACTGACTGGCCGGTAGGTGTACCAAAAATAACGTAATTGCATACTTTCGTTCCGTTCTTGGTTAGCTCCGCGAGAAAACTTAATATTTCGCACAATGCGTGTACGGTTGCAGAACTACTGCCTATTTATATGTATGTTTTCCATAAATTCCTTGTTTTCGTTGACATTTTTTATCGCAGGTATCTGAATTTTTGTCAGCACAGAGATAAATATTTATTTTTCAAATTCATTGTTTCAGCTTTTAAAACGTTCTATTACTTTAGATCAGTGGTCTTCAACCTTTTTTGAGTCACCGCCCACTTTTACCATATGTTGTCCTTTGAAATAAGTTCACCGCCCACCCAGTGGCGTAGTGAGGGTTTCTGGCGCCCGGGGCAAAGAAGAATTTTGCGTCCCCAGTAGCAAAGCGATTTACGGAGGTATGGTAACCCTAATACTAGTGAGATTGTCGTTAGATGAGATTACCTACCGAATACGGTCTCAGTGGTAATAACAGTGTTTAAAAATGTATGATGTTATATATTTGATAAAATTAAACTTAAACTTAAGTCAAGTAGGAGGAAAATTTATATTTACTGTTGCTTAACTTTACCCGACATATCTGACTTGACTCAAAACAAGGCTTGCTTTACAAATTTTTAATAGTTCAAGTAGATTAATACAGCATAAAAGTTGAACTTTTGCGGTTGATCCCTCTCATTGTCAGTATGGCTGAAATCTCGTGTTATGTACTTGGCGAGTTATACTTGGCTCCTTTCACTTAACCACTTTCACTCCAGGAAACAATACTACCGATCCACTCGGACTTCGAACCAACTGACTTCGAACCAACTCGAAGGAGTAACTAACAATGATTAGATCCAACTGACCAAGTTCTTGAACTTCTTTATTTGTATCTAATGAGGCGATGGATAGGCGACTGTGTCTGGCACCTCTCAAAAGAGGGTCCAGCGATTTAATACAGTGTTCAAATACGGCGCACCCCACCGTGTCTGGCCAATTCCATTTGAATATAAACATTTTAAGGGCATCTGCATTTGAAGAGCTGTCCGTGGGAAGAGAGAGTATACTTAGTATCTCTTAATAACGCTTCTCTTTCATTTTGCTGCGTTCCCCATATAATGTATCAAATATCTGAGTGAAGGTATCCCGTTGGGGATTTTAAACCACTGGCCGCTTTTCAGCATTTCTTTCCTAAATGGCACATACTATTTAGGATTACCATATTCTGAACATAAATCCCGGACAAATTTAATTTTAAACCTAAAATGTAGTATAATTAAAAAAAACACAGTATCTAATTGCTTAAGTCTATAGTGTTAAGATTTTGATGGTATAACCAGAAAAAAGTTTTATTTGCTAAAATCTCAGTAAATTTTAATAAAATCCGGACGTATGGTAACCCTAATACCAGTGGGATTGTCATTAGATGAGATTACCGAATACGGTCTCAGTGGTAATAACAGTGCTTAAAAATTTATGATTTTATATATTTGATAAAATTAAACTTAAACGCTTTGCTACTTCTGCGAGAGACTCCGACCACCCTCATGGGCCTTTCGATTTTACCGCAGCATGGATACATTGTCGCTAGTATAGTATGATATGATACTATAGTTAACGACAAACGAACTGTAATAGTTGTACATAAAATAGTTGTACAGAATATGTGTGCGTATCATTAAGCTTTTTTATAGAATGTTATTTTTCAAGTGTAAAAATTAGAATAGCATTTAGTGAGTTCTTTAACGCCCACCAAAAATCCGAAAACGCCCACTGGTGGGCGCTATCGCCCACCTTGAAGACCACTGCTTTAGATCAAGGCCCCGAACTACGGCCCGGGAGAGGATTTTATCTGGCCCGTCGGCATATCTCGGCCATTTGGGGTAGTTCTAAGGTTTCCAAATTTTTTGGACATCTTATACTTTCATTAAGACTAAAGTAATATTATGTGCAAACAGACGGCAAAATAGCTCAACTTTCGTAACATTGTATCATATTCTCCTTACGTAGTTGTATCGCTTCTTTGAATGCTGCCTCCGTTTCTGCTTCCATCATTGTTAAAGTTACAATTTGTCACAATTAAAAGGCGCGGAGCCAAGGATTTGCCAAGGGCGCCTAAAACCTAGGTACGCCCCTGTCTAGAAGCCTTAAAAACGCCCCTGATAGTAGATATAGATAGAAATGATAGAATGCCTTGTATCAATGCAGATTATGCTGCTGGAATACAGCACCTGAACGTTGACATCTTACTTCCCCAAAAAAACTAAAATCAGCTACTTACATAGTACATGCTTAAAAACTTGGAAATTAACGAATATTTTCGATTTTTTAAAAGATACACGATCGTGATTCGTTCCGTGACGACGAAGGTGAGTAAAAAGAGGAAATAATCACCACAGGCCTTTCTGCTGCCCCCATCAATTAAGGACATGCAAATTTTGACGCGCGCTCCATATTACGTCATAGTCCCTTTTAATCTTTCGCCGGGCGTCAATTTTCGCCTGAATGCTTCCGATGATTCCCCTGCAAAACAAACGCGTCACCTTCCTCCATTACCAGCCCAACCCCCCTCCAGGTCCGAAGATGTATGATAGATCCGTGCTTTTGATCCCTTCATTATGGCGTTCCAGCGAATGCATGCGGGCCAATCGCGTTAAATTATTCCTTTCATTAAGGTGTACCAAATCGCACGAAATCGCCTGCTGGAAATTTGAAACCAGAATGCGCTGCCTTTGATTTTGCGAAAGAATTTTGAAAATGTGAAACATTGCCTGAGGTTACCTTATTGATGTTCACGTGCTCTCTACGGTGCAGGCGAACTTTTTGACTCGGGGCAATGCCAAAAAAACCCCCGCCCCGATTCTTTTATAATAATATACATTCAAATCGTTAGTCAAATATTTCCATACAGTCATACAGTTTCAATCCGACAATGTTTTTCAAAAAATTTTACCAGCGATTTGTATGTCGGCCGCCCTTTCGTTTCACGCCCTGGGCGAGGTAATCCCCGCCCTTTGTTGCGGTACTGTCTGGGTTGATAATAAAAAAAATAATCCGACTGATCACTTTTAAAAAATCAATTTCCGTTTAGAAAAAAGGTAATAGCACGTGTTTGGTGAAAGAAGAGGTTCAATGCATAAATTAAACTCTCTACAACAGTGTTCTACCTTTATCGCGCGACTCGAAATTAAACATTTTAAGCCCGCCGCCGTTCGATAAATTATTCTGCGGTATTCGCAGGCACAAATATACGGAATACTCACGCAAAAAGAACGGGTCTCCATTTGAAGGATTTTTGTATATCCTGTTTTTTTTTTGTTTTAAATAAATAATTTCCTCTAAAACATCAAATACAGGTTTAAAAATGAAATTCTTAAATAAAGAACGTTCTTAATGTAGTTAAAAGCTGCCTTTCAGCAAACACTTTCAACTATAATTGACTTTTTTTTAAAGGATAAACACGGGGTGACTCAGTTTCTGTTGCCAAACGAAAAAAATAATATAGTTTAAAGCTGCCTCGTTGCCGGTCACTTTCAGCACACACTTAAACGCTAAATAACTTCTTTTTTTAAAACTCTATGAGGATATTCACAGAATGTCTCAAAATAATTTCATCTGCGTAATTATCATAGGAACTTATTACACTATCCCCACGAACCCTTCCAATGAAGATACCTCTCTCGTACATTATACGTCACCGTTAACACCTATCTTTGCTTGATATAATTATTTTCGGTTAGTAATCCTCTCGAGCGCTCACCTCTCAGAATAAAACTTTAAACAGGTTCTTTTTGTTCTGCTTCGGATAAAATAATTGTTGAAGCGAACAATTATTACCAGTTTTCTGAAAAATTCAGATAATCAGTGTGTGCATGTGTCTGTATGTAAGAGGAATTTTGTGGGCGCTTTAACTCAAAAAGTATTTGTCATTTCAGTACCAAATTTCAAACATAATATTTTCATATTAGTGGCTAGAATTGATTAGTTTTTGGACAATATAGGTCAACCGGAAGTTGATGTTTATTCTAGTTTTTTCCGTATTTTCAAATATCTCCTTTAAAAAACTATTTTCATAAATAGTTTTTACCATAAAAGTTGTAGAGAATAAAATTTACTACAAGTTTTGTTTGAAATACGTTTTCATAAAGCCGATAGTTGAAGATATATTTTGATTTTTCTTCGAAATTTGTGGTAAATACGTCGCTAAGTGATAACAGTTTCCGCTGCTATGGCAAAACTTTCTAATTGTTTGTAGCGGTGCGTACGCCTCCAAGGACGATATTAAATAGTCATGGAAACAGCTAACAATTTTCTTTACTTATTGTATTTTTAAATAAAAACTATTGAAAATGTATTTTAAAATGATTCTCGCGTGTAGTCGCTGATAAAATAATTATTTCTGAGAACGTTGACGTCGAGAGAAATCATATTCGTTGCTCTGTATCGATAAAGTCATGCGTTGGCCACGGCAGATTTTTTATTTAAAGCAGCGTTCTTTTATTCAACTCTTGGACAAAACGAACCGATGCGATTGCATTAAATGCGTACGACACGCAATTAATCTGTTGCAATAAAACAATTATAGTTTTAAAAATAAACTTCAAAGCATCAGCATACAGTACCGTACAAGATAGTCATGTACAACTAAATTTAAATCTCATATTAATGAAGTGTTTACCTAATGTATGAAACATTTTCATCCGCTCGAAAAACTTTTACCGTTGGTCAATCACGAGCGTGGCACAAAAAATAAACACTCGGTCGATCGTATCGATTCAAATAATGACTCTCTCTCTCTTTTGTAATGATGTGAATAATCTCATTTTATTCTCAATTTGTTCCTCCATTTTTATAGCGACTTTTTTATATTTACCACCTTGCGGACATGTTTTTTTTTTATACCCTCTGACCTATAAAAAGCGAACGATTTCGGTCTTCTTTCACAGACGAATGTGCGTTTTCCATACACGCTCCCTCTCTCATCCAATATACCAAACAACGGCCAAGATAAGCGAGATGCTGTCTAGATTGGACCTCAACCTCTCTTCTCTTCCTCCTACTCTTAAAGGCGCATTTCTCCTTCCCATGATGCCCCGCGACGAGTGGGATGAGAGGAGTCGGAGGGGGTGGGGTCGGCGGCGGATGAAAAGGGAGGAGGGAGGGACGACCCGTAAAGGGCCATATCCCTTTGGGCCCCTTTTGGAGTGGAAGAAATGGGGGCACGCCCATCCTGGCACGTCCCGCCATGCGCCTCCGGGTTATGCGTTGCTCCTATCCCTCCTTTTCTCTCCTATACCCCTTTTCCATTCTTCCCATTCCCCATTTCCTTTCCTTCTCCTCCCTAAATTTGCCTCCTGGGAACTTGCAGAGGCGGATCTCCTGTACGAATGTTCTCGCTGCCACGGGAACTAGCGGTGTGAATCAATACGCGCATAATTCCATTTCGCTTTATCGATCGATGATGTAATAAATCTAGGCGAATCGTATAACGGTAACACCTAGGGCAAATAGAAAGGATGATGAATTATAATCAGCAGGTGTACCTGAAACGGAGTTATACGTTATACATTTCAAAAGAAATGACAATCTATGTTCATATTTTTCCTAACCTTCATTTTTTTATATTCCGTCGCGCGAAAACATTGGACAGAATCTGTCATCTTGCATAATGTCGGGAGAACTCGCGCCATCCATCCTCGCGTACGTTCAAGCGTTAGAAAGAGCAGACAACAGCATATTCCCTACTTCCAATCTTTTACTTATATACATAGTATCAACTTTTGTTATTTTTACCTTCCCTTCCCTTTGAAATGCAATCCTTGTTTCAAAAAAAAAAACTAATATCCACTCTTTTCGGTACAAAAACTGCACCTTTTTCAAATCTTTTATTTAGCTTTTTTCGCGATGCTGACTCAATGCCCTCCTACTCGGAAATTTTCCTTAAAGGAAGTGCCCACATTTTTTGTATTTAAAAAAATAATTTTCCTCAAAAGTAAATTTTTCGATGCGATTACGAAGGGATTTCGCTTTATCCTTCTTCTTTTTCCTACTTCCACCAAAACGGGAGGAAGTAAATACTTAGATAAGATTTAGTATTCGCTTTTTTATAAATAAATACAACTCCATCAATAAACCCAAACATAAATTCCATTTTTTCGATTTCCTGTTTCCATTACCTAGAGTATATTATATACCTATGCAGATATATTTTTTTCCTTTCTTGCTATGTGACATATGTCTCTCTTAAAATTTCAAGGCGTCAATAATATCTTAATGTAATGTAAAACGTTAGCTTTTATATTAAAGAGATAGCAATGAAAAATCTTTTGGGACATATGTAAAAATTTCTGTCTCACGTTTGTGATCTCGGATGTGTACGTTGCAATAGGTTAATTCATATCTAAATCCAAGATTAGTGTTACAAATGTATCAAGTCAGAAGTGATCTGTTTAAAAGACTATCTGAGATTAAACACGGAGTTGTCAATATTTTAAAATTATATCCTTTTTTTAAGTAATCGTACAAGATATCAGTTTTCAATCTACCTTGAAAACATACATACATAAATAAAGGTCAAGTCAGTATAAAAGTTGAATAAAAATATACGGAAAAAATCTCATAAAATGCGTCTCATTTACGTAGATTTTCTTTAATAAATCGACGATAAGATCTGAGATGAAATGTTTTTTTTAAATAAAACTTCCTGCAAAATCTCATAATGCGATACAGTTATTGATAACTGCCTTAGGGGTCGAACCACGCACTGCCGCAAATCGAATTTCGTGACCGTTGGATATTAATCGAGAAAAAATGAACATCATTTTAATGCCTTGCCGGTGAAATAATCCAGTACTAAAACAATGCTTCAGAGATTTGAAACAAAGGAGAATTCGCACTTCTTATTATTTAAATTAAATTAGAGAATTAAAATAATATATTTAGAAAAGATTACTAGTCTGAATGTTGACATAATGCAAACATGTCGAACTGGCATCTTAAATGCTAATTTTTATATTAACCAAATCGTTCGAGATTTTATATTAAAAAATTATGCTTACGATAAGCAGACGAGGTTTTTTTTTATAGTTATTGATTTACAATGAGAACACGCTTCCTAAATTCATGTTTTTAATAATTGCAAAACAGACGGCTAGCCTTCTTGGCAAAGCTAATTTTTTCCAACTACGGCTCTTATTATACGACTGCAATCTTAATCTTCTATAAAATCCATCGCTTCAATGAGACTCCGATGCGTCTTATAAGTTTTTACGCTCCTGTTGCAGTGGAATAAGAGGTACAAAAATGAAAACAGAAGGAGAAAATAAAGTATCTTGTTGATGACTTGATGATTTTGATGGACGCTGTTATTAGCAGAGAGAGAGAGAGAGAGAAAAAAACGTTGAAGACATTTTCAAAGACACGAGAACCATGACGGCAGTCTGAGGGAGGAGTGAGATGGGACGGATAGACCTCTTGAAGAAGAAAGAACGCTGTTTACTGTTCGGGAGATAAGATGGGCGAAAATTAAAGGATTTGATTGACATGCCAGAAGATCCACAGGGAACATACCGAAAGAGAGAGATCATTTTTGCTTTTCCTCACACAGTCTGAAATGAGTTCACGAAAGACTGACGGGTCACGCGATTTTCTCTTTTATATTCCATGTACACACGCACGCACGCACTCGCACACACACACACATATATATTTCTTTATTTAGTTATACACTGTAATTTTCCAAATATAACAGGCACATGTATTCACTAATGAAATGTGAAGATTGTATTAAGACCATGTATGATACGCACCCATTTAAAAAAATCTGATGTGGCCAATACATGACTTTCTCCATATTTGGGGTATAGATATTTAAATTATTATGAATAGCATTATAAGGCAAAATTATTATTTCCTATCGTAAAAAAATACAGTCGTCCTTAGCAGCATCACCTACTGATGCTGCTAAGGACGACTGTATTTTTTGCGGTCGTCCTTATTGCCGTAAATTAGGTATATTTTGAATGTTTACAGAATTCACCGCTACGTGGTTGTGGCGCTCTATATTGAATATTACGACAAAGTTCAATATCTCCGAAATGGATGTTTCTACAAAAAATTGTTTCAAACAAAACTTGGAAGAAATATTATTCTCTGCAACTTTGGTCCTCACGAAGATTACGAATAACGACGTTTTTAAGGAGATATTTGACGGAAACCGAAAAACCGATTATTTATAAATAACTCCTAAACAATAAGTCCCATAGAAAACTGTTTCAAATGAAAACTGTAGGAAATTACATTCTCTATAACCTTTGTATAGAATTGTATATACAATAATGATGTTTTAACGGAGAAATATCGCAAAAACCGAATCGGGTTTCGAATAAACCTCGACTTCCGGTTAACCGTTATTGTCCAAAAACTAATCAGTTTTTTGTACTCATGCTAGTGTTATATATGAAATTTGGTATTAATATGACAAGAACTTTTTGAGTTAGAGCGCCCACAATTACATACACACATACGCACATACACACACAGACATCATTCCGAAAATAGTCTAAACGTGTTCTAGGGACCTCAAAACGTGTATTGAAATCTCGAAGTCGATTTTTTTCGTGATTTTTCTAGGGTACTCAAAACGTGTATTTCCGTTAAAATCTCGAATTCGATTTTCTCC
This sequence comes from Uropetala carovei, assembly GCA_036926305.1. Taxonomy (NCBI): domain Eukaryota; kingdom Metazoa; phylum Arthropoda; class Insecta; order Odonata; family Petaluridae; genus Uropetala; species Uropetala carovei. The sequence continues at coordinate 6,297,702 of JAXCHB010000043.1, forward strand.
ACGAATACAATACTTTCTCAAAACTTCGTATATGGAGAAAGTAAAAAAGTGTGTTCTCATAAAAACAATGGATGGTTTTGAGGAAGAAATCATATGGAATAAGGATTTCAGCTAACAATAAGTGAATAGCGCGGATGGAGACTGACGTTCGCGGCGACACCATTTGCGTAAACGATGAGAGATAACACAAGATTGCCGACGAATCATTTGAGGACAGTTATAAAGAATTCCGAGGCTTTAATGATGATGACGGCTAGATGTAATTAAATGATTAATATTATTTTTTGTTAAAAACATTTTAAAGCAATGCTGTCGTAATGCAATAAGTGCGATTTATTAGTACAAATGTGTCCAACAATATGAATCATTTAACGACTGGAAAAAGCTGTGTACGTTTGTTACCATGTACGTATGATACGCACCATAACTATTTGTCAATTTTTCCTGAAAAATGCATAACACGGTATATGTTCACCACTATAACTTACTAAGTATGTCTGTCTGTCTTTATGCAGGCCCACAATCAACCGACTCCACCCAAATTTGGCACGATTGTAGGAGGCACTAAAGGGAAGGTCAACACAGGGATTTCGTGTCCGTCTGTCCGCCTGATTCAAAATGGCGGCCAACTGTGTCTCTCTTCCTTTATGCACGCCTACGCTTATAATTCTTTGTGAACATAGTAAAATAATTATATGACATAAATTAATATATCCAATATATAATTAAAATATTTTATAACTCTCTATCTAAAGCCATTTTCTCATATTCTTAATTTGAAAATTTTCAGGCCACCTCCCTGCCGCCCATCATCAAAGATGAAATACACGCTGCATATTTTAGCCTTCTATCTCTTGCCGTTTACTTGCTATTTTGATTTATTCGATTTGCGCAGACGGGCAGACAGAACTAAAACAAGCGCGTTTATAAAAATAAACCGTGCTAAACCTATCTAATTCCTTTTATGAAAAAAATACACCTCACTGTATCGACCACACGACATTTAGCAGTTACGGCGTGAAGAAAAGTCTTGCATTTACCACATATAAAATGGCTGAAACTTACAAAAACGAGTTAGTTGCCTTCCGTAAAGTACGTGGCTTTTTCTACTTTAGATTCAAGTCGAAAATAGAAGGAATTAACAGAAATCAATATGATCCACGATAGATTCTAAGTCTGCACTCTACTGAAGTTTCACAGTCGCATTAATTACCTCTCTGAAACACCGTTAATAGATGGTACTGAAAGCGGCAAAGAGTACCAATCATCGCTACCTGTACTCTACATGCACGGTCTCTACCGGAATCTTAGAGAACGAACTCCACCTGGAAAAAAGCGTCACCTCACCTTGTCTAATAATATAAAGGAATAGAGAGAGAGAAATGGCATTTATCGAGTATTTTTAGATGGAAACGTTCCTTCAGGACGTGCACCTCGCGGATTCCTTTGGGACCGAGAGAAAAATAAAACACGTTCCACTTTTTGAAGGCATAACAAAAGCGACGGAAAAGGCAAACCAAAGAAGAAGGAATTGGTGGGGAACCATTTTTCCCTCATGTGGAGGTAACCTGCTCATTACGCAATTAGTAAATTGCTCTTCAAAAACTCAAAAGTTCGACCGACCTTTTTTTCGGATGGTCGTTCCTCCGGAGGGCGCGTGATTCTCCATGAGAACCCCATCCATCATATTACTCGGCGGTGGGAGGAGAGGGGGAGAGATGGGGGAAGAGATGAAAAGAGGGAGTGGCCATGGCAAAGAGCCATTCCACTCACACGAAAAAAAAAACGATAGGATACCAAAGATTTAGCAGTGCTTTCTGAATCGTTCGTGTTTTTTTAAACGAACGCGGACATTTTGTACATAAAAATTTTTCGCGACACTTTTCGAATTTTATATTTAAAAAACCGGAATCACAGAAGGTGAGTTATCCTCGGCTCCGTTCCAAATATTAATGATATATTTATTTATAAAATTTACTTCTCAAAAAGTCAAGCGTAAAATAAGTGTATTTAAAAATTATTGCCGTTTTTTTTTTTAAATTTCGGGTAGAAAATAAAACAGGAAAATCTAGATATATTAGGTGGGTCGTTTCATTCCAAACACTAAAATATCGACCTCATTTTTACGGTTGAATTTCAATCTGAACGATAACCGATAGCAACAGAACGGTTGTGGAGAACCAGATGCGATATTTTTGCTGCGAAGCCGCTGTCGCCAGGGGCGGCCCAAAGATCGCTGGTCGTCAGGGGATTATTTTCATGCCCTCACACACTGTGGGTGGAATTACTGATGTTCTCTACCGTACGTGAACAACTTTGTGCTACAGAAGTTTTAACCAAGAATATTTAGTTACAATATATATATATATACACACACTATATCTTTTCTGTTTTCGAATAATTTACTGAATATCACAGGCGCGCGTGAAAAATGAAGTGGCTGCTTTAAGTACCTCTCATTGTGTATATTATTATTTTTTCATGTGTTCATTCCGTTGGTTTGGGCGTAAGATCAATGCCTATTATTTTTTCTCTAGCAATTTCCTTCTGATATTTTTAAAGCTGGGACTTAATATATAATTTTTTGCGTGATGTGCACACAAATACAACGGCACGTCATGGAATATAATATATGATAAAATTATGCGTGATGATATATGAGTCAGCGTTTCTTTCGTAGGCGCTTCGGACTCGGGACTAAAATCGTTTGGTAACCACCAACTGCCATATAATTCAAAACCAAAGGCCTTTTACAAATGACGGCTTTTATTAACACCGCAATGGGTCCAAGACTGCCATGATTATTCAGTTTAATTCCTCGCATTATTATGCATTAAACGCAAAATTTATATTTCGGACATGATGAGGGACAATTTTTTTTACTACGGCAAATACCAAATTACTGAGAAATATAATTTGTTCGTCGTTTCAGTTTCTAAAAAAGAGGACTGAATTCGATTCGTATCCGAACGTATTATTCTCTTTTGACTGTTATGGGCTCCATTAATGTGACGGTTAATACCGAACAGAAAAAGAAGCTTAGAAGTTTCCTACGTCGGAATAACTTTTAAAAAAATCACGGCTAATTAAATATTCGTATTGAAAATTTTTAATTCTTTTATGTGCGAATATATACCATATTAATAGAAAACGTGCGATGGACAAACATATAGAAATAACAGCTGAATAAAATAAATCCAAGTGTAATACCCAATTTAATTAGCTAAATAAATCCCGTTTTCCAACTGAATGCTGAAAATTCGGACCTTATCTATATAACCGAGTCTGTTACTTACAAATAACCTACTCCTCATTATGACAGATGGAAATGAAAATTCAAGCAGTAGTAGCTACAGGCAAACGGCGAAAATAAAAACAGTAGCGAATTATCTTTGGAGTGCCTCATGGAAGATACTACTACTAGATAAGGGGTGGACAAAATACGGCAAGGAGGCCACATCAGGCCCGCGAAGAGAGCTAACCGTGGAATTTAATAAAGATAATTTCGTATTTTCTTTTGTTAAAATTAGAGCCGGAAAACCATTTTTCGCGAAGTTTTGAATTGAAAATATTATCAATTATCGATTTTCACCGATAGAATCCATAAGCATTCAATTTCAAGTAACATATGATGCGCATCCTAATGCGGCCCTCCGAAGTTTATGTTAATGCAACGGCAATCACAACTGTCAAAAAAAAAATTGCCACTCCTGTACTAGACACTAGCTTGGCTACTCCGACTCTTAACTAAGAAAACGTTCACGTTCTTAAATTTCGGAATTTTTCTCCGGATTTGCATTTCCTTTCATAACCTAAAATAGTTAATTGCCAAAATAATTAGGAATTCAAAAAGTGGGAGACGTCTGAATTAACATAAATTGTTATAGGTTTGGCATCGTAAGATGATGAACAACTTCTTGGAAACGATATCTAACAAACGATTTGACTGTGGAGGACTACATACTGAAAGCTAGTTTAAGTTTCTTGGTGAAATATAGGTCGGAATTTTTAGCAGAATCCTCTCTTATTTACCTTCTTTTTCATCAAATTCCACCTTCTCCAATTACTATCAATTCCTCCCATTTATTTCAACTCCTTTAGAAGTACAGTGGTGGACAAAAACTGCACCACCTTACGAGCGCCCCACCGGAATTTCAGTGAACTACTAGTCTCGAACGAGCTGTCACGCGATATGGCAACAGTGATGGTAGAGGAGGGGGTGAAGGCTCTTTTTCCTCTTCCCCCCTTAGAGAAGGGTTTACGGTTCTCTCCTAGATCTTAAGGTGGTTCCACCGTGACTGAAGGGTTTTAGGAGAAGGAAAATACTTTTTTATTAATTTTACGAACGTGCAAAAAAATTACTTAAACCTTTCTAATAGATAGAATATTAAATTTATTTGTGAATGTATTAAGAAACAATATAATATTAATTACGTGTAATTATTGGTTAGCATAATAATTTTCGCAAAGACTGAAGTTTGACTCATATTACTACAAGCCATGATGACGAAAAAATTAGTTTTTCTTAAAAATAAATGATTCCAAAAGTGTTATTAACTATATAAATATAAAATATTCTTGTTACAAATCTATTTTTAGTTTGGAAATATGTATTTTCTTTTATAATAAATGTATAGCAGCAGGCGAAATCCTTAAATTTGGTAACATCGTATACAAAGATTGTATATGGCATCAACTTCCGGTTTCTGTGAGCGTTAGTTGTTTACAGCGATAGTTTGTGGGTTTGTGGACACATTGCCACTTATAAAAATAATGTTTCCTGGACAGATGTCATATAAACTGAGTTAAAACTTTTATTTCGTTTTTGAAATTCATGAGTATCTCGATATTGAAGATAAGTTCTTCAAGAAACTCCTTATTAAGCAGCAAAAGTACATTTATCAGACCAAAATTCTAGCCGGAAATATTGCTACAGCATAATTGCCACATTTATTTCAGCAAAGGCGCCATTTTAAGCAAATGGCGAGAATTTTGAATTAAACTGAATTTCAGGCAATGATATCTCAAAAACGAGTTCGGGTAGAAGCGCGTATTTTTCCATAAAACAAATTAAATAGCACTGATTATTTTAATAAAGTGTTTTTAAAGGCGGCGTTGGGTTCCCTTCACCCTCAAATAAATATTTTTATACTTGTCGGTGAGGATCTACTCATAATGGGCCATGTTAAATATGTCATTTTTAAGGACGATTTACAGAAAATTTAGCTCGGTATGATCAGGTTTTTTTTAAATGCAATGGATAAACCGAGCGCTCAGGAATGCATAACGTGATTTTCAGAATTTTCTTGGATAATTTACTTTATGGAGGAACCACCTTAAGGATCGGATATTTTCCCTTCCTTTCCGCCATTATCCCTTCATGGATCGCATAATAGTTTTTTCTCTCTGTTTCTAGTAGAATTTCTTATTTTATTAAGCGTAGGGAAGGCGTGGCCGTGGGGTCTCTACGGCCTAACGGACATTTTTACTAGTAATACTTTTCACCCCCGAATAAACCAGGGTTGGGTTTTCGTTCGTGTTTTTTTTTCAAGGCGACATATTTTATGGCTAAAGGTTTCGCGGTGCCTTTTTTTGTCCTAAATCCCTCCGGTCGTTCTACTCCTCTCGCAATTTATCGCTTACATTCGATGCATATTGTATGTTTGGTGTCACCAGATTAAAAAGATGGCAAGGAAAATATGGTGTTTGCCTGAGAAACGATTCATTAAGGTAATGTGAGGTTTTTTATGAGAGAAAATCGCGTCTTCTTTCGTCGCAGAAGTATCCACTCCCAGCATTCGCGACTAATTAACCTAATGGCAATTTTTTTTCCTTTTTAAATGTTTAAGATGGTGAAATTTTTAAACGGTCTCATGGGAAAAATAGGGCAGATAACAATCGACATATACGCAGTTAAACATCAATACAGAGAATAAAATTATGACGGAAATTTCACTACAACGAAAAATGTTTAAATCGCTGTCCGAGCTCCTATAGTATAAGTTATCGGTACAGCATAATTTGGTGAAAATAAACCAAATCCTACAAGAGATGAAGCGAGGATTTATTCATATGTGCATAATTTCAACTTTTTCATTATGTTATAACTTTTAAGTTTATAATTAACACTTAGAGGGTAGAAATTACAGCAATTTCGTCAAAATATATGTCACAAAACATCAGTACAACAAATAATTTGTCTTAGGAGAACTAATTGATTTACGCATCATCCGGATGCCACTCTGTAATGTTGCCGATGTCATCAACAGTTGGAGGATGTCACCGCTTCCGCCACCTTGCGATTTGTTTTTAACGTTCAATTCAACAATGCCGAAAGAAGCTGAAAATCCGTATTGTTGCTGAGATCACAACAGCTGCATAAATTCCTTGCCGCCCGCTTGTAATGCCATTTTGATCGCGTACCGATGAAAATGCACACAAAAAAACGAACTCGCCCCCGGGTGGGCTCGAACCACCAACCTTTCGGTTAACAGCCGAACGCGCTAGCCAATTGCGCCACGGAGGCTTATTGGTATCTTATTATATAGTTTCCAAATATCACTCGGAAAGAAGGTTGGGGAATCGTTATTTTTTTATATCTGCCGCAAAAAAAAACAGGTAAGAAAAAACGGAACGAAAAATGACGCATTCTGTAAACGTTTTTAAAACGCTGTTTTCCCCAACGAGTACGTGATTATATACGGTCCAATGGATGTAACATTTATTGACCAAACACGCACAGAATTTAATCACACGTATTACTAAATTGGGGGAGAAGTACATTTTACGTATGCGGGAGAGATGATGAAGCTCTATTTTAAGTTTATGCATATCTGAACTTGCAAAGTTACACGGCGTTGTTCGGGATACCATGTGAGATCAGTTCCCATTTAAAAGCAATGTTCTCGTTGCCATGGTATTTAGCATTTCCCATTGCTACAAATCTATAAAAATACATTTTCTCATGATGAAAATTTTAAAATCGGCTTACGTTCGAATTCTGCATTTAAAAAATATAAATTTCATTCTTTCCGCTCAATACATATTTTTGTCTCGATTTCGTATCTTCGTTTTAAATAATTTTAATTTGCATAATAATAGCCTGCACGCGAAGCAATCGATTTTTACGTGTTATGGAAAAATCTTAACACCCTTTATTAGCAGCACTGACTACTTCAGGTTGACTGTACCTTGACCAGTCATCAAGTTATGATGTAAGTTGCAAATTTGGTTGTTCTTGGTGTAATACTTTGGGCGTGCATAATGAGATACACTCTTTCGGAAATATATATATATATAAGAAGATACAAGATTGTACATCAAAGTAGTTCATGTCATTTGGTATTGTTGTTTAAGCGAAGGGTATGAATAGATATCTGAGATTGAAATTAAAATAAAGCCTATTTATCGCCATTTATGTGTTGTATCTAAATTCTATATCCATAGAGGATGTCTCAAAAATGTACGCATACTTTATTCAACAATGCAAATGTAATAACAAAACATAAGGCTGATTACACATTGTTGAAGTACTTCGTTTATGGTGACAATTTAAAGACGCCATGAGTGTAGTGTCACATGATCGCAGACATTAACCAGAAAAATAAAATGGCCGGCCATCGCATAACGTTTGTTCAGCATAAGTGGATTTTGAAGTGTTATTGGAAAATGGAGAATCTGAAAGTATTGCAAAAACGTCGGAGAGAAAAATTTGACACTGAAACAACTACACATTTAACCATTGCCAGGTTACGTGATAAGTTTGAAGCAGACGGTAGACTGAACGATTTGCATGAGGAATAAGGAATCAATTTATGGAGGCAGTGCTACAGATGTGTTAAGGATTTTCATACAATCAAACAAAAAACATTTTGCAGGCTCTGCACCCTTTCAAATATAAAAAGAATTTCGCGATACTCCTAACCTTTGGAAAAAAATGTTATATAAGTCCACAACTATATTAATACATTTATATTAATGTTACCTATGTACGCAATATTAATGTTCGTACCACTCCAAAAGTTATTTATTAGAACTATGAAAATTTCTATACGTTTGTTTATTTGATTAACGAACATTTTCGCGACACCAACGCGAATAAGCTACGGCACCCCAGCGTGCCTGGGCATCCAGTTTGGGAAAAAACTTATGTAAGCAGATTTTTCATTCTCCTACATACTGTAACTCCATACAGGGTTAGATAAGAAAATAAATAATAAGTAATGTCGATAAAATCTGCAATCCTGCACTGTTCCCCAGATCATCAACGGAGAAATTCCGAAATCCGTTGATAATGACACCATGTTAATCGCAAGGCGATGAAAATAAAATCAAAAAGCTCGCCCCCGGGTGGGCTCGAACCACCAACCTTTCGGTTAACAGCCGAACGCGCTAGCCAATTGCGCCACGGAGGCTTCGTTCTATGTTACGTATTATCCCGTTTCTAAATTTCACTTCGTATGCAGGTTGGGAATCGTTTTTTTTATCGCCAAATGAAAAAAACAGGTTACAAAAAATGTTGAACGAAAAATGACGTATGCAGTAAACCTCTGCACAACGCTGGTTTCCACAAAGAGGACATGGTTACAAACCAGGCCATCGAACCGGAACCGATCCGCAAAAGAAACCGATATTTTTGGCCGGAACCGGAAGCGAAAGAATTAAATGATTTGGACCCGAATCGAAACCGATATTTATTTCGCTCCTTTTTTCGGTTCGCATAAATAGCGGCAGAGAAAGGCGGAATTTTCCCACCTGTCTGTAATCTTCCACTTTCAGATATCCATCACCTCCCTCACACTCCCTTAAGGACCCCATACACGATCAGTTATTACGCGCAAATTAACTGTGTCATCATAACTGAGGTAAAAATGAGTAAATTCCGCAGTCCGTACAGTTGAAAGGACGAGTATTTCAACTGAGTAAAACTCTCGCCATTTTTTCAGTTAAATGCACGGTCTTTCTGCTATCCCCATCTCAATACCAGCCAACAAAGCACTCAGATCACTCAGAGGATTTGTTCAAGACAATTTTTTTAATCACGTGCAAGGGCAACAGAAACTCATTTCTCAGTTCAGTTAGTTTGCACATTATTTTATAACAGTTAAATGGCGCATTTTTAACTGATCGTGTATGGGGCCCTTTACCCTGTCGCCAACCCTCAAGTCTCTTGGGTCGTTTCACGAATACGACCTTAAAGTCTTTCGTAATATGCAATATCTACCGCATTCCGTAAATTCCACGGGAGGAATTTTTTATTGCTTTCAAAATCAGTATTTTGTAACTAGTTTCTATTCGCCCCTCATGTAAACATATTTTCCCAAAAATTTTAAATGCGACACATAGCCTTCTCCGGGAAAAAAAACTTGAAACGTTCAGCAATTATTAAACTTTCCATCTGTAGGTCCTTCTGCCAGAAAATTCCTCGAGCCACTGAACTGACAAAGAATGATCACTGCGCCACAATAATGCATCACGATCAAGTCTTCCTCAAAATCTATTGCTTGTGCCATGTGTGACTTGCCTTTCAATTTGTCTACGCTGAGTACTAGTATGTCTTTCCAACTCGAGCTGTCGTCTTTTTTGCTATAACTGCTTAAGTTTCGTTTGCTCGTCTTAGGGAATTTAATATTTCGGCATTCCTTCGAATACTATCAACAGTTTCTTGACTCTGCCTTGCAATCCATCGTGCTCTCCTTTCTTTTTTCGTGTGCGGAACAAATAGATTAGATTCAGCCATTTTCGAGTTATCCGACATTCTCTCAGACAAACTCACAGCTGCGCCGTGATTCCTCGCGTTGGTGTTCCCTAACAGACTACACGTTTAATATATTGAGCAGGGTTTTCGCAAACCGTGTTCCGCGGAAGGGAAGGGTTCCGCGTAATCTTTAATGGGGTTCGGTGAGAGATTGGGGTGTGTTTCTAGGGAAATTCATGAGTGTTTTCTGAGTCTCAGTGATTTCTTACTGGCAAATAATGAAAGTGCTACAAAAGAAACGGCGCTTCAACACTTTGTTTCCTGCGTACGACAGAGAATAATTTGCGCCTCTCACAGAAATATTAGCTTAGCTTCAGAGTATTTTTGTCGCACATGAATTATTATTAAAAGTAAAAAATCAACCGTCTGATTCTTCAACGGATTTCACAATTAAAACTAAGTTTGACGAGACGGAAATTAGGAATTTCTCGATTCACAGGATATCCTGACATTTCCATTCGTACTTTGAAATAGTAACTGATGTGTTTTTTAAACAAAAACAAATAAAATTCATAAAAAACGAATATGGCGGAATATGCTCGATGCAGAAGATGATCCGCGCTTGCTGTTAACAATAATTGCTCCAGGTTTCGAACCACTGTTGGAGGAAAACAAACAATAAAACAATTCTTTTTGTTAATATGTTAAAATTCTCCTATAAACATCGTCTTAAAATCGCTAACCTTTATTTTTTTATCGATTTCTAAACTGTCCTTTATTTTTCTGGATTTAAAATTATTGTATACTCCAAAATCCAAAAACTATGTAAATGAACATTAAAATGAGTACAAATTGTATTTTATTGTCATTTCGGCCGCCAGCTCTTGTTCAGCTTTTCGGAGGAAAAAAATGTTTACGTACAAAGGTTCCATGGCTTCACAATATTAGGAAAACCCTGATATATATAGAGAGATATAGGTAGTCATGGAGATGAATGTGACGAGCGCTTTCAATATCACGGCATAAATAAATAATTTGAAAAGACATTCCCCATCGGAAACAAAGCGAACAAGAGAGGGATGAACTGCAGAGCAAATTACATAAGTCGCTTTATTTTCTCTTGTTTCGGAATTACGTCGTCATCATCTTTGATTGAGATCGACGACCTCATGGACCAGGGGTGGACAAACCGTGGCCCGCGGGCCATATGTGGCCCTCGAGAGCATTTAACGTGGCCCGCGAAGCTTTGGCGAAAAAGCAATCTGTAAAATTTAGCGCAATTTTATATTACTTTCGGTAAAATTATGACAATAAAACCTTTAGTTTTGAAAATTTAGCCCCACAATCCTTGTTTGTGCTTGTTTTCCACTTATTTATGATGCCTAAGAATCTAAGCAATTTCCGATTTAAACTCTAATCTGGCCCGCCTAAGCATTGGCATCTTTCAATGTGGCCCGCTGAAGAATTCGCAAACACCGATGCGGCCCGCCATGCAGAAAATTTTGCCCACCCCTGTCATAGGCTATAAATTCACATTTAAAGAATTATAACAATGCTATGCAATAATATCTAAATTCAGTGGATTCGTTGCTGTGGTAGTTTTATTAACCATTGTTGAAAACCTGAAATTTTTAAATCTTTTTTATTAAAAACAATTTATCATGAAAATTCGATTTCTCTAAGTTACAGGATTCCAGAGATAATGCCCGAACAGTGGGACGCACAGACAAACCGAATACGTACGCAATTTTTTAAAAAAGCGCTAAAAATGTCGCAATTTTTTTTTCCAGACTATTATAAGTCTGCCGAGGAGGCCTTTGAAGTCTATTGTTGACTCTCGTCTTCCAAAAGCAAACATTTTAAACAAAAGAAGGTATATGGGTAAAAAAACAAAGGAAAATTTAAATATTAAAATGTAATAGTTTAGGTAAGGTGGCAAAAGAGGATGAGAATGTCAAGGGCGTTTGCTGCTCGCTTCACTTTTTTATTTATTTTATCTTCGGGACGAGGACGTGTAAGTTGGGGAGGAGTGGTGGTGGAGGAGAATGAGAGAGGGAGGGAGAGTGACGTATAGTCTTCGTCACCGCCGTATGTCAATTACCTCCGTCAGAGAGCGCCGGTAAATTCCGTTTACCGTGTATCCGTCTACCCTATTTCTCTTCCATTATCCTCTACCGCGCGACAAACACGCCATTTCGCTTGGCTCTGAGATATGCTTAAAGAGCAATGGTTTACATTCTGGATAGATATCTGAAATTTTTCCTTTAAAAACTTTATGTTATACTGATAAATTCGTCTCCTATTCAAACATAAATTAATCTGTGAAACGGATAGACGTATATTCAAAAATCGACGGCAGGAAAGTGAACTGTCATGCCATGGGATTCAGTACGCTCTCCGTTAAATTTCATTGAATTAGCAACAATGGCGTAAACCTTAACGACGGAAGTTATTCTCACAAAAAACGTTAGAAATAGTGGTAAAACAAATTCGCGGTCATACTTTTTGTTTTTCTGTTCCAGTTCCGAGGCCGTAATATTACTTTAAGTAGATAATTCCAAAATGCAAATCAAAAATACGCTGCACCCAATCCCAAGTCGTTCGAACGGAAGAAAATAAATTGTCCTGGAATCGGACTCGGGTTCGTCATATTACCCGTTTAAACGCAATATTTTTTCGGGAGATATCAAGATAGACCTACATGCCAAATTTCAAGATTACAGCTAAAACACAACTAGAGATATAACGGCTTATGTGTTGAAAACTTACAGTGGAAAAGACGTTAAGCGAAGTCAAAGTTTTTAGTACATATAAGGAAATTTAAAAGGTTCATTATTTTTTAGAAACGGAGACAACTTCAGGGAGGTAATAAAAATGAAATTCGCGGACATTCAAACTACGGACAAGTGAAATACGAATTTCCAGCATCTTCTCCAGATCTCTAGAAAACATCTGGCACCTCCCGAATAATTTTAATATACAGTGGAACTTCTATAAATCGAGCCTCAAGGAAAATAAAAATATATTCGGCTTAAAGAAGAAAAATAAAGCGAAAAAGATTATGTCTTCGAGTTATGGAAAATTCGAGTATAGATGAAAAATGCAGTCCAACTTCTATAACTCGAATTTTCCATGACTCTAAGGGAATTCATTTCTTAGGACAAAATCTTTTTAGCGATATTTTTCTTCTATAGCTCCAATTTTCTACGAGTCGAATATTTTTTTGTTTCCCCTTGAGGTTCGAGTTATAGAAGTTCCACTGTATGGATGTATATTTTTTGGCGGCGTCCTTATGGATGGGATGTCTCGAATTAAAGACGTTGATTTTGTTGTGGCAAATCAACGCATCCCGAATGAGCTCGTACCCGACGAGGGTTTATACCTGTATGGGCCGTGAATGACTGGAATGCCCGTGGAATGCCAGAATGTTCGAAGAGAGGCGTCGTAAACGCCGTCTAGGCGGACTCTTGTTGGACCATCAATAGATCTTCATTCCTATCTATACCTCTATCTCCGTCTATGTGCGTATATCCAGGAGAAAGCAGTCGCCTAACAGGATCGCCATCTATTTATCCCTCTGAAAAAATATCTCCAAGCTTAGGAATCCGGAATTGCGAATTCTTTTGTCTCTAAAAAATATCTTAATCCAATGACGGGTTCATCAACTCATCTGAAAATCGAGTCAACTATAAAGAAGTCTCTGCTGAGTTGATTCCAGCTAATACATTAATTTTCAGAAGATATAAAGTATGCGATTAAATAAAGCAGTTTTCCTTCCACCGTTATAAAGTGTGGTGGAAAATTAAGATTTAGTTTACGCAAAGGGGGTTTTTGGCATTTGAATGTTTTATTTAGAAGCTGCAATTTTAAAAGCGATATACTAAAGCACCTACCCTTCGTTACTGCTCTATATCGTAACACCTCTACAGATGATCTATTCTGGGTGGTTTTATCCATAAATACGACATATATAATTCGAGTTAGTTTAACCGTTTAGGCCCTAGAACGGCGCACAGACAGACGGCATGACTAAAACTACCTTTTTTGGACTCGTGGACATATAAAACTTGTATTTTATATCGTAATATCGAAGTTGAATTTTTTCGCCAAAGCGATAGTCATCAGCTTAAAAAAGTATGAAAATTGTAATTTGAATATTTCTTCCCCAAAGAATTATCGAGCTCGTTTAGCAGCCAAAAAATTTCAAGAACAAACACTTTTTAAAAAGTGATTATCTAAGATATTTCGAATAGCCGCAAGGTTATGGTTTTTCAGAACTTTTAAAAGTAATCATTCTCAAATATTTCTAATTAAAAAAATGCCTTTCTAGCATCTTTCCCTGTACTAATTATTGAGGGAAGATTATTAACAAGCGCCTAAATTTAGCCCCCTCCCCCGAATTCGAGGCCCGGGACAAATAGCCCTCCTGTTCCCCCAACCACCCTTCTCCCCCCATCTTCCGATTGCCCCTGGTCGTGTTTGCCGCATGTTCAACAATATGGCGGGGTTTATTAGCATTATTTTTTAAAAATAGGCGTGCGGTAATAGGAACGGCGCGAGGAATATTTTTTTTCAAAGTAAAACGACAGCGAGAGATCTAAATGCGATGCCTTACGACAATTTCTCGTTTTTATTTAAAAGAAAGTAAAAAAAACAAAAAAGAAACGAGAGGCGTTACCGGTTCTTCTTCCCTTTGGAGAAATTCCCCTCTCGCCTCTTTCCTCCCACTCGCCCTCCTATTCCCTCCTCCTCATTCCTCTCTCCATTCCCCCTTTATAACTCCATAAAAATTTTAAAAAAAAAAGAACCCTCCCCTTTATGGTCCATTCCTCCTCCCACCGACTCGATCATAACAAGGGTGAGGTTTTGGACCGTAATTTCGAAGGCCGGCCTCAGGCCACTTGTCTGAGGTCTCCGCGGTCATCGTTTAACGTCTGGAGACAAGGAATGGGTTAAAGAGAGGAGGAGAGAAAGGAAGGGAGATGAAAACGTGTGAGACCAAAGGAAAAAAGGTGGGAGAGCGACAGGAATCAGAAGGAAAGATGAAGGAAAGAGCATGGGGGCGATAAGGAGAAAGTAGAATGCGGATGATGATGGAAGAATAGACTTTGAGAACAAGCGACAATATTAAAATTGATTATTTCGCCAAAAAGTTCAACAACGGTACGTATTTCCCTTAGCGACAAAAGATTTTCCAGTAAAAAAACGTTAAATTTTAGTGTTAAATAAAAAACAAATTCGTGCGTCGGATAGAAGGGTGAGAAAATGATTTCGCATTATTTTAGGCGTTTTTTTGGTCCAAATTTAGAGTTCGTACGATTGTTTTAATTGTAAGTGGTGCAAATGCAAATAAAAAATACGCTGCTACCACTCCCATGTTATTCAAATGGAGGACCAAAAGGGTTCTGGAATATATATGTACCGCGTACCGCTATATATTGACGTAAAAATTGCTAAAAATCCCCTGCGGAATTCACATCACACATTCAAAAGCAGTCACTATGAAGGCTGTTAACAAGAAAAACGCATACAAAGCGAGTGACATGTTGAAGTAAATGAGACGAAAGGAATTCGAGATGAAGAGGAAGAAAAAAGCGAGTGAAAGAGGCAGAAAAGACAAACATACGTCCTTATTCGAGCGTAATTGCGGCTACATTGCCCCCCACCTGAGAAAGAAAGAAAGATGACGGGGAGAAAAAGATGTAGGAAAGAGAATAAAGGAAATGAGGACAGTAAAATGGGAGAAGGCGAGAATTTTAGGAGGTTAAATGGGGAGAGGTGATTGAAGGCAGAGATGTCTGGGAGCGGTGATATATGGCTCTATAGAGGTAAGGGACTGCGGTAGGATGAGGTTAAAGGGTTGGTGGAGTTGGTGGGGAAAGGATGGGGGAGGCCAGGAACGAGGTATTCCAAAGGTGAGGCAACCTTCAGTGAAATATTCTTTTGGCCTATAACCAAACATTCCGTCCGGTCTACCATGTTTGGAGATTATCGATAATTCCTCCATGCCCTGACCTAAAGCATCAACAGAATCGACTATACCGACTATCCTTTCTGATAGTATGTAATTAATAAGGGTAACCTTGGTGCTCAAAAGGGTATGATCCTGGGAGTGCATTTATTTAATATTCAGATGAAAGAAGACTTCAATGGAGGACCTTCATTTTAAAACATTTATTTTTAAGTGACCTTGAGTATGAATAAATACATATAGCGTGTCAGGTTAGAGCAATTTTTTTGGCATTTTAGAGACATTTAAAGTGTGTCAAAAATTAAAACAGGCGATATGCATTTCAGAGTTTCGATTTCGTTCACTGATTACAGATAGGTTTTATAATATTCCTCGCTTAATTTAGCATATTCCTAAGCTGAAATTAAATATTCATAAACGCCACATCGCTTACTATGAAATACTTCCATATCAGTAAGCAATGATTAAAAAATATATGCAAATATTACCGACAACCCAAATTAAAAATATTTTCATCTTTAACGGTTTCGAGCTGGCAAGAGTTTGTGGAGGCATTTTTCCCCCGATAAACCGAATAAAGAAATTGAAATTCTGTTTTAGTTATGCACTTGGCTACCGAACGTATTGCTGTCCAATACGTAGACCGCGTCTGTATTGCATAGCTAGGATGCAAGTTCTAAGGTTAATAAAATACAACAGAAGTTTAAGTCATGAAGCCTGCTACTCTTCCTACAACCTCCAATTGAACAGAGCTCCCTCCTCCTATCTGCTTATAACCATAGCATCCCAACCGCTAAACCCCTTTAGCGTTTGTCTGCGCGGGACCAAATGAGGAGAGGGTTGCCAGGAAACGACTCGTTTGAATCTTATTGCTACCAACGGAGGATAATAAGGATTCCGCTATCATGTGACTGACAACCATTACATTTATAAAAAGTTAATTCTATATTTTTGTCTGACTAAACCTACCTATATGGAAGTACGAGTATATCGCTTATAACTCGAAAACATTTCATTTTTTTCGACCACAATTTCAGCAAGGGAAAGTCTCCAAATACGGTCCCCTTTTTATTTTCGGGGCACAGTACGAACTGCAGCTGTGATAAAATGACAATAATTGCTGATATATATGGCCTCATTCCCTCTTAAACTTTAAGCTGTATACATTGAAGTCATTTGTTCGATGATAGGAGAGTTTATTTTCTATATTTCATTAACACGGGGATGAGTGTGGCACATTAATCGTCTACAATTTAAAATAACATAGAATCACATTAGGAGTTAGAAGCTTGAAACAACCAAAGCATAAATGTACGAAATTTCGTTTTCCGGCCGGCGACTGTGTAATCGTCCCACAAAATAGTTTATAACGCGAAAATATGATATATTTTTACGTTAAAATCTTTGGTCGTTACCGACTTTAATTTTTAACTGAATCAAGTATATAGATGAAATTAAAATATTCCATACAAATGGCGAAGCTTTATCGTCTATATGATGATCTATTCACACCCGTCACTATAAACAACAGTACCAAATAATACGATAATGTACAATGCATACCAACTTAAAATCCACATATAAAAGCATATATAATAATATCCTCGTTGGGGAAATCAGCGTTGTACTGGGGTTAGGTTCCGTTTTTGGCTTCTAACCTGTTTTTTGCGTGGGCGACCAAAAAAAAACGATTCCCAACCTGCTTAAGAAGTGAAATTTGAACTCTAAAAATAAATCTACAACACAAAGCCTCCGTGGCGCAATTGGCTAGCGCGTTCGGCTGTTAACCGAAAGGTTGGTGGTTCGAGCCCACCCGGGGGCGTAATTTTTATATTATTTTTATTTTCGTCGTTATCCGATTAACATACAGCACACACAGATTTCGAATTTGCTATCGCGGGGAAATTTCGCAACTGATAATGATTTCGGCAACAATTCAGAGTTGCGGATTATATTGGCATTGTTGAGTTTATTTTCTTATAGGCAGTGCTTGAAGTGGGACGTCATGAGGCGGTATGGCATAACATTTCTTCTTAAGGTGGTCAGAAACCATTTCGCAACCTGTTTCGTTTCCAATCACAATAGAAGGACTTGCGTGCAGTTTGTCCTCTAATGTTCTTCGAAGCATTGTAATATTACTAACATGAAATATTTTTGGATCGTATAAATGGGTGAGCAGAAGATGGTGTTTTTCCATCGGTATCTTAGTATAGGTGTTCATATGAGGTTAGCCCTGTGGTTCTCAACCTACAATTGACTTTGGAAAAGGGATAAATATGACATTACAACTGCAGTGAGCTGTGTTTAAATAATTTTTTTAAGATAACGTATACCTATTATATTTATTTAAAAATACGCCCTCGATATCTGAATCGCCAAGTTTTTCCTTACTTGTTACAATACGTAGCTTTAAAACAGCTAATAAAGATAATTTAATACAGCAAACAAAAAAAGGGGTATGATTGGTCAAATAAACTGTGAGATGTTGAAAAAACGAATTTATATATTTCAGAAAGTTGCGATCGTATCATTTATAAAGTGAAAGTTGGGATAATATATTGATAACGTATCATGGCAACGAATTTATCGTATCCTGTATTCGAACCCATGATTTTGTCCGATATCTCTTTCTCGTCCTTTCTCGTTGCTCTCGAGCGATGAAAAAAAAAGAATCTGGTTTGACCAAATTATTCATTCGATGTGGAGAGTTTTTATTTTGGAAACGCGAAAAATCCTTTGATACTAGCGATCTAAATTGTTTTTTTTTTACCATCCTTTCTGTGCATGTTTTTCATGTTTGTATGCCGCATTAAAAAACTATAATTTTTTTTAGAAAATCCACGGATGTTCATTTTATTTCATTAATATATTTCCAAAAAAATTTTTTTTAAAGGCTGTATCCTTTTTCACCTTAATAAAGTCGTTTAAATTTCTGTCCGTTCCTCACGAATTTTTTTTTTCGCTGCACCTCGACAGAAACACCTCATGTTGTGGAATTAAATTACCGAAGACGAAACTCTGCGGGACCGATCCTTGACGTAAATCGGTGGTATTTTAGAGTTTTTGGTGTGCACTTTTATTGTTAAGTTGATACAGAAAATGGGCGATGAACTAAATTTCAAATATCAAAATATAGTCAAGGTGGGCGGTGAATCAGGAATTCTATGATGTAAAGAAAATAAATAAAAGTTTATTGAAGAGGCCGATATTTCGTGGAACTCCAAATCGAATTAGTATTAGGTTAGGCGTTATTTACTCTAACGCTAGCTTTAAAAATACCACAACACAAATCACAGTTTAATATAACTTTGTGTTAAATTCACAAAAAAATATACATGCATTACCATGACTAGTGTAAGTGGCCGTTGAATTTCAACGGATTTTGTTAATATAAATATTTCGCTGCCAATTATAGGGCGTATGCGGGATATAGAAAAACATTTTAGTCTATGAAAAACTGAAATTCGCCTATAAAGAATACTTTTTCACTTAGCTAACAATTAACCAAATTTGTTTGTAAACAATCCGTTTCCAAGAGTATTGCATTAAAATATAACGATAATTTTATTTCCTGTCACATCACTTTCGCCAAGTCCAGCTTCATTTCTTTGGTAATTATGCCTTTCTGAAATATTTACTTTTATTTTTGTATAGTTGTCCATGAATGAACACTGGTTCTGGTAAATGCACACCAGATGCGTTGGCCTATTTTCGGTAATAAACATTAAAACTGTAGAATATAGTGATGTCACAAAAAGGGCAAGATTCCAGTATTCAATAGATGAAAGAAGCTTCAATCGCTTTTGTCAATCGTTATAAACGCTTCCCACACGCAGTTTCCTGAATAATTATCAGTATCTATTTACGTTGGTGTGTGTAAAGGTTGACGTTGACAAAAATGCGAGGCGAATAACGCTATCGAAACGGAGGTAACAATGATGGTCGGCTTGGCAACGCCCGGAAAGAGCATGAAAATTCCACAAAATTTCCAGAACAATTGCCTATTTCTGAAAATTTCCACTGTGCAACATGTAAACATAGGAAGAATAAGATATTAGACAGTTTTAACCGTGATATCAAGCAAAAACGAAGAAAATAGAGGCGGGGTATTGATTTTTCTTTATATCTTTGTTCTATTGCTGACACAACGACAAAACGCACTTAATATGTATACATATATGATAGTGATGCTAACCGGGTTTTAAGCACAATTAACACAAAGTTATATTAAACTGTGCCGTTTTGTACATGCATTTTAAACTAGTGTTTAGTTTAACTACGCCCAGTTTAATCCAAAGTGGAAAAATGTTTACGCATCTTCATTTAAATTAAAACGATCTGATTTTCACCTAAAGATTGAGTCAGCATGTCTTTCCATTAGCTGTAAAAAAGATGTTAGGAAAAAAATATACATGCAAATTCCTGCTAAAAATATTGCCTCCATCAGCAATGCTATTTACCGATGGCATATTCGATTTAATCTATCGTAATCTGCAGTCGACAAAACACCACTGATGACGGCTGACCATCAGCCGAAGTTCTCGTATATTTTGAAAAACCTTTCTTTTTAATGTCTATGGGGTAAATACATCCATTGTGTCAATTTGATCTTTACCATAAGACGAGTTCCTCTATTCTGAATTTAACTCACTTGAAGATACCTTTTATAAAGGGATACCGTTCCTTTTCTTAGCGTTTCTTTCTCCTTTAAAAAAACCTTTATACATTCGGTTCATCCGTTCGTCTGCCTGTTTATAAAATAACTTTTAAATGAGGTAGGTTACAAAGAGAAAAATTCTATTATATACTGGCTGAAAATACCCGGCGATGCCCGGGTTATGCCAGACGTCTTTGGCGAATAAAATTATGTATTATATGGTAATACAATCATTTCACCTTTTGCGCATTTTTTACCAAAGGATGAAGGCATTATAAATTATAAAAATATGTTTTAATATTTATTTCAAAGCTTGCTTGTAAACAATATTTTTTGTTTTTCCTTCATTAGCATGAATAAACAAATTTTTGCTTGATCCAACACGTGAACATGCAACATAGAGTTGGCCATGAGAAAAACATTGATTTTCCAAATTAATGCCAGCCACCTTTAAAGAAAACAATATTTTCTCTATACTACGTATATTGGAGAAAGTAAAAACTAATTCTGAGATATCTCTGATACCTATGAATTGGGCCGGGAGGGTCCATGGAGGTCCGGAGAGAACGTGAGAGTATTAGTTTAACAATGTAATCGGTTGGCAAGGCAACCTCACGTTAAAAACGCTAAATTTTGTCAAAATATGATATTAAAACGTTAAATTCGAAAGATTTAGATTCGAAAGCGATAAATGACGATAAGAATAAGAAACTATATTTATTTTTCTTTAATACAGTCCGTCCGAAAATCGTAGGTCAAATAGATGAATTTTAATAAGCAAAATAAAATAAGGTTGCAGATCGAAATATCGATTTTTCCATATTATCTTATGAGGAATGGTAATCATTCTCGGGAATCGGACCCGAGTCGATTTTGGAAATTTTTTCGTAAATGGCTTCTACTTTAAGAACGGAACATTACTACAAAATGTCAATCTTCTAGCTACTCGGAAAGTCCGTTAAAAATAGCATTACAGAGTTTCCCACCTACGACGACGAAGTCAATTTTATATATATTAGATACTTCTACATAACAGATATAAGTATATGGCGTAAATTTGGTAAATCAAGATCAGCTGCTGGGGAGAAATAAAAAAACGCTAAAAAGTGCAGACTTCTTTTAATGTAGGCAACCAGCAATACATCACATCTACGATTCTTTACTGCGATGGAAAGATAGCAGCCGGTGAAAGAAAGATCCTTACGTAATTTGCTCTGCAATTCCTCCATCACTTCTATTTTTTTAAAACTGTACTTCAAACATGTTTATTTTTCGTTTTTCTCTTTAGTACCGCTTGTCGTATTTAGTTCAGGCATGTACGTCCTTCCGATAGGAGCAGGATAAAGGAAGAAAAAAATATAAGAATATCGTAAAGCCCTTTTATCTCCCATTCGCTCTGTAAAGGGAGTCATCCTTATCCCTCCCATTCTCTTCTCCCCCACTTCCCTTCCCCTCTCCCCACTTCCCTTCCCCTCTCCCCCCTCCCCTTTTCAATAAAAGTGACGGCTGACGTCAGGAATACACAAGCGAGATCGATTTTCATCTAACCGCATCCTATTTTATTTTCTTCTCTTTCTTTTATTTTTCTATGCGAACTCCCTTTTTATATGAAGCGTTCTCCTGTTATTTTTTCGCATCGGATCGAAATGGGTTGGAGAAAAAAATAAGTGTTTCCTGAATCCACCATAAGATGTCAACTCCGCTCTTTCTTTCGTCGTTCAAGACGTCATTTTTTTGTGCCGGTGCTTACTCTCATACGAAACATTTGTTGCGTGTTCCGCGTTAAAAGTCGGAGAAGATAATGGAAAGACGCCTGCAAATAGTTTAAAGATCGAACATTTCGTACTGACAGGGACTTCAAATTGATAGCCTCTTTAGATCCACTAGAAAGTAAAAATGAAAAAATAAAATTCAAATAAATGAATCACTCGGAAATTTACGTAATACTTCATTTTTTTTAAATTATGTAACGTTTTATTTATTTAATTCTCTTGTTATTTGAAGTTGAGAATGAAGACGACTATGGCATAACATATATTATTAATAAATTTTATTTTCCACAAATTTTTCTATTCCCAAAACTGTTTTCACTTTCTGTAATATTCATTTAGGTAAATTTTGTATAGCTATCTATATTTTAAAACCTTTATCGAATTCCAAAGGGTGGTTTTATTATACATTTTCATTTTTGTTAACGATGAAGTTTAGTCACTTTTAGTCGTAGGTGAGTTATAGTGATATGTGGTTTCACTATTTACACTGAAATATTTACGGCCGATACATTTTTTATCTGTTTTATTTTATTAATCTTTCATCATTTCATCCGCTTTTGCTATTTATTTTTCTTTTTTTTTTAGAATTCAGATAGCGATCGACATTTTCGGAATCGATTAATTTACGGAAAACACCGACCATATTGAATATCGAAATATTTCATGAAAACAGCGGACTGATTTGTTCTTTTTTATCTTGAAATTCATCATTTTTGCTGTGATTTTTTTTCAACTACGTGATCATCCTACCTAGATGTTATTCGTTTAATGCTGTACTTTCTGCAATTGCATGACGTTCTGGACATGACATGGACAAGATCGAATAAGTTTTCCTTCTCTGCAAAGTTGTAAGAACGATGCCATCGTTTAATTCGACACGTTGCTCTGGACAAAATTACACACGCCCGCTAAGAAAAAAATTTTGATTTTCTATGTTATTCTATCATCCTTCATTTATATACAGGGTTACTCATAAATACCTGAACACTTTAGAAAATTTATTACAGGAAAATCAAAAATAAAATAGCGACATGCGGCACACTGTTTGTTTCAGGACAGGTCAAAGTTTGTTTTACGCGCAGTGAAGTTACAGTTTCACCCACCTGGCGGCGCTGATGTTGCTAGTACACAAAATGGCTTCCGGCCGTTCTTTTTCTGCGAGGCAACCGTCACAGGGATGTCGTACCTAGACATGTTAATTAACTGGCTGTTTCCTCAACTTGAGCATTATGAAGATGATTTCATTCTCCAGCAAGATGGAAGCCCCACCTCATTTTGATCGGGGCGTGCGTAGTCATCTGAACGAGACACTGCCAGGGGATTTGTTAAAGACAGGGTGTATGTGCCACCTTTGCCCCGTGATTTGGAAGAGTTAAAGATAAGAATAAGGAATGCAATCGCAGAAATTTCTGTGGACAATCTAGTGATGGTATGGTATGGAACTGGATTACAGAATTGACGTGTGCAGGACAACCCATGGGGCTCACATTGAGATTCTGTAGGCAAAGATAAAAACTTTTTGAGATCCTACAGCAAACTGTGTGCCGCATGTCGCAATTGTATTGTTGATTTTCCTGTAATAAATTTTCTAAAGTGTTCAGGTATTTATGAATAACCCGTATTTCATCCCGAGTAACTCAAACAACTCCTTTAAAAAAATTAAGTCCCTCTTTAAAGAAGCAGATTGAGGGAATTCTTTCGAAAACTAATTTGTATGGAACACTATCTCTCTCTCACTCTTCTCGAAAATTAAAGAACGAGAGAGAGAGATAAATGAGGAGAGGAAAAGTGTTTTCGACCACCCCCCGAGAGAGGGCTTTAATATACCTCTTTATATAGATTTCCTTCCTTCTCTCCCTCCCACTCTCCGTCGCTACCGATTGCGTAACCCGTTTTTCCACGTCCGTTTAAGATAATAAAAAATAAATAAACTGCGTCGAATAACTCGTTGCGTCTCTGGCGCCATTTTGCCAAAGATGATGAATTAAATGGGGCAAGAAGCGATCAATTTTAATTTATTTTTAAAACTTTTTTTTCCAAAGGCATTATTATCTTTTGATATTGAAAAAAAATGTGTGTGAGAGAGTGCGTGCGTGTCTGTATGTGGTAGCCTTAAAGGCAGGTAACAGAATGGTCCTTCATCTTCGAGAAAAAATATTTTTGGACCTAATATTAAAGAGGAGTAAACACACGCAAACTTGTATTTATCTCGTCTAATAGCCCACATAATTACAAACAAAATAATTCAACTATTATTTTCTAAGTAATTCATTTATTCAATTTTAACGAAGACTTTTTTAAATCATAGACACCTTATAAATTTCCTCATTCATTTTTTTATATAAAAGAAGCTTAATATAATGGAATCCAAATGAAAACACCTCCCTCTCTCACACACACTTTTAAAGAAGAATTCGTAAACATATAACCTATCATGAATCTCTCCCTCTTTTTCGACTAATCGTCGGTAGGACGCGATAACAGCAATTAATTTATCGTTTTGGTGAGATGAGCCAGCTTCTATCTCTCTCTCTCTCCTAACAAGCCGCACACTGGATTTTCCTCCACGTTATAATTGATTAAAGGCTCCCGAGGCATTATATCGTGTGTGCGCGCGCAGGCGCGTAACGAAGCTACCCAAAAAGCCACCTTCCGGCAGACCCTCCCTCCAATTGCGCGGATCTGACGAACATAATTATAAATCTGCATAAATAATTGATACTTCACAAGTGAGTCGGGTAAAATGTAGGGGGGAAAATATACGCTAATAGTCTCTCGTTCCGTAGAGCTAAAGGCAACAACCAGCCTTGATTACAGGGTTCTACAAACGATTCGATTGGGGTTCGTTTTAAATGGGTTTTTAATTTTTATCAAGTGTTACTTGACGATTTTTTTTACCTTTTTAAGGCTTAACTAAGGTAAATAATGGGTCCGAAATGTTTTTTTTTACATAGAAGAGTTTAAAAAATTAAACTGTTTACGGTTTTTTCAGCTCCATGACGATATTTTTTTCTGTGATCGGATAACAATTAACGGGATAGGATGAGAGTGATTTTTGGGCGATAATGCTCACATGGCGATCGATATAAGAGGAAGGCTATCCAGAATTTTATAATTTCCATTCTGTCGACGTCGGCGACAGGAAGACGAGAAAACATTTTATTTTCTTCTGTTAATAAGTTTTAAATCTTAGCCTACGGCATTCCTTTCATTAAAAATTCGTTCAAGTCTCGGAAATCCTAAAAGACTTTGGACAAAGCAAGGATTTCTGAAAATTACCTACAATTGAAAGATATGGATCTCGGATTTTTGTTTAAAATTAAAAAACAAGTTGGGAAAGTACTGCGAAAGCTGATATTATAAGATTTTTTTCCAGAAAAAAATAAATTTATTCCATTTGTCGTTGTTTATAATATTAATGACATTATAATATAGCCCTGTGATTTCCATTAAAAGCTTATTCGTATAAGAGCATCGAGCTCGTTGCCATGGTAATTGATTGTTGAGACCACGAAAAACTCCCATTCTTATTTCGATAAAAACTAAAAATGTACGCCAAACCTACAGGGATCTGAATTCAGTCTTCAAAAATAAGAAACTATAATTTCTAAACCTCACAACAGTTCAAGTCCTGAGTTGGAATCTTGAGAGGAAATAATTTTTAAAAAAAAGCGATTTACGTGCTTTTCTTATTCGGAAATAATGGGACAAAATCATCCTCCTGCAGCTTATCTCCGCCGACCAAATTCTTGCCACGTGTAGCTCTCATATGTAGTAACTTATCCTTAAAATTTTGTTCCTCTAGGTTGAACCATTTCAGAGATATCACCTGCACAGTCGGACGGACGAATGGACAAAGTACATAATGCATAATCGATTTGTAAAAAAAATCGCTAATAACAGCTCGTAATGGGTATTTGTATGCAGTTATGTTATAGTTTAATAAATGTGGAAATAAAATAAATGTGATATGAATGTTACAAGAATAAATGAAGAAAATAAACGCAAAAATACTTATAAATGTTAATGAATATTAAATTCGGAAACTCGAACTCAATGAGAGCTGCTCGAAATTGGCCATACTACTCACATCAACCTTCTATGTATTTACTTATTAAATATCTCATAATTTTTTTATTGATAACGGTCACTTAGCAACTGAATAAACTATTGTAAAGCGGATCGAATTTTCCGAGGCATATAAATTCTCATAAGAATTTATTTATAACGGAAAGGAAAGCGAATACCGCTATCACCCTCGATATGAAAACTTAGATTGTACCTACGAATATGAGTTCTCAACTTTAAAATAATATTATTTTATAAACATAGGAATTCATCACTGAGGAGAACAGATTTATTTGTTTTTTTAATTAGTCGAATTTAGTCTTATTTTTAACATTCTAATACAATGAGTTTTAAAGCGTATTTTTCTCGAAACTGCTTTGAATGAATCATTTTGGGACGACATATATTCCGCAACTCAACAGTCATTCAACAAACAGTATCGTTATGTATTGTAGTAGGTGTATTTTCCTATTATTCTTTTGCATATCCCGTAATTCAAGAGCCAATCGACAACAGTAACACATTGCACTGTACGTATTGGGTAAAACTATTCCTTTTTCGACGCAAAATACAAATTAATCGCGTTCCCTCGATTTCTTTCTCTTTAAAAGGAACGTCAAATCCTACATGTTGCGTAAACGCTTTCGCGTAATGCTCGGAGTGGATATAGTTCTGCTCTGAAACCATCACTGAAATGGAGGTGGAAGAGATTAAGGCCCTCGTCACCCCATTTCAGCACCCTATGGACTGGAGGGCTAATAAGAGCCGCCGATGCACTTCCGTCGCCAGCATCCGATGCCGTACACCTCTATTCGTCGCCTACCTCTTCATGATCACCTGCTTATTCGTCGGAGCGACAGAAGTGACGTCGTACGAATACGGTGCCGTTCACGAAGATTGGAGTGAGTACGAATTTGTTTTAGTTTATAATAAACAGTGAGGTCTTCATCGCGATTTTAAAACACAAATGTTTATAAAAATGCATTGACGTAAATTTTGAAAAGCGTTTTCTTATAATTATTCTTAAACGTCTCAACTAAATGCCAATCCTATCCGTGTTATCCAATAATTAAGAAGCACTTATCAAATCGCTTCCAAATCATGCAATTGCTCAGTATTTGGCCGAAGAATATTAGGCATCTATAATTCTACGTTTGAATTCATCTAGTGCAGTCGAACTTCTATAAGTCGAACGTCTACAATTCGAATTTTCCATAACTCGAAATGAATTCAATTTACAGGAAAAAATCTTTTTCAAGTTATTTTTCATCTATTACTAGAATGTTCTATAAGTCGAATATTTTTTCTCCTATGAGGTTCGACTTATTGATGTTTCATTGTATATCCTTATATGCGTAAAAGGCATCTCATGAAACATAATTTAACTAAATTTATACTTCATAACCTTATTACAATAATCCTTTAGACTTTAATAAACAGCGCTCCCCTCTAATAAATTATAACCCATTATTCAGGAAAAGGTGCCGCCATAAAACGGTCTTAGTGGATGTATTTATACCCAAAAACTATAAATTTGCACCTTTCCCGAAAATCCTCGACTCATATCCAACGTTCAGGAGCACGACTTCACGAATCGCCTTTCTTCAACGTCGAATGTACCCAATCGGCTTCTACGACCCGAGGGCGCATTTAACCGACGTTAATAATGAATCCTTTTGTTGATTAATATTTTCGCGTATTGCTAGCACCCCCCTCCCCCGACATTCCCACGGAACGTCTAGATACAGAGGTTTACCGCTTGAAACTTTATCAAGGCGAGACACGCCTGACACATACAAAACAATCCATTCACCCACCTCCGACCTGGATAACGGGTGATATATGCCGGCGAATAAATCTAGCACCGCTCGAGGTGTTTTAAACGGAAAAGTGACGGAAATTTATTTCCTTCCCCGACTTCAACCTCTTCTTGCAATTAGAATTACGTGCTAACGTGTGAATTGTTCTATTGTGACGCACTCGTTATTCGTTGATTCTTCAAATTGAAATCGGATGACCCAGATCGCTTCTAAAAAAACACGTGTAAAATGCCTTGTTTAAAACCATGATTCGATACCCGTTTCTCTCTCCGTGTTCTTTTCGAAGAACGATTCATACCTACCACAAGGTAGAACGTTTCCGAATACACGGGTGTTATTTATTCACGCACCGACCGCGCCATTATTCCCTAAGCCCCTAAGGGATCTCTTTTTTTTCTTTCCTTTCCCTCGATCCTTCAAAAATAAAACGCAATGACTCCTTCCCAGTTCGTTCATCCCTTTTCCGGTATTCTATTTCTCAACGTAAAAGGAGAAGCGGGATTAAGAAGGTGTGACGCAAGAATATGCTCTTCCTCAAATGAAGATTTCGAGTCAGCACTTGCAAACGGGAAAGGCTTAAGAGAATGCAGAATTTTGCGGTCTTGGGAATTTGCTTGAGCAAATCGCATTACTGAACCAGGGCGGTAGCATTGTCACTTTTACGTTTTCATTTCAGAACCGTAAAACACCTTAACATTATTTAAAAATATACCTGTAAGCGATTCTTTCAAATAATATTCTGTTCATTCGTAATTATCATTATTATTGTCATTAAACGTTGAACGCTATCACCGGCAACTAATACATAATTACTTAAATATAAAGTTAAATTAAAGTTAAATAAATTTACTTAGTCACAATAGAGAACATTTTCTAAGTTGTGTTAGGATTTTCAATGTTACGAATAAATGTTATAGGGTTTAAAAAAATGTTTTTAACCGGTGAAGTTGCATGTTTAAATTAATTGTCGACTTCTGGAAATACATCCCTAAACGCTGTAAACTCTTGGATTAAAAAGGTTTCATCTATGCTAATATGACTGAAAAATGTAGTGCAAACTTTCTACATTTTTTGCCAGGAAAATTAAATTCTGCTTGAGCTCGAGTTTTTCTTTCTGCTAAAATATAAATTTTAAAAGGTTATTTATTTATTCGCTGCACTAATTTTAATTACTATTATCTTTTCTTTTTCAGGGATAACGTGTTACACTTGCATGAACGTGTCAAACAACGAGGAATGCAACAGATACGCCATCGACAGACCTTGCCCTGAAGGTGAGCTTGAACTAAAGACATGTAATAACCATGGTAACGCCTCTTTCGATCTCTCCAACGTTATCATGCGCTCAAAATTGCTTCTTTGCTTGTAACGCCCTCTATCAATAGAATCTCTGTTCAGTTATATACTTGTTCCTCGCAAAAAAAATTTTGTTGATTTTAATAACTGCATTCCAATAAATTCCAAAACAAAGGATAGTAAAATCCACAACATCAGATTTGGTTTATCAAAATTTAAATAAAGTGGTACGGCAATTTGCTTATCCTCTATCCATTCTTTCATAGACGCTTATTTCGAGAATTTCAATTATAAGAAAAAAATGTTTCTTTTAACAGAAGTATTACAGCGAATACCGAAACAAAGATTAGTGAAATCCGCAACTTAAGAGTAAGTTTATCTAGTTTAAAATAAATGGTTTACGATCATCGCGACTGAAAGCTTTAAAGCGGATATTCAATCATACGAAACCTAAATATAGCACGTCTATCGTAATTGAAAAGATATTTATTACTACCACTGGCTTCTACCGATTTTTCGAAAACAAAAAGAAATATTGATTAATGTTCTGAACTTATCCGACTCGGAGAGAATTTTTTGTTAAACCAGTTAATAACAGTATCTAAAAAAGTGAAAAAATGTGATTAGAGCAGGAAATTCACAGGAAGATGACACACTAGTAAGAAATTAACTTCGTCAAAAAGAAAATAAAAACATTTCAAGGCAATCTATCCTCTGTTCGAAGTGCGGAAAACGCTCGAGGGAGTAATTGCGCAAATAAATTTCCTAGTTATCGTCAACTCCGGATGCTGCTTTTTTTTTGGCGACTAAAATAAAAAAACAATAATAATAACTTGCACGGCTAGCGCGATCATTAACAGCCTATAAAATGGCGTAATTTCCCGTCGCGCATATATCAATTGGATATACCGGTACGAATTACGATAATTGAATCTTACGTGGCCTTAGATAACAAAGCAAGACTTCCACCAGCTGTTTCTAACGATTCAAAAGAGAACGTTTAATCAGAATGGCACGAATTAATCGTTGTCATTATATTACATCCTTCAAAGGTGACGGAGTGATGTATACGCCTTCTTCATTCGTTAACTTATTCTGCGAATGGTTAGAACTGCAAAAAAAAATCAATAGATCTTAGGTAATTGGAAGATCCATAAAACGTTGGATGGAGGATAGAGAAATATGTTTAAAATCTTCATCTTCGCCGTATTTACTTTCTCCATACGTAGTAATGTATTCATAAAAAAATATAGTATTGTATTCATAAAAAAAATCGACTTCGAGATTTCAACGGAAATACATGTTTTGAGGTCCCTAGAACACGTTTAGACTATTTTCGGAATGATGTCTGTGTGTGTGTGTGTGTATGTGTGTATGTTATTGTGGGCGCTCTAACTCAAAAAGTACGTGCCATATCGTTACCAAACTTCATATATAACACTTTAAGATGAGTACAAAGAACTGATTAGTTTTTCGACAATAACGGATGACCTGAAGTCGTGGTTTATTCGAAACCCGATTCGGTTTTTGCGATATTTCTTCGTTAAAACATCATTATTGTATATACAATTCTATACAAAGGTTATAGAGAATGAAATTTCCTACAGTTTTCATTTGAAACAATTTTCTATAGGAGTTATTTATAAATAACCGGTTTTTCGGTTTCCTTTAAATATCTCCTTAAAAACATCGTTATTGGTAATCTTCGTAGGACCAAAGTTTTAGAGAATAATATTTCTTCCAAGTTTTGTTTGAAACTATTTTTCGTAGAACCATCCATTTCGGATATATTTCGCTTTATCTTAATACCAGTATACAGCGCCAACACCATGTAGCGGTGAATTCTGTAAACATTCAAAATATACGTAATTTACGGCAACAAGGACGTGTCTTTTTTTACGATACGAAATAATAATTTTGCCTCGTAATATTATTCATAATAATTTAAATATCTATACCCCAAATATGGAGAAAGTCATGTGTGGGTCACATCAGATTTTTCTTTCTATGCATTCGCCACTATAGTCACATATTTACATTCTGTTAAAGTTTCGCCATAGAAACATCGATACCAAATTCTATAACTGTAATCAGCTAAAAAATTACTCGTAGTCAGTGGAGTAGCTAGCAGGGGAAGGCCCCGTGGAAAACAGTTAATGACGGTCCCACTCACCCAAAATATGCATACCTTCAATTAAAACTGAAACCAATGTAAAACCATACGGAATATGCCGAAAAGGTAAGTCTTTTAAATTACCCTGTACAAAAAAATAATTATAAACTGGAAAGGCGTCCAGATGATACGATAAACAAGTTAGGAGAGTGTATAACGTGTCACAAATGGGCGCGTTTCGTGCAATGGAGTATTAGAAAGAAATTATATACTTGTACGTAAGGGAAATAACTTTTTAAAGTTCTTTTCTTCATCATAAATAATCCATTTTCTTCCTATTTAATAATATTACATGCGCACGTAAGGAAAATTGTTTGTGAGATTATGTTAGCAACAATGAAGAAGTAACCATGCAAGAAAATTTCTAACGTAAGTTCAACTCGAATTAAGACATTCTCATTTGATTTTCTCAATAACGACTACTCCTACGATAAAAATATATAGGAAAGGTAATACTCTTATTTACCAGTTCTACAAGTTTTATTTTTTAAATATTTTTATTTGAGCAATACTTTAGGAGATATGACGACAATTTAATTTTTTGTCACCAGTAAAGTGGTACCCCCGATTGGAGTACGTGAATCATTTTTGCGATTTTCTTATTATATTTTATTGTAAGTCCTTAATATCAAGTTTCATGAAAATCCGTTCTGTAGAAGCCGATAACGAACATGCGGACGGACAGACGGACAAACAGACACGGACAGACCGACGATAACAGATGCTCACGCTGGAAGCAAAACGCGCCTAAAAATCGCTAAAAAGATATTTATTCTTTTCTATATTATATTGGAATTTGTTCACCCTATAGTTACGCCACAGGTTACAATCAAAGATTTTTAAAAATATGTAACTACTCACCCATAGGGAAAGAATTCTGCCTGACCCTACACGTCATGGAAGGACTGGACAGCGATAGAAGCGTGCTGGTGAACAAGCGATGTGCTCCTCTGGAAGACTGCGTCGGAGATTCCACAGGGTGCATCACGGCATATGGACAGACGGTGAGCACATAATCTTCATTCTGCCCTGTTCCAAGGATCTGTAATACCGAGATAATCCATTTCATACTTCCTCACTCTATATTATAATTTGCTCCATCCATCCGGAACAAGTTAATTTTTGTATCTGTGTTAAATGCAATATGAAATTATATGACTTAATATATGTACTTTTCTAATGCTCGTCATTATATTTCGATTTCCCCTTCATTCCGCACGTGAAACATCTTGAGTGACATTAACCTAAAGCTTTCATATGCTCTGTAAAAGGTTAATATCTTAGGACAGGGGAATTGATCTTAATCACATACATATTTAAAGAAGTGCCATTTATCTATAATTTTACCTCAAATCTTTTTATCCCATCGTTTTTTAGTTACATCCATAATCTAAATTCTTAAACGCCATTTATATCAGAGAATGTTTTTCTAAACGATTTCACTTACAGGTATAACTTTTTATTATTTTAGGGAGCAATGTTGCTATTTGGCGGAATAATTGACCATAAAATATATATACTTTTTAATTACTGCAGTCAAATAATCCTTCGAAATACCGATTATAAACCATATTGAGTTATATCCGTTTATTATTTAACACACCATTTCGCTTTTCTTGACCCAACAAATTGATATCCACTTTCTTTCAATTTCAGCAATGCGTATCCTGCTGCGATCAGCCATACTGCAACGACTACGTTCCGGTCAACGACACCAACGCTACATTCCAAAGATCGAGGGCGAATGGCATCTTCGTTTATGGCGCTGGGATCGAAACCATCTGGCGGACTGAGGCAGTAATAATTTCGGCCTTTACTACAGTGCTGACCTTCGTTAGGTCATCCGGCGTACTGTGAACTTCAGGAAAAAAAAGAAAGATCATCGTCCTTCCTTACTCATTACCCTATGTCAAAAGTCATTTTGTCGATGTGTTCACGGGTGCCATTCGATTATTTTATTATTTTTTTAAAGGCACAGAAATATTACACTGATACCAAGAGTTCTAGTCATATATCTTGGCGAGAAAGGTGTTTCTACTCTTGCGTTTCGATCAAACGCTAAATCGAGACTTGTTGCTTCACCTTAAACCACTTTGGTGTTGTAACGGTACATTTAAATATTTAATTTCATTCTTTGTACATTTCACTGCGTATTTATTTTTTAAATCTTGTTTTAAATAAAGAATATAGTCCGCCAAAAACATATTATTCATAGCCAGATGCCACTGACTGTTACCTTTAAAAATTGGCGCTAATGTGTTGCTGGGATACATTAAACCTATCTTGGATGTCACGTTGCTCAAGTATTGAATTTTACATGTAAATGTTGATGAAATTAACGACTATTATTTATTTACACCGCGCGTAATATTCACAGGGATTCGTTTCAATCACGTTCTAAATTTTTAATTAAAACCTAGTGGCTTTTAATGGAAGTAATTGTATTATGTATCAAATATTGTAATAAATATATGAAATTGTTTCAGTACGTTTTTGACAGTCAACTGTTTTATCATTCTGCGTCATTTAATATATTATCAATCGCTTTGATTGGAAACCACAGATATTAAAAGCTCCCTGAATAAATTTCCATATGTAACAAACTGAACGATTACTATAAACCGCATATTTACATAATTTTATGTAACATCGCCATTCTCTCCCCATGAGTGTCTGCTTCAAATTTATCAAATTCGTTAATATGTGGCGAAATTATTAAAATATTAATTTTTTCATGAAAATGCCTTGCATAATTTTTTATAAACACCACATACTTAGACAGAATTTTAAAACTGCAATTTGCATTAATTCGTTTCACTCTATAGTCATCTTATTAGTAATGAAAATAATGCAAAATCCTTCTTCGAAAATAGACCTTGCTAAAGCATTTTTTTAAGCTCGTGACACGGGATATGATTTTTTTTCACATAAAAATGACATTTGAAGGAATTTACTGAAACCGATAGTTATGAAAAATTTTTTAAAAAGTTGAAAATTTGATTGAGAATGAATGTACAGCGATTAGGTTAATAACTGGAAAGCTGTTATTTCCAAATTATATATACTTATTTCAATCTTCGACGTTTCATTAAAAAGCTGTTCGTTCCAAATTATACGCTTATTTCAATCTTCGACGGAACAGATCGACGTTTCATTAAATATAAAAGGAAAATTTTAATTGTTGATGATGCGATATTAAAAAGATACGCTGGGCCTTAGCTATTTGCCAAAAAGATGAAAAATAATTGTTTAGAAATAGGTGATAGTTACCTTTTCGACGATAAGCGATATTCAGATTCCTCGCCTAACAATTTGATATGCAAAATTAAGGATTTGGTAAATATCCAAACTCATAATCACTATGACAACTCCTGTGTTTTATCCTATAATCATTAAAACGGAAGAATCTCTTATGCAAAAGCAAATTATACCAAGGAAAGATTTTAAAAGTTGATGTTCCGGAAATTTTATCCACAAATCAGTAGAGATAGTCAACAGCAAATTACTTTTGGAATTTAAAACGCGCCATACATAAATTAATTGAAAAAGAAAGAAATACAAAGGCATGATTTAGAAATTGTTTTACTTCGGTTAGATATCTGAATTTTTATAAAGAACTTTTGTACAATTATGTTCCAACATCTCTGTAAAAAATTACGTAATGTAGTAATAGTTTTGATGATATATTCTAAGTTCTATCGAACGTTTTTTAGCTCACCGAAATTAATTTAATACACTTTACTCATTTATCATTTCGGTTGGAGAGACAATGGCTTATATAAATTATATTCTTTTAACGAAAGGCAAAGGGAAAAAACGAGCCCGAAATGTAAGCTATAAAAACCTACATACAGGGCTCACCTTTGAATCACATTTTAAATTATATCCATATAATTATAATATTACTTCATTATTTTTACTTCGAGTCATTAAAAAAAATAGAGTAAGTTGAAAGAGTGAAAAAAGTTAACAGGGCGTAAACAACAACCGAGAAAATTACATGGCAAAGGATCTTTTGGTAAAAATTTAACGTTTAAAAGTGAAAAAAAATAAACTTTTGTTTCGCAGGCTTCCGACATGCAATCAACTAGACAAAGCGGAAGAAATAAATAATTGTTTTTCCGTGGCTGATTCTTTTGAATACCCCGCTTCCACAACGGCGGAAGAAGCAGCGAGTTCCATTTAACCGATTATTCGTATATTCTGGGCCTTAATGAAAAAAAATGTCGGCAGTTTAAAATTACTGCGCGGAATCACACAAAAGGATTCGGATTTTAAAAAAACAAGGAACACGTCGCATTACCGGAGGATCTAAGGACAAATGGACGTGCAAAAAAAAAGAAGAAAAAATTAAAAGGTTAGAGCCAGAATGAAAAAGGTCAAAGTCCTAATTTTTAGGAGAGGAATGAGCAATACTCGGACGTCGCGCTGAAAGGAAAATAGAAAGGAGAAAAGTAGGAAGAGAGGAATGGAGATAGTGAACGGAGGAGAAGAGAAGAAAGGAGAGGGAATGGGAGGGAAAAAAGTGTGAGAAAAGAACTGCTGAAGTTGACGGAGTAAAGCGGGGGTGAACAACCTTTTCTACATGGTGGGTCGCATTAGTGGTAGCGAATTATTTGGAAGGTGTCCAATGTTTCGGCTGGCCTAATTAGAATTTAAATAAGAAATTACCTAGAAATTTTTATAAATTGATGGAAAGAACGATCCGAAGTCCTTACGCAACAGGCATAAGCTGGAATGATGGGAAAGGTGGAAACAGGTTAAAGAATCTGCTATGACGGGGAATTCGAACCCGGGTCCTCCATTTGCCGGGCGGATATTCTACCACTGAACTACCGTAGCAGACAAAGTCTACTGTTTCAGAACGGGAATATTTTCTTATGTTGGGACCGGGCTAGCCATGCTAGTATCAACCAGGCCCAACAGATGTCCTCAAATGGTGGGAATGCCTATGTTATAAACTGATGGAATGAATGATCCGAAGATCCTTATGCGACAGGCACAAGCTGGAATGGTGGGAAATGTGGAAACAGGGTACAAAATCTGCTATGACTTTTCACTTGTTTCCACATTTCTCTAGAAATTTTTAGGCAACGTACAAGTGAAAATTCATGTCTAAATTAGGATTCGAGGGTTAAAATTTCAAAATGAAAGGTTTTATTGCTACAATAATGCTGTGTTTTTACGGATCGAATTTTTGAAATAGCAGCAAAAAAATTATCTAGGGTGACGCATACGGCCCGCGAGCGGTAGCTTTCCCACTCCTGTTGTAAATATTACTTAGAACTGTCAATGTTAATGCGGAAAACTCTTAATAAGATAGTTTGCGGGAATATAAACGGATGAATTTAGAGGGAGAAATGAGCGCATTACACGAGTACAAACTTTAAGACGGAAGTAAGACAGGAAAATACGCCTCACAACAAGAATCCAGAAACCTTGTCGCATAAGACCTAGAACAACCAAATTTGCTACGGTTCTTACTTATATCTTACCTTAGTAAATGGTCAATGTTTGTTTAACCAGATTTTGTTTGTACCCTATACAAATCCACACCTTTGAAGATATCGTCACGAAAGGAATATATAATTTTACCCTACGAATAACATAGTCTATGTGGCGATAAAAAAAATCAATAAATGCTATTTTCCATCTGGTTCCGGGCAACACCGGGTACTCCAGCTAATACAAAATAAAACAGGAAATACAAATGCGCCGTGACTCCATGAAACCCTGAGAATGAGGAAGAAGACAAAGGAGGGAATTTGAGGTACATACATGAAAAAATATAAGCTATTCTAATGGTTCACAAATACCCATAGCTACTCGTATAATACGAGTTAGCGTTGCTGAAGATTAAAACGAACAAAGCGGACTGCAAAAGTGCGTGAGATGCTATCTTTTCGAAAGAAACAACATATAACGGAACAATTTGGACTGCAGCCAATTTGTTGCCGGTTTTCCTCTTGGATAGAGGATAGGAGATTTTAAAAAATTAGGTTTCCGTGGCTACGATAGATCGAAAGGAATCGTCCATAGAGATAACGTTAAGGAGGTGAGCTATGCAGCGTTTGGAGGAGTTGGAAAAAGAGAGAGAGAACGAGATAATAAACAAAAAATATGTAAAAGAAAATATAGAGAGTGAAAAAGGATGAAAATGATATAACAGTCGCGCACGCGGGGAGGTGAGTATACAAGCGAGTGCAGAACATCACTTTGAAACAAAGAAATTATATTAGATTTAAAAACAATTCTCACCATATTTGTCATTTGTTAATTCCATTGAATTGAAATCGATCATCCTAAAGTCAATTTTATGAGCATGTAACTGCGTAGAAAATTTTTAAAATCCACTTGTAAATATAAATAAACACCGATCGAGTCGGGATGAACGCACAACCATTAGTATTTTAAACAAAATTTCACTCCTCCATTATTCTTTCCCTAATACGCTTGAAATTTGTCTGCAAACATACGGTATACGATTACGTATGCGTGTGCATATAGTTAATTATTTTTTATTCGCTTCCATTATCATTCTGTTATACAGACAGATAGATAGATGATTTTATTTTCAGGGCGAATTTGAGACCATAAGGTCCCCTCGTCCATTTAACCCTACGTTATTGATTACAAAATAATAACATGAATAAATGTATATACAAACAGAACTAGAGCAATAAGAGGTGCGTCAAATAAATACAACAAGAACAGAACAATAAATGTCACACTACACGTTAGAGAAGCTTCTAAGAAAGATATAATATTTGTGGTAAAAACCTAGGTAGAGCCAGGCATGGCCAACCCAGTAAAAAAAGCCAGAGGGGGGAAAATATATGTAGTTCGTGCTATCGACGTAACGCACAGTACTTTTCTCTTTGCTTTTTTTGTGGACACTTCGAATATTTTTGGAAAATTCCCTTGCACGCTGCTGGAAGACAGAAAGAGAAAAAGAACGAGATTGGGAAGAGAGAAAGAGAGTCGCAGAGAAAAGATAGAGGCAAAGAGAGAGAGAGAGAGAGACCGAGATTTTGGTCGGGATTAAAACCGGGGAAGAGGAAAAACAAAACGAACGAGATTAATGGCGTCGGCAAGGAAGTAATTGAATGGTACCGGAATTAAAGCGGCGGTCTGCTTTTAGAGAGATAATATATATAGAGAGACAATGACGCATCGATTTAGATCGTAGCGGAGATTATAAGAAGGGAATTTTAACATTCAGACTTCAAAATTTTAAATTTCGCGAGTCTCATTCACATGTGGTATTATTATTTATCCGTGCATCATCGCCCTCGTTAACCTACAGTAATGTTCTGATCGGACGGATTGTCAAGAGTGAGAGAGAAAAGCATGCGCATGCGCAGATCTTTTCGGATTGCTTATCTCCGATCCCCTTTTCGCATTTTAACAGTTCCTAAGTTGGGTTAATTAATTAGCGGCGGAACGGGTTTTTCTCCCTTTGAAACGATTATTTACGGCTGTGAATGCCTCAAGATAAATCAGTCCTTTTAAAGTCGCTATAAATTCTTCGATTATAAACTAGCTGTTATAAATATTTTTTATGAAACAATATTTACGATGATGTTGGATAAGTACGTTGTTAGGCTGATGGTGTGATTCCAAGACTCTTTAGTTTCCTAGCAACATTGGTATTATTTTATTTTAAGTACATTGTTAGGCGGTGTAATTCTGACTCCTCATCGCCGAGCTTCCTGGAAACGTGGTTTTATTAATTTTTTATTGTTAATATTCGCATATGGCTGGTTACCGTATCGACCCCTGTGATGGATGAAACTTCCTTGCTCAAATGAATGAATGGCCTAAAAAGAATTGTAATTTATGTAATTGGTGAGGCAATGGGTTGATTCAGAACGGCAGAAAGAGTTAAAAAGTCAGTAATGGCGATATAAAAGAGAACTACTCTCTCTTTTACAAATTGAGAGGATAAGTAATGAGAAATGTGGAAACAGGTGAAAAAAAGTTCCTATGACCGGCAATCTAATCTGGGTCTTCCACTTTTCGGGCAGATATTCTACCACTCAACTACCGTAGCAGACAAATTCTAATGTTTCAGAACGGGAATATTTTCTGAACCTGAGAAAGTATTCCTGTTCTGAAACGGTAGAATTAATTTGCTACGGTAGTTCAGTGGTAGAATATCCGCCCGGCAAGTGGAACACGCGGGTTTGATCCCGGTCATAGCAGATTTTTCACCTGTTTCCACATTTCCCATTATTCCAGCTTACGCCAGTCGCATAAGTATCTTCCTATGGTACTTACGTATTAACGGGGAGCCCAACTTAATACGTAAGTACCGATTGGTTTCTACCAAGATATCTGTAGTCTACAGAGGAATTATATCTCGTTTGACTGTTGTGCCGCAAATGGAGAGGATATTGGCAAGCCTTCGGCTCGCTTTTTTTTATATCAGTTGTCGTCTCCGGGCGCTGCCGCGCCCTTCTCCTCGCCCGGAACCAAACTATCCCTCCCCTTTGTCCGGTTATTGGGTTTGTAAATGTCGAGACAGGCCAATCAGGTAGAACGAATGTGGGGTTCAGCCAAATGTCGTAACAAGAAACAAAGAGGGACAGCACGCCACCATCTAGAATCATATTTAGCAGAGTTTATGTGGTTTAATTCTCTCAACAATCGAGACGCTTTTGATACTATTTCAGAAGAAGTTGCTAAATATCGGCCACCGGAAATGAAAATGTGATGGTTTTTTTTTCAATTGTTTCCCATAACAAATCATTTAAATGTTAATTGGTTTCTGTTAATGCTGTTATGAAAAATTAAAACACAATTTAAGTGGTATTTGTTCCGTATTTATATTTTTAAGTTGGGCTCCCCGTTAATACGTATGTACCCTTCCTATCGTTTTGAGTCCATCAATTTATAACGACAGATTAGAGAAGATAATTATCGCAGTGGAGCTTATTGGGGAAACCCTCTCGATTTCCCCTTTTGCTGTCCCTAAAGATCATCCAAGGAGGATCGCTCCCATCGCCTCCACCCCCTTGGATCCGCCACTGCCTGAAGTAGAAGATAACCAAGGAAGTAGAAGCTCACGCTTTGTGATGCATTTTTTTCACTACGAAATTTCAGACTACTAAAATTACAAAAGTTGTTTTTCTTGAATTTTAATGTGAACTGTTTAATGATGCTTATCTTTATACATAAACTAGCTTATCGTACCCGGCTTCGCCCGGGTGCATTTCGGACTGCAAATAGTTATACTTTTTCCCGCTTAGAAGACAGCTTGAGAAAATGATACATACTAAAACTTCTCCTCTCCTTTCTGTAAACTACATTAGGAGTCTTGAAATAAAGTGGAAAGAACACGAAACGAACCAATACGAAAACTACAAAAACCACCATGAAAAAAGAAATGAATTAAACGCTTACCAATACCCGGTAGAAAAGGATGTAAACCGACAAATAAATAATCGTGGAACATAAATTAAGAGTACAACCAAAGAATATAAGTTCAATGTAAAAACCACCAAGAAAAAAGAAATGAATTAAACTCTAACCAATAGCCGGCATAAAAGGTGTAAACCGACAAATAGGTAATCAAGGAACAAAAATAAAGAGCACAACCAAAGAATATAAACATAGACTACAAAATGAACAACTAAGAACGAAAACAAACAAAGAACAAAAAATGGACACGAAACGAAAGCAAATGAAAACAACAAATTAACCAAAACCAACCAACGAATAATCTCCTAAAGCTCAATGTATCTGATGATGGTGACTGACGCTTTCTATTCAGTTGCTAAATAAACAACCAACAATCACAAATTAGCATATCGTAGTGATGAGTAAATATTGATTACGCGGAATATGAGTTTGTATGTCAACATAATAACAGGAGAAACTAAATAAGAATACCTATTATTACTCTAAATAGATATAAAATTATTGATCTTAATTGTGTTTTCCATCGTAATTAATTGAATAATAGATTGAGATATTCGAACGAATCGATTTTAAATAATGTAGTAAAATGTTTTGCTTTTCTAACGTAATTTATTACGTGAGTGTATCGGTAGTGTTTACATTTTACCCATGGAACCGCAGACACGAATTCTTAATCTTAGTTCAGAAGACAAAATATAGTTCAACAAAAGTATTATTCAAATAAAATCTTTCGAAATTCACTGCGTTACGTGTTCAAAATATTAATCTAATTTAGTTCTCGTATTAAAATAACAATTACTCAAGAGTGAACCTTATTTCCAATTGATAAAACTCTCTTTTAATTCAAAACGATATTATATATTACAAAAAAGTATCTAATTATTATTGAAACGCAAAATGGATGAGCATAGGAAAAAACTTGCATGTTAGCATGAAATGCTCAATTCAGTTTTTATTGATAAGCTGATAAAACAAAACACAAAAACTCTAACGTAGTAATTTAATCATATATCTTTAGTAATTTTCACTTAAACAAAATATGAAATAAAATAAGACAAAAGGCATATAAAAACAATTTAACTTATATCCAAACATACCTATAATGCGAATGACACGATTACAGAAAAAGAAACAGTTCACTAATGTTTATTCGCAGAATTAACCTGTGTATAGAAGACCATAGATAATGAAAGAAAAACATACAATCAAATCAGAAGATATTAAATGAGTATTTCATCAACTATTCTACGTTTACGACATGTTTATAGTTCAAACGTAATTTGTTTACATCGGTTGCTACGTATATCCAAATGCTGAGCAATAATGAAAAATAAGATTTTCCCTTCAATTCGTCTTATTTGATCTGTAAGCCCCTCTTTTAAAAAATTATTCCAAAAGAGGAGATAATTTAGCTCAAAAACTCTGCGAGAGCATATGTCTGCGATATATATGTAAGGAGTTAAAAATTCGAGAAATTTACGAAAAAATTTTAAATGGAAATCCCATATAAACGAAAATATTTTATTATAATTAAATAGTACACCGAATCGGTTTAAAAACCTTACTACACCACCGTACACATGATAACGGTTAATATGACACCTTCCTTTT
The DNA here is from genome assembly GCA_036926305.1 of Uropetala carovei. Classification (NCBI taxonomy): domain Eukaryota; kingdom Metazoa; phylum Arthropoda; class Insecta; order Odonata; family Petaluridae; genus Uropetala; species Uropetala carovei. The sequence goes on from JAXCHB010000043.1 coordinate 6,340,190, forward strand.
TTTTCTGCGTGTTGTAGTTTCTGAGCCTTAGCAGAACATACATACATACATACAAACACCTTACTTTATAGATATGTACTAGATTTTCGTACCCGGCTTCGCCCGGGTGCATTTCGGACTGCAAATAGTTATACTTTTTCCCGCTTAGAAGACAGCTTGAGAAAATGATACATACTAAAACTTCTCCTCTCCTTTCTGTAAACTACATTAGGAGTCTTGAAATAAAGTGGAAAGAACACGAAACGAACCAATACTAAACCTACAAAAACCACCATGAAAAAAGAAATGAACTAAACGCTAACCAATACCCGGTAGAAAATGATGTAAACCGACAAATAAATAATCGTGGAACATAAATTAAGAGTACAACCAAAGAATATAAGTTCAATGTAAAAACCACCAAGAAAAAAGAAATGAATTAAACTCTAACCAATAGCCGGCATAAAAGGTGTAAACCGACAAATAGGTAATCAAGGAACAAAAATAAAGAGCACAACCAAAGAATATAAACATAGACTACAAAATGAACAACTAAGAACGAAAACAAACAAAGAACAAAAAATGGACACGAAACGAAAGCAAATGAAAACAACAAATTAACCAAAACCAACCAACGAATAATCTCCTAAAGCTCAATGTATCTGATGATGGTGACTGACGCTTTCTATTCAGTTGCTAAATAAACAACCAACAATCACAAATTAGCATATCGTAGTGATGAGTAAATATTGATTACGCGGAATATGAGTTTGTATGTCAACATAATAACAGGAGAAACTAAATAAGAATACCTATTATTACTCTAAATAGATATAAAATTATTGATCTTAATTGTGTTTTCCATCGTAATTAATTGAATAATAGATTGAGATATTCGAACGAATCGATTTTAAATAATGTAGTAAAATGTTTTGCTTTTCTAACGTAATTTATTACGTGAGTGTATCGGTAGTGTTTACATTTTACCCATGGAACCGCAGACACGAATTCTTAATCTTAGTTCAGAAGACATAATATAGTTCAACAAAAGTATTATTCAAATAAAATCTTTCGAAATTCACTGCGTTACGTGTTCAAAATATTAATCTAATTTAGTTCTCGTAATAAAATAACAATTACTCAAGAGTGAACCTTATTTCCAATTGATAAAACTCTCTTTTAATTCAAAACGATATTATATATTACAAAAAAGTATCTAATTATTATTGAAACGCAAAATGGATGAGCATAGGAAAAAACTTGCATGTTAGCATGAAATGCTCAATTCAGTTTTTATTGATAAACTGATAAAACAAAACACAAAAACTTTAACGTAGTAATTTAATCATATATCTTCAGTAATTTTCACTTAAACAAAATATGAAATAAAATAAGACAAAAGGCATATAAAAACAATTTAACTTATATCCAAACATACCTATAATGCGAATGACACGATTACAGAAAAAGAAACAGTTCACTAATGTTTATTCGCAGAATTAACCTGTGTATAGAAGACCATAGATAATGAAAGAAAAACATACAATCAAATCAGAAGATATTAAATGAGTATTTCATCAACTATTCTACGTTTACGACATGTTTATAGTTCAAACGTAATTTGTTTACATCGGTTGCTAAGTATATCCAAATGCTGAGCAATAATGAAAAATAAGATTTTCCCTTCAATTCGTCTTATTTGATCTGTAAGCCCCTCTTTTAAAAAATTATTCCAAAAGAGGAGATAATTTACCACAAAAAAGTCTGCGAGAGCATATGTCTGCGATATATATGTAAGGAGTTAAAAATTCGAGAAATTTACGAAAAAATTTTAAATGGAAATCCCATATAAACGAAAATATTTTATTATAATTAAATAGTACACCGAATCGGTTTAAAAACCTTACTACACCACCGTACTCGTTATTCCGGTTAATATGACACCTTCCTCTTTTTTCTGCGTGTTGTAGTTTCTGAGCCTTAGCAGAACATACATACATACATACATACATACAAACACCTTACTTTATAGATATGTATAGATAGCAAAATTACCCGGCGTTGATAGGGGTTATGTTTAAATCGATATGACTGTAAGCTAAGGCAAACATTATTAATGAAAAATTATTTGAAAAATTTATTAGTATCAGCCTTTAAAAAATATCAAGTTGACTCTTTCTGTTTAATACATGTTTTTGCCTAGAGGTGGTATCCTCATTTTAAATTTGTAAAAGAATGTAAGCCTGCACGTCAAGCAATCGATTTTTGCGATATATTTATATTTATGTATGTATGCATGTAAAATCGAGATGTACGCCCTTCAATCTGTGTACTGCGAAACCTATTCTAAACATTATTCCTAGCCTTCAATGAGTAATTTCCCATTATTATCTGCATATGATATCATCATGTACTAAATAGCCACTTTTCTATACTGCTTCCTTTGTCTCTATTTTTACAAAAATAGCTTTTAAATTAAACGAATGGGTATTATTATCGATCTGAATAAAAATGAAAAAAAAAAGGCCTCGACGATTCATCCATAAAATAATTTAAACGCTTTTATCGATCTCACGAGACCGGTGCATTTGTGAAGTGCAGTAGGTACACGCGGAAGCTGCTCTTTGATTAACCGACAACTGGGGCTATTACTTAGCGACGTGCACGTAAAGATAAAAGTGTTGATTTTCATTGAATTTATAAAAAATAAAACTTGTTAAAAAAGACGGGATGAAAAAACAGACAAATCAAAAAACTTTTTTAAGCGTAAAAAGGATGGGGAGAAACGAGCACGCGGAAATTGTTTCCGTAGCCTGTAACAGCTTTCTGCAAAGACCGGTTTAGCTTCTTGTTCGAGACCGTGAAGTGGGGCCCATTATCTATCATTGGGGTTTTCTGATGCATTCGATTTGAACGGGTAGTGTTACGATGCAATCTCTCTCTTTTTTCACGATCACTACAATTCCAAAGAGGAGAGGTATTACAAAAGTTCCGTTTAAAATAATTTGATAATCGGAGGAGGACATTTGCATCCGTTTCCTGGTGGCTGTTCAATAAAAGCGGTTGAGAAAGGCAAAACAAAAAAAACTAAAATTGACGAAAATTAGGAAACGAATTCTGCGTCAAGAGCAACCAGAAAGTTGAACAGAAAAATGTGATGTGTCCAGCACAGGACCTTCTCCATAGAGAGTAATGAATATGATTGCTTTCGGCATCAACTTCCTCAAGAATAATTATCGGTAATTACACTAGTGAATAATTTTTCAACACTTTCAATAATTTTTACATTGAAGAAACAAAAATCAAACAAAACTGTTAGCTGTCTCTATGGATAACAAAATATCGATGAGCAATTAATATTACCTTGGTCAGCTTACGCACCGCTATCAACAATTAGAAATTTTTTGGGTAACAACGGAAACAATGGTATCTCTTAGGAACGTACTTAATATACCCTCAGAGGAAAAATCAAATTATCCATTAAGATTTATGAAAAATTGATTCAAACAAAACTTGTATAAAATGAAAAAAATCTGCAACTTTGATAAAGTCAAGTATTTACAAAAAATTTAGTCCTTAAGGAGATACTTGGAAAAAACGACTATAAGAAACCTCCACTTCCGTTTGGCCATTTCAACCAAAGCATTTAAAAATTTCATTTGATAATAGAAAGCTAAAATATAAATTTTTGTGTCGATCTAATTATTTGTATTTAGGTTAGAGCGTCCACGATATTCTATCACACACGCATCGAGAAAACAGTGAAAAAGTACACAAGGGACCTCAAAACGTGTATTTCCGTTGAAATCTCGAATTCGATTTTTATTTCACGAATACAGTGCTTAGACCGCTCTACCACTGCGTACGGAGAGAGCAATAAACATGTCAGTATGTTTTTAGTTTACTTAATCGCAAGCCTACTCGAGGGAGAGGAAGGGACGGGAAAAGAACGCATTGCCAAAACAAATAACGCTTCAATTTCACGCGTGCTGCGAATTAACTTGGTCATAAAATAACAATGGCGATTTCGTGAGTGCAAACATCTCAGTCTTGTGAGTTTTCGGATAAACTTAAAGCAATCCCAGAAGCGTGTTTTCATTTCCGAAGAGCATCGCAGTAACTGTTCGCAATTAAATTTCATTCCGGCGTTACCCAGACTGGAAGCCTTCCACGGACCTGATCATTAATTTCTCATCTCTTATCTCTCTCTCTATTTGTTTAACCGGCAAGATCTCTTCATTCCAGCTCCATCAAAAGCTAAAAGAAAAGATCTCCCATTCACCCCCCTTAACTTCTTCCAAAAACATTTTAAAAAGATGACTCCCATTAAGTCAAGACAGGGAAGTATTTTACCATAAAAAAACGATAATCCATTATATTTCTTTTTTTAACAAGTGAGCAATCCTTGGCGATGTTTCAATGGCTAATTCGTAAGGAAAACTTGAAAACTTTAGAGGAGGAAGTAAATGTATGTTTATATTTTTATGCTGCTCGTGTAGATTTGAGTCTTCATTTTAACAAAAATATTTTTCCGCTATATATATATAAATAGAGAGAGAGAGGGAGGGAGGTAGGTAGGGAGGGAGAGATGAAAGGGGGAGGGGGGAAGGGAGGGGGGAGGGAGGGGGGGAGGGAGGGGGGGAGGGAGGGGGGAGGGAGGGGGAGGGAGGGGGGGAGGGAGGGGGGAGGGAGAGAGGGACAGACAGACAGATAAACGACTTTATTTATGGCGAAATTGAGACTGTGAAGTCCTCTCTAAATTTAAGGGAGGGAGAGAGAGAGAGATCTATTAACGCTCGCCTTATGACTGAAAACAATTTCAATGACTTAGCACTTGAAAAGAAATAAGAAGTTATTTTTTTATATACTTTACTGTTGGATAAATAGTTTTGACGAATTTTTGCTCTAATTACCACAAAAACGATCGTGAAACTACACGAGAACATTGAATACTAGGCAAGGGTACATTTGCGTTATTGTAGGTAATAAATGAATACATATTTAAAATTTTTAAATAAGCTGATTTTCTTAGCGCACACTCGAAATCAGAAAATGAATTTGTCAGTTCGGTAATGTTACCTTGTGACAAAGTGCTGTTACATTTGCAAATGTGTATATAGTTTAAATATGGATCACTTCAAATGGTATCAGAGGAATATTTGATATTGTTTGTTAATTAAAAAGTTCGTGTATAATGAAGCAAAAAGAATACGCTATGGGTGAGTCGCCACTGATGACGGCTGCTTCTTAGCGGAAATATGCACCCCATTATGGCTCTTTAAACATCCTAGACTGTCAATAGAATTTCAACAAAAAATATGAACTTGACAGATCATTTTCATATATTATTCATTCATTACTTGGAAATATTTAACCTGCTTTGCGCTCTTCTTGTGAGTATACATTATAAGCACTAACGAATTGTTTCTATGACTTGTTTTTACGTATACTATACTCGTTTTCTACTCTTATGAAGCTTGACCTTGAAAATCCTAGTTGTACGCTTACTGCTGCAGCCAATGAAAGTTCGAGAGACTGTCGATGGAGAGGGGAGAAAGACTGTCTTTCTCTCGCCATGGTACTGTTCGCATCGCTCCGAGCTCGACTGTGTTGCCAGATCTACCGCGTTTACGCCTTAGCGTTCGCATGCGACTTTCTTCAAGAGCGGATATCTGGCAAGAGTGTACTACTTTCCCGCGCCTCTCGAAAATTTCAAATGGTAGTGGAAGGGGAAAACGCCCTGATTGGCTATTCGCTGCACCACGGTCAAGCTTCATCTGAGTAGAAAACGGGTATAGTAAATTTTACCGCACATCACTGACCTCTCTTTAAATTTAACTTCGCGTGTTTTAAAAAAGAAACAATTTTATAATTCCAATTCATCTTAACAATGGCAATTCGGACAAAAACACTTATGCAAATTTTCTGCTAATATCAAATATCTCGATTATTTTCTTTCGAACGACTCTTCAACGCAAATGAGTGACAAGTTAGAGAAAAAAGACTAGGCGCCGCGGTAAATCGTTCAACACCTGCTATAAAAAGGAGAAAAATAATTACATCGATGAAATTAAGGAGAAACGATTATCCTCTATATTATTAGACAAGGTGAGGTGACGCTTTCTGCCAGGTGGAGTTCGTTCTATAAGCTTCCGGTAGAGAGCGTGCATGTAGAGTACAGGTAGTTCCCCATAATCGTTCGCTTCTCTCTTATTCTTCGTAGAATTCCTCGTTTTTCACCGTGTTTGTCAATTTTATCATCAGCATTATTCTCTATGTCCACATTTCGAAGCATTCCAAGTATTTAATACAATTTTTCCTTAGCGTCCATGTTTCTTCCTCATACAAAGCTCTACTCCTTACATAGCATTTTGTCAACTTCTTGCGTATATCTCATATATATATATATATATATACACACACACACACATATACATAAAAATACACACACACACACATACATACATACATATATACACACACACACACATATACATATATTTATATACGTATATAATTAATTTACATATAAATTTCGCCAGTTATTCGTCGTCCCGCCAAAAATATATTTTTTAAATTCATTATAACCAAGCTGCATTTCATCCGTTTCGCAGTATAAATAGCTCTGAAATTTATTCCGAGAGTTTGAATTTGCATAACTTTCGCGTCTGACCGGGACCTCTGCAAACGTATGTCAATGGCCAAGAGTGAAACTCTCTCTCTCCCTCTCCCCCCCCCCCACCTCTTCTCTACTCCAATGTCCCTCTCTCTCTCTCTCTCTCTCATTTCACCCACTATCCCACGCCCTCTTGCTCCCTTTAACACGAGAAGGGACTTCTCTCTCTCTCTCTCGTCATTCTCATTCCCTTTCTCCACATTTATACGGCTCTAATTCAAAACCATGTCATTCTCTCTGTCTGTCTCTGCCTTCATCGTACAGAATTTTTCCAATTCTCTCATACTGTCCACTCGCTTCTTTCCTCTTCGACCTTAATTCTTTTTTTATCCCTACGATTCTTGCAATTTCCATTCCATATTATACATTCTCCATACGTAGTATAGGAGAGGGTATTGTATCCGTGAAAAAAAATCGAATTCGTCGTTTTAACGAAAATACACGTTTTGCGTGTGTGTAACATTAATATTGCGCATCGATACTTAGTTATCCATAGCATCAACTAACTTTTTTATTTATTGTTTTTCAGTGTTTAAAAATCATTCGCAAGTGTAATTGCCGATAATTATTCTTGAGGATGCTGATGTTGAGATCAATCATACACATTAAGCTGTATGGAGAAATTAATGTGCTGGACAATCAGATTTTTTTTTTAAATAGGTAACTTACAAATCATTAAGCAACTAATGTCCTAACTGCTTCTCATTTTTCATTTTAGATTTTGTCTCAGAAAGCGTTGGATTTTTCAACAATAGTTCGAAAAGATTCTGTAACGCAGTTAAAAAAATGTAGTAAAACTTTCTGAAAGTTTATTTACCGGTTCCTGCGAACCAGTTATAACAGGCCCCGGCATATCACTCTGTTTCCAGCCAATATTAACCATCTATATACTTGTTATCCGTTTCATTTCCACATTTTCCATCTTTCTTCCGCTCTCTCTCTCTCTTTATCCGTCGTCTCCACCCGTCTGTCTTCGATCCTTCCCTCTATGATATATATCTCTCTCTAAATATGACCTCCTTTTCTTCAATGGACTAACTCCAATCCCTTTCTATCACAACTTCGCCTGCAGCTCATTCCCCGTCTATATATACATCCCTCATTGTCTCCCAGCCTATTCCGTGTTCGAAGTTTGTTCTCGCCGAGGGAAGGTCTTATATATAAAGCCTCGGTGGTCTCACGCCTCTCTCTCTCTTTTATTTTTAGATGAGTAACGGACAATGGCACGACGGAATAATGTTAATTGAATTAATTCATTTTTCCTGATATGATTACGTCCTCGAGTTAAACATATTGAAGTATTTCCATACAAATCCCTCATCTATTTCTTCCCCAAACACCTACCCATTTTTAGCGCTTTTCTTTTGAAAAAAATCGCTCATGTTTCTCTGACTGTCTGTCGGTTTTGGCAATGTCTCTTAAATCTTTCAGCTTAGAGAAAGCAAATTTTCATGATAGAGCGGCCGATATAAGGGCTAGACATGGTAATAATATGGTGGATATAGGTTCAGCTGATGAGGAGAAAACGAATTCTTTTCCTAATCACTTTCTATAAAAATACTAGCAGAAGTGTCCGTTGAATTTCAACGGATTTAGTTAACCTAAAATTTCGACCGTGTAACTTGTAAACATTGTAAGAATGAATGATTGAGGTTTGTGTGGGGTGACTCGATCTTAGGATTGTGTCTGTGGGAGGGTTGTAAGATTTATTTTGGAGTATTAGTTTCATGCATTGTTTCCCTGATATATGGAATGTTCAATGTATGTATGTAGACTTATAGTTGTTGATTGTGGATTAATATGCTAAGTGATTGTTAATTTGAGTGATTTTTTTTTCTTCTTCTTCGTTTTGGTATGTTGGACAAATTGTGTTGGTACGATTGGGACAGTAATTGCATTTGCTGTTTTTGTGAGTGATCGGGGTTTGTGTAAGGTGATCGATACTAAGATTGTATAGATTTGAACCCCCAGACAAGGCTTTGGGGGACCACTTTTGTTAATATTTTAAGAAAGGAATCTGTGGAAATCTGTGGAAATCTGTGGAATCTCTTGAAATTTGTAATACTATTTTTTGTAATGCAAATATACAGTATTGAATATTTAAAAAAAAAAGGTAATACCCAGTTTTAAACGTAGAATAAAGCAAAAATGAAGAAAACCGCTACGCATTTACCTATTTAGACGAACGAATGATGAAAACCTTGCACTTTGAAAAATCGACAATTACTTGTAAAAATATGGGAAAATACGTAATTATTGAATTAAACTCTCCGTCTCCCAATTTATTTATAGCCATATAGCCTATGTTACCTACAGGATAAAATTATATACAAAGTTTCGTGACGATATCTTCAAAACGAAACTAATTTTAAAAAAGCAAGAACACAATAATCTACAGAAAATGGATGAACAAACGAAATTAATTAATTTAACGAAAGACAAAACAGTAAATAGGGAACGTTTAAGAATCACAGACTAAATATTATCCTCCGACAATTAGCTCGATTCTCTCATCAATGAGTACTGTTACGAGAAAATTGTTTTTATCGAAAATACTTTCGAAACAATGAAACGATTTATCCAATCACAATTTGTGGAAAATCTACGTCTAATTATTTAAGTTACTTGCGTAGTTTTAAAAACAGCCTGCTTCGGAGAACTCTACGCCACACAAAATATCATTAAAAACGTTTGATTAGTAATATTTCAATTAAAATCAACAAATATTGGTTACCATGTAAACAAAGCAAAATCTCACACAGAAATTGAAAAAAGATTTTACGTTAAAATTTTGCCCATTTAAATGCATTGGACTTTCAACTTTGGCGACAATTGGAGTTGTCTTGGTAGTTTATAATTGGTATTGTCATAACGTTGATAAAATCACGTATTTTTCTGATTCTACGCGCATTTTTACGCTAATTCGATCAGTCAGATTCAGTCTTCAAAAAAATAAACTTTGTTCTTTCCTTCATAGAACCATTCAAGTCTCTAGATCACACCATGCTTATAAGTAATTATAAAATTCAAATGAAAAATAAGCTGCACTCATCCCTATGTTATTCAAATGGAGAAAAAGAAAAAAGCAAATATTTTTTAAATTATAAAGGTTAATCAAATCGGTATAAAAACCTGACTACACCACTTAATTCTTTATTCCATTTAAAATGACGTCAAGATAATTTCCGAGTAGGTATGAGTTTAAAATTTGGCAGGAATGCATAAATCACGCATTAAAAGGCAATTCTGAAAAAATGTCCGAAAAAAGACCCGGGTTCGACTCCAGGAGAACATTTCTGTTTCCCGTAAGAAAGCACGTAAAATACGGCATTTTGACGTGCAGGCTTTCACTCTTTCGCAAAATTAAAATTAGAAAAAATATTATGTACCTACAATCACCGTCTGTCAGGGGTGGACAAATGTGGCCCGCGAAACTTTAGTGAAAAAGCAATCTGTAAAATTTAACACAATTTTATATTACTTTTGGTAAAATTATGACAATAAAACTTTTAGTTATGAAAATTTAGCCCTACAATCCTTGTTTGTGCTTGTTTTTCACTTATGTATGATGCCTAAGAATCTAAGGAATTTCCGATTTAAACTCTAATCTGGCCCGCCTAAGCATTGGCATCTTTCAATGTGGCCCGCTGAAGAATTCGCAAACACAGATGCGGCCCGCCATGCAGAAAAGTTTGCCCACCCCTGCCGTATGTGAATTGTTTTAAAGAAGAATGTACAAGGCTTCTTAGATTTTGAATCATGCTTAAACTATTTTAAACTACGAAGAACCTTAGTTAAATAAAATTTGAAATTTATATTTTATGAAATAATGTGCATTTCTCAAAGATACTTCATTAAATATCATCGTATGGATTTTTTTTAATTTAATTTTTCTTGTGGTATATGTTTTTTATCGTTTAACAGTTATTCTAATTTGGATAACAGCCAAGTAGGTGGCAAGAAAAATTGTTGGGAAGATTTCAAATAATAACGTACACATGTAATGAAGAATTGAGAGAATTAAAAAGCCCAAAATAGGTTTTAATGGATCCCGTAGCGGCCACGGGGTTAAGAAATAACAAGTGAGGAAAAACATGCTGAAACAGGGAGTAAATGGCGTTTTTTTATTTGTAAACAAAGATTGTTAAAATGTATTTATACTGGTATGATTACTGACATAACATTATGAACGAGACAGAATATTGAATCGATTGGCGAAAAAACGGAATTTCTATCTTCTTTCGTTTAGGAAGACAGACAGACAGACAAACCGAACACATAAACGGATTAGAAAAACACGTTCGTTAATACAGTCAATTTATGCATCAAACATAACGATGTATATTCAAGCAACGTGATGAATAGATCCAAGCAGTACAGACTGCCACGTGCCAAACACTTGAAATTGTACATGGAAACCCAGGGTCAATATGGGAGCCACCGAAAATTTTACGACCCAAAGGACAAACGGGTTCTTCATCTTAAGTATTCATCGATAAAAGTGGAGATAGCTATTAAAAAATTATCGGTAGTGGAAAAGCTTAAATTATTTTCATAGTCTTCTATGCCGAAACTTTTTACAACCTTGGATAAAGGACAGGTAACCAGGGAGATGCGTGTAAAGCAGGAGCGAAAGGGGAAATTTTGACAAAGGTGTGGCATGAAACGGAGATATACGACTTGGCAGGTATCGAGAGAGAGCGAAGGGAGGGGAAGGGGGGGGGGGGAGGTCAGAGAGAGAGAGAGGAAAGGAGATATAGAGTACGATAGGGGGAGAAACGATCCAAGGCAGGCAGAGGGACATTTATATCCAACGAAAGGAAGAGATACCTACCACTAGCTGTAATACAGGTAGGTACGATTTTCACTTTAAAGCTAACGTTTTCGTGCTGGATGCTGCTTGATCAAATTCCTGCAGCATTTCTTTGCCGATATCTCTTCGACCAATTAAGTAAAATTTTAACTTTATGACTTAATCGAAATTCTTGTTCATGAACGTATTTATATGTACCGTATATGCCCGAATATAAGGCGAGGTTTTTCCAAAATTGTCCCTCAGATAAACAATCTATAACACTAGTTCTCATTTTTTTTTTAAGGGGAACAAAACTTTTGGATTTTTGGAATAACTTGAAAACGTAAATGATTCAGATGTAGGTAACGGCTCAGTGTACAATCTTCAAATGCTCTGATATACACGCATAACCATCGTAATATTTTTATAGTATAGAGAGATATATAGTTTTTTCATTGGAATTTAATGTTCCTTATCCATTTAAAATTTACTGTTTTATTTTGCTTTATACGTCGTTGAATCACTGCGCATGCAAAAATTACGCTCATTATCTGCAACTCGATGATTCTGAATAAGATAAAACTTGTTTGAACGATGAAAAAAGTAATCGATATTTTCAAAAGGTTAATGCCTGATTTCGGGGATTGAGTTTCTATTGACAGTTGCATTAATTTCCTGAAACACGTTTTGGTGGACGATTCTAGTAGAAAATCATTCTCCATTATGTACTTTTCCTCAAACCACCAAGATGGCTAGATTAGTGGTCCTTTCCCCATTTCCTGCAGCATTTACGAGAATTCTCTCGCTTTCCGCTTCGCTTCTGACCGATTTCCGCTTTTTTCCATCCCGTTTTCTTCTACGTTCCTGCACGCAGTTCACGCACACTCTTTCCCTATGCTAGATATTCGTAACCTTTACAAAGAAAAATCTCACTTAAGTCCAAATTTGTGGAAAATGAAATTCAGAGCCACTAACTAAAATCTTCTTTGCTCTATGTGCTAGATAAATCCATTCAGTCTTTAGAAAATTCGTTGAGCTTCTATGGCCCCCAAAATTTACATGAAAAATTCTGATTTTTTCCAAGACAAAAAGTATATTAATTGGTTTTTCTCAAAAGTATTGATTGTGGGTTTCGTGGGTTTTCCTTGTAAGCCCTAAGATATACTTTTTTTACTTCTGTACCTCAATCGCAAGCGTTTCACCTAGAGACTTTACCTTAATTCTTTTCCGGACCATAAAAATATCCGATACCCTACCTATTAAAAATTCTCCGTGTGATAAATTTAATATTTTTTCGGATTGAGACAGGGAGTGACGGAATTTGGAAATTTTTCCATTCGCAGAGAGAGAATGTTAATCGTTAGATTCTATATCTATTAAAACCAGTGGACAATTATATGTTTATTTTTGAGGAAGCTCTTTGAGATTTTAGTCGAAAATCGCTTCAAATCAAACCGATGAAAATTACTCTGGTGTTGTTCGCGACATTTCGAGGAAAATTATAAGACATCTATCGCATATCTGCTTTAAAATTTCCCCCCTCGCAGATACAAATACACTCGCCGCCTCCTTTCCAAAATTACTTTTTCGAGTAGAGGGAAAACTTAGGATCTTGATAGATTGACTTGACAGCGACACGTATATACATCCAACCCCGTGCCTGGGAAACTACCCAACGTGAAGATCGTAAATCCTGGTAATACTCTTTCAAACTTCTCGAAGCCATAAAATGTTCCAGAGGGTAATTGCAAAATTTCTGATGCTCTAGAAATCTCTAGAAGCGGGGGAAAATAACGTTTCACGCTAAAAATTTAAAAAAATATAGGAAAGTTTAATTTTTAAAACTTTTCTTTCGCTCATGAGTATTTTTTGAGAAATTTTCACGTAAAATGTATTGCAAAAACTATGTGGAATTAAAAGAAGAACTATAATTCAGTGATCCGTTTAGGTACGGATAAAATAAAAAAACGATGTGAAATGGAAATATTTATCTTTTACAACCGAATATCTGCCACACCTGATCCTCATGCCGCGCATGCGCTGTGAGCGTCACATAACAAACTCTCGAGTTTTTTGAACACAACACGCAACAGATGAGCGTTGTACCACTTCTTGCCTCATTTTTAAAACTCTTTTTTATTTTTATCCGCACTAAAAAATGGATCACCCTTTTGATAGTATGAGGAGTTATCATTTTTGGCAAACCGATTTCACGGAAAGTTCTACGAAATTTCTCAGGAGAAAATAATCACGATTTATTTGATCTTTAAGCACGAAATACGAAAGTAATTTTTTTAAGTCTACCGAATTGCTAACAGAAATAAAGAACCTTGCAACCTTGAACCAGTCCTGAAGAGGCCTTAAGCTTATAACCAGGTATTTTCGGTCAGGCCCATTTATGAGACGGATGATACTGTAATAATCCTTTATGTTAAAAATGCAATGTATGGGTCTAAATTGAGTTCATCCCCACCGATTTAAGTGCGATTTCGAGAGGCTAGAGAGGGGATCAAATTATGAATATTCTGAAATAAAATTAAAAAATTTAAAAATAAAACTAAAAAAAGTTTTATTTTTTCTCACTCGAAAAGTATATATTCTCTCTTCCTACTTTTCTGTAATTTTTCCAGCCAACTTTTTGTTTTTTTTTTGCTTTTCCGCTCCGCCTAGAAATCCATCTTTTTTCCCCACTTTAATTTCTGAAAACACGCAACTATCCAACACATCGGTCATATCCCTCTGCCTCTCTACCAACCAACTCTCTCTCCCCCTCCCCCCCTCTCTCTCTCTCCCCCCCCTCTCTCTTCCTCAACTCAACTTTCCCTGTCTATCAAATTCCTTCAACCTCTCACCATCTCAGAGAGTACGGAACTACTCTCTCTCTCTCGGTTCCAAAAACATTTTTGGTTATTTCTTTTTTTGCCCATTTCTTTCAACCCGAGGGATACGTGGGTCATTTTGGGGATATCGTGGAGGAATTTTCGCCCGGTAATGGGAAGGCGAGATCGAATTTCCATTGCTGTTTTTTTTCTTCCCTTCCCTTTCCCCTCTTACGCCATTTCTACTTCTTCCTTCTAAATCGGAATTTTTTTCCTCTCTCGTTCCGAAAAAAAATTCTTCGGGGGAGAAAGGATTATTTACGCGTTGTGGAGCTGCGATCAGGATGGGTCCAGGAGGATTTTAAAGTAAATCGGTGCGTGTATATGGTGAGCATTTTCGAGAAATCTTAAAACGACAGTAGGATTAATCAACACCTCTATATAATTTGCTTGGTTGTGCGTGAAGGTGTAATGTTCAGTCGGCATACTCATTGGCAAGCCGATCAGGGTTCACGACATCACTTATGTCCGTGACGCTCGACTGCAGCGCCGTTTCAAAGGAGTGCAATAAACGCGAACTAATAAAATATATGTGATGACATTATTAAAAGTTATATTCCGCTAGAATTTTGAATAAATTTGTTATATTTGAAAGATATGAGTAAATTGATTATAAGAATAATAAGTACGAGATTTTAAGTTAAATGATATGTATATTCCTCCCCGACATATTGAAGGGCTTATATACTGGTTAGAATATTAACAAAACAAAAGACGCGAGATCGTCTCCTCTGGACAAAGGCGTACCTATCTGCATAGCTTAAATGTAAGAAGGGACTATATAGTCTCAATTTCGCCCTCAATAAAGTCGTTTGTCTGTCCTTCTGTCTCCTTCCCTCTCTCTCCCTCTCTTTCCCTCCCTCTTTCTCCCCCCTTCTTCCCCTCACTCCCCCTCCATCTCTCCACCCCTTCCCCCTAATTCTCTCTCTCCATCTCCCCCCTCCGTTACCATCCATCTCTCTCCCTCCCTATCTCGTATTAAAAGCATTCATAGCGAACAAACTTACAAACATTCTCCTTTATATATTAGATTAGAAGATAATTCAATTAAAAACAACAAATATTTGGTTTCCATGTAAACAAATTAAAATTGTACACAGAAATTGACAAGATATTACGTTAAAATTTTCCCCATATAAATGCACTGAACTCCAAAATTCGGCGACAATGGGAGTTGTCATGGTAGCTTATAATGGTATTGTAATAAAACTGATAAAATCACGTATTTCATTGATTCTTAATGCATTTTTATGCTAATTCGATCAAGATTGGGATTCTATCTTCAACAAAAGTAAACTTTGTTCTTTTCTTCATAGAACCATTCAAGTCTTAAGTTCGTACCATGTTTCTAAGTAATTTTAAAATTTAAATGAATAATAAGCTGCACTCGTTCCTATGTTATTCAAATGCTGAAAATTAAAAAATAAAATACTTTTTTAAATTAGACAGTTCAATCAAATCGATATAAGAACCTTACTACACCACCGTACTCGTTATTCCGGTTAAAATGATACCTTTCTCTTGTTTCTACATGCTGTAGTTGCAGAGCTATAAAAATACATACAAACTTTATTTTATAGATAGATAAGAATATAAGGGAAAAAAAATATATATATATATATATATTGTTGATTCGGTAATATCTGGGTTATCACGACATTTTCAATCGTTGTGAAAAATGTGCAACTTTTTTACTTTCTCCATACGTAGTAATGGGAAAGTATTGTATTCATGAAAAAAATCGACTTCGAGATTTCAACGGAAATACATGTTTTGAGGTCCCTAGAACACGTTTAGACTATTTTCGGAATGATGTCTGTGTGTATGTTATTGTGGGCGCTCTAACTCAAAAAGTACGTGCCATATCGTTACCAAACTTCATATATAACACTCTAGCATGAGCACAAAGAACTGATTAGTTTTTGGACGATAACGGATAACCGGAAGTCGAGGTTTATTCGAAACCCGATTCGGTTTTTGCGATATTTCTTCGTTAAAACATTATTATTGTATACACAATTCTATACAAAAGTTATAGAGAATGTCATTTCCCACAGTTTTCATTTGAAACAATTTTCTATAGGAGTTATTGTTTAGGAGTTATTTATAAATAACCGGTTTTCCGGTTTCCGTTAAATATCTCCTTAAAAACATCGTTATTGGTAATCTTCGTAAGGACCAAAGTTGTAGAGAATATTATTTCTTCCAAGATTTGTTTGAAACTAATTTTCGTAGAACCATCCATTTCGGATATATTTCGCTTTTTCTTAATACCAGCCTACAGCGCCAACACCATGTAGCGGTGAATTCTGTAAACATTCAAAATATACGTAATTTACGGCAACGACGTGTCTTCTTTTACGATACGAAATAATAATTTTGCCTTATAATGCTACTCATAATAATTTAAATATCTATACCCCAAATATGGAGAAAGTCATGTGTTGGCCACATCAGATTTTTTTGGCTTGTTTGGACTTTTGTGGATGTAACAGATGAAGATATAAAATCCACAGCACTTAAGTTACAACAGAAGTATGCGAAATTATTTCTTATTTTTATGAAAAAATCCACGATTCAGAACTCAAACCAACAAATTTGCTGCGAAATATATTGGAAACAAATCTAACAGAATTTTCTAATTTAATACGACAATCTGCGAAAAATAAGGCATTTATAAAATAAATTTAATTTTCTTTGTAAGAAATGGTGTGTTTTATTTTTGCGGATTTAGACATCCTGAGACAAACTAAATGTATATTATAGCAAACCACCACCTAACTTCGTCATTATCAATTAACAGTATTTCAGTACTAAATAGTAATAGTAACTTCAGTCGATCAGATTTATCCTTTTGAATACAGCTCTCACTTTGTTTGGTGCTACGTCCGCACCCTCCGCCAAGAACCAACAGAGGCAGCCCCGAACCAGGCCCCCCAGTCCCTATATACCCGCGACAACCAATATGGCTGCCACGGATCTATAGGTGCTGGATGGCCCGCGAGGGCTGGTCAGCCGGGTTGGCGTCGGATGGAACGTAGCACCAAGTGACCCTGCGGTCACAATTCTTTATTAAATTATGAAGAAATAACTTTCGTACAATGTTATATTCGAAAATACGTCCTCGCCCACGGGGAAAGGAAACAAGTTAGGAAAGTGTAAAACGTATCACAAATGGGCGCGTTTCGTGCAATGGAGTATTAGAAAGCAATTATATACCTGTATTTAAGGGAAATTGCGTTTTAAAGTTCTTTTCTTCGTCATAAATAATCCATTTTCTTCCTATTTAAGAATATTACATGCACACGTAACGAAATTAAACGTTTGTTTGGGAGATTGTTTATGTTAGCAACAATGAAGTAACCATGCAAGAAATTTTCAAAGTTCAACTCGATATAAGACATTCTTGTTTGATTTTCTCGATAACGGCTACTCCTACGATAAAAATGTATAGGAAAGGAAATACTCTTTTTTACCAGTTCTACAAGTTTTATTTGAAAAATATTTTGATATGAGCAATACTTGACGAGATATGACGAAAATTTAATGTTTTGTCTCCAGTAAAGTGGTACCCCTGATTGGCGCACGTGATTCATTTAGGCGATTTTCTTATTATATTTGATTGAAAGTCCTTAATATCAAATTTCATGAAAATCCGTTGGGTAGAAGCCGAGAACGAACATGCGGACCGACGGACGGACGGACGGACAGTCGGACCGACCGACGATAATAGGCGCTCACGCTGCAAGCGAAACGCGCCTAAAAAGGACTGCTGTATTATCAACATTCATAATTATCTCAGTAGGCTCATTCCCTTGCAATAAATCTATAACCAAACTTAAACCTACGAGGGCGGCAAGCCCCTCGGCTAACAATATAGGCAAACGCCGATGAACATAATAAGCCTTATAAACATTTAACTGACCACATACCACCGCCAATGAAGTCGGCGTGGCGTCCGTATACACTGTTATGGATTTACACTTCACTCCTAAATACCGCGGAGCACACAAATTCACTCGCTGCACAAGAAACTTTGTCCAATTATTCACATCACAGTGTACATCACGCACGAGGAACATTGGCAAGTTGAGCAAATAAAAGACCCAGGAAACATACCCGGCTATACGCTATCTTTCATTGAACTTATAGGCACTAGGTCAATTAGCTTATGCACTTTCTCTGTTGACTCTTGAGACAAGGTTAAAGTCTGTTCGCTGGTATCAATCCATACGCCAAGATACATTAGGCGCTTCACCGGTGTCAGCACCGACTTTTCTTCGTTAATGGTTATAGGTAATTTACTAGTCAAAAACTCTAATATACCAGCAACATCAATATTCACACCATACATTAGCCAATCGTCCAGATACGGTATGAATTTTACTGGAAATCGGGACATCACCTCTCTACCTACGCATTTCGCCCACCGCTGCATGATATAAGGTGCCATGGTGTGACCCACAGGCAGCCTATTCATGCAGTAGTAGCGATTATTAGCATAAATTTCATAAAATTTGGAACACTCCCCGGAGAAGAAACAGTGATACTATACTGTAATTACTACTACTAAATAGTATTAATATTAAATTTAAATACGACAGATGCATAGTTTTATTATGAGTAGTGATGGGCAAAACCGACTAATAATAATCGATTAAGAATAAGAATAAGTCATTATTTCAAAAAACCGACTAAATCGATTTTTTAGAATTAGTCGATTTAATTAGTCGTTTCACATCCGATGAATTCAAGAACGACTAATTCGAATAAGATTAGTCGGATTTTGTAGTCGTTTTCCAGCGCTATCTGCACGGCCGTTTAACGAATTAATTCGAATTTTCAATTTTATCTGTCGTTTTCATCCACTGCCAACTCACTTGTAAACTGTATAATGTAGGATACATAAACTATGTAAATTATTATTAAAGTATTATAAAGTTAATTTTATTGCGATTCGGCTTACCATCTCTTGTGGTTCCGCGGGAAAAAATATTTTAATATAAGGTTTCCGTGGCCAAAAAAGTTTGAGAACCCCTGCCATAGGACAATCAGAGAACATAATAGGAGAGCTTCAGTCAGAACAGAGGAAAATTAGTGATACTTTGGTGCCTCGCACCTCCACCCACACAGAAACTGGTATTGAATATTTTGTCTTGCATTTTTCGTTGCTTTTAAAATTACTTACAATTACTGTAGGACGTTCTAGTAATTTTGATACCTTTGTATAATTCGTTTGTCTTATTTCGGTATTTTTTGCATTCCTGTGAAATTATTTTTTCACATCATATATTTAAAAATGTTATGTGTAACTACGTTTCATTGTTGTATCTTTTGTTTGTTTTTGTAAGTTTATATGTATATATCTTTATATGAGTTTATACGGAAGATTGGGGTTTAATGCCTCAGCCTCACCCATGTAAAGTGGATTAAATAACTAGAAAACTAAATTATATACTCCTAACTACAATTCATTTTTGGATTTTTCTTTCAAAGTTCTACAACAGACTGAATTAATTAGAATAACGTTGTTGTTCAGATGAGTTGGTACTACCAATTTAATAACATCGTTAGACGGCCGTGCAGATAACGCTGGAAAACAACTAATCTTATTCGAATAAATCGTTAGTTGACCGTGCAGATAGCGCTGGAAAACGACTACACTTAACCGACTAATATCGTTAGATGTGTGACACTGAAAACCGACTAATAAATCGACTAATTAGTCGACTTTTTTGGTCGGCGATTCGACTATCAATCGATTTTTTCTAGTAGTCGATTTGGCCATCACTACGTTATCATCAATTAAGAGTCACAGAGCATAAACACTAAATTTTAATACGACAAATGAATAGCTTAATTATGAGCCGATCCCGGCGGTACTACAAGACCGGGCCGACCCGTGACAGGACAGAAGTAAACTTCTAAATCCCCATCAGAGTCCAAAAAACAGATTAATATTCTGATCCCGCATGCGGGATCTATCAGATATTAAACTGATAAGAACAGATACTACGCACGATCTAAGCCAACAGGCCGAGAAGCGATAAAAATTTCAAAAACGGGATTAGTAGGGGGGCTCCGCGACGCAACAATGAGTAGGCGGAAGACGGACGGTCGTTTCGAGGTTCCCGCGTAATCAGGATGGCGTGGCAGGATAGAACCGGCAATTACTGCAGTTGCTTCAAAGAATAATTCCTAGGCATGCGTTAATTTGGCAAGGGGGAGCGTGGAAAGATAATGTGGCGGTGTAGGGGGTCTCCAACAGCATTGGGTGGGCGCGACATCGGAGTATTTGAGGGTCGGAGGAACGGATTACCACGGTCACCTGACGACACCGCTGGGAACAACTTGGAACGCCGAGAAAGCGCGGGAAACGAGGAATCCTCTGCCCGTCCGAAGGGATTACATGCAACCCAAAAGGACCACGAATAAAAAAAAAATTTCCCCATAACTGTCCAGATTTTTTGCAAGACTTTGTTACAGTTATTTACAAGATATCGTATTTACACTTCACTAGCCTTCTTGTTTTATCCTGGATTTTTTTCCCAATTTAAAATTTTTTAATGTAATTCAATCACGTTTATTTTGTTGTTGTCTGCATGTATATTCAAGACGAGTCCTATACCTGCAATATTAATGGTATTTATGTAATTCAATCGCGTTTATTTTGTTGTTGTCTGCATGTATATTCAAGACGAGTCCTATACCTGCAATATTTATGGTACGGTCTTATGGACGATAGAATAATAATAATATCAAGTTGAAAGAGTTGATAAAAGATTTGTTGAGACAGCATATTTTTGGAAGATATGCTGTTTATGAATATGCAATTGAATTTCAAAAACAATGGTCGCCCGTGACTATTTGTTGATTTTACATGGGGAAGATAACGGTTCACAGACATTTCGTCCAAAGACATTTCGTCCAATGGGTATTTCGTCCAAAGACAATTCGTCCAATGGATATTTCGTCCAACGTTAATTTCGTCCAATGGATATTTCGTCCAAAGATATTACGTCCAAAGACATTTCGTCCAGAGGAATAGGGAGGGGGAGAACGAGGAGGGGGTACAAGTTAACTTTATCAGATGTAGGCGATATGGGTATCTATCGACTCGAAATTAAACATCAATTTATAAAATCATAAATTAAACGGAAAAATCTGGCAGGGTAGAGAGAAACACCGGGGGGGGGGACAAGTAAACTTTATCAGATATAGGCGATATGGGTATCTATCGACTCGGAATATAGATTTTATAAAATCATAAATTAAAACGAATAACACTGGCAGAGTAGGGGGGGGAGGGGGTAGGAGTAGCGCACCCCCCCCCCTCCTGCCGACTCCTAAGCTGAACCCATTTTCGGTCCTTCTAGCGGTTAAGATGAGATGCATTTTTCAAGAAAAAAAATCACTTAACAGCTCTTTAATCACCACATTCTTGGTGAATGTTTTTTCATTCATCAAAATCTTTCCTTGGTATTCGTGTCTTGTACAAAGACTTTCACATATATATAATTTCTTGCTCTCGTGAGGGCCACGAAGAGTTGACCACGTCCAAATACAGACTCAGACAAGTAAACACCAACATGATCAAATGTTTGGCCATGAACTTTATTAATTGTCATTGCAAAAGCGAAAATGACTGGAAATTGGCCTCGATCACACCTGCCGTCTAGTGTGATAAAAATTTTATCTGATCCCGCGATCAGCTGAAGGCAAGACATATTTCTCCTTGCACACTGTTTTCGACAACATTATATGATGCGCAAAACCTCGCGAGAGTTTTTATTTTTCAAAGAAAGCGAATTTCCTCCGGATTATTCGATCATGGGTCATAATAATAAATGATAACAAAAATTTTCAACGCATGCGGCAATAAGTTTTTAAAATTAATATTCAATTACTGTAATCGACTTCCTTTTCTGTTATAGATTCCTAGATTCCCAATTGTTACAGCTTTAGTAGATTATCTGTTTAAACTCCTTAAAATAGCCAACGTTGCCCTGACTACTATTTTAGAAATATAAATTGACAGCACAAATTAGCTAATTCGAATCTGTTTAATTTTTCTCATAAATATATAGAGTGGCGGTTCATCATCAATGAATTTCAATGTTACAAATTTAGAAAGTGCCACAGAATTCATAAATGTTTATGGAACTGTTTCTTCGTGTACTAGATCGTTAATGTTAATGTAGGACCATCTGGTGCGGCTGGAAGAGTCTAAATTTTTTCATTTTCAATTTCATCAACTTAAAAGTACATATGTAATTTGGCTCTGTTTTTCACCGCTCAAAACATAGCTTTCATGTTGAAATCCGATGTTTGGACCAATTCATTAAGTTTTCGTAAATAGTCTTATCAAGACGTTTATTTTGTTCAAAAAGATTATTTTCTCCGACATTCCGTCTCCGAAATATAAATTTTATTAAATATTTAAACAGCCGGTATTTTGTTTCAAGAAAGCAGGTGTAAATAAAAATAGTTAACGCTACGTTGTTAAAGGGTCGCTTTTAAATAAATACGTATTAATTTTCGAGAATCCACACATTCGAGATTCCGTCTATTCGCGATTCCGTCTATTCGCGATTCCGTCCATTCGCGATTTCCTCCTTTTGAGATTGTGCCTTTTAATTAGGATTTTAAAGTACTTATAACAATTTAAATTATTTTAAATTGGATGTATTTTAAATATCTTTTTCTTTTGTAATCATTATTACTGTATTATCATTGAATAGTAATATTATTATTTTTCTTCTGTTACTCGTTTTCTTTACGAGATTTGCAACGAAAAAAGACTGGTAATTCGGGGTTTTATTTCGTATAACGAAACCCCGGACAAAATTTTTTTTCGTAACTTCCAAACTCCGTAAACCCGGGTTACGTCTACCTGTAACTATTTCATATTTTTAACTGATTTCACGTCGAGGAAAACGTGATGAAATGGAACTAACTAACTACTTTCTGGATTGGGCTATTAACAGACCGTTATGACATTGCCATTCGTGTTTTGAAATGCCTTTTTCAACAGCATATCTCTGTGAGATGCTGCTGCAAAAAGAAACAGATGCAGGAATAGACCGGATGCACAAGACGGTTGTCCCACATATCCTAATATGTACTGTCCGAGGAAAATCAATCACGTTCAACTCACCCAAACTTTCTTTCGATATTCATAAGGAAACACGACCTTTAATTTCTCATCGCTCTCTAAACTGGGATACCTCTTGACTATTCGAAATAGCTCATATATTATAAAATTATGCAAATAATAGTTATTATAACGAGTATACATGTTACTGGTTTACCGTCTCTTTGCTACAGTTCCGGGAGAAAAAATGTTTAATCTTAAGGATTACCTGGCTTTAGAGATTGTGATTCCCGACCATTTTTTTATATCCAAGGACCCGAGACGTACTTTCTGAAAAATCCTGGGAATTCCCGGGATTCGAGAAATTTGATGAGTTTTCAAACAGAAACTACATTTCAATAGTTTCATTTCTTTAAGTTGTAGTAAAATGAATTGCTACATAAGCACATTCTTTTTTTTTGTTTTTGCAAAGAAGCTACTCAAAAATTCAAAAGCGTTAGTTACTCGTGCATCGGCCTGTTTCGAACTTTAGTAACAATGTTTCCTGCTATAGAAAAAACTAAAATTTGTTTTGGCAGTGATTACACTGTGCTAGCTCATCTTTTTTATATTTCCTGGGTGCTAACATACGTGGTTTAGAGTGAACGCTGTGCATTTTAGGCTGAAATGCTTCATTTAAATAATTAAAAGACCCATATAAATCATTACAGTACACACTTTGGTAGAATTTTCAAACTGCGAACGTTTAGATATTAAAGACAGCTACTACATCTGATACTAATATGCATTTATACGTCTAAAAAAGAAATGGATATACGTATATCGTCGTCATGTTTTCGTACACAACATTTGGTGCGGGTGATGACAGGAACATATGTATTGAACTAACGCGAATAGGACGTCGAATTGCTGTTTGCAGTTTGCGCTTGTCTTATTCTATTTATAATTGTGTTGATACTTGGCCAAGTATATTTTGGAAACTTAATCTCAACCCAATTAGAAAAAAGTGCCGTACAAAATATATAACACACTATATTAAATATACATAATAATAACATAATACATAAAATATAAATATATTGGCTTACATAACTAGTTAATCGTCTTATATATTTACTAGTAAGACATACTGAAGACACGCGCAATACATTTGTTCTGCAGGGGTACGCATTATGTCTTCATAACGAGAACGCATGTATTAGTAGTACTAGTAACACCATTGTTGCATTTCAAATTCAAGATTTACCAAAATTTTATCGGCGCTATATACAAACTGAGGTGATTCGAACTTTACTGACTTTGATGTGCAGTTTCCCAGGGCGGTTGTTCTTAAATTCTCTTACTATTTTCGTAATTTTTTAAACCTTTGACAGACGGAATGATTATGGCGTTGGAGTTAGTGTTCGGAGTTGAGGCTAGATGACAGAGGATTCGGGGGATGCATGACCGCAAGAGTTGGCGAAAAATAACCATCTCTGTTGCACATTTATATGACAAATATGTAATGCTCATTGGTGTCAACTGCCTTAAGAGATTGAAACGTGAAGTAATACATCACCTACATTCTCATCGCGGTGTATTTGCAGCGACGGATTTCTGACGCGCCTCTGGGAATCCTAATCAAGTCAGGCAAGTCTCCCTTCAATCGTATAAACCTTTCGCCTTTTAGTAACGATTTCCGTCGAGGGGGACGCTATGTCTCTCAGAAGATAGTTACTCTGTTATTAATATGTATAGGAGGGACATTATAAAGTTAATGAGAAAGTAAGGATAGGGATAAAATATTTCTGGATAGGAGTGTGTAGCATTTTCTAATAAGGTTCTCCTATTCTTTGAATAGTATTCTGGTAGCTGAATATTTTTATTTCGTCAGCTAAATGCAATGAGCAACCTCATGCTGCAGGAAATATTGAAATAGCTGCTAATATGCAATTCTATTAAAAAAGCTTAGAAATCAGCACTTAAAAGGAAAAATTTATAACGATCATAAAGGAATCTCTTACGTCATCTCAGGTCTTAATGAAATTCATTAAAAACTGTATTTTCCCTACAAGCTATATTAAAACAAAAGAAATATATTCATTTGCATATTCTTCAAGATCATGAAAGCAGGTAGGTGCATTAAACTTAGATCAGGAAGTGAACATAATATAGTAGCTTATGTACATATCCCTATTGATAATTTCTTATAAGATCTTAGCTACAAGATCTTATAAGATATTTTAAGTAAATCAATCCATATGATTTTGTATGAAAATCTTATATGATTTCTTAGATCATACAGGTTGAAAATTTCTTATAAAAATCATATGAGTTCTTATAAGAAATTATATGTTATTATTAGATCTTATAATATTTTCATACAAAATCATATGGTTTGAAAATTTCTTATATCTTACATGAAACCACGCAGGAAATTTTAACAAGATTTAATTTCTTACATTTATTTATATGATTTCATATATAGGCCTTTAATATCTTAACAAGCCTTATTAGACTTCTCATAAGAACTTATGGCCAAATCCTTATAAAGATATTATAGGAAATTTTCAATACATTTGAGTAGGTAACTTAATTGATAAGATATGCAATAATTGCGGTATTTGAAAGTTCAAAGTTTTCTATCGGATTTTCCTTCTTTACACGTAATTATAAACTGGATCCACTTAAAACACAAATCGAAAATTATTACACCTAATACAGTTTCAATTGGAAGACTTTTAATAAATCGTTCACCTTAAGAGGAAGTAGGTACCTATGTGAAACTACAATCCTATATTATTACCCATGTCAAAAACAAAAATATACTGCCGATTAATCTTTCTTAAAAATATATTTTTTGAGGGAAACAATTTCTCTATAATCGGAATGATACACTGTCACTGCTGAGAGAAACACAACACACGTAAAATATAGATTGTAATAGCAGTTTCGCAGCGGGATATTCATGTGTATTGTATTTTAGTGTTGGAAGAAACAGTAATTCCGACGTAGAAAAATAAGCACATGAATCGATACAATCCCAGCAAATGGCGTTCTTGTCTTCAACACAGGACACATCACAGATGTGTTGCGTGTCGAAACAGTGTTTCGAATCACTTGACTGATCTGATTCGAACGTTTCGACACAGTGAAAAGTGTCGCTTGGCACATCTCTAGAATCGGTTAATTTCCCTCATTTTATTATACAAAGCGGGATTCGTATAATAAATTTTCGTTTATCCGAACTCATTATTTATTTTACTCGTTGAAACATTTAATGAGAGGGACGGCGCGAACGCAGTCCCTACTACCAAAAATTACGCGCCCGAGGTACCCACATTTGGGGCAATCGCAGAAGTCAGCCTACCCTGAGCTGCAATGGGTAAGCCTCGTCCTGGGAGAACGGCCTAGCTGATCACCGTTAACCCCCACGCCAGGTAAGTATGAATTTTATTGCTCTCCCCCAAATCCCCTACGATTCTCTCGTTCTTTCCCACAGGGACGACTATGACGACATTCCTTGTTTCTTCTCTGAATCTTCAAAATTCACCGATCTAAACTGCTACAGCGTAGCAGTAGTCATTTTGACGCGAGACCGATTTAAATTATTTTAATTTCGCCAAAAATATACCCCACTTGGTCTTTTTAGCGCCGGTCGATTTATGAGGGCCGCCTTCGACTCCATTCCCGTTCCGCCTAAAGGTAATCGAGTCGAAGGAGCGGCAACCAGAAAAATACTGCAGCCACCAGGCCATAATAGAGGGGGTGGGCGGCAGGGCCATTTCACACGGGACCCGAGCACCGGGGGGTCCAAAATTTATGAAAAACTATAACTTTATTATGAAACTGAGCTGCTATATTTAGAAAATAAAATTTTAACATTAAGATATGGAGAAATGCAAGAATGAAAGGCCATACTAATATGGAATTGGTTATAGCAATTATTTCTAACATGCATTAGAAAGCTAAACTGGGAAACAACATAACGTAGTGCGAGTGTTTTAGTGGGAACGGTTTGCAGGGAGGTAAAAAAGAAAAATATGAGCAAAAATTAAGCGTCACATCACTCTTGAAGGAGTTGCATTGGATATCGCTAGAGGATCGCAGAATTAGCGTTAGGTTAAGGCTTCTGGAGAAATTTAGGTCGGATGTTCTCTTAGAGGAGGTCTCAGGAATATTAGAGGAACCTACGTACATGGACAGGCACGATCACGAGAATAAAATACGAGAGATAGACTGTAGGACCGAGCGATATCAGAGCTCGTTTTCCCAAGGACCACACGGGATCATAACAGGAGAGCGATTCCCACGAGGGACGTTATTAGGTAGGTTTTGGTGTGCTGCACCCCCTGCTACCCACCAGTCTGGTGATTTGCAGGGTATCATGTAGATGTAGATGTAGTCAAGCCGAGAAGAAGGGAAGAATAGCAGGCGAGGAGAGGGAAAGAGAATTGGAAAGAAGGGGCAGAGGAGGATGGAGGAGGGCATTTTTGAGCACGGCGAGGACGAATTTAATGTCAGTCCCGTTGGAAGAATTTTTCAAGTGTTTTCTTACACATATACTAGCTGGAGTGACCGTTGAATTTCAACGGATTTAGTGAATCTAAAACTTCGACCGTGTGTAACATGTAAGGAAGAAAATCTTGCGACAATAACGTATAAACTCCCTCCCTTCCACCCTCTCCTTCCCTTCTCCCCCTCCCTCCACTCTCTCCCTCCCCCTCACTCCCTCTCTCTCTCTCTTAAGGGGAGAATAGGAAACCAAATATAATCACTGATACGTATTTATGTAAAATTACCTGTTTTTCTCAAAAATGAAAGGTAAAAAAAAAAACGATTCCAAACGTGCTTACGAAGTCAAACTTGGAAACGAAATATATATATACAACGAAGCCTCCGTGGCGCAATTGGCTAACGCGTTCGGCTGTTTTCCGAAAGGTTGGTGGTTGGAGCCCACCCGGGGGCGTTCTTCTTCTTCTCATTCACATCCTCATGCGAATGATAAGGTGAAAATAATGTTTTGTTTCCACTGTATTTAGGGACGTCTATTAGTCTTAGGTTTTTTTTTTATTAATAACATGATAGCGCAGCTACCATGAAAGGCAGCGCAGCTGCCTAATTTTGGCAGCTTTGCCGCCATACTTCCGGTGTCGGGCCGCGGAGTGGCCAGGGACGAAGCCACTTGAACCAAATAATGTGAAATAATTTAATGTACAATGCAAACTTAAAATCCATACATATATATATAAGCATATAGTGTAAGACCTCGATTTACGTAGGGGATGCAATCCCGAGAAATGCAACGTAAAGTGAAACAAAATATTACGAAAGCTGATTATCGTGACCTCGCTCTCCAGCTTCACGACTCAGTAGCACCTCTCTAATTTATTCTCCAAATTGATAGATTTACGATATTTCTTCGCCGAAGCACTTTCTGCACGTTTACACCCATATTTAAGGGATGTGTGCAAATTAATGAATAAAAAAATCGACTCTAATTAACACACTAATAAGATGGCCAGGCCTTTGAGCTGCCTTGACGGAACAAGCGATGCCAACGGGGAGAGAAAATACTCTCTGACTCAATATGTACTACGTGTCTCGCTATGTTTGGTGTTACAAATTAGACAACTTTGTAGGCGTCATCAGAGAAGAGATATTCTTCTATTATGGTGCCTATTCTACTATTCGGGCGTGTGTGCTGACTCAAATACTATTCTCCCCCTCTCCTTCGCATTTTCCCGCTCCTATACTCGAATCGACTGTGCTTTTAGATACAAAAGAGATACATCCAGTAACAATGTTAAGGATGAAAACATACGTTCTTCGCTTGTGAATATCAAGACGTCATGCGTGACTATTTTTCCATTGAGGTAAATTTGACGTTTATATGAAATTGTCATTTAAAAAGGCAAGAAACGACGTTGAATCAAAATAAAAGAAAGTTAGGGAGAAATGGCGGTAGAAATAATGTAAATACCTTCATGTTAAATGAGTCGATATTGTGTGACGACAGGACTTGACAACTAACTTGACAAATACTACGTAGTCATCAGCTCTCTTTTGTCCAATAAGTAACAAAAACATTCCAGAACAATTTTCAACGAAAACACAAGTCAGGTGGTAAAATAGGACAATTTATTTCTAACGCTATGTATTTCGTGTAATTTTTGTCACAGAGAATCCATTTCGTAACAATTTGAGGATATGTATATTTAGCTACATTGAGGAAATCGCGTAGATACTCTTTGTAACTGAGGCTAGTTACCGCAGCGGCAAAGCAGAACAACGTAGTGCCGCGGTGACAGTAGGAATTTTCGGCAACGACGTTATATCGAAACGACCTACAGCGGGATGACTTACATCGAAGACTGTATAATAATATCGTCTTAGGGGAAAGCAGCGTTGTACAGGGGTTTACTACATACGTCATTTTAGGTTCCGTTTTTGGTTTTAACCTGTGTTTTTTTGCGTGGGAGAGAAAAAAATAACGATTACAAACCTGCTTTCGAAGCGTAATTTTGGAAACGAAATAAAAACATACAACAAAGCCTCCGTGGCGCAATTGAGTAGCGAGTTCGGCTGTTAACCGCAAGTTTGGTGGTTCGAGGCCACCCGGGGGCGCTCTCTATTTTATTATTCTCATCCTCATGCGAATAACATAAAGTAACAAACAGATCTGTAAGGAATGACAGACACGGGGAATTTCTCCAACTGTTTATGATTTCTGCAACAATACAGAGTTCCGAATTTTACTGGCATTGTTGAGTTTATCTTAAATATGGAGAATGTGAAATATGCGCATACTTCGAAAATTTTCCATTATTTTTTTATCCTACTTTCAGTACTACGTTCGTACTTGGCCTAACCCCTACCAATTTTTTTAAAAGTGCTCACCGCCTACATTGAATCCGTGTGTTCGATTCTAGGAGAATTTATTTTCCCCTAATTAGCACGTAAAAAACAGGTCAGGAAAAAACGGAACAAAAAATGACGCATGCAGTCCACTTCTTTAGTGGAAACGCTGGTTTCCGCAACGAGTACGCGATTATATAGGGTTAATGGATGTAACATTTACCTAACACATATAGAATGTAACCGCACGTGGTATTGAATTACGAGATAATCACAAATAACTACTATTTTAATACTCAAACGTTAATTTATATGTGAAAAAAAACCCTACCAATCTTTATTATAACGCAGAAAAAATTATATGCTACATAACCAAAATCGCTGAGGCCTTTCCTGTACGTTTCACTTTAGGTATTTCACAAACTTCTGCTCTAGGCTAATATCTACGTTTTTGACGGGCACCGGTCCAGGATGAGAGGAAACTCAAAACAAAGGGAAAGAAAATATAAGAAAAAATCAGCAACAGGAAAGACTTTTGAGCTTTAAAAAAAAAACATTTTCCTATTTACTTTGATGTTCCCGTCCACCAAACGACGAATTTAATTTATTCTTTTCATTAACGCTCCGTCCTTCAAAAAGGGCCAGTATACATACGCACACACGCGCTCGAACGTGATCTCATAGAATCCACCGCGAAGGAAAGTGATAATTGGAAAGAAAATTGTGTGTATCCTCAAAGAAAATCTTTTCTTTCCTCTTCAAACTCTCTACATATCTCATAAACGCTCTTAATTTCCGCCATTAAGACAAACTTCTGTATTAATTTCGTTCCTTAACATCCCCCGCTGAACCCACAAGAAAGGGTGAGATTCCCCATTTCGGGAAGTAATTCCGAAGTCTTTCTTTCGGATACTTATATATAGCCCCTTCCGAAAAACCTCCATAAAGTTAAGCGGAAAAAGACCAATTTTCGTTTTATGAACAAGGGTCTGAGCATTTTTTAAAATTATTTTTAATAATATAATAGTTTATAAGTTCTTTATGTACCTAGGTGTAAATTTCAGTTTATATATATATATATATATATATAAATGCGGAAGAGGAAAGGTAAATGGGGATAATTAGGGAAACAAGGTGTTGAAGGAAACCCAGTGAGCATTTACCGGAAGAAGAGCCACTGGGGTGTTGGAGAGAGACATTTGTAGACGTCGTTGGAGCTTCCGGGATGATCCCTATATATGGATATCATCATCATCATAGGTAGTCTGTCCGTTGACAGGTCCGTGATTATTCTAGGTTAAACTTGGTTCTCCATATACTCCTATTTTCCGCAGTTTTCTTCATGTCTTGATAGCTCTCTTTCCCTTACAAGTCAGACGACCTTTTCCTACCTCTTTCTCTTTTTCCATCCAGTTTTCCATCTAGCACTTCTTTAATCATGCACTCTCTCCTCAGGTAATGCCCAATCCAGTTCGCCTTCCTCTTTCTGATAGTCTGTATAATCGTTCGCTTCTCTCCTATTCTTCGTAGTACTTCCTCATTTTTCACCCTATCTGTCCATTTTATCTTCAGCATTCTTCTCCATGTCCACATTTCGAAGCTTCGAAATATGGATATATATATATATTTTTATTTTGTTTACATTTTTACTTGCTTCGTGCGCCATCACGCGGCAAAAAAACCTAAATTGATTGATCGTTCCTGGGGTTGTTTCATGGCACGGCAGTTTGTTTATAGCTTTGTTTAAAATATTCCACGCTCTGCGTGCATTAAAGCGTTGAATAAAAACGATGAAAATTAAATGTTTTTCGAAATTCGACCGCGAAATTGATTTTTTTGGTTACACGTGGAAGGTTTAATTTTTATATTTATGAGATACTTTAGAACCAAGCGCCGCCCCAGGCGAGGAACTGTTCTTTAGCAAATTGAGATAATTTTTTATGTTTATTTATTTACTGCTCCTTTGAAGAGAGGTGATAAAAATTTAAAAACACCGAATAATAATTTTTTTTTAATGCAGAAACGCCATGGAGATTTCAGCACACACAGAGAGAGCAATATAATATCCAACGTTCATTCTACTTGAAAATAATGTCTTGATAGACAGTAGGGAAAGTGCCTTCGAGATTTTGGCAGAATCCAGGTCCTCTTATGCTTCGGGCCAGCCCAGTTTTAAAGTGTGTACTTGAAATAAAAAAAACTGCGTTTCTTCAATAATTTAGGGCAGTGTTCTCCAACCGGTGTGCCGCGGGACATTAGCGTGTCGCGAGGAAGGCACCAGTGTGCCGGACGGTCTGAGGATATTTAATATTCACAAAAGCGTTTGGAACAAACAAATTCCCATAATTTTTATCACACAAGGAATTTATCCTGAAACTATGAGAGGAACTGATAGACCTTAGCAACGATCATACAACTTAAAATTAATATTCTATCTATAGATGTATTTTGGCTAAAAGTTAAAGGTGAATATCCTTCAATATCTGAATATGCCATCGCTATGACGTTACAAATTCAACAACGTGTTTATGCGAATTTAATTGTTCGTCAATGGCTCATGTTAAAAATATTAAAAGGGCATGTTTAAAGAAACTAGATGAAGAAATTCTTGTAGCTCTTTCAATTATTGAACCTTTGCACCAAAAAGGAAAGACAAAATTTTCCGTCGAAGAGCATAACATTTTTACAGGTTGAATTGTTTATGTACTAAATTTACAAAAAATTATACAATTATTTGAATATTACTTTGCCAATCATAACAATCCAATATAATTGCGGCTTTTACTTGTTTTATGCTTGTTTTTCTTTAAAAATGTGTATTTACGTAGTGAAATTAATTAGGGGTGGTTTGGTAAGCCGTGATGTTTTTAAGCATGCAGGAAGGGGTGCCGTGGAGCAAAAAAGGTTGGGAAGCACTGATTTAGGGAAAAACCACATGCGGATTTCAGCTAAAAATCCGCCGTCCTCGGTGATGATTATATTAAAAATTAAAGTGTGCGGTGGTATATTTTTCTGCGTGTATGATCACTAAAAATGTTTTAAAGATATTTTTTTTAAATTTCATGTGCTCAGCAATTACACTGGTGAATAATTTTCACATCGCGAAAACAATAAGTAAAGAAAATTGTTAGCTGTTGCTGTGGATAACAATACAGATGCGCAATTAAAATTGGCAGTGTATTAACAATTGGAAAATTTTATCATAGCAACGGAAACAATGGTATCACTTAGCGGCGTGCTTAACAAAAATTCAGACGAAAAATTGAAATATCTCTTACTATTAAACAATTATGTTTATGAAAAAAATATCATTACAAAATTTGTAGAAATTTACACTCTCTACAACTTTAATAGTGACGTACGTACGAGCTTTTTGTATTTCCAACATAGCCTATCTCTCATAGATTTATTTTCCCACTCTCCAAACGAGTCGAATTACAAATATTAAGGATTTTTATTGAAAATTTTAGCAGGCGTGTAATGTACCCATCGTGATTGTTAAACTTCTCCTATTCCACATCTCTCTCTCTCTCTATCTTTCTTCCTAGAATTTTGTATTTACCTGCAATCTAAGATGCCTCACCCAACCCGTATGACAACGCTTATAAAGTTTTAGGAATCGCAGCATGTAGGGACATCCACAAAGGAAATTTAATATCGCCTCGCGGCGTTTTAACGGACGTGTTGGCAGGTATCAAACATTGAATTTTCTGCTTAACCCTCATCGCAAAGGTTGTTAGATTAAAATTACGCGCGCCAGACACTCTTTCAGTTATATTAATTTTCGAAATCTTCCAATTTATTCGAGCGGACGGAAGTTCCTCTTATGGCTAAATAGATTACAATAAAAACGACCAGGGGCGTAACTACGGTTTTGGGGCCTCCACGCAAGTCAAGTTTTTGGGGCTCTATTTATATAAAAATATATTAAATTATTATAGTCGTTTTGGTTTTTATCGATATTTTTTTACGTTTTAATTCCAAAAATACATTGAGACTTTTATAATTCTAACATTATAAGGATAGGACAAAACAACTCCAAACACTCGAGATGGGTATTTTGGTCTTCATTACGAGCGATGAAATCTTTCATTCCCATAAGGAGATTACTACTTCGAATACCTTACGGCAGTATTTTTGTGGGATCTCAAATATGTTTGGACCCCAACGCACTGCGTGGGCCTGCTCCTCCCAAGTTACGCGCCTGAAAACGACTGACACACCCGCGTCAACAGAAAGTAACTCGAGAGAAATGGACGAAATCGATGCGTGCAGCGAAACCTTCGATTATCTGCGTGCATTAGGACTACGGCGTGAAAAGATACAAGGAAAGCATAATCCGATAACAAAGACGAAACTGAAATGTCTTTGCAAATTAATTTACATTAAAACTGCCTTAATGTAGGCGATTTCAATGCAGGAAATGGTTTTATTTAAAATGGAGATTAAGATTACGCAATAAACTTGAAATTTAAAAGAAATATATGGGTGCGTTTGACGTTAGAGCGCCGTTTATGAGCGAAGGATATTTTTACAAGAAAAATAAACTTAAAATGTCGCTAGGAAATTCGCATTCGAAAAAAACCGTGGTCTGAATAGACGTTATCGAGGAATGTTCCAACGTACTTTAGATCAAACAGTCCCCCTTGATAATCTGCAAATGGCTAATGTGGGTATTACTGTATCACTAGCAATTTTCAAGAACAAGCACTTAAACAGAAGTAGGTACGTACTTATCTCAGCAATCTCATATAGCCACAATAACCTTGTCGTGGCTATTCGAGATTTCTGTGATTAAGTACTTCTTTTTAAGTGCTTTTTCTTAAATTTTTTCAGCCATAAGACTAGCTTGATAATTCTCTATCGAATGAATGGTAGGTTTAACAAATGGGGATAAAATAAAGATTAATGGATTTGATTATTTCATAGAATTTTAAAGAAATTATATAATAAATTTATAATTTATTTCTTGTCAAAAAAATTACTCAATGAAAAACATTGATTTCCCGAGATTGGATCTTATCTAGGATAATCACACCTCATATAAACTTTTATCTGCATATCTGTCGTGGTGGAGCATTTCTCTTCTTTAATCATCCTTCTTCAGCCGATTTTCGGGATAAAATACGGATGTCGGGATCTCGTATCTCACCGCTTTATTAAATTCACTATTGCGAAGCCCTTGAAAAATAAAATCTCTCCTCTCGATCCTCCGCTAAAACAAATAATAAACCATCCAAAGGTTCCGAAAACTCTTGAAATTGGGTCAAAATTAACCGTTGCTGTGGTTTCCTCCATGAATCGATGCTCCCGATCAATTTCGTCTTCCTTACGACCTAATGTTACGCGTTACAATTTTTTTTACGACGTCGACCATTTCGTTGAGTTCTTGGAAATCGAAGAAGAATCAACATTTTTTGTTTCGTATTTCGTGCAAACGGTTTTAATAGGTTTTGCCAAACACTCAGTTCTGGGAATCGACCCTTTATTTTGCAAATACGGAGTCTCGTTAAGGCTTAGAACATACGCTATTCCGGGTTCACTATCCATTTCGTTTTCCTTTTTCGGTCACGAAGACATTTTTAACGCAGCTTCAAAAAAAAATAAAAGACACCCAAAAAATTACATTAATGCTATTCTTAAATCCAATTTCCAGTGATTAAAATAAGGTGGGACGAAAAAAAATCGAGCGAACGTGATTCTATCCAGGTGTTTCTGAAATGGATCAGTTATCATAGCGATATTTAATTTCTACAGTCATGAAGTCACGTATGTGTCAAAACAATCCTTGTTGAGCTAGAATCTACTGATAATTATACCTTAGAAGGAAAAACTGTCACATCAATGTAAATTCTTTTCCATATAAAATATAAGAATATAGTTTATCTGTCAAGGAAAAGTTCTGATTTGGTTAATTTTAATTGCCATCCGGATTTGAAAAAATCCATGAGCGATCCCACCGTTAAAGTTTATGAGCACATCGACTTATTTGGATCCATTGGATACTGAACTTGAATTTTATTGAAATCGAAGGTATACTTTAATGGTATTTCTTTTTTTTCTCATAGGTGGAGTTTTAAGTGTAGAATGTCGCTTTAATTATTGCGTCCCTCCAATAAAATTTTGATTTTTAAAGAGGAAAGACCGTAATCTGTGGTTATTTGAAAACCAGATGTACGGGTTATATAATCCCCATTCTCCCTATTTCTGCTGTTATATGGAGCCATTACATGGAGCTGCGTTTAACATTTACACCCTCTCTCGAGTCCGGTTTTATCGTGCGGCGGACACAGGTATAACCGGCTCTCCAGTCGTTCAGCGTAGCCCTCAGAACCAAAAAATAAAAGGATTTGACTCGAAAAATATCGGGCGTCTTTGGAACACTTCTAACCGTCCACAACCTCTATTTCCCGCAATTTAAATTTAAAATCTTCGTCTACCGTTCTCCTCACTGATATTTCCTTTTCTTGATCCCGTCAGACGTGATTCCATTAAGCTTGTCAATTTCGCAGCACAGGGGTTACTCGGAAAAGGCAGCCTGGGGTAAATTCGCGTTGCGGTAAACCTCATTCCTTTCGGGAAAACATTACGTGATCGCATGACCTTACTCACGTCATGCGCATACGTAAAATGTGGTAGGCGCCCAGTTTAAACGTTTAGGGCAATTCTACGCATGGGTGAAATAGCTGTCACACGTCAAAGAGTTTGTGGTGCATTCCTGTTCCAGATCTTCCCACAGCTTCCTTCGAATCAATTTCTTTGTAGCCTGTTCCGACCGTTCCGTTCCAAGCTATGTTTAAGTTTCACCAAAATCCCTTCTGTTCCTCGTATTCCTTTACCGCTACAGTGTCACACTGATTTGCGACGTGATTTTTAGCGATTTTTCAAATTGCGTTTGCATGCAGTATGTCTGTAACGAATGTTGACAATGCATGCTGAAAGCAGATAAAATAAATTGAAATGGAATAGTTACTTATCATATAGCGAGGCACAGCCACATTTGGTCTTTTATACTCGTTTTTGCGTATTTTCAGATGACTTTAAGCATTTATTTAAACCAGAGCAGTGCTATTAAAACTTTTTATTTGTATGTACAGTTTGGAAAATTTCATCAAATACCTGGAACCAATTCGCGTTTTCGTAAAATAGAAATAGCCTTGAAAAACGTCATCAAAATCATCATGTACAGTTGCCAAATAGTTTATTTAAGCAATTTAACTTAAAGTGAAAATTGAAGTAGATGAGGGGTTGTGGTATATAAGGTATAACTAACGTAACACCAAGATTTTGTTGAAATTACTTTCAGATCCTTCTGGTACCATTTTGGGTAACGCACTTTGAATACCACTGACTTCGAGTATCGATATCTGTATGATATAGTTCAATATCTATGGTAAGGTACATAACAATTTTGGTCAATGTGCAATGTATTTTTTTTAAATTGTATACATTACGAGTATGTCGCTCGCGTTTACATTTCATTCCTCTTTATTTCATTTCGCTATAGACCAAAGATTCTCAAAGTGTGGTCCGAGAGACCCCTCCGGGTGGTCCAAAATGCAAGTTACTGATACTCAACGTCGAGGTCATAGTAGAGAAAAGACCAGAACCCTAATCTCCAACTCTCACCTAGAGTATTGCAACAGTAACAAGGCTAAATATGCCATTTTAAATTAATTCGTTTGCGTAGCTCACCTGATTAGTCCTAAAGCAATTAATGTTGACCAAAACAAATGAAATTAATACCACTGACATAAACTAAATTCTTCACAGCGTAAAATCTCAGTGGATACAACGAAATGTCCTAACAACTTTGGAACATTCTTAAATCGTTAGTGCATTAAAGATTTAGCAGTTGCATAATGGGAGTGGATGGGAGTAGTTGATCCACGAGGTCTTTTGCCCGTCGATGTGGTCCGCGTAACGACAAAGTTTGAGAACCACTGCTCTCAACTACTTGTTTGACCCTTGTAAACACAATTTACTCTCGGGAAACTTGTTCACTTTAGGGCCAAGATTCACTATTCCCTTTCTGCTTCCCGAATATTTTATACAATCAATTTGTAACATAGAAACCTACATGAAATAAAACGCTCCTCTGTAAACATCCCTTAATTCTGCGCTTATAAAGTACTGCGCAAAACGATCGCAATTATCTACCTCGTTGAGAAGGATACACCGAGACTCCCCCCCCCCCCTCTCTCCCCCCTCTCTTCACGTATTTTAAGCCCCATAGCGAGAATAAATTAGCCGTGTATGTCGAATCCATTTACCGTGATGGGCAAATGGGCTTTTTTTTATCTCCGAGAAGCGCTTTTTGCGTTTTTCATCTTTGCTTCCAAATCCAAAACGTCTCAATCTTGGCGGGAAGGCGGTCAAATTCCGAAAATTCCAAGGTATAAATTTTGCAATTCGGATCTTTATGAAGAAGGGACTGAGTAATGGGGAAAAAGAAGCGAAGAAAAAACTGTGTCCTTATATTTTGAAAATGCTTTTCCCTGATAATGAACAATTTATGTTACTCTCAAACAACGTTGACGAGCTGTTTTTTTTATTCATCCCTCGGAAAAGCAATGTAAAACATCGATAAAATATATATTGCAAAGCATTTCTCCAATATTACGCATGCGTCTCACTATACTCTTTATTGACTGGAAGAAACATACTGCTACCAAAACAACAAAACAAAAATGTTTTTTTCAGGTAAAATGTATTAATATATGTACCGATAACCTCATATATTTACAAATAAATCTTCATAAATATTACACACACACTGAAGAATTATTGCTGGACGAAGATTGTTCGGAGAACTGGGTAGTGCTGGGTGGTAGCTAGACGTAAAATCGCTATACTATAATGTCGTTACATGCTATATAATTACTTTTTAGTAGTATAGCTTATTGTTCATCACTCCATTCTCTATAACTGAATGAATGAAAATCAAAATTGTTGGAACCAATTTTAGGCGCGTTTCGCTTCCAGCGTGAGCGCCTATTGTCGTCGGTCTGTCTGTCCGTCCGTCCGTATGTTCGTCCTCGGCTTCTACAGAACGGATTATCATGAAATTTTATATTAAGGACTTACAGTCTAAGATAATGCGAAAATCACATAAATGAATCACGTAAGCCAATCAGAGGTACCACTTTACTGGCGATAAAAAATGAACTTTCATTCATATCTTGTAAAATATTAGTCATATCAAAATAGTTTTCAAATATAACTTGTAGAAATAGTAAAGTATAGTATTTCTCTTCTTATACATTTTTATCGTAGGAGAAGCCGTTATCCAGAAAATCAAACAAGAATGTCTTAATTCGAGTTAAACTTATGTTAGAAATTTTCTTGCATGGTTACTTCTTCATTGTTGCTAACATAAACAATCTCACAAAGACACGTTTAATTTCCTTAAGTGTGCATGCAATATTTTTAAATAGGAAGAAAATGGATTATTTATGACGAAGAAAAGAACTTGAAAACGCTCTTTCCTTTACGTACGCATATATCATTTCTTTCAAATACTCCATTGCACGAAACGCGCCTTTCTGTGATACACTGTACACTTTCCTAACTTGTTTAATATATCGGCATTTTGTGAAAATCAACAAGAATAAACGATCCTTCATTGTTGCGTAATATGATTCATCTCTTCATATCTTATTTTTCTGGATAATAGCATGTTTAAATACGAAATATCGTTAGATTTCGTGGAATTGCTCAATCTCTAGGGACACGCACAGACTGAAAGACGGTAGGACGAAAACTATTTTTTTGTACTCTGGGACATAAAACACGTGTACTTCCGTCGATTTTTTCGCTATTGCAATACTTTCTCTATACACTACGTATATGAAAAAGTAATTTTTTTCAGACTAAGCATCTGCTATGAAAAATTAAGGTCTTAACTTCATTAAACCTTAAGTAGGATAGCGCTCATGATCAACTCATCTCTCCTCTTTTTTTTTTTTAAAGTTCCTCGCTCCACTTATTCTCGCCTCTTCGTATTAAAAAAATAATCGCTCATTAGACTAATCACGGAAAAGTTTGCGCTATAACTTTACTTCATATCCTACCTAATTTCAAAACATGTCTCCATATAGATATATTTAAAAATTCTTTTGTAGCAAAATTAGAAACTTCGTATTCATGTGATTTTTTGCATTAAAAAGGCTATAACTTTGACATTTTAGCACCAGATGAATAGAAACGTTGGCACCATTCAATCAAATGTGCAAACAAACAGTTTTGTTTATTTTTCTTTCTCTCTAGAAGACGCTACCCGAATGCGTGAATAGAAGACGCCTTTCCCATTCATTGACACTACGTTCCATCTAACAAAAGGGACTGGAATTCTTTGGCCTCTAAAAAAACTAAAGCGATGTTTTCAACAGGAAGGCGTAAAACTTAAACGCCCTAAAAACAAAAGACCGTAGATGTTCCTCTCTGAAGCCCGCTCCGCGCTTTTCGAAACAACGGACTCCTTTCATTTTCATTTGTATTTTTTTTATTGTGGACGTGTAAATTAAAAAGGTAGGCCTCTTATCGAGTTGGACAAAACAGTTAAAAAATAATTAAATTTAACGTCTTGACTTGCGCTTTTTTCGCCTTTTAAAATGACGCGAATGGATTCCGTCGCAATATTTCTGTTTGCTCTTGTCGCAAACGATAGTGTAAATTACTTTTTTTTCTCATTTTACTTAAACATAAACTAGATATATGTATTTGGCATATGCTTTCGTCCGTTTATTTTTTGTGAACATAATAAATATTTGTACTTTTTGAATATTCAAAATAAGAGCTGAATAACTTTTTAATTTAGCGTTAAATTGAAATGTATTCGAAGATGAGGCTAATATTTCAGGATCAACTATCTGGAAAGCTTATGCGGGAGCTCATTATTTAAAATTTTTATCATCATTCGATGGTAAAACCTATACTGTGCTTTTTGGTCCGATATACAAATCCACACCTTTAAAGATGATCAATACGTATATTCTGAATATTTTCTTATAAGAAAATGACATTTTACATCCTTTACAATGAAACAAAGAAACGCAAATAGGTCATATATTTTTTCCACTTTTGTTTGTACTGATTCACCGATACTTTTTTTAGCAAACTTTATAACAAAGCTGAAGCGACTCCTTCAGCGATGCTTCCTCAAGCTATACTTTATCGTATCCTAAAAAACTGCATCACTTTTCCAGCGAAACCTTCCTCCGCTTCCGGTGCCAATCCATGGCCTCCCGAAAAAGCATCGTCGAAACTCGTTTTGAACAAAAAAAAAGAAAAGAAATATGTCCTCTGGAGAAGTAGCAATAAAAAGAAAGATACGCAGAGTTTAACGAAGCATTGAAACAAAGGAAGGCGGAAATAGTCCCGTCTCTCCATCTCTCTGGAGAATTCGGAACTACGAAGCTTAAGAGCTTTTTCCTCCCTCTCTCCTTTTATTTCTTTAGGAACCCTTCCTTCTTTTTCTAACCGTATATACCTGTTGTATACCTTAATGGGACGAACTTTTCGACATCCGGAGGACTAACAAGCAAGTTGAAACTTATTTTTGTTTTTATTTCTCTTTCATTCCGATAGAGGGAGGGAAAGGAATTACCTCAAACTCTAAGATCTTTTTTTCTTCTTCTTCTTCCCCCGTGTTCCCTACCCTCTTTCCCCTCTCCCCTCCTCTCCTCCCCCCTCCCTAACTTCCAGAGTGCCCGTTCTCTCCATCGTCTCTCTCTCTTTCGAATTGATTTCGCCTCATCCATCTACTGCTTCTACCTCTCCCGCCTATGGGAACTTAAACCTTTCGGAAGGATAACGAATGGGGTCGCGCTTAAGTTTTTTTTTTTTTTTAAGTGGTAACGAGGAGACGGAAGGTGGCGTCGGAATTTATGAATATCCAGTCGAGAGTTGGATATATGGATATATATATATATCCTTTGCTTCATAAAGGGATCGGTGTAGAAGCATCATCTGCGTTAACGTTTTCCTGAGGACTTTTAGAAGGATTAACGTAGTAGCGTAGCATACTCTGCCACTGGAATGGAAGAGAGAATTTACTCTGAGACAGACAGATCGCTTAGGAATTCGTGCGGTACATAGAATAAAAGCGATTCATTATGGAACGTACGACTTGGAGCAATTTTAACGGCAAAGAAGCCGATATAGTACGAATCGAAATATTTATTTATTTATTTATTAAAGATTAGTCCACATACAGCAAAGAATGCCAATTTACAGTGGGCTTTACAACAGGTCAATATATATTTTTTGATTAAAAAAAGATGCAAATGCATAAAATCAAAATTAATGCACGTATTGAAAAATACCGCTTAACAATCTCGACAAAATGTCAGGCATTTGCTGGATTTTTTTATAATCGTTCAACTTTATAAAAAGCAATGATCAAATATAACCATTGAAGTGCATTAAAAATAATAATATTAAAGCCGTAGGTTAAGCAATGATACGACAGAGGAATATATAGATATATACAGGAT
The DNA here is from genome assembly GCA_036926305.1 of Uropetala carovei. Taxonomy (NCBI): domain Eukaryota; kingdom Metazoa; phylum Arthropoda; class Insecta; order Odonata; family Petaluridae; genus Uropetala; species Uropetala carovei. The sequence continues at coordinate 6,382,947 of JAXCHB010000043.1, forward strand.
GGTCCAAAAATACGTTAATTATAAAATAAATTCTTATTATCCTCATGAAAACATAAAATTTAGTTGTAAAAATAATGAACACTTTTTTGATTGGAAAATTTTTGTTCTTTATGTGTTAAAATTTTTTATTTTATATTGTTAAGGCATTTCTGAATAAAAATATTTCTCATTTTTTCTATAATTTTCCCATTGTTTGGGTATGTATGTATGCGCGTATACACTCAATGAAGAGGAAGGGTAGAAAGCAATCGGGGTAGGATAGAGCAGAAAGAAAATCCGTTGTGCTTTCAAACAAGAGCGTCACACGGTAGTGAGGAAGCGTTAAGTCTTCAAAGGTGCAAACTTTTCGGACACAGCCCTTCTTCAGTGTCAGAGAGAATACGCAACATCACTTGGCAACGAAGAAATTAGAACCCAATCTGTTATTTCAACTGTTGTATCGTGTTCCCTCCGTCTACGAAGAAGAACCGTGTCCGAAAAGCTTAACGAGTAGTCTCTAGAATTCCTAAAAAAAAAAAAAGGAGGAAACTTCTGCCTTGACCGGGAATCGAACCCGCGACTTCTACTTGCGGGAGGATATTCTAAACACTGAATTACCTAGGAAGATTCATTCACCCGACTCAGAATAGGGTATTTGTCGCACTGATAGAGGATATTAGTCCGCCACTCTTGGTCAGTGGTATGGAATATCAGCCCTGCAAGTGGAAGACTTGAGTTCGATTCCTGGCAAACGAAATTTTCTCGCGTTTTTTCGGAATTATTGATTATGCCTGTCTGCATAAAAACTTCACCAACAATTTCGCTTGTTTGATTATTCTTTAGCCTGTGACACTCGTATTTGTCAGTCCGCATCAACAATATTCCTTTCCAAGTCAAATTACTTTTAACCTTTCCCATTCATTGACTTTATATTTATTCAGGGTTATCGCAAAGTCCTGGAGGGGTAGAAAATATAAACAACTTTTTAATCATTCTCTACAGAACAAATTATTCAATTCCATCATTGAGCTTAGTATTTAATAAAATTTCCACCAATGCGCGATTAACCAAGTGCGGGCCTGTTCGTTGTTAAGGGGAAAATAAATCCTTATCCAAACTTTGATATATTCCAAAGGAAAAACTTGCCGAATTTTTTCTCCATAACATATTATAGTACATACATACATTTATCTTCAAGAAAAATGATCGAGTCCGGTGTTGAAAGAAAAACGCCATCCTAAATTTCCTACTTGCTCTTCCTTCTCCCACCTCACCTCATTTCCTTTCCTCTCACCCTTTCTCAGTTCCCTATTTTTCCACTTTTTATTCCAACCCATCCCGAGGTCGCCTGCACTTCTAGGTTTGCTTAGTGGGGCTTCTCTTCCCTACCTTTTCTCTTTCTCTCTTCGGACGGTCAAGGGAGGTGCTTTGAAGAATGTAGAGAGAAAGAGGGGTGGGGCGGGTATTAGGTTGGACTAAAGATGGATTCGGATTTCGGAAGAAGACAAGGACGTAGAGAGGATTGGGTTAACCGGGGGAGAAGGATAGGGGGGGAAGGGTTAGGAATTAGAGATAGGGATTCTTTGCGTATATTCGATGAGGGTCTGTTCAGGTAAGGAATGGTAGGAGGGATTCTTTTTTTTTTTTTTTTTACGTCCGCAGGAATATTTTACGAGCGGCAAACGTAGTAAGGCAAAAGAACCCTCATGAGTCACGGTGTCTTGACTCGTGAAAAGGCGGATTTTTTTTTTCTTCCGTGCATTGAAATAAATCACGGATATCCTATTAAAGGATTAAACAGTTGTCCGTCACGCGTTTTCCGCACGCAAGGTATAAAAAACAGTCTTCAACGACTTAAAAGTAAAAAAAATCACTTTATTCCTAAATATCTTAAAATTTTGTATAAGCGAAGCACGTAAAACATTCCTTACTGTTCTTTATTCCGACCAGGATGCTAATTTTGACCTTGCCTAAATCGTTTGAAATTTTACATACTAAATACTTCTGTGAAAAGAAGGCAAGATTTTTTTCATATTTAATGAATTACAATTGAACGCGTTTTCCAAATTATTGTTTTTAAAGGCAAAACGTAAGTCCAATCTAATAGATAAAGTTTATTGCTCCAACTCCGGTCCTCAATAAACAACTGCTGCCCTTCTATAATATTCACCGCTTTAAAATGTTGCACTGACACCTCTTCGAGTTTGACATGCCTAGTATGAGGGAGCCATCAAAAAGGGTTCGAACCATTTTATTGAACGCTAATTATGTCCACTTTAACTCTGTAACATGTCGGAACGTGCGAAAGACGAGCGTTATATACTTTGAAGGGTCGCCATGCTGTAAAGGGCATGTAAATTCTTACACGTTAATAGCCTTTTATAATAGTCCAATTGAGCACACTAGGGCACGAAAAATCCTACGATTCGGCAGTAATTTTTTTATAAGTGCCATTACGGAACAAGTAGATCATCTCTTGCTGAACTTTAGCGGAAAAATACACCTTATGCAACGTTTTATTTGTTTGGGTGAACTGATCTTGAATTTTGAAAATTTCTTTCACAGGCTCTCACGAAAACTATAAAATTCCGATCTTCCACCGAAAAATACGACGTGAAAAATTCTCGTTTTAAAATTATTCTGAAAAGGGAATTTAAAAAAATAGGGGCTCGAGCCACTAAAAAAAACACAAAAATATTCACCCGAGTTGTCGCTGTGGTCTTACGTAGTATTATAACTCCGTTACGAATGCCCAGCACATCAGCGCGCAATCTATTGTCGCAATTCGGTACTTCTCATAGAGGAAATATGTCACAACTAGCCCCGGTCTCCCCTACTACGCAGAGTTAGTGCTCTGATTTTCTCAACTGCTATCCGAACAGAGTGAAAAAAACAACGAACACATCGTTGCTTTACTCTTTAGTCCTGATTTATGATTGGCGGAGAGCGCATTTCACGGGGGTCCGCACACACTATTATCTCGGCGTCGCCACCGTAAATCTTACCTTCCGAAGAACCTCGGCCTAGTGACCTTTTCTTTGCTCTCTCTCTCTCTTTCTTTCCATCTGTGTATTTCTCTCTTTCCTCGGCAAACGTGAAAAACAGCGCCGCGAATACATTTCCGCCCTTTCTCAAGAGGGCGCCATTATCTTTTAATCACTTTGCCGCCTCCCTTCCTTTCCCTCTCCCTCTCTCTCTATTTCATTTACTACTTGTCAGTCTGAACGAATCAATGCGCTTACAACAGTCCGCGGAGATTTAGAAGGCGCAATTATGAGTAGCATTTCCGAATCTCAGGTTGCTTGAAAGCCTGCAGCAGGGTGATTTTTTCGTCAAAGAGAACAACACCATATTCTCCAAACGAACACGTTCAAGGAAGTATATTAGCGCAGGAAGGAACGCATCAATATTTCAAGTTTTGTGCTTCGTTTTCCTCTTATTCCGCATTATATTATGATAGAGAAACAGCTAGGAAGTAGTTTTCAAACGAAAGTTTAACGCATAATTTCAGTGACAAATTAAGAGTAAAAAATATTTTATTCACATTCGTCTCATGTATAGTAAAAGACTGACATATTAATGTACCAACATTTTCCATAGTTCCATGGTTTGCGAATTCGTAACACATGAGACGCCGAACGAGAACGTGCATTATCAAGATGAACCACCGGCTAAAAGACACTGACTAATTGCCACGTTGCAAAGATGGAAAGTTTTACCCGACTAAAATCTATTTACAGACGGACAAACCGATAAAATGTGCACAAAGAAACAGTATACTGAATCGATTGGCGAAAAAACGAAGTCTCTATCTGCTTTCGTTTAGGAAGAGTTTAGCGCGTCAGAGAGACAGACGGACAAACCGAACGCATACGTGGAAATTTTTTTTTAAACGGCTAAAAATTGACAGGAGGCCTTAATTGATAAGACAGTCACACGGACAATTAAAAAATAGGACTGACTTCTTTAGGCTATATTAAAGGTACCTACTGGCATGACGGATTGAACGAAATGCGCATATAATCATACATAAATATATTTTTTAAACTATAATAAAACAGGTAGAGAATACGGAATAAGTGGTCTCGTGCAATTAACTCAATAAAAGTGTGGATTGAAGGGGTATTGGTGAGTAGGGAAAATGTCACTCTGATGAGTTCTATAATTGAAACTTGTACGGAGGAAGATTGGATACCGTATGCGATTTCTGGCATCAAATAGACTTAAGTCGAGAAAGAGTGGAATGAGCAAGAACAGAATTTAACCTAAGCCCCGCTGGAAGCATCCGACCTGAGAGACAATTTTATTAGGCCCTATGAAAGAGCAAACCAAGGTATTCAATAAAGGTAGTTTTTATTTAATTTTTTGAAATAGGGATTAGGATCGTAAAATCCTGCCTAGAAATTTTTCAAAGCAAAAAACTGTTTACTTGATTTTTCATTCTTCTGATATTTTAAAAAAATTGTTAAATAACTTCTGACGTAGTCTCTTAACCGACCTTTGAAGGCACTTGCAAATTCTAATAAAGAACTCCACGTAAAAATGTTGTAATTCCCTAGAGTAGAACTACCTTTATCCGAAATTCGATTATCTCAACTTCAGTGGTCCTTAGATCACTCTTTCTTTAAAAACATTCTAAATAAAGCATGGATCGGGTTTAGAATAGGTGACGTACCACTAGCGCCGTAACTGGCAAGAAAATGAACTACGTAGCACTTGAATCATAGACGTTCTTTACGCATAGCAGTTTTCAAATGACCGAGTTACCACGCAATTGCTTAGCTTCGGCGCCCTGTCTGGAACCATATCTCCCTCCCCGTCCCGGAGATACGGTGCCCGAAGCAGAGCAAACATAATAGGGGTTGATAGTTGGGCAACAGTATTGAGATCGGGTCGTGCTGGGCGCCTTCGGCGCCCTGACGGAATTCATATCTCCCTCTCCATGCTAGCGGAATAGCGCAACACTGCAGAAAGAGATCCTTACTATGTAGTTCTATTTCCGACCAATAGGGGGCGTACACAACAGTTATAAAATAGTAATCAAAGTTTATATATTTTTTAATGTTTTTTTTTCTCCCGATTTAAACCAGATATTCCTGGCAATTAGAAAAGAAATCCCACGAAACCTTGTATGTACGATTTTCAGTTCCGGATCCGTTCAGATGCCGTTTCCTTGCTTTACTGTGTATATGTATCATTTATACACATTATGCGTACCCAATTTTAAGGTAATGCATTTTAATTGTGATGCAAAGGAATCCTTACTTTCTTTACACAACTACAAGTTTTTTCTCCTTAAATTGTGCACCTTAAGAATCAAAGCTCAGACGATAAACGCAAACCAACTTGGGAAAAAGTTTCCGCGCAAGCTTTCTTTCTCCCATTTATCAAGTGCAACAAGGACCTTCTTTCGTTACCACGGAAACAAACTTTGGTTATTACACCTCCGTTTTAAGTTATGCGAGTGAATCTCATTTTCTTAATTCAAAATTGCCGCTGACCCAAACGCCATATCCCTCGTGATACTCTTCCTTACATGCGGAATTTAAAAACATTTTTTTTTTAAAGTGGAAGTTGGATTACAAGGGATTCGTTTTCTCATATGCATACTACTTCTTACTTCTGGCAAGTTAATGGCGTCTTAAATAAAGTTCAAAAAAGCTCAAATTTGGAGTTCATTGTCGCAAAAAAATATCTACCTTCTTGGAAAATAAGGTTTAAAGTGATATGTTTCCATGGCCAAATAGGAGTGGAGTTTAACGCTCCTCGAAGAAAATAACGCCTAGAACTTCCTCCTATTTTTTTAAATTATGAAATAATAATTACAATTTTGTGGAAATGTTAAAATACGAAACGTATGTTGATAGGAATAGGTATAAGATAAGACTGCAATGTGTCCCAATTGTCATTTTACACGCGTATACCCTGAAAAGCTAATACGAGAGGGCTTTAAACAAGCTGAAGGACTGAATATTGGGGGAAAAGGGGATAAAAACTGTTCAAGTAATATTCGCGAGAAGCGGAAAACAAATAAAGAAAATGATAAAGGAGCTGAAGGTCACAGGAAATAAATGTTATAGAATGAAAGCAAACGAGATCAAAATCCAAGGTGACAAGGATATCAAAAGGACGAGGGACATGGCATGGATATCAAAGTTGGTGAAAGTAAACCTACTTGAAGAGGTTACAAGCTTTAATTACTTTGGAAGTATTCTGATATCGGATGGTAAATGCATAAAAAATATAAAAGCTATCATACGTATGTATGAAAAAAGCAGCTTTTAAAAGAAGAATTGCTCTTTTTGCCAGAATAACGGATGAAAAACTGAAGGAAAGGTACATACAAAGTGTAACATTTCAGGATATGAAGCAGAAAAATGGTCCTCCGCGGATAAAATAAACAAAAATAGTTTTTAAATGTGGAAACGAGAAAGATTCAGAGAACAAAATTCACCGAAAAAATAGGAAATGAAGAGGTGCTACAAAAAATAACTGAGGAAAGAAAACTGATAAAATATACAGAACGAAGGAAATCTAACTGGATAGCGCATACACAAAAAAAGAGAATGTTTCTACTGCTATTAGTCAGAAAGGAAAAACAAAACGGCCATTTAATTTATAGATACAGCCGCAACGATTATAATTTATATACATCTATGTATTAAGATATTAATATTGATTGATATCCTTTTTTTTACACTTATTAGATTCCTATGGCGACGGGTGTTGTGAGACGTTTTCACGCAGTCGGAATTGACCGATTCGCTTCCTATTAGATCACATGGTTGAACAAGTGGACCCCGTCATCTCTTTCACCTTGTTTGCCATGGAGGCGCCCTTTAAAGGCGTCCTTAACGACGACGGAGAGAAAGGGACCAATTAATTCTCTGAGTAAAGATGCGAGAGTGCTTTTAATTAGTTTCCGCCCAGAAGGATTGGAACGGCTTAACAATGCAGCAGATTTATGCCTTCCTTCCCCCGGGAATACGAGACCTAATAATCTCATTTCACCTTAATGATTAAGCGTTACCTTAACGCACCTATCTAAGCGTTGATGAAAAAAATATTGGAAAGGTATGCGCCGTTTCAAAGCACACAGTGTTTCCAACTCCGTTCCTTGCGATATGGAGTATAATACATAAATATCACCACGTTTAAAGGTTACCAGCATTAAGAATATTTTTAGCAAATGGTAATGCCTCCTTAGAAACCACATATTCCGCTAATCTATAATATATGTATAGCTGCTCCATACATAGGATATAGGATAGGAGGAAAATACAAATTATGAGGCACTTCCACATGAGCTAGAAACTGGAAATTTGGCAGGTTTATAGGTTTTTAGTCACAACCGAAGGAAAAAAATCCTAAATTGTAAAAATTCTAATTTTAGGGGTTAGTTTGTCCCATTATTAAAAGTAGGCTGAAATGCTTTCAAAATGCACCGCCTACTAGTATTAGATACACGTAAAAGATCATTCAAGCCTTTTTATGCAAGGGAACATAATAATCGGTCAAAAGGTACCGAAATTAATTTCTCTTAGAGTAGATCTCCCATACCAAATCTAAGAAAAGAAATTATATGCTTTATGAGATAAAAACTCGGAAGGACGACATATCCCTATACATAGGCGTTTATTCAACTCACTGCGCGCATAGAGCAAATGATAAATTTTTAAAAAAATATATAACATGAAGAAATCGATGTTTCACCGCACTATAAATGCAGGAAATTAAACGTATCTTCGCTAAAAATTCTGTTGGTATTATCATAACATTTTTGTGGCACAGTGTCTAAAAGCAAGAAAGTACAATCTTATTTTAATGACGTACGACTATTTTAGGAGACTACGGATTTTTTCAGCATTAAGTTGCTTTTTTGACAACTTTTTTCTCTTTTTAACATGCGATGAAATACCAATATCGTGTAAGTTGAAAAAATACTATTTTTAACGTGGGCGAAACGATTTTTAGAAGTTTTAACTTTAAAGATAAATCTTCACATGGCAAAATAAAAGGATACTGAATTTATACTGAAAAGAATAATTGCTAACATAAAGGCTTTTGATATTATCAATAGGCCTGAACTCACCTGCAAGTAATAGTGAATACTTCTGAAATATTTCATCATATTCTTCCAAATATACTTACGATACTTGATTGATAAAATTTCAGTAACACTGGACTCCTTAAAGAAACACGTGAAATATGAACTCCTATGACATAATGGCTTATGATTATTATATACGCATCACTCAAGTTTCATAATTTCTATTAACTTCGTAATAACTGTAGTGGTTCCTCATGCTCTATGGCCTTTATTTAAAAAAACTGCCCATTAATTTTATTCGTTCTATTTTATTGCTTCGTTCGTAAAATATTCTTTCTTGTCAACCTCACTCTCAAAATTACAATAAATTTTATCTGTAATCGCGTGAGTATGAAATTTTCTCCAAATCTTCCGCTTATTACTCCATTTGTCTCCTCCCCATTCGACATGCGCTTATCTCCGAAAGCCAAGATTCTCTACCGGCGTAAAGTTCATATCAATGCTTCATCCTAATTCACCCGAATCGTGGGAGAAACAAGATAGCGCCACGTTCCGCGAATTTCCAACCTTGCACCACCATCTCGGAAAACGCCCGAGTGCACAGCGCCCTGACTTATCTCGATCCAAAAATAAAACAATAAAAGAAATTCGATGAATCGATGCTATCGTGGAATGAAAGGAAACTTGACGAAGCGCCAAAGATCTGGGTGGCGAATTGGATATTCGTGAGGCTGCTTATATGTGGAGTGAGATTGAGAGAGAGAGAAAGAGAGGGGAGAGACTGATAGAGAGGGATGGAGAGAGTTCTCTTTCCCTCTGAGGCACGAGTTCGAATAGGGCGGGGAAAAAGTGTATCGCATTTACGACCCACTGCATTCCGCGAGGAAACGAAGAGAGTAGCTGACACTACTTCATTGCTCTCACCAACGGCCATGCGGAAAGGCAAAAAAATCAGGGAAAATAGGATGGAGAGAAAGAAAGCAAGAAAGAGAAAGAGGACGGATCCAAAAATGACTTTCTCTCTCTCTCTCTCAAAGCACCGCGTCTTTTATCACCGCGAAAAATGCGCATGCGCAGTCGATAAAAATAAAAACTTTTTCGTATCCTTTGCTCCAGGTGCTTCTTCTCTTCTTCTGGTACAGAAAAATATATAGGGAGTTACGGCTCCGTGCAACGTCGTTTTCCGGTCCAGGAGAGACGGAGAAGGAGTAAATCGAGGAGGAAATGAGATTTTTCCACTGAGATACCACACACACACACACACACACAGATATACACGCGCGCGTACCAAGGAACCCGATGCATTATGGGAGGTGCGCTGGCGCCAAGGGAATTTATCAAAGGGACGCGATCTCTTCCATTTTTCTTTTCAATCTTCCTTCGAGAAACTTAAGTTGTTCGCATAAATACGTATATATCTCTCGCTATCTATCTGTATATGCATCGATGGCTGCAGCGCTTTAATTTTTATAATTAAGCTTTAACTTGCTCGTAGAATAATGCCCTGTTAAAAATACACCGGATGAATTTATGGCACGTTGTCAATAGAAACGAAGGCGAATAAATCTCAACTGTTGCTTTTGACGTCAGTAAGTTATTTTAATTTCGGGAGACTTATGATTCATTTGCGTTATTACTCTGCAATACTGTAATGAATATCTCTATTAGCTTCTCTTATGTCATTTAGGAAAAGGACCATTAAAATTTATCGGCTATAGTAATTATTTAAACGTGTAGTCTTTTACACAGTGGTCTACTTATGCGCTCGTTATTAACAGCATGTCCAGTTGTTCCATACACATCTTCATATAAGTATATCAGAACTATTAAATTCTTCGCACTTTTTCAGTTTAATTACTTATCCTACATTTAATAGACTGCTACTACAGCTATTCAAAAATAAAAAACAATTTTAATTGTAAAGAAATAAATTCCTCTATATTAGACCTTTTCAGTCTTTACCTAAGCACTCGTTAGAGGTTTTTTATACCATGATTGGACGTATATGTTGCATTTCCGTATAATTCATAAACAATATTAGTAACTCCAACAGCTATAAAATACAGGGTGTGCCAGATAAAAAACGAGACCCTTTACTATAACGACATAAAATACACATTTGTAAAACTATTGTAGTTTAACTTCAACACGATAAAATATATAATAAAGCAGGCGATAATTTGTTTTAGCGTAATTAAGAGTCTGACTGTAACATTGCGTTAATTTTTAATTAAATAAAAAATTTATTTTTATGCATTGTACATACTACCTGTTTATTATTTTCGTGGTATTATTCAATGAATGCAGCTATGGATTTAAAATTTGCAGTTAAGAAAACTAGTCCACGATTTTAACCTGTAGAAGTTAAATTATTATCTTTACACAAATATAAATTTTACAGAATATAGTATTTGGCTTTTCTTTTCTAACGGCAGACGCTGTAAATGAGTAAAGAATAAGCGGGCCTCGACCGAAAAGCAGTTTTTTGCACATGATAATTCGTCGATTGCCGATTCCGTTTATAATAAACCGCTGAGGAAGTCTACTTTGTGGCTCAACCGTTCGTCTAGTTTACGAAACCGTTTTTTTGCGGCCACTGTAGTATTCTAGATTATCTATAGGTTAGTTCCAATAAATGTAGCGAGCTCTGTAATTAACTTTCTGATTGTTCATTTTTTGAAACCACGAACTTGAATTATTCGCCTTTTACGGCGTAATCTCCTTCGTATGCCATTAGATTATTCAAACCGGATCCGATTCTTATTCTCCTACTTCTTTTTAGAAGACTAAAAACACAATCTATTTTTTATTTGACATGTAAACGTCGCCATTTCCTTTTCCACTCTTTCTCTTACGGATTAAATAACATGCACAGAAAAAATAATCTTCGAAAGCTATACTTCTATTATTTTTATTTAAAGCACCGATCTCTCTCTCTCTCTCTCTAAAACCGCTGCCATTTAATGTGCTCAACACCTCGTCTAGCACAAATTACCCCATTTACACCGACTAAAAACCCGGTATTTATCCCACTACACTAAGCCGTGACCTTCTCCTCTCTGTCCGCATCCGGTGTGCTCCTCTTCGAGGTAAATCCGAAGGAGTTCTCGCGTGACGCTCGTGGGAACATGAACTGCTGCATCTGCGAAACTCGCTTTGTTAAAATAACCCTCTTTACCCCCTCAGGACGCCTGCGCGAACCTCGATCTCTCTCTAATTTCCCTTCTTTACGAACCTCGCACCGCGCTGAATCGATACTCGGTGATGGAATGAAAAGTTGGTCGGAAGGGTCGAAACTTCGACCGATCGATATTTGTTTTAAAATATCACGAATGTTCCTTTGAAATGGAGTTACCGGGTTCTCTTTTTAAGGGTGAAAGTCAATAGACGAAACTATGTTAAATAACATTTATTGAGGATTATTTAGAATTGGAAAACAATAAATTGTATATAATTATATGAAAAAATAATTTATTAAAAAATTAATTTAAAAAAGTTGACCTTCCATATTAAACCGTTTTCTCAGAATCTTAGTTTGAAATTTTTTATGGCAGCCTCTGCCACCCAGCACTTTTTCAAAAATATTCTTTTGCAGCCTAGCATATGGCATCATAGATCACGTACACCATGCAAATTTCAATCATATATGTCTAACCGTTTACTTTGCCATTTTGATTCATTTGACCGCACAGACAACAAGATCGAAAGATAGAGAAAAAACATGAGCGTGTCTATAAAAAAAATCTTATTACTTTGATCTTCTTCTATTTCGAAATGTGTGCATTAGGAAAAAGAAACGTGGATAAATCAATTTCATCATAGCTAAGTCTTCGGTCGGTAGAAATTTCATGCCGAAACCCATAATGCAACTATTCAATGCAACGCAGTACATCAAATAATGATGCTGTGATATTGAAAACTAAATTAAGTTATTAAATCATCAGTAATCGGTTATTAGCCCTTTTAACAGGCTTGTAAATTTTAAATATTTTTAATAAAAAGTTCAATTTATATAGAACAGTTACTTCGTCAGGTCAAACATTAGGGTGTTTTCAAAGCAATACAGCAAAAACTCCACGAGAAATTATAAACAGAGAAAAGCACTGCCATATAAAAATAGAGACAACACGTGAAGCAAAGGGTTGAACGTGAATTTTTTTTCCATCGAATTTAAAATTTTAAATGAATTTTTCCGCTTAAAATTTAGAGCGCCCTCATAAGTTTTTCGTAGACGAGTTTCATAATATCTCACCTCCACGTTGCTTAACCGTGCTAAAAAGTTTCTTTACTTTGAAAATAACATGTAACGGGAACGATTTTGCGCATTCTGAAAAAGATCCGTATCTTAGTTTTCTTCAATCTGGATTTCTATTTCCAAGGAATCAAAGAAGGCTTTCTTCTAAAATCCTGACCTCCAATTCTACAAGGATTCCAATCTTCCTATATTTCTCCAATTCATTTTCACTCTCCACCTGCGCCGTCAGCTTTTTAAATTGCCATTCCGGTGATATATTCCTTTTTCGCGGATTCGCTTGGTCACGCGAAAGATCACTGGGGAGACTTCCGTGAACTCGATATTAAATTACGAATCGAATGGTTTTTTTTCTTCTTTCTTCTCGCAACGTCGCGCCTCGCCTTCTGCGTTCGACGTGCTGCGATGCTCGCAGAAAAGTTTTATTTATTTTTTTAGAAAATTTCACGAAAAAGTTGAGGAAATAAGGTGACTCGTTAGGTGTAAAATAAAAGCGGCGAAAAAAAGTTCGAAAAAGTATTAAAAAAAGCGATGCCAGAGGCTTAGGAGAAAATAGATGTCGCGAAATTATCAGCGTTAATAATTTTTATAATTGACATTCCGTGATTCGTTACAAGTTTCACCGAGAGGAGTTGAAATGTGAATGAGTATAAGAATAACTGCATGTCGTGACAATTGCACTTCTAGATCATCTCGCTTTGATAAGAGGGAACATACACTTATTAACTTCTTTGCGCTTTATTCTAGAAAAATATCGCAAATGCATTCGGTTCATCTATCCGTCTATAAAATAACTCAAATATGACGTAAGTTACAAATGCCAAAATTCTAATATTAATATTGTTTACATTAGAGCTACATATACATACATAACTGTTGTGGATCTATGATCAGCTGATATGTTGTAATTGGGAAACATCGTTAAAAAAATGCATTCGGCCACAAAACGTAGGAAAACAACGATACATCGCATCTGTCATTATTTACCCCGATGGAAAAATAGCAGCCGGCTAAAAGAAAGATACTTATGTAGGTAATTTCCTCTGCAATTCTTCCCTCACATGCTAAATGAAGCATACAGTCGAATTGTCCTAAATTGGGATTTTTCCTAGTTCGCACTCGTTATACGCTAAAAATAAATCTCTTTTAATAAAATCCAAGGAATTTGGATGAACTTTGTGGTAATTGATACTCATATTAACGAAGGAAATGATACCTTTGTTAAATTCCACATTTTTTTTATTTCACTACCGATTTCGCTAAATAACTAGCATCATCAGATGAAACCGGTCGTGAAATTAAAAAAATTGTGGAATTTAACAAAGGTATCATTTTCTTCGTTAATATGAATTTCTTTTGCTAGAAGTTTCGATAACCCGAAATTTTTCTACTTTTTTTTAGATTCGAGACATCGAGGTTAGAATGGAATTTAAAACTTCTAATATATATATTAGAAGTTTTAAATCTAAAAAAAGTAGAAAAACTTCGGGTTATCGAAACTTCTAGCAAAAGAAATTCATATTAACGAAGAAAATGATACCTTTGTTAAATTCCACAATTTTTATTATTTCACGACCGGTTTCGCTGATATATATATATATATATATATATATATATATATATATATATATCGTGTGTGTATATATACACACACACACACTTACATACGCGTTTAAAGTTGTATTATTCATCCAAAAGCGATACAATTCCATTTCATATCAAAGAAGTTGGGAAAATTTGAACAACAACAGATGTACAGTGAAACGGGAAAGAGGAATGGAGAAAAAGTGAAAAGGATGGGGAGAATGAGAGAGAAAGAGAGAATGAGGAATAAGAGACAAGAGAAGAAAAATGCGTAGCAAGGGAATCAACCGTAGCAATGGACCCGTCGAAGTGGGGTTGATTACGGTGGGCAACTGAAGAACGGAAACGCCATTAGTTTTACTGCCTAGTATTAATTCCACGAGAAAACAAAGCTATAAAAGTAGTGAAAGGCAGGTGGTAAGTTATATTCTCCGCGGAAGATAAGGAAAACGAACCACTCTAGTCATTACCTACCACGGAAATGAGAAAACACGAACATTTTTGTAATTATTGCGTTTTAAGCCTTTTGTATGTAGTATACCCTATACTTTACGAGTACAGCATAAGCTAAAAAAATCTTCAAAAAAATAATTTCAATTATGTATATTTAAAAAAAATTCATTCTGACTTGAGATTAGGAAAGTATACATCTGTGGATAAAAACGATTAATGCGACTTGGGCTTACGAGCCATATTGCTTTAAGTTTAATCGAGTTTGTTTAATTCTAAAAATTATTTTTTATGTCGGTAACGGTATTTGTTTATTTATTGCATTTATCTTAACCAGCTCAAAAACGGTCGTTAATAATCTTTTCGGAGGATATAAATAACGAAACAAAGACGAACTTTTGTAACAATGTCTTAGGAACGATTCGAATCCGCGATCCTATCATCGGGAGCCAGACACAAAAATCATTCCTCTAAAAAAAAAAGTCGGGCTTTGGCATCGATTCGCATAATTTTTTAAAAAAATAACATACATATCAGATGACATTATTTACTGTAAAAAATTATAACCAATGTCTAAATAAAATAGAGCGCTGAATATCCAGATCCAGATTATCCGTGGGCGGGGAGTCGAATTATATCCACGTTGTTGGAATCTGATCTTTTATTCTCACTCCCGTTACATTTTAATTTTAGTTTTTCGTCGTTCTTTGGCCATGTATTTACAAATTCAAATTGAGTATTTTATTCACTAAATGTGAATAAAAGTGTACATGAGTTAAAATTACATTTTAATTTAGTTTGTCGCGGTTCTTTGTCGAGGTATGTACAGGTTTACATTGTAGGAGTTTGACTTTATATTCACATTTTGTTTTAATTATGTATTCTATTAATGTAACAATAATTTCAATAAATGCATTCAATTTGTATTATCCGTGTTTTTCGATTATCCGGGTCCCGATTCCCTCCCATTACCACGGATAATCGGTTCACCGCTGTATTAAGAATTTTATCGTTAACGGTTTTTTTTTTCAATCCTATAAAGGTTAAAAACTATAGAGACGACGTTGGATCTACGATCAAAATTTACAAAGCAATCAAAAGGGTATTCCCAAGAGAATAATTAACTTCGCGACAAGTTACTAAAACAAAACATAAAAAATTACGTTTCCACAGTAAAATATTTATAATTTGCGCTAAGAAGTTTTTAATTAACTCGGGATCATAATTAACGTTGGCATTCCTATAAAAGATATGAGAGATTTTACTTCGTCGTTCACCTTTTCAAAAATGTTTGACTTTTAATTTCTGAAGCCGTTCACAAGCATGTCATACAAATTTTCTATGATATGAGAAACAACAACATAAAATTTTAATTCACCTTTTCCATTTCATCGTAAAATAAATACTCGTTTTATTCTATAAAGAAATTGTATTTTTCTGTTTGCTTAAGTCCTAATAAAATTTAATAAATATTTAAATTAATTCAGATACAAAAGACTTTCCTAAATGATTACTCATCGGCTATAATTTTAATGCACATTTTTAAACAAAATGATTTTCAACGTTTTTTAAAAAAATTCTGTAAGTTAAATATTCAATTAAAAATTAATGTCTCCCTCGAGTACAGCGTTTTAAAAATTCATTATTATTATATTTATTATTCATTATGAATCCAAGCTTTGAAAAGAATTCTCAAATATAAAAAAATATACTCCGGAAGAATAACTGAACCGTGTCCACTATGTTGTAAAGGTCTTAAGATTATTCTTTTCTTTCAAAAAAGATATACAAAACGGCTTCCGCCTACAGATTGAACGTTCGTTTTTGTCTTCCGCTTTTGAATTTTTACTTATATTAGTATATTTTTAAGTAGATGCTTTTAAATTAATAATAATGTCATCTTCGTACGTATTAAAAAGAAATGAAGGCTCTTCTTCCCCGGTAACTCGGGCCGCACTTCCTTCGAGTACCTATCTACTCTGTCATCAGACTCAGAAACTACTCATTACCGAGTCTTTCCTCGCGAATCTCGTTTCATAGAGTTATAATTGAAGGAATTGCAATGGAATAGCCTCCACTCTAATAAAAAAAAAGCAATCCAACATTTGTTTTTATTCGTAACTGACTGAAAATGTATTAGGAAATTTCTTCGCTTTGTCACATTGAGAATATATGTTTCTACTAATAAGATCATTTTGAGGTGTACGTTAAGAACTATAGCCACCAATTGATTGTTTCGATTTTATTCTCCGCTAAGGGCATTAGTATCCACGTTTCCAAAATTAAGAGGAATGATCGGAATAGTATAGAACAAGGGCGCCAAATCTTCGGCCCACTAAGCAATTTCATACGGCTCCACGCCAGGGTTTCACCGCTTTCAAAACCTTTTTAGTTTTTTTTAATTTTACCTATCAAATATTATTTTTTCTCCAGCAAACTATTTTAAAATATCTAGCGTTAAATTCGGACCCCTTAGTAAACATTTTTCAATACAAGTAAGTTTTTTTAGCGTTGTTTTCTCAAAACTATTTCCACGATGTAATTCCATCATGACATTTAATATTGATGCGTTAACCCTAAAAACCTATCTTTAACTTTATTTCCACTCATTTGGTATCGAGAATCTCTAAGTAACTTCCGATTAAATTTTAATCTACTCCGCCCAAACATTGGCAATTTCCAATGCGGTCCTACAAGAATTCACTGTCACTAATTCGGCCCATCGTACAAAAAGATGAATATTGAATCTTAAAACTACTAGCAAAACAATAAATGAAGTCCAAAAAAACACCGCATTTCCTTTCCAACAGATGCACTCGTTGATGTAAGATCGAGAATCGCATATATTGCTGTGGTTCTAATGAGAGAATCGGTAATAGAGGAAAGTGTGGCCCGATTTACTGCGGAATTGTCAAAATAAATATTTAAAAACACAGCACATTAAGAACACATACAAGAGTGGAACGCTAAACACGTATGGACGCCGGAGACTCGCGATGCGTTACATTAACTGAAAAAGTGAAAAAATGTACATTACTTGTGGTTTACACAATAAGAAAACGAGATCACGAGGAAAAAATTTAACCTTAGCTAAACATTAACGAAACTAACATCATGTTTATCTAGAGAGCTAACTCGAAAGTTTTACATCTAAGATACGCTCTTCACGTCTTTATTCATCTTCAATTCCCACACACAACGTTAAATCGTTGTTTTTAAAGGCCATAACGAAATTGTAGCTGCATTTTATTTGCTCTCCGTTATTTTAGCTGGCGAACCATAAATGTTGGACAGCGGGAAACCGAGGAGACGACCGAGAACAAGTTCTTTGGAAAGTACTCGGGGGATTCTTACGAATGCGAAAACAAAGGCAAACAAAAAGAGTCAGGGGAATAAAGTAGGTGAAGAAGTTTTGCTTCGTGAGGAGGAAGAGGGAAGCGTGAGACGCAGTTGAATTACGACTGCGCTGTGTTTACGTAGTACAACCGCCATATAGCAATGCAGTAAAGGGTGGAAAAGAGAGAGAGAGAGGCGTTGTTTTGATTTACGCTGCGACATCTATCATTGCCAAGAACAAATAAACAATTGATTGCCACAGAATAATGTATGTACGATTCACAGCAGTACGATGAAATACAGGGCAGCAACGGGAATAGTATAGCATAATATTTCATGATATAATACAGTGTAGGCGTAATTATATTTTTTTTAAATCATAGGTCGAACTCAAAGCAGTACTATGAAATAGAGGACAAGAACGGGAATAATTCATGCAAGTATGGCATAGTGTTGTATGGTAAAATGTAATGTAGTTATAAATATATTTTTGTTCCTAAATCGACTTTTATCCGGATACGTATTTCCGTTACGATTTTTATTTCATGTTCAAGGGTCTCAGACTAAAAATTCTGGATTACATATGGGGATTATCCACGTTTTTCTACAATTTGTGCGGACAACAAATCCAATTCTTGTCCGAATTCGAAATTATAAACAAACGTACTTAAAGCTGACAGTAATTTTTTTCAATGGCTAATTTTGAACTTCCGTAGTAATTCAACAAAATAATGCTTCTTTATAGTATTATAATAATTCTGAATATCTTTTACACATAATAGAACGAGTTGAGTGTACGTACATAAATGTTTTCACGTATTACATAACAATAAAAATCTCATTAAATGTTAGTAATAAATAAGTTGAATCAGTTTGTATTAATAATTCATATGTTCTTTTTATGCTAACAGCGTACCTTCATTAGAAATAACACAGGATTAAAATAATACATTAGAACAGTACGTTTCCCTTATTTATAAATTACAATTTAGCCAAGGAATG
The DNA here is from genome assembly GCA_036926305.1 of Uropetala carovei. Taxonomy (NCBI): domain Eukaryota; kingdom Metazoa; phylum Arthropoda; class Insecta; order Odonata; family Petaluridae; genus Uropetala; species Uropetala carovei. Next base: position 6,401,600 of record JAXCHB010000043.1, read on the forward strand.
TCAAAAAATTTTCAAGTTTAACTAAATATTTAACGTAAAAAAGTCGCATTCAACCCTCTCCATGTGTGACTAAAATGATTTAATTTCAATCGAATATCCGTTTTGAATAACCGCTAATAAATAAGGTCGGGTTCCGAAAAATACGCGTTTCTTATATACATCCAAAACGGAATAAAATATTTCGCAGTCAGGTTCATACTTTCCTACGACATTTCAAAAGTAACTTAATCAGCTCAGAATAACTTGCATCACTATAACCTTGAGTTACATAAACCATATGCTTCACATATCGCTGCAACATTTAAATAAATACACGACTATGATGACTTGGCGCTAAGTAATAATATTCATATGACAAGGTGGAAGAGAAAAATTCACGACTTGACTGTGAATCGAGCCCGGGTCTACAACTTGCCGAGTAGCTGCATTAACCAACTACGCTATCCAGTCAGTCTTGTTCACCATTCTCGAATTGAGAGACCCAGGTTCTATTCCCGGTCAAGTTCAGAATTTTTCTCCTCCAACTTCACATTTGCGTTTAGTTCCATTCACTCACGCATAAAAGCTACATTTCCAGTAATTCCATCTTGTAAATAAATTTCACTTGAAACATTTACCTTCCAAATTCGTCGAATTTGACATTCGCTTGCCCTTTAATATCTTTTTAATCACCCGTACCGTACATTCATATTCTTCTTGTACAACCTTTAAACACGCTTATTTATATCATTTCATTTTTGGGCAACATATACGAAAATATGAGCCATATTTTTTACAAGGGAGGTAGAGAAAAAATATCATCTAAAAGTATTAGGGCGTGGACCTTAATTCGGAATGTCTCTTGAACACACTTTTACCCCATTGGGAGCAACAGGTGGGGGTGGTTTTGTATCGTCCGAATAGTACGTTCTCCGCTGTTCTGCTAGGCGGGGCGCACATTCGGGAATAAATCGTTTCCCATCCTGTGAAGAGGAGGATGAGAAGAAAAAAGAATCCTAGGGAAAGGGCATACCATCTTAAAGAGGTCGAAATATAGTAGTCGATGAACCAAATGATCCGTGATATTTTTCACATATTCTTTCGCTCATCCTGACTTACCATTACTTTTAAAACATCTTTTAACAATTATCTAGACTAACTTTTAAAAGTTTTAATGATGTGACATCACGGCATACGAGTTAGTGCCCAGTCTCAGGTCAAACGTCTCGAAGACGAAAAAGGACGGACGTTTAGATGAACCATTTAGACGTTAAGCAAAAACTTTCCTCGATAAATTTTGGACGCTGAAGTGAAACGAAGTTAAGTGGGACGACGTTTTAGAAAAAAATGAGGCAAGGATGGCCATATCCTAACGAACCTCTAAATCAGGAAATATCAAACTCGCGGCCCGCGAAGTAAGCTATATTATTCTACATGGCTCAAATTCAAACGTACTTCCTACAAATAACCACCGCGAATCTTTGTAAATAAAGAAATTTAAGAAGTGAATCGAATCGGCACTTTTAAAATACACCCGATTTTTGTCATTCCCATTTATAAAAACCCTGAACAGTTGGGGCATAGAAAAAGGTTCTTTTCGCATCGATTGCAACGCTTTTATGATCAATTCTTCGCAATGCTTTTACAATCAGTTAAATGCCGTATCTTAGGTTATTGGCTACGCCCCATCTTTGTGGGAGAGTAAAGTGAATGGTCAAACAGTATGAGGACTAGTAAAGTTTAAATTGCGGGCCGTGCCTTTAGTAAGATGCCTTAATGCGACCCTCCGATTTGATGGAGGGCCTTAATGCGGCTCGCGCACCGATCAAAGTTTGGAACCCTTGCTATAGGTAATCTCCAAAAGTTCCAGAGCAAAAAGAATTTTACTGTACATCTACAGTAAGTAAAACCTTAATTCGAAGCAATTCAGAGGCAACGGGTTACCAAATTCAAACCAAGAGTGCACCGCATGACGTAACTGCAGTAAATACGCACAGTACTAAATCCGCGGGCAGCATTCCATGTTATGAAAGTTCTTCTGCACCCCAACTACGTAGCGTGTTTTAATATAAGGGAATGCATATCGCGGAGGTTATGGGAGCTTTGATTTTATGTATTTATTAATTTTTTACGTCATATAAAAACATTTTATAATAAATACATTTATGTTTTGAGCTTCTCTATAGTATAAAGCGGTGGTGCCCAACCTTTTCTAAATGACGGGTCGCATCGGTGGTTGTAAATCCTTCCGCGAGCCACATTGGAAGTTGCCAATTCTTCTGCGGGTCGGATTAGCGTTTTAATAGGAAGTTATCTATATATTCTGAGGTGCTATTTTAGTGAAAATTAAATGTAGAAGAAGTTTTTATGGTATCAAAATATTCATAAAAATGTATGAATTTTTGTGTTAAATTTTTCGGATATTGCTTCGCGGGCCGCAAAAAAACCTTCCGGGGGCGACGTCCGGACCGCAGGGCATAGGTTGGGCACCACTGCACTGGTATAAAGCGTTTTGTGACCACGCACTAGTGTGCACTGTTCGTTCCTGAAAGTTTACATATTCCTTAAAAATGGGACGTTTCTTTTTATTTTTAATGAGCAAAAGAGTCGCACTTTAAAAGAAAAAAGAGAGCCGCACGAGAAAAACGAAACGCGGTTTGGCCACCCCTGCAATAATTAAAATTATTCTGAGGAAAAAGACCGACAGAAGAACAATTAATATTTTAGCTTTGTGACGTCAGCGTTAAGAATGTTACATGGAGTATTAATGCCGTCACATTGTATGACGCGTGAAATTTCGTTTCTGGGTTAAGATAAAATGACCATTTTCTCCGTTTTTTATTGGGACACTTTTCTCCTATTTTTTCACTCGGATTTCAATCGCATCTGCGAGGGGTCAGCGAACGCTTTTTGAGTTTACGTCAGGTTTTAAGTCGTCGTGTCTCAATAAAACCGCGAAGTTTAGGCATTCTGTACCCTTTTTTTATTTTAACGGTACAGGCAGTCTCGCAACGGTCGATGCAACACTCTCTCGCTTTATCGAATCTTGAGATGCTTAACCATCCGAAAAGCGGCCATTGTTATTTCCGCCGTTCGATTCTGGAAGGAAGAGGCATTGTTCGTGCCGCGCAAGCGATTCTCACACGCGTTGGAGAAGAGAAGAGGAAGTGGTGCGCGCATTTTTTTTACGGGAAACAATTCCGAAAAGTTTTCTTCTCTGGAAGATAGATCTGAGCGTCTTTGAGACCTGCCAAAATCAAATAATTTCCGCAATTTTGTGTGATCAATTAGACAAGATTTCTATCATTCACGCTCTAGCCCAGTGCTTCTCAACCTTTTTTGCTCCACAGCACACCTTCATGCATGCTTAAGAACGTCGCGGCACACCTAACCACCCCTAATTAATTTCGCTGCGTAAATAAAATTTTTAAAGAAAAAAACTAGCGTAACAAGTAAAAATCGCAGGTATATTAGATTGTTACGATTGGTAAAGCAATACTCAAATAATTGTATATTTTTATTGTACATTAAATACATACATAATTCAACGCGTAAAAATGTTATGCTCTTCGATGGAAAATTTAGGCTTGCCTTTTTGGTACAAAGACGCTTTATATTTAGCTCAATAATAGTTTCAAGAAGTTCTTCATCTGGGTCAGCGTTTCTCAACCGGTGCTCCGTAGTCAATAGGTAGGTGCTCCGCGAGCTTTTAATCCTTCATCATTTTGTATGTAAACGTAAATAACCAATATATAATACAAGTGAATATGTGCTTGCATTCTGCAAGCATTTTCTCTCATTTAATAAGAAAGACTAAAAGCCGACAAAAAAGTTGTAAATGCAAAAGCGTCTTGGACCTATTTCAATGGTTTTCTTATGGGAAATAATCTCAAATTTAAGGCTACCTGGAATCGAACCGATGACACCTAGGCAGGAGTTGGCAAATACTATGGGGATATACTCATGACATCTACAAACCCTGAACATATCATCTATTTATTCCTCTTAGTTTCGTCTATATGAAGGAATTCATTTTTTCCATGCTTTCTTATGGGAGATATACCGGGTCATCCGGAGTCGAACCCAGGACACTTGCGGTTAAAGCGATAACGGTTTCCTATAGATCTCCTGGGTATCTAACAACCCTCCAAGTTTGAATTCTCTACCTTGTCGGAAAGTGCCATAAATTAATTTTCAAATATGTCGCAATGCTTTTCTTATGGGAAAAAATGGAAATTTAGGAATTTCTGGAGTCGAACCCATGACACCTAGGTATGAGATCTCAATTTTTCTGGCGGTTTCTCCATGCCATCTACAATTACTGAAAATTGCAGCTCTCCATCTATTGTAGTTTGGGCCAGACATTAGTATCCTCCTATATCCTCCTCTGTAAGAAGAGTGCTTATAGAATGATGAGTGAGGTCGTCTTTAATTTCATTTCGATTTTTTGAGTTCATTCATTCATTTTTTCCTAGGTCGCATAAATACGTAGTCGAATTTGGAACGTCATATCGATGGCATATTCAGATATTGAAGGATATTCACCTTTAGCTTTAAGCCAAAAAACATCTAAAGGTAGCATACTGATTTTAATTTGTATGGTCATTGCTAAGGTCTACCAATTTCTCTCGTAGTTTCACGATAAATTCCTTAGATGATAAAATTTATGCGAATTTGTTTGTTTCAAACGCTTTTAAAAATTAAATATCCTCGGTGTGTGCGGCACACCGGTTGAGAAGCACTGCTCTAGCCATTTACATCAGGGGTTAAAAATTACAGGTACCTACCCCCCAGATTTTCACGTGCTCGCTCACGCGAGATTCTTGTTCTAAGGAACGTTTTTCGACATACGCGACGAGTACCGGTTTTAACGTTGATCATCCCTCGAGAGCGTCATTCAGAAGTGGATATCAATGGCGCGATTAGGGAACAGATTTATATATAAAATTTAACATAATTCTTTTGCACATACAGCTGAGTCTTAATCCGAGATCGCGTTTGCAATCTCTAATAATCTTCGAAAGTGTTGCCATCTCAATCGTCCATATGCCAATGATCTTGAAAATGAACCAACGGCAGTATAAAACGTGAATTTAAAGGTACACAAATTGAAAATCGTTTAAATATGCATATAAATGAAATTACCTACCCTAAACGTTCGCATGGTCGTATAGATACGCGTATATTTCGTAGAATCCTTCGTCTTCTGCAAATATAGGCGCAAGCGTGTTGCCATGAATCTGCTATCGATACTGGCAACGTATATAATATGTTCAGGAATCTTCATGTAAGATGCGCACCCCTTCTTTATTTTACCGGCATTTCGGGGTAAAAAGTTGCGCTGGGTATACGAGTAAATAAGGTGTATCTGATCATTCCGTATAGACTGAGTTTTCAATAATCCGAGGTGGCTATAGACCCGTTTACCTCGAAATTCGGAATAACGAGACTCTACTGTAACCGCGTTCCGAGTTCATAAAGTCGATTATAACATATTTTAAAATTATCATTAAAAGTGACTCTCGTATTTCCTAAGGCGAATAGAGATTCGAACCTGGAGTCGAACCCAGGACGTTTAGGATAATGTTTATCCCAATATCTTCGTAGGATCTCGCCACATAATTGTAAAAAAGTAGGATATCGGATGAATAGTTTAGAATTCTCTCTAACTCTTGCGCTGAAATAGATAAGACATCATCACGTGTTGATTTAATGTTTTCTATGCTATTATAATCTTTAAATTTTAAAATTCCCATAAAACAGCAATTTAAACAAGTTTGTCAGTGGATTTTAGTATACAATCGGTAACTTAATTAATCCTTATTACATAGTTTTCGATAGGAAAATGATATTCAGTACATATATAAATTTTTGCTTAACGCGACGATTCTTGAGTAAGTCGAGGGATACCTGTATATTCATCCTGAAAAAGTTTTTAGCATATAAAGCAATAATTTTTATTCTCTCGTTGATCAATAATAAATTAAATTTTTTCTAATTAAAATTTTTTCGAAAATGATTATTAATGAAAAAACAAAATATAAAATCAAAAATATTTTATATTTCCTTTACTTTTTAATTCTTGGTGTTATCAGTAAACGTCATGAAACTAACATAACTTTACTCAAACAACTTTTTAGTGGAATATATTTCCATAGAGTTACGATCGCTTGTCAAATCCACATAAATCCTCGAACAATCAGTACCTCCCGACATTTTTTGCGACTTCTACACTCTTGAAATCGCCCGATTAAACGTTCTCTATAAAAATCGAAGAAGCATTGATACATTTCAAGAAATCGGATAAAGGAAACATTTCCTCTCATGACTAATTGACCTAAAAAAAAGGTTGAAAAAAATAAACGATAAATAAAAATGGAAACTTGCCGACCCGTCTCACGATGTGCGACCGGAATTCTTACTTTTGCTTTCTCCTTCTCGTCTTTTTTCCCCCCCTTATCGAGAACAATTACGCTCGAACACTACGCGGCTCAATTTCATTTTACAAACGGCGGTTCGCTCCAGTTTTCTCCTGTTTTTGCGCGATTCCAAAGGGCAGACGTGGAGAACCAACCTACCGCAGGCACGCATTAATTCTCTTTTTACTATAGACTTCTCCTCCGTTCCTCCAAGTTTTTAAGACCGCGGTTCCAATTAGAGTAGGTCGTAAAGCATTCTCTTCTCTCTCTCTCACTATGGGGGATGAAACTCGCATTCAGCAGAGGAAAAAATAACTTCTTTTTTCAATGCGCCAAGTGTCGTCAAAATGACGTCAGATCGTTCGTGTGTGCGTGCGTGAGAGATATGGAAGATTTATGAAGGAATATGCACGCATATGTTTTTTGCTAAAAAATAAAAGAAAATCTCTCGTGTATTCGATTACGCCTGTTCGAGCAATATCTCTCGAATCCTGCTACTTAGTGAAGCCAATCTTTTGGAAAATATCGGTCTATGTAAGAACTAGGCATGACGAAAATTTGGTGGATCTAGGATTAGCTGGTGGAGGGTAATCGGTTTGTTTTACCGATCCCTTTGTTTCATTACTACCCCCTTAATAAGAAAAGCACGAAATCGATGGAGGGCATTATAAATTTTGCATTTTTAAATTAGTTAAATTAAAATAGGAGCTCTGGATGTGAACACTTCCATAGCTGAAATATTGAGGTTTATATATTTAAAAAATAGAATTAAAATACCTTCCGCACAAGCGAACAATTGTTTTTAATCGGATGAAATAGGGGAGAAATTTCAGGTTTTTAACAATGGGAAATATCAACTGCCATAAGGACGAGTCCACTGCTTTTAAATGAGAAACAGATAAGCAAAGCATTGATATAATGCTTTTAAAGGGAATTTATAAACTATAAGTATTATGGGGCCGTCGATGTCAACTAAAGAGGTTAATCTTATTACGACGTCATAAACCTAAATCAAGGTTAAAAGCGTCTTATAAAATTTGTTCTGCAATACTTCCCTAACTTGATTAAAAGATTTATCGTTTTATTTGACAAGGTCGACTGAGATTATTTTCTTATAGCAGATAGCATAACTAGATAGAATTTAATCTTCCGTTCTCATAAACTTGCATTTCGAAAAACGCCAATCGATTATATCGGCCCTTCGACATTTTCAAAAAATACGATTTCAATTGATTTTTTATCGTGCGTTTTTGTATCCATCTGGGATGATTCTGTTAGAGCGTTTTTTCCTTAATTTTGTTAGAGAATCTAAAGTAATTAATTTTTCGATTTTTGCGGTAAGCGATGCGATGGAGAATTCAAAGCGGATGTTTGCGATGGAAGAATAAAACTTTAATTGTCCTTATGCCATCTTAACTTGATTATTAAAAATCGAGATCTTAACTACGATCCAGTTTTTGTCTTATGAGAATAAGGCAAAGGAAATTCGAGCAAAAAACCAATGCTTTACTTTCTTACAAAAACTAGCAAAATTGTACCGTTTTCCATCAAATTAGTTTCCAGAAGTATGAAAGAAATTGAAGTCATTTTTAGAAGATAAACTATCACCTAAAGTTAGGCTTAACCTCAACGTAAATTCACATATTATAATTCGCGTATTGTTTAATGAGTAGCGAAATATTTTATAAGAAAAGTAAATTACTAAAACATGCACCTCCCAATTTAAGATAACTAGGGGAAAGGCTACAGTTGATTGGCACCACCCAGTTATTTGGCACCCTTATTAAAAAGTGCAGAAAATAACTGACGCTTTCACAAAAGTCAGGCAGATTTCTGTTTTAACCAATGATACATGCCACTAATTATTCATGTATCACACGAATAGGCATTTCTTCTCTAATTTCCATATTTATGTGTGTTATAATTAAAGTAGTAATATTTAAAAAATAAAAATCCATCTTCATCCGGATAAGGCGAAAGTATATTTCTAAATATTTCTTTTTTTTAAAGATAGCTTTCACAAACCCAGCGAGTTTTTGATGTTTAATGGTGGTTTAAACATTCCTAGACTTTTTGGACACAAAGCCCATTGACGAGACTCGTCTAATTGTTACCGTGAGCTACGCTTCAGAAACAGGCTGATCTTTATAGAACATAAATTTAATTTCAAGAGCTAGGATTTAACTTCAAATTCTTCACTAATACAAGTTAAAGACAATCGTCAAGAATCGATTCTCGGTGTTTGTGTGTGTGAGTGCAACTTTTTATTGATTGTAATTGTGACCACGACAGAATCTTCATAGTATATAATTTATATACTATGAAGCTTTAAATATCTAGGATTTCGCTTTAAATTCTTCAACAATACAAGTCATAGATAACTATAAATACCTGAGTCTCTAATTTATATTAGGTTAGTCAAATTGTCATTACAAGTATTTTTTAGGACATAGACTCATTACTGGTGATTTTAAAGTATTTTTAAAATCAAATATCGATAATCACAATTTCAGGCGGCTGCTTTGTCGCATCTGTTTGAAGTTGAAATTAATTAAATTATCGATTGAGACCCAGCCACGTGGCGAGTTCGAAAATTCCCTTTTTTAACCTTATAAATATTTTAGACTGTATGTGTGTGTGTTCTTTATACATTTTTACACCGTTGAAGCTATCGAATTCAAAAGTTTCATGGACCATCCTATGGACCAAAGGAAGAACTTGGTCAAGGTTTGCAGACCGTGGGGTCTCTTATACCCCATGGGGTGAACAAAATACTATTTCCATAAGAATTCATGGGAAATGGTGTGGAGAAACCCCAAAATGCCATGCAGCCCTTCACTGATGTGGATATAAATATACCTAAATATTAACTTACGATCACGAGAAATGGTTTATTTTACGCAAGAAAGACTGAATATTTTAATTCTGTTCATGTTTTGCAGTATTACATGCTAAATCCCTCGAAATTTTCCTTTAAGCGCAAAATTTATCGGTTTTGATGTCCATTTTCCAGGCGGCAACAAAGCTAAATTTCTTAATTGTTGTCCTATTCAAAGGGAGATATACACGTAAAGATTAATGCAAGGAAAATCCACGCCACGCACGCCGTAGAGGAAGGATAGCTAACGCCAAGATATGCCTAAATATAGTATGAATACTTTTAAAGTGAGTCAAATGATCTTTAAGGAATATTAGAACAGTGTTATCTTTTACCATTAACATTGAAAGATTAATCGCAGCATAAATCGACACATCTACGTACTTACATTTGTTCGGTAACCAAGATGTTGTTTATTGTTTACGTTTTGGCTAATAGTATTGACATAATCCACATAATTTTATAACCGCTTTAAAGGCTTCGGTGCATCTATCCATGTGAATATTAAGTAAGACGTTAATGCGTACAATACAATACATAAAATAATAAATGTTAATGTAAGCATCGCTTGCGTAATTAAGGAATGGGGAATGTTTGCTCCGAGCAATAAAAATCGTTAGCCACTCTTTCTCGAGCGAAGCCGGGCGTTTCAGCTAGACTCTTCTAAAGGTCAAAATATAATTAGAATCTTTTGGTCAAAGCAAAAGTTAAATTTGATAAAAAGCAGCCATCATTTGCTGACAAATAGTCATAAAATAGCTAAAAATTAGTATAAATGTGTATATATAAATATATATGGGTGATTCTACGGAAATGGGACAGAATGATATATGAATTTGGTCAAAGCAAAAAAAGTAACTGTGTTGGTTGATTCTTTGTTATTCGATTCTGGATATCAATAGAAACATTCTACCAAAAAGACCAGACAAACTTTTGCTTTTTAAAGAATTTAATGGATAAAAATGAAAAAGATGAGTCAGGTGAATGACTGCACTGCAGGTTAATGAACAGATGAATGAATTCTTTACAGTTGAAAGACAAAATTGAAATGAAAATGGCAGAAAACAATAAATCTTGATAAATGTATTTACTTTAATCAAAAATATTAATCAACAAACTTAAAATTAAATCTAAATCACAGCCAATTCTTTTGGCGCATAGCTCAAAAACTAAATTAAAATTGTTTATTCTCCCTGTAATTATTACAAACCTCAAAATTACCCTGTAATTTTACTTTCTTTTTCATAAACATCAACGGGTTTATTAAATTTATAATAAATTCGACCACCTTTCACGAGTAGCTTTGGATTGGGAAACTTTTTAAATATTTTATCACAACTCACATAAGATACGTCTGTTTCGTCTACTCTAAACAAGGTACCATCATCTTTACAAAGTTTACAAAACATTACTTTAACTTCGTTGTCTTCTTCGTCAATATTGTCTTCACAAACGCCAACATAACGATAATCGCATTTTTTTCCTTCAAATTTGATAAGCACGTAATCACCTTTTTTAATTTTTTCTTGGTCAGCAACTCCTTCATGACTGGGCCCTGGAGTATCAAAATCAGTATCTGAAAAGTCATAAACTTCAGTGGCCTTTAGTCTGATTACTGCATGGAATAGTACCTATTTTAAAATGCTCGCACTGTTGACTGCAAAAACAACTTAACGTTTTCATTCGAATAAAATTATCTAGTTTAGAACCTGTAACTTGGTGAACGTTTATGGTACCTACGAATGGAATAATCTCCTTTTCAGTAATCATGAGCTGTACATACTCTATGTCTTCATCTAATACCACTTCAATTATCACGCCATTTAAATTGGATCTTAATGTGTTAGCAAGTGATGATAGATCCGGAACGTCTTTACCTTCAGCCACCAGCCTATCGGCTCCGTCTGGTGCGCCCTTTCCGTGGCCTGCTTCATGGTAATTCCATGTAAAATTGATGGCTTTCGGATAAAATTCTTGCAGCTTGTTACCTAGGCTGTAAAACATTGTTTTATTCCGATATTGGGTAACAGGCCCATCACTCAGAAAATGTAGGTTGGTAATATTTTCATATGATGATAACCATTTGAAAACAGGCTTTAAGTGTGCCCAGATAGCTGGTGGACTGTGGCTCAAGTTTTCTGACAAAGTACAGAAACACTGAGTGTGCAGGGATTTTTCATCTTCATCACTTGTAACATCTCTTACATAGACCACGACAGTGTGGAGGCTGATTTGTCTACGAGATCCTCCGAAATGGTATTATTGGATTTCCTCTCCATACTTGGTGGCGTAGTTCTCACTAAAATCGAGATGAATCAACGCATCGCGCTCTGTTAAATAACTTTTCTTGAAATTACTTATTTCAGCATATTGGTGAACAATATTATATTGATGTTTTAAGATACGAGAAATATTTTTCTCAAATTTCTTTACTATCTCGTACGGATGAGCTGTTAGAGTAGTCTTCTTTATCTTTTTTATGGTACGCATTTTTCCTGTTTTTGAATCAAGGATGTCTTCAGAAATATTTATCCATTCTTGATAAGAGACGAGAACAGAATGATCCAATTCGTTATAAGTTACAACAGAATTAAAACATTTTGAACATTGTCTTGATAAGCAATCTTCGTCATAACTGTAACAACAAAGTTCATCTAAAACACTTCTGTAATTTGTACTGTTTATTATGTTAACCTTATTCAAGGCTTTAATGAGTAGATCCATATTACAGTGAATCTTACACATACATGTGTCCCATTCATTGATTTTAGGCGGCTTAATCCAAAAAGGACGACACTTACAAAAGAGCGAATATGACAAAGGGAAATGCTCTTCTGTAAACTTTTTATGCAAGTTCTTAAGTGAGTCTGTCAAAATTCTCTTTTGTTTTACTTCTTTTCCCTTTTATTTTGAAACACAGTCTTTTTTCCAGGACAAACCCTATTGTTTACATCTTCCTCAAGAAACTGGACAACTTGTGATTTTATTACTTTGTCACTTCTTGGAGAACGATTTACATCCAAAAGTTTCTCTGGCTGAGACTCTGAAGAACGAGCATGTTTATAGGTCACAAATTTGTTACATTCATTTAGTAAACGGTATTTTTTCACAACATTTCCCGTGACAACTTTGGTAAATATTTGTTTCTCCTTTTGCGAAGACAGTTTATTAAAATTATCTTGCAACTGATCTTCAATTACTTCCGCAAATAAAAGTCGCTTTCTGATAACATCATTTTGTGTTTCCGAAATTTTGAGTAAGTTATTTACTTTTGAATTTGGTGTTGCAGCCTGGCGGTCGCGTTTATTCGCTTGCGCATAAGCAACCTCTGAAAATTGCGTAATTTTTGCTTGAGATGTGCGATTTCTTGGTCTTTTTTCATAATAAGTTTGTTTCTAGCCTTCCGAATCTGCACAGATTTCGCTCTAGCTACAATCACTCTTCTATCTTGATTGTGAATTGGCGGCTGAACCGGTACTGGAGCTGGTGATCCTTGACGACATTCAGGAAGTGTCGTTTCTTTTATGAATTGAGAGGCTGCCCTCATTGCAGCTTGTTTTTCTCTGTATTTTACCGCACTTTGCCGCCATTTTTTTCTTTTGTGCTGTTTTTCTCTTTCTGTTAGCTCGTTGATTGGCTTGATCGCCCCTTCTGCCTTTCGCTTCTCATATTTTCGTCTGTTTGCTTCTTTATACTTTTCGTATAACTCGGGGTTTTCCTTAATTCTCTTATATCGTTTCTTTTCCAATTCTCTCTTCCGTTTCAATAATTCTTCATGAGTCTTATTATTCTTCCTCCGTGACATTTTAAATACCTGTAACAAGAGTAACACAATATTGTTTCTAAAAATTAACAACCTTAAATTCCCATCCCATTCCTAAATCTTTGAAAATTTTAATAAAAAACCTTATTTCATCACAAGAACGTCGTTAACTTGATTCTGATCAATCACCTGTTAGGATGGAAACAGGTTAATGACGGCGCAGGTTAATGATGGCAAAATGACATCTGCAACATTTTGAAAGAAACTAATTAAAATTGGCAATACAAATGTACACATTTTGATTGCATTCTATGACTACTACATGTGATAGGAAGACGGTAAAAAACAAATGCTTATTAAAACAATAAAATACTTACCAGGTTAATGATACTTTTACTGACACTGTCACAGAAGAATGCACTCATACTTGGTTTCTACTCAACTGTTTAAATAACCTCAAAATGGCGCTGCATTGTAGTCTACAGAAACATGAAAGCTATTGGCTGTTACAGTGGCCAATGTGACCGTTGCTTAAAATGGCACAATATTTGAATTTATATTATTGTCAGGTGAATGATGCTTGCCAATGGTGACATCAAAATCAAGTTGTATAAAACTTGAAAAAATAAGAACTTAACGTTTTTATTTCTAGAAACGTAGTACTAGATATTCCAGTAATACAGTTTTATTACATCATTAGTTAAAAGAAGCTTTGAGAATTAAAAAACCTCACAAACATGGGCAGTTCTGGTGAGGTGACATGCCAGGTTATATGATTTTCTAACACTAAAATTATTTTTAAAAGTCAAAATACGTAGGTATCGGTTAATTGAGCACTGTACTAAGCACAGAAACACTTTTCGACTCATCATACATATTAATTTTCCTTTTAGTGGTATTTGTATTCAAAAATAATCACCGACCATCGAATTGTCCCATTATCGTAGAATCACCCATATATATATATGCTCTTCATTCTAGGTAAGTGTCCACTGGGCTTCCTCCAACACCTTGTTGCTACCTTTATTATTACCTTTCCTTTTCCTTAAATATTTATATTTATATATATATATATATATATATATATATATATATATATATATATATATGCAGGGCCTGAGAGAGGTGAGATGGGGCCCGGACTCACCGAAGAACTACACTACTTGCAAATATAGGTAAATTGGTGAAGGAACAAAATTTGCACGAATGAAATAAACTTTCTACAAATAGCATATCATTGTGTCTGAGATTATTGCGCGTCGACTTTGACGTAATGAAAAAGGAGAGACTATGCAATCAATTTCTGTACCTGCTTCGCGATCGCAATCTTGTATTTTCCTCACGTATGTTTGCGAGATACACTGTGATCTGGAAGCTGAGTCACGCTCCTCAACCTTCACCTATCCACTCGTCCAAACCTCTTTCTCGTCTTCCCTTTCTCTTTTCACGTAGGTATATCAAACAATCTCTCTTTCATCCTCTTTGCATTCATCGCATATGCATACTATATTCCATTCCTCTCTCTCTCTCTTCCCTGTATTCCATTTACGCTCCTTCCCTTTCTTTCGCCCTTCTTTTCACCTCCTCTTCAAAGCATCTTACAATCACAGCACATAAGCACGATAGAATGAATATAAATAATATCTTTTTCTCTTCTGGGAAGGACGAAATCTATATTTAAGAATTATAACTGTAAATAATAAATTTCTCCCTTTCTCCTTTGTCTTTTAAATGTATACTCTTAATTTGCACATTATTTTAATTTTTCCTGTATGTATACGTTATTATTTTTTTCATTTTAAACATTCAAATCGTTTTTTTCTTCTTCTTTCTTTATTGTTTTCTTCTGTATCTATTTAGGAAATCTTCGCGTTTTTTTTTACACTTCCCTCCTCTTCGTAGGTGTTTCTCCGCAGTAGGACTTTTTTTCTGCGCTAAACAAAGCTATACACAGTTATTTTTTCAACCCACAAACCTAAAATTATTCTTAAGTAATCCTTTATATTCTACTAAACAAATTTGTAATTAATTTGTATACTATATCATACCTGGCCAAAGGGTTAAATGTAAGAAGGGACCTTACAGTCTCAATTTCGTCCTTATTAAAGTCGTTTGTCTGTCTGGCTATCTCTTCCTCGGTACACCCACCCTCTCATTACTATTTTATCAGCTCTTCTATTCTTCTGCGACCCATTTTATCTCCTTCAGCCCCTTCTTTCTATTCGTCCACTCTAAATGGAATACCGTTGCATCTTTCACGCTTTGTAGGAATTTCAGAGGCTTTCTATCAATACAAACTGTACGATGATTCCTGTAACGACCGTTTTTACTTTCTCATACGAAGTATCGAGAAAGTATTGTTTTCACGAAAAAATTCGACCTCGAGATTTTTTATCTTGAAAATGTCTTCCAAATGTAAAAAAAATTGTTGCTGTGTACGATGGATATTTGTAGGGCCATTAAACCAGTAAATACGCTTCTGCGTCGAAACCGACTTGGATGACCCTCGTTACTGAAACCGATAAGGCTTTTTTAAAAATATATTCTTAAATAAAAACGAAAGGATGCATTCTAGGGAATCGGTAGAAAATGAAAATACTTCCTGCAAAGTAAGTCGGTTCATAAAATATTCAGTGAGATTTTTCTACTGGTTATTATCAAATAAAAACAGAAATACGAAATGTAAACATCACCTTAAGCTTTTATGTGACCAAATGTAAAAATATTAATTACAGCAACGATAAAACTAGTGGAAAACCAAGCTACAAAGCAGTCTTCTGATTGATGTTCCTAATAAAATAATCATCAATCAATGAATTTCCACTATCCTGGTATTTACGACCAATTTATGGCTGTCATAATCAATTTTTTTCGATAATTTGTGTCAAACGCCTCGAGACTTTTTCGGCCTATAAGCAAGATGATGCTGCAGTCCTACTGTACTAAGAATATTCTGAAGGTCTCATGTGTTCTTTTAAATTTAAAAAAATTGCAGTCGCTAAAGCATCGTTTGCAGGAGCTCTCGGAAGAACGAAGGAAAAAGAAAGAGGAAGAGAAGTCGCGGTTGGCATGACGGAAAAAGAAAACAAAAATATTTTATAGCTCACCTGCCTTGTGTAAAAAAAAGAGAGAGAGAGGACTTCCGTGCAATACGTTCCTCACTCTATTTAAGCTTGTATATTCGACTTCGTCCCTTCTCTTTCCCACCCTCGATTCTCTTACTCCCCAGCTAAATATCTTCTTACTAATCTAGCCTTTCCTCCTTTCTGACACCGCTTCATTGCGACCTTTTTTTTAAACCTTTCCTCAGTGTCCTCAGAAGAAAGAGGGATTCTGTAAAACTGGTTGGGAGAAAATGATACTTTAATTTTGACGTGGAATTTTCCGTGGTAAAATAAAGAATAAATAGACTGTGCGAGAAGAAGGGAACACACAGAGGAGAGAGAGAAAGAGGGAGAGAGAGAAAACAAGTAAGCAATGAACTGATTAATCAGATATATTATGAGCGGTGTTTCATAAATATAAACTACACCCCTTATGGCTACCCTTGAAATCTCTAACTTTCAAGTGCGATATTATCATTCTTAAAGAACTTATGGCCATAAAAAATCCGTCAAAATTTGGTTGCACTTAGTTTAACGGCGCAGTAGTTCAAAGGACACGGAAGTGTGACGGACGGACTGACGGACAAAACGAATACATTGGCGGATTTAAAAAAACTGCTATAAATGTACAACGATAAGGTATTACGATAAAGAGAAAACCAGAAGGCAGAGTGAAAAAGAGCAGGCGATATAAATTTGCAACTCTATGTTGAAAAATTACATACTTTATAATCAATAATTCACCTTCAACTGAAAGAATATTAATTATCTGAATTAACGCTTTTCGAAACCCTGTATTTGAATATTTCAATACTAGAGTTGACTGCAATGATGAATTAACGGTTATTTAAATTCATTATTTACTTTAGTTTTAAATAGTTCAAAGGTTTCAATTAACTCAAGTTGAAATCTAGTATTTTATTGATATCTAGCAATCGAAATTGGCAAAAATTATTTGGCCGGAATACCAATACCGACGTAGTTAACTTCATCATGATCTTTGAAAAAAATCTCAATCGATAATTAAACTGAAAATTAAACAAAATTCTTGAATTGAAACCGAAGATCGACTTTTTACTATTTCATTGACGGAAATTATAAGTATTCAATGACAAATTTTAACTAACAGAAACGTTATAGATATCACAGTCCGTTAAGGGTTGGTCCCATTCAACGTCGCAGCCAGGAAATTACTTTGGGGGTGGCAAATATATAATAAAAGGCGTTTTTTTTTAGTGAGGAGATGATTACCCTCTCATTTTTCTTCGATAATTTCCAACTCCGAAACATCGCCATAAAACTTTCAAAAATCATAATATTCATTTAATAAATATATTCATTTTCATGTAACATTTGAAATTAACGCAAAAGAAGCTCAAATTATTTGGGATGTTGGGGAGGGGGAGTACCCCCACTTCGCTGCGCCACTGGTCCTATTGTCAACCCTTTGCTATTTCCCCCTCCTGGGATAGTGTTGGATCTTTGGTTGTGGGTCCTTCGACTCAGACCCGAAAAATAAATGAGACAGTGAGAGCTAGAGAGGGGGAAAATGAGAGGCAGAAAGACAATATGGAGTAGAAACATAGAGAAAGGTAAAAAGGGCAAGAGAGAGAGAGAGAGGTGTAGATATATATAGAGAGAGAGATATGGGTAGATATAAAGTGTGTGCAATAACGTGGTAGCGTGCCTTCAGTGGGGTTACATTGCGAGTTGATGGTATGGTGTGGTGGTCCATACGGTGTTGAAGATGCCACCTTAATCTTCTTTCCATAACCCTTTAGAGACCCCTTTCCCGCATTCTCCCCTTTCTTTTTCCATTCCCGACGCCACCTACCTCCGACGCACCTTTCCCTATAAACATGTCCTGCAAAACGGCGATAATTTAACGACCGCGATAGAGTCAGGAGTGTTTTTTTTCCTTCCTCCCTTTCTCGGAATCGGAGGAAACGAAAATTCCATATTTTCCTCATCCGAATTTAGCTTTTTCTTTTTTTTTAAGCTGTATTTTTTTGGGGTATGGGCGTCAGTGCGCATGCGCAAGCCATGGAAAGGTCATTAAGAAGTACTGAATTACCGGGGTGGTTGAGAGGAGATTTTAATCGCTTCCCCACTCTCTCTTTCGCTCTCAATTTTCTTTGTTTTTCTATGTTAGCTGCGCGAAGTATATTTTTTGTACCTAGGATCAGGATCATTATTTTATTCTCCTCCTATTTCTCAATCTTTTTCCTGAGATAACCTTCCTCCATCTTGTCTTACTATTGGCCTTCATTGAACCGGAATCCTCTACCCCTCCTCTGCCCTGCTTTGAGTACATTTTTTAAATTAACGTTATTTCTTGG
Source organism: Uropetala carovei (assembly GCA_036926305.1). Classification (NCBI taxonomy): domain Eukaryota; kingdom Metazoa; phylum Arthropoda; class Insecta; order Odonata; family Petaluridae; genus Uropetala; species Uropetala carovei. The sequence continues at coordinate 6,420,082 of JAXCHB010000043.1, forward strand.
CATCGGAAAGAACGTTTAAAAATCTGTTCGATATTTTATGCTATTTATCGATGATACAGTGCAATTCGACCTCGAAAAAAATTAAGGTAAATTGTCAATGACTTAAATTTCAGGTATTACTAATATATATATATATATATATATATATATATATATATATATATATATATATATATATTTCATGGCAATTCATCATTCTGCCACTTCTTCCCTTTCCATCTCTATCGGCTTCTTTTCCATAAGTTTAGGATATGCTAATAAATATCGGAAGAAAAACTTCATAACCATGATTTCAAATGTTAAAACTGAGAAAATTAAAAAGAAATTTTTGCATTTTTACCGATCAATTATTTTTACTTTGTCATTGCTCCATTAATTGTTTCGCTTTTTACGATGACGACGCTAATCGTAAACAAATTCCAAATTACTTAATGCGCATTTATTTTCATAAATAAGCGTATGAAATAAAAGTTATAATCCCTATTCTTATATTTACTGAATAGTAATAATAATAATAATGTTTGGCCGCACGCAGATTCGCCTGTCGAGTTCCTATCTCAATTTTCTAATGCAATCAGAAACGCAACTCCCACCTCCCACATGGATTTTCGTTTGTTTACCGAGAATTGTTACCATTCACACATCACCCGTCTATTGTTCCGCCAAATAAAAACACCGGGACCTTTCATTTAGTCAGATATCAATTTCTCCGTTACAGAACTCCGGTCGTTAATTGCTAAATACTATTTTTTAATTTCAATTCCATTTTATCCTATCACAAAGTTCAGGAATCCAAATCGCATCATATTTACGTTTCCCGTGCACTAGGTGTGGCATGTTACATATTTATGATTGCTTGGCGTGTTTGTTCGTGTGTATGATGGGCGTATGTTCATTTGCCTGTGCGTTTAAAACGTGTCTCGAATTCCGTTGATTAATCCTGCGCGTCTGTTGTGGCAACCGGATTATGTCAACTGCAAGTTGTTCCAAAAAGCAGGTATCATAAAATAACACGTTCTGGTTGTCTGAGGCGTCCTATTTAATCTTCTCTCTCTTTCAAACTAACCTTTTCCCTCCGCTGCAAATATCCTTTTCGCAACGGGTAATGCATCTTAAATCTTGCTGTAATGCACGCCTTTTTTCAATTTTTTTGTCTACTTATTCATTGTCACAAAGCATTTTCCTCGAAACGTTATAAAAGTAACGTTCTCCTTTCTCATATACCTACATATACTGAAATATAAAAAAACGCTACAAAAATGTTGCTTTTACAATACCACAGTGATGTTGTAAAAGTAAAACTTTTGTCGTGTTTTTTAAAGATAGAATACCACCAAGTGAAAGCCCAGTCCAGTTAAGTTTTTGATTGCAATATAAATGGAAAATGTATAAATGTTAATCAAAAATACATCCTCTAAAACAGGTGTGCTCAGACTTTTCAAGCTTGGGAGCTACTTATCATTTCCAACTTCACTAATAAAAATTATTTCGATGGGGGAGGGTGGGGGGGGGGGGGATTTAAATGCGGTATTTAATAAACTGTCATTTAGGCTTCCGGAGTTAAACCTTGGAGTTACTTATCGATATCCACTTATGTGGCGATCGACCGTCCACTTTCACTCTTAAAAATTCTTTCGAGAGGAGCAAAACAGTTACAGAGATCTACCTAAAAACGAGTTGGAGATCGAACTGACGATCGCGATCGACATCTTGAGCAACCCTGCTCTAAAATACATATAGTCAAAACTCTGTTATGAATCGAACTCTGGGGACTACAAAACTCACTCGTCGTATCAAGGAAATGATAAATGCAAACAAAAAGTGATTTTGGAAGGAACATTTGTTACGTTTACGATTGGTGTGCAGGATCGTTATAGAATTACTATTGATCTCGGAATGAAATTTCAATGTTTATTTTGCTGCTTTTGTAACTGCATATCACACATCTGATTTTGATTGGTTATTTTTTTGGATTCGTACACGAAATTGGTATCAAATAAATGCATTAAAATCATTTTCCGTTTAATGTAAAATTTCGAACGCTGAGGGAATTAAATCTCGATTATTTCTCTATATTTACCCCGTAAACGATTATGCTCCCTTTTTTTAAGCATAAATTCTTTCCGGCATGTTCACATTCTCATATAAGATTCTTATTCTCGCTAAACGAAAATAATTTTTCTGTAAGTTACCGCCAATTGTACGAATTTACAGTGAGTAGTATCGCACGCTACGAACATCGAAATAAGAATGACGAGTCCAGAGCAATGCAAAACCAGAAAAATATTTGTGAATTTGGAAAGAGGTTGATGGCGGGTAGTAGTGGAGAGTATGGAGGGGTGATTTAAGATATCGTCACGAAACTTCGCACAGGTATATAAATTTACCCTGCAGGTAACATAGGACATATGGTGATAAAAAATTTGGGGTAGGAGGTGCTTAACTCAATAATTATTTTCCCATAACTTTACACGTAATTTTACATTTTTCACAGTGCAATATTCTCTTCGATTTTTCTTTATTCGGCGTTTAAAACTGTGTACTGTCTTGTTCTTACGATTTTTGCATATTATACGGCCGAAGTTTTAGATTCACTAAATCCGTTGAAATTCAACGGGCCCTTCTGCTAGTATAAACATGAAACTGAATGAAAACATTGTACTAGCATTGCTGTATACAAAGATGACGGTATAAACCTAAAAATGAACATTTTTGAGGCCCCTCACATCGTAAGACCCAAAGCTGTAGCTTAAGGCGAATTTATACCATTCACTTTGGATGTGCATCTTGGATGAAGTGAAAGAAAAGCGAACCGTGTAAACAGCAATTCATCGAAAGTGAACATTAATATTTTTATTTGCACGCTTCATTTTGCCTTCACTTTGGATGATTCTTTCAAGACGTACATCCAAAGTGAATAGTGTAAATTCGCCTTTAGCTTATGAGTAAGTCCGACACTGATACCCTCTATTGCATTTTGCGACTAAAGCTCCCCGTTTGCTTTTCCCCCGTTCACAAACTTCCTGTACCTTTTCCCTTATCTCGAAACTCGGTCAACTCCTACTTCTTTTTTTTTACATTTCCTTTTTTCCTTCTTTTCTTTCCCATTCCTTTCTTTTATTTTTCAGCGAATTCGCTCCGCAGCAAAAAAAAACTCCTATTTCTACGAAATCCCCGTCTCAACTCACTCACACCTTTTTTTTAATACCCTACCCCACCAAAATACCAAGAAGACTGATGAAAAGGACAGACAGGGAAGATTCTCTCTCTCTCTCTCTCTCTCTTCCTTTTTGTGTCCGTCGTAAAACAAGAGTGAGAGGAAAAAAAGGAAGAAGATTGGATATTCTCTACGGTGGCGCACCTTATGTTCGTAACGTGAGTTATGAAAGCGAAGACTAGGCTCTTTTCTCCCGTGCGCGGAAAGGAAGAAAAAATATATACGGCTGTCCCCTTCTTCTCTTTCACTACCTTTTTTTTTAAAAAAAAACCTCTCTCTCTTAGCCTACCACGTAATCTATACTCAGAATAAAGCAAAAGACCACTTCTCTTACGTAAAGGACGTCTTATCTCGTCACCTTGACGAGGGCCGTATCTGTAAAAAAAAAAGTAAAAGCTCGGATTCCACCGAGAGTAGAAAAAATAAAGCGAGAGAATTTCGGCTTTTAAACGTTTTGTGTTTGTGTGTGTTTATCTCAAAAAGGTTAATTCTCCTTTAAGAGCATGCAGGTGATGGTTTTTAAACTGTTTTCGAGCGAGGCGATTATCGCTTTACGCAGACAGTGAATCAATCCAACTGGAATGAAACGGAGGGGAAAGCAAAAAGAAGACTGTCGCCGGCGTTTCAAAAGGGGAAAATGGAAAGAAAAGTACGTAAGCAGAGATCGGCAAATACATGCAATAATCGAGGGACGTTAAATTGAATTTCGAAATATTTCCAGGGATTGACGTATGGTAATTTGTCGACGAAGGCGAAATCAACAGCCGAAAACTGATGACGACATTGCTAGTCAACGCCGTTTATACGTATTTCCCGCAAATATGCAATTCGATCAGCAAAAACCTTGGATTCAAGAACAAACACTTTTTAAAAAATGCTTGCCTCACCTAACCCCAATAGCCATAATAATGATATAAAAAACCAGATGAGCATTTCTACTATAAAGTAACCGTCTTCAGTGGTAATTCACAGGAAAAAATTCATAGCCACTGAAGACGGCTGTCATGTAGTCGAAATACGCCTCCCTTGTTTTGACTAGTATCTTTTCAAGTGCGTGTTCTTGTTTATTATCGTCGTAAAATGCTCGATAAACGCGCATAAATAAATGTTAATCGTAACGCTTTTTAGGCGCGTTTCACTTCCCGCGTGAGGGCCTATTACCGTCGACCTGTCCGTCTGTCCGTCAGTCCGCATGTTCGTCCTCGGCTTCTACAGAACGGATTATCATGAAATTTGATATTAAGGACTTACTGTCTAAGATAATAAGAAATCACATAAATGAATCACATAAGCCAATCAGGGGTACCACTTTACTGGTGATAAAAAAATGACCTTTCACTCATATCTCGTAAAGTATTAGTCATACCAAAATAGTTTTCAAATAAAACTTGTAGAACTAGTAAAGTATAGTATTTCTTTTCTTATACATTTTTATCGTAGGAGTAGCCGTTATCCAGGAAATAAAACAAGAATGTCTTAATTCGAGTTGAGCTTGTTAGAAATTTTCTTGCATGGTTACTTCTTCATTGTTGCTAACATAAACAATCTCACAAAGACACGTTTAATTTCCTTACGTGTGCATGCAATATTTTTAAATAGGAAGAAAATGGATTATTTATGACGAAGAAAAGAACTTGAAAACGCTATTTCCTTTGCGTACGCGTATATCATTTCTTTCAAATACTCAACTGCACGAAACGCGTCCATTTATGTTAGGCTGTACACTTTCCCAACTTGTTTTCCTTTCAGATGCAGTCGAGTTTACATTCGCGCCAAAAATGCTAAAATGGACTCTTTTAGAGTTGACTTCCGCCTCCTGAAAATTAATTATGTTATGCGTTTAGCTCTTCGACTGCTTGAAAACGAAGCCAAACGCGAGCCATAATTATGTTTAGTTGCCATTACGCACAAAAAAGATCGCTCCTAAGTTTGAAAACCTTTTTGAATTGAAAAGCGCGCATCTTCACGTAATAATGATAAAAATCTACAAGTAATTTGCTACATTGATATACAGATATCATTTATGCTGTTCATATCATCATAGTTTTGGTTCGCAAATAATTAATTTGACGCAATAGGCCAGCGGTTCTCAACCTTTTTTTGCCTGCGTCACCCTATGTTCAGTTTATTCAGCTGTGCGTCACCCCGTTTACAGTTCCATTAACTTCAAGTTACCTCTAGTGATAAATTGGGCTTTCTCTAACCACATGCAGATAAAATTCTATCATTTAAATAAGCACGGGTGTTTATTCTCCTGGTTTTAATTACGTTTATAAGCCAGAATATGATACATTGTGAATTTATCAAATATTCGCGTCACCCCAGTTGAGAACCAATGCAATAGGCTAACAATAAAATACGCGACGAGTTTATAAGACAATTGAGGACGTGTAAAGAAAGGATACGAGACGCACATCAAGTACAGTCAAGAAGGATGATGACGTCACTGAAATGATGTAAACATCGTGTTGGGAACCGCTTTGAGAATAGGATAAGAGTAGACGTATTATGTGATATATTCCAGGTACTTGTCGAAAACAAGGCATTGGAAGACAAAAGGGGAAGAATAAAAAATTCAGAAATTATTGAGTGAAACAGACAAGAAATTAAAATTTAAAAGAGGGCGTGGAAAAAACAAATACTGCGCAATACTCTTTTGATAAAAGTGGTGCCAGTGATTTGAATATGTTGATTAATGATCTCTTAGAAACCTTTTTAAAAAAATATTTTTCAAAAAAGTCGGTATATAGCCATGTAGATTGCAAAATATGGTGACCCAGCTTGAGGAAGTAAAGGATTGTGACAGCTATGGTAGTCGTGACAACCTACCTTGAACCTATAAAACTATGACACCGTAAAAATCTGCGATAATATGTGTTTAAAAAATTAATTGATGAGGTATATTATACTCGACATGTATAATTTATACACGTTTTATGAATGATCGATGTATTATTATGTATAAGTTATAGAAATGTATAGGATTGATGTTGTAAAACTTGTCATAAATTTGCTTTTAACCTATTTTGCGACGATTAAGTTTAAATAAATAAATAAGCAGAATTGTATATAGCACGATTCTGATCGTACCTGTTATAAATAAAAATGTGTTTTTACCCTTAAATCAACAAACCCATGGTAAATTTTAAATGAACGTCAAAATTAAAATGTTACTTCCATTGAAATTATTTAAGTCAAGTTTTTCAATAAAAAAGACCCGTGCTTCATATAATTTGTGTTTCAAAAGCTATGGTTAATGCTTTTCTTACAGCACCTCCAGCGTGTCTATTTTTTTCAAATCACAAATATAAATTATAAACCTTTTATGGAAGCATCCTTTATCTGTTTTTTACGAAATAATCAGCCCATTATATTACGCACCTTTTCATCTACTTTAGTTAAGTTTTCTTTAAGTTTCACAGGAAATATAATTTTGTAGACTATATGAAGACGTTCCGTACTTCTAGATTTTTCCATTTTTTAGGCGCGTTTCGCTTACAGCGTGAGCGCCTATTATCGTCGGCCGGTTCGTCTGTCCGTCCGTCCGTCCGTCCGCATGTTCGTTCTCGGCTTCTACAGAACGGATTTTCATGAAATTTGATATTAAGGACTTTCAATCAAATATAATAAGAAAATCGCAAAAATGAATCACGTACGCCAATCAGGGGTACCACTTTACTGAGGACAAAAAATTAAATTTTCGTCATATCTCGTAAAGTATTGCTCATATCAAAATATTTTTCAAATGAAAGTTGTAGAACTGGTAAAGAAGAGTATTTCCTTTTCTATACATTTTTATCATATAAGTAGCCGTTATCGAGAAATTGAAACAAAAACGTCTTAAATCGAGTTGAACAGAAAATTTCTTGCATGGTTACTTCTTTATTGTTGCTAACATAAACAATCTCCCAAACAAACGTTTAATTTCCATTTGTGATGTTGTACACTTTCCTAACTTGTTATTTTTTAAGTAATGAAAAAAGCAAATGAAGGATAACATCCCTTTACACGTGTACATGATAACCAAGAAACATTGCAACTCTTCCAATTTAAATCTCTTCATAACTTCTTATCACTCTCATACGTTCCCAACTCCGAAACGAGTCTGTTCATCGATAGGAAAACTTTGTAGTATCTAGTTCTCGTTATTATCCCAGACAAAACTTACTCGTTATAGTTTTCAGTTATCCCTTTAACATTATTTCTCCTTCACCACAAATCTATGTCATATTGGGTTCATACAGGTCCGTATTTCAGGTACAGTACAAAAAACGTCCGATAATTTCTTGATGCAAATTTTATGCCTTATAAAGGACGTCGGCCGAGCTGCTTTAGCCGTTAATTGATGTTTTTTTTTAATTTCGAATACGAGAAAATCGAAAACGTTATATTTTTCTGAATTTCTGAATTTTTCTCATCTCGCAATCAATATGATAATAACCGAATTCGGCCCTCGATATTCTTCGTAGGATCAGGCGTTGCTAAGAGAGATTCTCCAACAAAGCTCTGAATATGTTACCTTTTTCTATTTTAATTCACTCGACATTGTTTACATGTCTAAATCGCTTCCATGCACTGATGAAATTCACTGACTGAACAAAAAAATTCAACAGTGCGTAGCAGAGAATCATGTCTTCGATAAAGCTTTATCTAAACTCCTATATTTCTGCTCCTATCTGACCATACATCGCCAGCAGCAGCAAATTTCAATAAAATTTAACCAAAATGTCGAATCGAAGTTGTAATTTATAACTACACTGCGTAACAAAGACAACTCCGTAGCTACAATATCTTGTGGGGGAAAAAACTTTTCAGAACAAGACAGCGAACGACCTCAATATTCGGTATCATTCAAGAAAAATTTCTTGTCCATATTGTAATTTTTAACTTCACAACATAACCAAGACAACGCCAGGGCCGGATTAAGAGACCCATGGGCCCCACGTAGAGTAACATTATGTAAGGTTTGTGATCTGAGCGGCAAAACTTGGAAAGGGTTTCGACAAGACGGGGTAGGGTCAGCCCTCTTGTCCTCGCATGTTTTGCATACCGCCTAATCCGGCCCTGTAAACAAGTAAGCTGAATAAAACCAATTCTCAGGAACGTCGTCTTCGGCATCGACCATACCACGATGAAAACACCGGTTCTCGTCCGATCACCGAAGTTAAGCATCGTAGGGCCCGGATAGTACTTGGATGGGTGACCGCTTGGGAACACCGGGTGCCGTTGTCATTTTTGCAAAATTTTCCCTCGTGTTTTGCGGATTCTGTCGGAATGATTACTATTTTTCCGACTTGCATTATTTTCTCTACTCGATTACATTTTGTCGAAACCTTTCTGGCGACATTTAAACGTTAAAAAAAAATTGTTAATAAGCTCCGTTGAAAACGGTTATTCGGCCCACCGTGGACCGAAATTTTTAGTATGTAAATAAAATGGTTGCACACTCAATATAATATGTCGAAGAAGCTGATGCTTTGCAGTATTTCAACAATTTAAGGAAAATAGAAGAAAGAACAGGAAAAATTATGGTTTGGGAGTGGATTGGGAGTCAGGAGCGTAATTTAATAATTCTATCCACGATTAAGAGACCCATGGGCCCCAAGCACAACACATTTAAGGCTCCATCCAAATCGTAAATCTGTAACAAGTAACAGTTACTGTAAGGTTTTTGATCTATGCGGCAGCACTTGGAAAGGACGAGACGAGACACGTTCGGCCAGCAGTGGGCCCTCTTGTCCTCTGTGCCTACACACTTGCGTGTTTTACGTACCGCTTAATCCGACCCTGAACAAAACCGCGCTATAATTTAAGGGAATTCGAATTAAGTAAAAAAACATTTTTTGTGTATACACACTTTTACTTAGGACTGCACTCAAAGGTAAAAAATAATTTTTTCCTGGACATATAATATTATTAAAAAATTTGTAAGCTTCGTAAAAGTGGGGTGGCATTAATATGAATATATGTTAAGTAAGTGGCCAACAATAAGAACTAATTTATGAGTAAGATGAAACAATAATTAGAAGAAAAAACAGCACAAGAGAGCCAACCACCTTAATAATCTGGATCATTTTACATAACGCTACAATTTCTTTCATTTTAAGGGGATTTAAAAAAATTAGCATATATATATATATATATGTATGTGTACATATATATGTATATGTGTATATATATATATGTATATGTGTACATATATATATATGTATGTGTGTGTGTGTGTGTGTATATATATATATACACACACAGTAAAACTCGTTTAATACGTATTTGAGGGGACCGACTCATTGCTTCGTTATAAACGTGACTACGTTATATACGAGAAACATGGTTTTTGGCCTATACATCCCATATAACACGTATACATATACAGTAAAAGCTGTGCTATCCGACTATTTAGAACCGGCCACCCTTAGATACAGGCAATTACACAAATACAATTCATTTTGTATTTCTTTTTCCTTTTTTATGAATTTTTTTGTAATACCACAACTTCCACTTTAAAATTTCTTAAAATATAAGATGTATATATTACGTATTTACTCCGTATACTTCTGTAGCTGCCGAGTAACCATGGCGTTTTTGGTTACGTAAGCCATTTGCATTGTCTAGATGTTTTGGTGTACTTCTACAATTTCCAGTTTTATCGCTTTTTATTATTTAAAAAATTACCCATCCATTGAATATGGCATCAAAATAAATACCTAAAAGCAAGGAACAGGAGTGAAAAGTTTGGTTTAACGCTAACACAAAAGCTGGAGCTGATCAAACGAATTGAAAAAGGAAAAAATAGAGCAGCCATAGCAAAAGAATTCAACATCGAATCTTCCACGCTATACGATATCAAGGCTCATAAGGCTAAATTAATGAAATTTGTATCATCTTCTGAAACGAGTAAATCAATTAATGAACATCATACGCTTCATAAGCCAAAAATTGAGGAACTGGATAAAATATTATATGACTGGTTTTCACAGAAATGTTCAGAAGAATTAAATAATTTCGTCCTTTTCTAATGGAGTAAATAAAGATAAATAAGAAAGATATAATCCAATAAATTCAATTTTGGGAACAGGTGCACTGCCGTAATCTCCAAACTTCCCGGACGCCCTAAACTTTTCAATAGTCTTTTTGTTTTGCATGTAAGCGTAGCAACGTATTAAATAAGAATGGGTAAATAGTGTCTATATCTAACTAAGTGTGGAAGAATTAAAATGGAAAATGCAAACCCCATGCATAGTTATGTTTGGGGAGTACGATAGTGAACCTAAGCCCAATTTTGTTTGCTTATTGCTAAATTTGCGATGTCAAAATCCCCTAACCGGATATTTCTCCTAATCGGATTTCCACAATCCCCAAGATAGCCGGATAACGCAGCTTTTACTGTATTTGCAGTGAGTCGACTTCAATGCTGTACTTACATATACAAAGAGATGCTTATCAACTTCGCGGCATGTAAAATGTTCTACTGTTATTACATACGATTTTTTAAATGGTCAATTAATATTATTATTATGGTCATTAATTTACATAAAAATTTCACATTTTTAATATAAATTTCAAAACAAAGGGAGCGTGGAAATTCGTATGGAAGGGGTAGATGGAGGAAGGGGACTTCTACGAACAAGTGCGCGGTAAACGGGCGGAAACTATTCATTACTTATCGCTCTGCTCGCCAAAATTCCTTATATATGGGACATTTTTTTGCCACGGGACCAAACATTTGTTCGTTACAGCCGAGAATTCGTAAAATGCGTGTTCGTTACATCCGAGAAATTTAACCAATGCCCTTATGGAGAAGTTCAAGGGACCGAGACATTTCTTCGTTGTAGCCGAGATTTCGTTTTAGGCGTGATCGTTATAAAGGAGTTTTACTCTATATATATTTCGCAAATGCATAATAAGAATTCCATGTATGTGGGCAGGCAGCAATCAGACAGTTTTCTACAAATAGACTACACTGTAAATTCCTAAATTTCTTAAATAAATTGGAAGAAGACAACGAGAGAGGTAGTGGGGAAGATTAAAACGAGTACCATACCGGTTATGTAACTAAAAAAACAGCTTTTTGAGAGAGAGCCATTAATCGGTCGAATGTTTAAAAAAAGGAAAAAACATTTCCCTACACTGTCAAACCCGTGTCCGCTGTTTTTCCTGCTTGACGGTGATAAGAAACTAATGGCGATGATTACTTATGCATACAATCTACCAGAAAGTTTGGAATTTTAAGAAACATTATCCTATCCCGTCTCTCACTCTCTCATCAATTTCTCACGACAGAAAGAAAGAATTCTTCACAGGCTCTCAGCTATCTGCTTCATTAAGTTTTTTTTTTAAAGAGCGCCTGATGATTTTCCTTGATTTTTTTTAACGCTTTAAGTAAATCGCTTTTAGGTGTATAATATAATCCGCTTTCCCTTCGTCCCCCTTCCGCGCACACTCCCCCTTCCCCTCCATTCTTCTCTATAGAGCGGCCAAAGAACGGGTTTTTCAAGGTCTTCTTTCTTTTTCTGTCCCTTAGCTTTTAATCGTTTTGACTGTTTTTCGGGTGGTTTTTAAAAAAATGACGCTGAAAGCTTTACGTCGTATCGCGTATCTTTTTTTTCTTCTGACGAAGAGTTTCACTCGCATAAATCATCGACCGCTAAGCACACGCGGCATCCACGGAGTTAATTTCGTGTGAGCGAAACGAAAAATAAAGAAAAGAAACAAAACGTGCGGCATCATCGCGGAAATCATTTTTTTTTAAAAAGCATTTGCAGTTGGGAAAAAAATACGAGACGTTCGCATATTATTTCTTCCTCGCGCAGTCACTCGTAAATTTCGAGAGAAGGTTCGGTCTCTTTTCGGAAACAATTATAAATGCAACGTGTTGCCGCGGAAAAAAAAACTTGTTCCGGAGAGAAAAAAACTTTCGGTCGGAAATTCGCCGTGGTTGTTCCCTTATATATGTTCATACCGATAAGTAGATGTTTCGTTATATTGGCAGAATGTCGGTAAATTAAAAAGCACAAAAGAGGGAAGAAACGCACAGCAAATTAAATAAGGCGATTTTTTTCTTGTTTTAGGATAATGACGTCATCATATTACCAAAAAAGAGAGGGAAACTTTCTGTTTTTAAACAATGGGACATATCTACTGCAATGGTAAAAGAGTCCATTGATTTGATGATGTACTCTTTTGCCATTGCAGTAGATATGTCCCATTCTTTAAAAACAGAAAAACTTTCCACCTCTTCTTGGTTTAAAAGCAATTGTTCGTTCTCGTTCGGCACGGTTTTTATTTCTCTTTTCAAAAATATATATCTTATTCTTTCAGCTATAGAACTGTTCATGTCCCGAGCCCCTACCTTAATTTTAACTAATTTAAAAATACAAATTTATAATGCCCTGCACCGATTTCATGCCTTTCTCATTGAGGGAGTAGAAATGAAACAAAGGGGTTGGAAAAAGAATTCTATTACTCTTCAGCAGTTAATCCTAGATCCACCAAATTTATTCTATGTCTATCACTTGTATAGATCAATCTATCATGAATATTTGGTCCCTCCAAGTTACGATATTCCAGAGATATTGCCCGAGGAGACGAAGGGACAGATCGAATACTTAAGATATTGTTTTTTTTTAGAAAAAAGCTGTAAATTGCGGTAATAATTACAAATTGACAGTTTAGTTAGTATAAACCAATAATGGGATAGGATGCCATCACGTTCCTTGGTTGTAAATTATTCTTGAGGGAAAAAAAAGGAAGTTGATAATTAGGTACTCAATTTTAATTAAGAGAAGATTTATTCCTCATAAACGGTTAACAGGGACGACTTCTCGCTAAATCTAAGATGAATGGCTAAACACATATTTCTTTTCTCACACGATTTGATCTCCATTTAAGAAAAGACGTTCGCTTAAAACAAAAACGAATCATAAATGAAAATCGACCACGTCGCGTTTTTTTCAGAATGGATGCGTGTTTTAAAGACCGCAAGTGAAAATCTTCCTTCGCTTTGCATTTTTACTTTTCTCGAGCGCCGTAAATACAAAAAAAATTAATCCCGGAATACATTATGCATAATGAGTTCCGGATGATTATTAAGGACATCGATCATTTACGTAGCTACGTGGCTCGGGTTGTCGAGCGCCAAACGCAAGGAAAAAAATCTGTTAATTCGATCGAGTTTTTTTTTTCGTCGTCGCTGTAAAATGGAGTATGAGAGCACCCAAAAAAAACTACTCTACCCGGTAACGTGTAAGTAACGCTTCGCGAGGGAGTGGAAAGGAAAGGAAAATATATAGTACATAACAGTAATAATAATACACTCGCAGCCTGCGTTGCTATCCAAGTCATCAAATTAATCCCTATTATATCTACGCCGAGGCGTTCATAAGATGTCAGATCCACTTTGCGAAAAAGGCTTAAATAGCATTCGTTGCTGGGACAACATGCCATGGAAACGAGGTTCCCATATTCTTCTTTTCTCTTTTGAAACTCCGCCTTTCAACCGCTCGCTTACAAGATTAATTCTAAATCGCTTCCCATCGACTTTCATCCTTCATTTATTACATCTCGCGAGATATCTCTCTCTTCTTCGATCCATGTTTCCGTCGCGTCAGTCGTTGATTAAAAGTCAATTTATCGTACAAGTAACACTTTCGAGATTTGCTTCCTTCTTATTTTTCTCCCTTTTCTCCAGATTTTTTTCTATTTTCTCTCAGCGACGATGAAAGTCCCGTATGGGTAACGAGAATTAAGAATAGCATCCGAGTAAAGAAACTGTCTTGTTTCTTCAAAAGTTTTTCTGACGGCATGAAGCGGGTGAAAATCGGAAAGTTTTAAAATTTTCCGTTGTTTTCCTCACGTTTCCAATAATACAAAACGAGTAATAAATATTGATACAAATAACCCTCGTGACTTAAAGTGGGACTGATAAATTATTTACGTTCAACAATTTATACTTCTATCGAATGCAATAATAATGAGTTAATATATTTATCAGTTAGAAATCAGCACGAATTATTTCAAATTTGGTTTCATTATTTCTCCTGCTATAGACAACTATTTGGCAGAAAAATAATGAAAACCAACTGAAAGGCTTTCCGCGACGTAAAACAGGTTCTTAGCAAAACCAAATTGAAAAAAGCTCATTTTCACACAACTGTGCTTACTATTTTTGCATATTATGAAGCACAAATCACAATTCTGAAATACTCAATGTTATTAATCCCATTTGAAAAAGCAGATAGATTCCATGTAAACGCGCCCCCTACAACTGCGCCTGTTTAAAAACCTTAAGTAAATCTTTTAAGCCGAGATAACAACGTATTCTCAAGTCGACCAAGTTCCTACTGCTCTAAGTATCAGCTAAATAGATTCAAGTTCTTATGCGCTCTGCTGATGAGTAAAAGCAGAATGGCGGAGATCGTTTTCGAGTAATTTTAAATTGGAATTGAACAACTTTCTTTTCCTCGATATTTTTAACGGAGGGTTTTTTTCTCTTTGCCGTGAGAACGAAAAGGGACGATTTACTGCTTAACTCTTATGTTAGTGGGCCTTAAAACATTTTCCGCTTTTCGTACCTCATACCTCTGTTGCCTTCCAACCCTGCTCTACCGCCTCCCCTCCCCTATCCCTCCTTCACCCTCCCCCACTCTCCCACCTCCCCCTCTCATCCTCCTCCTCCCCTTCTTCGCCCAATCCCTTCCAATCGGGCGTAAATTTTCCTCCGAATCACACCATCCGCGCCGCGATCGATTATTTTCCTTTTTTATGTAAAGGTTATAACAAAAATTAATGTATTATTCAGAGACGTAAGGAAGAACGGAGGAATGGTGCTTCGAAAATCTCGCGAACGTCATGTAATAAGAGGATTATTAGAATGAAAACAATGGAGATTCTCTCCTGATTTGAATATCTCTCTCTCTCTCTCACTTACATCCTTTTATTATTTTTTAAAAATTAATTTCCCCCGCTTCCAACAAAAATGGTGAATTTAAAATAAGAGGTTTCTATCCAGAGATTTCTTCATGTTGAAACCTTTCCTAAGGCACCGTAGGCCGGCTAAATCAGTCATGTCAAACTGGCGGGCCTTTTCTATACGGTCCGAAGACTAATTATTTCCCAGGCTGAATAATTTGAGATTTTATAAAAATACTTAATTTTTGTGGAAAGGAAACATGATTATTTCATAGTTGCTGAAAATTACGATTGAACGCGTTTTCCCGAATTATTGAATTTAATCCTGAATTTCAATGACACAAAGCATACGTCCACTCTTCTAGATAAAGTTTATTGCACCAACTCCGGCCCTATATAAAATACTGCGCTTGGACGTGGCCCTGACGCCTCTTCCAGTTTGACATGCCTGGGATAAATGCTATCAACGCTACTGCTCATGCGTACGTATCAGAAACCGACGAATCGGAATGTTTTAATTATTCGAGAATGAAATTCGACATTGGCAGTGTTTTTCTCGAAGCATTTCAAAATGCAACAGACCATGGATATGAATTTCGACGCGGTGATAGCAAACTGCATAAAAACGATAAAAATTTCAAAAAAATTAATTTTTGGATTAGGTCAGCCCCGTTCCGCCAATTTCGTTATCGTTCGCAATCAGAATAAAATGCAAGTCTGGCCCAAGAGTTGTAATATTGCGTTAGTAAAATTTGTCAAAATCTAGAGGCAACTCCGAGAGTTAGACAGATGTGTAGTTTTAACAAAAGAATAAATTACTATATAATATTTAAGAGAATTCCAACCGGTTATAAATAATTTGTATGATTTTTACTACGTATGGAAAAGTGAAAAACGCCTATGGGATCAATTATATTAGACGTGCCCTGCCTTTTCTTACACGGCGAGCCAGATCGGTGGTTTCGAATCTTTCTGCTGGCCGGGTTAGAGTTTTAATCGGAGGTAACATTCCAATTATCAAAATTTTCATTTAAATGTATGAATTTGTGTTGAATATTTCTGATTGGTTTTTTGACATGGCTTCTCTGGGCCGCATAAAAACCCTCCTCAGGCTTAAGCCGGTCCTTGAGTCGTAGGTTGGCACCAGTGGTTTATACGATCATCTAAATACCTATTATTGCAAACAATATTCCTTGGAAAAACGACCTTTCTAAAATTAGTAGTAGGGTTTTAAAGCCATTTGAAAATTAAAAATCTTTATAAAAAGGCAGAGAAATCCTAGTGCATTTTTTGCTACTTCCTTTACTTAATAAACGGCCTCAATGACGCTAATTCGAAATACGTCTCTCCGTACTGCTGTAAGTGCTACGTGACCGTAGTTTTGCTCCGTAATAATAATGCAATTAATGGGGAAAATAATCGCAAACGCACGCATCGCGACGCGTCGTTTTTTTTTTTAGTGTTTGCGCGCGCTGCACAAAGGGGACGCGCGAATCATGCGAGAGTTATCGTTCCGTTTATCCTTTTTTATTTGCCAATCGAATTTTTCTCGTAAACCCCAATAAAACAAACCTCCACCACACTTTTTTTTACTCAGCCATTTGGGGATAATTCGTCAACACGGATTTTTTTAGTCCGCCATCGACCGCAGGACGAGAGAGAGAGAAGCGCTCAGGTGGATTGAACACGCTAATCGCGTCGAAATGTTCTCTTTCTGACTCGCAAAAAAAAATATTATTGAAAGAATAATATGAACGAGAGAGCAATTTTAGCACGCTTTTATTTCCACATAGGACGATTTCTTTTTTACGTAAATGAAATTTTTTCAATGGTGAAGTATAGTTTGAAGAACGACCACCGTCTTAAGCCAATAAAATACCGACCATTGATAGTTTTACATTTATTTATAGATTATAAAATCCGTCAAAGCCAAATTTTTCGCGGTTAAAATACTTTTTCTATGTACCACGTACAGTAAATAAAGTAAAATAAACAGGAAGTCGGAGCCGGGAAATTATTGCAACATTTTTTATTTCAGCAAAATAAATGATGATAGGGAGAGCTCCGGTTCTAAATCCCTGTTTCTATGATGAAAAAAAATCAGCGAAAGTTACATCTGATCCCGCTTCAACGCCCGATTTGGTTAAATAATTTATGGTTTTTCGCAATAATTTGCATAGTTACGATAAAAATAGTCGAGCGGATTCAATGGCTGGGAATAATCATCGTTTGTGATCCATTTCACCCTATTTAAACGTGTAATCTAGGTCCTATCATTCTTCCTAGATTCCAGGAAGAAGAATTAAATGAATTTCTGAGAGTGAGGAAAGAACTGCATAGCAATTAAAATTAAGCGCCTTTTCTCGACAGTTTAATAAATGATGTTCTTTTGTCAGTTACTCCCAAGCTACTGATCCTGAATCCACCGAATGTCTACCAAATATAGCTCTAATTTTGATTTATCTATCCTATCCGTTATTTTTTAGTTATTTTTTACGCGGACAGATAGAGAGACAGACGGACGGATGAACCAAACAAATAAAAGTTTTTTTGGAAAAAAGCGCAAAAGAAATGTACAAAATTAGGGCCAGAGCTCTCTTCAGGATTAGAATACATAAAGTTGGTAGGAATATTCACTCCTAAGAGCACGTGCAAAAGTTAAAACGTAAAATAATAATTATTTGCATAAAATACTCGCTGAAATTGGACGTTGACGGCGGATAGTTTATTCCTGTGAAACGTTTAAACTAACTGCCGCGGGAACCTGAGACTAATGAACAAACCTCGAAAGTTAGATAGATAGATATCCAATCAACAATTACGCATAAATCACTTAAGATTTTCATGGACACCGTGGTAAAAATTTAACAATACAGTATCTTATTAAGAACAAAATAGACGTAAAAATGGATTCAAAGTGCCTAATAAAACAGGAAGAACGTTAGTGTTTAGAGGTAGGGATGATGTAGGGAAAATATCTTCATTTTTAACGGCGCTTAGCTTTGGCGCTTAATATACTATGTATGTAACATCAAGCAGCAGTCTTGTCGTTCTTCATTAGATTCTGCCATAAAATCCCTTAAAATTTTCAAATCCCTTAGCGGCTATAACTTAGCCATATAATATCCAAGTAGGTATATTTAGGATACGGGGGGATATAAAACCGGTCGACATGACGTATTTGATCGCGTAACATCTCCCATCGGCTAATAAAACGCAGAAATTATGCGAAGAAACATTCGACGATAATTTTATCTTCGGTTAAAAAAAGGAAACCATCAATATAAAAAAAGCTTAAATGCAGGTGACGTCACTTTCTATTTTTTTAACGTCCTCCGTCTCAAGTTCCCGGCGTCGACAGGAGACTTTTTTTTAAAGAACGGGAGACCTTAAAAAATACTATGGGAAAATATGACCGTTGATAGTATCCTTTAAAAATGCCAGTAAAATAACAATAATAAATCATCAGAATATCGAACTTTTAGCGTCGGCCGACATCGTTTAAAAATATTGAAAATCGGTAAAAAAAATACATTTCTATAAGTTGAATTTTCCATAACTCGAAGTGAATTCATTTTACAGGACAAAATCTTATTCGTCTTGTATTTCTTCTATAAGTCGAATATTTTTTTTTTGCTTCCATTAAACTTCGACTTATAGAAGTTCCACTGTAGTTCTTCTTTTTCCTCCCAGAAAACAAAAAACAGCGCCATCTCCGAGGTTACGCTCCCTTACTTGTTTTTTTTCCACTCCGTAAATTCCTCGCGACGGGAGTTTTTGTTCTTATTATCTATCCCGCTGAGAATCTCGCGGAAAAAAAGAACGACCATAAAATTCCGCCGTAAGAAAAACAAGATATCTCTTTCTTTCCCAGTCTATTTTCGCAGCATCCGCTTCGAGGGATTTTTAAAAAATACAACAAAATTTTAAAATCGTTCCCGGTCGCCATATCCAGAAGAAGCGCGGTGTAATTAACTGCCTTAAACTCTTTCCTTTGCTTCTCTCTCCGCTTCTTCCTGGCGCACATCTAAGAGACGCGAAGGGGGGAATAGCCTTTTTCGCGTGGATTCGGCTAAGAAAAAAAAGAAGAAAAGGGGAGGGGAAAAAAAGGAACCGCGCGTCGTTTTTCTTTTTTTTCTTCCTTCCCCAATGGTCCGATCGCCAAATGATTAATAACCATCTCGCAGAAATCTTCCCCGCGTAGAGGAGAATAAGGGACCGCTTTCTCTAACCTTCTCCTCTCTCTCTCTCCTTCCCCCTATTTCTTTCTCTCACCTCTCCTTCTCCCTCCTTCTCTTTTCCTCTACCCACCTCTCTCTCTCTCCCCCTTCCTCACCCTCTCCCCCACCTCTCCCTCCACACTCTCTCTCCCCTTCTCTCTCCCCCCCTCTCTCTCTCTTTCTCACTCCTCTCTCTTTCCCCCTCTCTTCCTCCCTCACTCTCTCTCCCTCTGCCCCTTCTCTATCTCCCCTCTCTCCATCCTCCCTCTATCCAACTAGTTTCTTTCTACCCCCCCCCCCTCCTTCCCTCCTTTAGTCTCGTCCTTTCTCCCTCTCCCCCCTCCTCTATCTCCCCTCTCTCCCTCCCCATCTTCTCTATCTCCCTCCTCCTCTTCTCTCTCTCTCCCTCTCTCTTTCCCCTCTTTCTCTTTCCCCTCTTTCTCTCTGCCTTTTCTCCTCCCTCTCTTTCTCTATACCGATTCCTTTCCTTATTCTCATTGTGAAACCATGCTTGATTCAAAGCCGGGAAAGTTTTTTTTCTTCATATTTTCTCCATATCTTCGCTAATGAATATAAATAGCGAGTTTTTTTTAAAGGCTGTGAGTCTGTATTTATGGATGAATCGCTGCGCTGTTTTCGCGGCGGCTGTCTTTCTCATTTCTTCCACTTTTATCGCCAAAAGAAAACTCCTCTCCCTACCATCTCCTTCCTCCAGTAAAAGTATGCGCAACGGTTCGCCGAATTTGGCAGGAAGAATTCCTCTTTTTACCAACTTAAAAAAAAAGACGTAAATGAGTTATTATTGATTAATTCGATCGCCAGTAGGACTTTTTTAGATGAACGCATCGGCCTTTACCGTATAAATTTAAAATATATAGACAGTCGAACTTATATAAATCGGATGTCTATAACTCGAATTTTCCACAACTCGAAGCGAATTCATTTTACAGGAAAAAATATTTTTTGTGATGTTTTTCTTCTATGACTCGAATTTTCAATAAGTCAAATATTTTTTTGTTTCCCTTTGAGGTTCGAATTATATAAGTTCCACTGCATAAGAAACTTCGTAAATTTGGTATTCATAAATAAAAAACAGCATAAAAACAAAGGCGATCTCTTATAATCTGAAGTAGCTGAATTATCACTGAAGATGACTGCTTTGTAGCTTAAATGGGGTTTTTTTTGTAACTTGGTTGCGGCTATTGGAAATACAGACACGTGCAATCTTTAAAGTGCTTTTTCTTGAATTTTTTTCAGCCATAAAACGAGCTGGATATTTCTCTGTTGAATCAAAGACTATATCATTTTTTTTTAATTCAATCCACTACATACACCTTTTGGCAATACATATTTGAAATATATCTAATACCGTTCTAATGCTAAAACCGTATTGGCTGAAGGATTCTTTTCACGTGAAGACATGATTTAATTAATTCTTATAGCTTTAAATGCATAAGTGCGCAATATTTTGAAATCCGCTGCTGGGAATTAGATATTACGAAGCTCTCGCTGTAGCTCCTGCTATATGTCAGAGACTTTTATTGCGTCATCAAACACTATCTGAAATATGATTCTCTCTCTCGATTCGTCGGTCAGGAAAAATTTCCATCCAATTAGGCTAAAGCTTCCGGTGACTATTCATTTAGGCACTGCAGTTTATGCTGAAACGATCTTCAAAACTCTTCCGTTAAAAGCGTACGTATATAATTAGTACTTAGGCAAACTGCAATGAAGGAAGATATGAGCGGTATGCACCGCTCACCAATTATTTGATACCCACAACGTCACTGTCAAATGAAGTTTCACAAAATGCTTTCCATGAAGTTGTTAAAGGAACGATGCAGCGCCATCTGATCGAACCAATTGCATTCGTATGGTGAATGTGAATCGAAGCTTTACATCTACGAAAAATATTATTTTTGAATTATTTTTCTTATTCCAGCTGGCGATGTTATTATTACAATGCTTGACGTCACACATATGTGACGTCAAGCATTGTAACATTAACAACGTCCCATGTGGATAAACACATTCTCTCTTTGGCAAAGGTTTTCGCCCGTCAACAAATTCGCACTCTCATCGACGTATCAACTCAGTAAACTGAATAGGGAATCACAGCGTCGCTAGGCAAGAAAAGAACCTAGTATGCTTACGAATCTCATAAAACAGCTTTTACACGGAAAAGTGACGAGTGCAGTTTGTCCTTATAGAGATGCCTCAGGAGATAGAAAAGAGGCGATTTACATACGACACACATTTGAGCGCAATGCAAGGAATACTACGCATATCAGAATAAGTAACGAAAATGCTATCGAGTTTCCCTATAATGTAAATGAAAACAGTACACAAGAGAAGATATTTCAGGGAATTTTATAACCATCACATTCATATAGAACAATGGTAAAAATAAAAAAATCATAGTGAAAAGGTTTATCAAAGATAATCCTTAAAAATAAGGATAATTTTCAGCTGGTTTGTCTAGCATACTTTCATTATATTAATAACCTTAACTTCGCTTCACGTCTTTTTGATCGTTTTCGACACATTAACTGTTATATCTCGAATTTTGTAGTAGCTATGATCTTCAAATTTACTATGCAGCTCTATCTTGTGACCTTCTACAGACCTCTTCTACGTAAGTGATTGATATAAAGACCTTGGTTCGATTCCAGGACCGTTTCTTTCCTCAATTTCAAAAACATGGAGATGGGTGCAACTTACTTTCGACGTGCCTTTCAAAATCACTTATTAATAAGAATATATTTTTTTTAACTTTTAAAATTATACTCTTTTTATAAAGCGCATTACGAAATTCATAATTTACTTACTTACTATCTTCTTTTATTGTAGTATATAGTTTTGTCTCGATAATCTCACTAGCCTTCCTTCCTCCGTTTCATGGGTAGTTTTTCTTTTCATGTCTCGACTTTCTACGAAATAAAATACAATTACTATCTTAGAATCAAAGCTCAATATGGCACAGTTTGTTTGCAATCGTATCGCATTTTCTTGCCGCTTGGTGTCACTAGGTGCGCGATAACCACAGCAATCGATTTCGTCTTAAATTTCAAAATAAAATGAAAATACCGAGAAAATTGTTTAAATATTGTTAATCGTGGGACGTTCTAATTTTTTTTATTATGTTTGATTCAAATTTATTAATAGCTATACATTTATATTTCGGAATCGAAAGGATGTATATATTATCTGAGTAAAGTTAATAAAAGAGCATAAAAAATCGCACGAACTTGGGACTCTAACAGAAAAACATCAATTTCCTACCGTCGATTTTCATGCACGCATCGCAATTAGACACGAATTCTTTCGTTTTTTTAAACACGAAAATTTTGCGTTTTTTACGCGAAAAACCTCCGTCGCCAAGTGAAATCCCATTGTTGCCGTTTTGGCAAAATTACGGACGGCGAATTGCATCACATGGAAAATACATATACTACCGGCATTATCCATATGAAAATTTTTTTATGATGATCAATTATAATAATCTCGCTTGTTTTCCCCGTTTGCCTCATCTAGGAAAACGTAACATAAATAAACCATCTGTCTTTCTCTCTCTCTCACTATCGGAACCTTTTCTTTTTCTCCGACCCCGTTTTTTCCTCCTTCTTATAACGAAGTCTAGAGCTAGGCCGCGGTGTCATCATCCTAGGGAAATTGCGCTTCTCCTCTTTCAGCCCGCAGTGTGGCGGTGACGGCATGAGATGGGACGTAGGGCGTAGGAAGAGGGGTGGGAGAGGGAGGGAGGGGAGGGGAAGGACAGGAGGGAAAGGGACGTGAGAAGGGAGGAGGGGGGGAACTACGACCCCGTAGGGACCATCCTTCTCAGTCTCATCGCGAAAAAAAGGAGGCACGCCCCCCTCTCTTACTCCATGCAAGCACGTCGTCTGTAGGGAGAAAACCGAGCTGTCCTCCCTATCGTACGCTATTTCTCATCCCTATTACTCTTTCGTCTCTGACGCTCATTTGCCTTCGCGCGGCGCACGAAAATATATTTATTCTCTGAGAAGCGGAAGTTCTAGCGAAGAAGCTGTGCATGTCACAGTCTGCTTTTTTGAAGAAAAAAAAATGACGTCATGATCCTTTCTTGGAATTCTCTATGAGACTGCGCTAGCAAAACTACCGTGATTACAATCACGTTTTATGTTAAGTAAATTCCGAAAGGAAACTCTATACGTAGATAAATATAAACAACGTCTCTCCTACATCCATGAAACTAGATGTCAATTTCGTATAAAAAGCAGCAGCCATCAGTGGCGATTACACGATATCAGATTCATCTCCGTAGCTACTGGAGAGGTTTAGTTTACCAATCTGATTTCACCATAAGACAAACACGACAAGTCTCTTGGCTTATCTGTATCATTCAGTGCTCCAAATGGAAAATGTTAAGAATCGGAACGCTAGAATTGGAAGTGGAACGGAAATTTTTACGAAACGGAACGCTTGTTGTAAGGGACGGTATTTCTAATGTCTGACGAAACGGAACGGTATTATCGGCGCGTGTGACGAGCCGGAACGGCGTTCCGGCTCATTCCGAGCACTGATATCGTTTATATTTTTAGCGGTTTAAAAAAATCGCCTTATGCCTTCGGTTTATTCGTCTGTCTGTCTGTCTGACTCCTAAAAGCAAGCATATCGAAACTTTGCTTCTTCACCAACCGTGTCAGTGTTCTGTATCGTTGTGCACGTTTTCTCGGTTTGTCTTTCTGAATTATTTTTAATCGCCATTTACTACCTCCTTCAGTACCTGTTCCCTCACTTGTGTGCATAAGTATATTACTTGGAAAAGAGAATGGATTATATTCTCGTTCCCTAATCTTAACATCTGTTTTATGGATGTGTCTTTTGGTGCACCACAAAAAAGTGCTCTGTAAATTTTTCAATCTATTTCTTCACTGGATCCAACCGATCTGGTTACTTAACACTGAAGTAATTACAACGTACGAGTTGCTATCATATATCATCTCTACTGTCGCACACTGTTTGCCTGTCAAGTTACGTCATATTTACTTCTTGAGAAAACATGCCACGCTGCCAAAATTAGAAAGGGTTTAGCGGAATCAGTATTTAAAAAAAAAAACGTACAGTTGGATTCCAACTTCGAACTCAATATGTGAAATAATCGGAACAACCGAAACGATGGAAAAAAAGCTACCGGAAAAAAGAAATGATGGAGGGAGATTGGAATTCTGAATCAATTTCCTAATCATATCATAGAGAGAGAGGATTTTTTCATTTATTAAAGGATACGAGATGAATTTTGTATATATTCCAGTCAGGGAGATGGAAACTAGGAGAAGTTATCTGACATTAGAGACGGGACGTCAGAAGAGAGCCAAAAAGGAATCATTCATCCATCATATGGGAATGTGAAAGTTTTGCGGTGTTTCGTGTAATATTAAGCGAAAGAAATTTTTCAGCCCAGAAAAAGTGATTTATGGAAATTATACATGTTATAACTTCCTTCTTTCCTAAAGTCACCAACTGCGCTGATTTATTGAGTTCTGTAGTGATTCTGACGATGTTGTACTCATTGAATTTCTGTACTGATTATCGAATATTAAAATTCCTTGTTAAATGTTTTAATTCGTTTAACCTGATTGTCTATTTACATATTTATACTCAATAAAATCTCTTATGACGTTTTTCTCGAAAGGTACTTGATGGATTTTCTATGGTTACGTCTTTTAAAACAGCATCGACCTCTAGACCAGTGTTTCTCAACTTTTTTTGTCTGCGTCAGCCCGTCCATTACCTTCAAGTCAACTTTAAAGATAAAAATGGGGTTTCCCTAGCATATAAAGATAAATTTCTGGCATTTAAATAAGCACGCGTGTTTATTCTCCTGATTTTATTTATTTTTATAAGGCAGATTGTGATAAACTATGAATTTATCAAATATTCGCGCCACCCTTCAATAACACTCGCGTCACCAAGGGGTGTCATTTCTCCCCGGTTGAGAACCACTGCTCTAGGCAGTCAATCTACCCAGAAAACTATCAAAAATTGTCACTTTACCATTTACTCTTGTATGTATATATGTATAGGGTGTCCAGACGTACCAGTTTTCCGTGATTAATAACGGTTTTTCAGCGCTATTCTCCCGAGAGAATCTTTCTGTATGCCGTATTCTCTTCGTTTTTTTTAAACATTCGTGACAATATTATTTCGATAAATTATACCGTATACAACCCTGAAACATTTATTACCGTTAATTTCACGATCGACTGTGGTACCTAAACATCCTGCACGAAATTGTTTGAATTTGCAAACATTTCTCCTGCATTTTGAGCAAAATTGTAAGCTAGCAACGCGAAATTTGTTTATACATAGCGTATGACGACAGAAAAAGTTTTTTAAAATAGCATATTGTCCCTGTTTTTCTTCTTCAGAATATGGTCCCCGAGTATACACAGAGCATTGGTAACAAACGAAGGATACTCTTTACCAAATAGTAGAAAAATTGCATAATGTTTCGTCTGAAGAATATTCCCAAATTGTATTGTATCGTAGATTGTATTCGACTAAATTGACTCGCTTCTTACCCTTTGCATACTCTATTACATTATTTTGAAGACACGGGTTCGATTCCCAGTAAAGTGCGCATAATTTATAAGCCTCAATGAGCTCATGCATAAAAACTACATTTTCCCTGGAATTCAATCTTGTTCGTAATATGGCTTTCATCGCGATTTTACTATCCGATTTCTTAGCCTGAGTGCATACGTAGGTACATATTTGGTTTCACCGACCCTCATTCGACTCCCGTTGCTACAACAATGACACTTTTGCCGCAATGATAATATAATTATGCTACAATTACTTTCAGGACGAGCCGACATTGTAATACGACAGTAAAATCCCTTCTACGAAAGGAATTAGGCTTCACGCTAGAGCGATGCGAATCCTCTCAACTCCCGTGTAGCGTTCCGAAACAATGTAAACTCATTCGTCAACTGTAGTAAAATTGGCCAGTCTATCCGGAAGTAAAATTGCCCCCCCTCCCCCACCTCACCCCTTTCTTCCTCTCCCATAAGCACGTTTTCTGCCTAGTTCACAAGGTAGATAGATAGATGAGAAACATTCTCTGTCCCCATGGAAACAATGCGAGGCACGACAAAAGGGCTAAAGGAGCCGTACTTCTACAAACTTCCAATGTTTTCCATTCCTTCCCTTTGTTCGTCTGTCACTCATCCCCCTTTCTCCAAACTAATTCCGCCTGTTTAGGAACGCTATACAACTACGTCCTTCCCCGCTATCTATCTTTCCCTCTACATCTCTTCCTCACTTCCCTCCCTATATTTACTGAATTTTACTCTTCTATACTGTTTTAAATGTATACCCCTATATAATACTATATACACAGGGGTTTCGTAGGTTTTTCAGGGTCCCAATACCTGTGGGTGTTTTCCCGCGTGGGTTCCACTAGGTAGATCTATCCTCTCATTACTTAGGTTTCCCCCACAAATATAAATCTTTCTTGGGATATTTTTCATTTGTATTTTATCATTTTCACTGTTTTATATAATGTAATTTAATATATTGTAATATACTGTATTGTAATTTAGTGTATTGTAATACAATGTAATGTAATTTTAAGTATCATTGAGGAAAGGGTCAATATAAGAGTGGACCTTACAGTCTAAATTTTTCTTTGCCTCTATTTATTCTCTCTATATACGTATAAGTATCTGATTTTCCTCCTCTCTCTCTCTCACACCATTTTATTTTGAATTCTCTCGGCTGTATTCATAAAGAGAGATCCCCATTGTTAATTACCTCTCTTCTTCTTCTCTCCTCTGTCTTAAATCGTTCCGCAAAATCTAGAAGTAAAAACTTCCTCGTGTGTTTCCTTCTCGTCGCTATCAAGTTTTTTCTAGTAATATACAAGGTCTACATTTCTGAAGCTTCCAATCTGCGGGCATCGTCTTTCATCCCTCAGGTATGCAACCGTAAACACACGATATTGAAAGTTTTCGCCAATCTCTTCTTAATATTTATCCTTCAACTTCTCCGTTTACCTATTTTTCTCTCCATATCCTTATTCTGGAATCTCTAGTACATCTCGTAATAATGAAAGTCTGAATTTAATATCAATTTCCAGGACGAAATTCGACATGAAAGAAGGATATATATATATATATATATATATATATATATATATATATATATTCTTTGTTGCTTTTATACTCTTCTTTTATCTTCTAATCCCTTATCCTTTATTTTCGCCTCTTTTTCATACCTTTCCGTTGATTTCCATTTCTTTATCTCTTGCTCTGTATATTCTTACCCATCTTTCTTTCATCTCAATTCCTCTCTATACTATTTTTTACCTTTTCTTTTTCACTAAATTGTTTGACGTCATCTCCTCTATTGTTGTCATTCCCATCCGCCGTCTTCCTCCACCGCTTCCTAAATCAGTATAATGCGATGTAACCCAACTTCCCCGAAATTTCATCTCTCTCTCTCTCTCTCTCTCTCTCTCTCTCTCTCTCTCTCTCTCTATATATATATATATATATATATATATATATCATCTAACAAACGTGCGGAAAAACGCGATGTTCATCTTTTTTTCTCTCTCCCCCCTTTTTATTTGGGATCCGCGTAATTTTTCTCCCTATTATACGCCTCTCAAAAGTGGAGCGTTTAAAAAATTTTCCCTCGATTTTATTGCTTTTTCCTTTTTCGGCGACCTTTTGTGTGTCGCGATTTTCATCTCTCGGCGAATCTGTCGACTACGTCGGGGTTCTCTTTTATTTTATTTATTCTAGCAGGGAACGATGACAAAATATATTTATCCTGAAACTTCAGTCAGTGCCGTAGAGTGAAAATCGCTTCCTGTACAAACAAAAAAAATATCGGAGCTTTATCATTTTTTTGTCTGTCACCCATGGGCATGGATGTATGTGTATGTCTTTGTTACTGTTAAAAGCACTTTGTATAAGGTAGTAGATTGTTGCTTAACGACTATCGAAAAACTATGTTGACTTTATTTGTATTGTTTACTTTTTAGCGCATTTAAAAGTTGGTTTAATTATTTTTTGCGCATCCTTTCTTTTTAAAAAAAATCGCTTATGCATTCGGTCCATCCGTACGTCTGTCCGTTTATAAAATAACTCAAAAATGACCTAAGTCACAAACACCGAAATTCCAGAATATCCACATATGGTAAGAATTTGGTGGAGTGAATGGCAAATAGAATGTCTTTTATTAAATTCTCGAAAAAACGCCTCATGCTAATGGCTCTTCAATTCTTTCCCCGCTTGTACTATATACAACCCGACACAGAAAAATTCAATCTGTCACCACGCTAACTACCGAGTACTATAACAAATCTCGTTCGAACTCACATCATTTGATTCTAGAGAGAAAAGAAAATTCTCCCGTCGTAGGACACGCAACGTTCGCGAACTCATACCATACCGCCTCCTTTCAGAGATAGAACTGGAATTGAAACTACATCTCATCTTGGGAGATCTCTTCCTCTACGCGGAAGAGAAAAACCATTTATTTTTTGCCCTTGCGATAAGGTCAACGAACTCCTACCCTGTAATAACCGAGCGCAATACATCCCTCTTTTGGTACACGCGCTGATTTTTTTCGCCCGCTAGCCTCTTCTCCTTCCCCCCCCCTCCCCCCCCTTCCCCATTTTCGCCGAATTCTTTCACTCTTTCGTATCGTACCGGCATACTTTCCCCCTTTTCTCGATTACTATTTTCCTTGAGGGGGTTATAGCATCATTTTGTACGTTTTTCTCACTTCCCAGAAAATCACGTGCTGCGCATGCGCGAACGTGTCCGACGGGTGTGCAACCAATTTTGCCACATCTTCGAACCTTATCCGGAAGGTTTGACTGGAAAAGTACTTTCACCTTGACCGCCGCCGAAGAGAAGATAAGTACGCCCACAGCCTGCCACTCCGCTGCCCATCACTACGTACTTAATGCACCGTCGTTTCTTTTTTTCGTTTTCGCGCCGACAAGGAGAAGAAAGAGAATTGGAGAGGAAATTGTTCTTTCCGTCCGAATGACGACCTCGACTAGAAAAAAACTGATCGACGAATTACGCTGATAACTTGTTCTTTTTTTTTTTTGTTTCGGTCCTTCGTTTTCACAGTTCGACGCATGTCTTGCACGTTTTTTGTACCCGCATTAAGATTATTTCACGTAAATGTGATTATTTTTTTTCTGGAAGTTAAACAATTTGTTAATTAAAAATCTTATATGCTCAGAACACGACTTTCTCCATATACAGTAATGGAACATCTCTCGACATCAGCATGCTCAATAATAATTATACAGTCAAACGACTTCAAAGTGAAAAATAGTTAGAATCGCTGTTCACATTGAAAAACAGTAACAAAACACAATCGTTAGCTGTTTTTATGGATGAAAAAATATCGACAGCAATTAAAATTATCCTTGACAGCGTAAGAAGCGCTATCAACGATTAGAAAATTTTACCACAGCCACGGAAACTAAGGTATGACTCAGCGACGTACCTAACATAAATTCAGAAGAATAATAAAAATATCTCTTAAAACGTTTCAAAGAAAAATGTTAGGTAATTAAAACTATAATATAATAACTGGCAGAAGTACCCGTTGAATTTCAACGGATTCAGTGAACATAAAAATTCGACCGTGTAAGATGTAAACATCGTAAGAATAAGATGGTACACAGTTTTAACTATTAAATAAAGCAAAAATGAAATAACCGCTCAGCATTTACCTGTTTAGAAGGAGGAAAATCTTAGGCTGTGAAAACTCAAAAATAACATGTAAACTTATGGGAAAGTAATCAACAGAAAATGGATGAACAAAGGTACAAACGAAATTAATAAATTTAATTAAAGAAAAAGGTAAATAGAGAACGTTTAAGAATCACAGAATGAATATTATCCTCACATTATTAGCTCGATTCTCTCATCCATGAGTTCTGTTAAGAGAAAATTGTTTATATCAACAACACTTTGGAAACAAAAACGATGTGTCCAATCACAGTTTGTGGAAAATCTACGTCTAATTATTTAAGTTACTTACGTAACCTCGGCGACAATAGGAGTTCTCATGTAGCTTATAATTTGTATATTGTCATAAAACTGATAAAATCACGTATTTTTCTGACTCTAAACGTGTTTTTACGCTAACTCCATCACGATACGGATTCTGTCTTCAGTAAAAATAAACTTTGTTCGTTCCTTCATAGAACACAAATTTGATAATGCTATTACATAAAACATATACAAAAGACAGTGCCACTTTGTCCCTTTGTCATGTAATGCTTTTTGAAGCTTAATATCTCGCTAACGGCTGAATTGAATTTGATGAAATTTTCAGGATAGCATTATGATATAATAACAAAACGTTTTAAGACATCGGTAATATATAAAAGCCTTATTCTGTCCCTTTGTCCTTTTGTCACTCCCTCTGTTACGCTCTGAAAAACAAATATACCTCGCAAGAGGGGACTAAGGTCAGCTTTTGAAGCACAACAGATACTCGCGGCGAGGGTTTCGAACCTTCGCTCGGATCGAAGGCAACCATCTCAGCAGGAGGTATGATTTCAGGTCAAAGAAGACTGCCTCAATTTTATTTCAGAATAATCGATCATCCTCGTCATTTTTGAAGGGCACTTATACTAGTATTTACATAAATTTGAGTTCTGAAGGACATATTTGGAATAAACGGAAAAATGTTAAAAATAAACTTCACTTCCTGTTGACCAGTATCAGTCAAAACCTTTTAACTTCTTTATTCACTAATAAATAACGAAAATATTAAGTTTTGTGCTCATTTTAATGTCAGTCTTTGAGCTAGAGCGCCTACAAAATCCTCTCTCTCTCTCTCACACACACACATACTAATCAACGAGAATTCTTTTTTTGTTCTATGTTTTCATGTGTCCTGTATAGTATTGTTGGATATTTGTATATTGTTTTTTTCTTGTTGTTTTTATATTGTTATGTATTTCTGTTGAACACCCAATGTAAAGGCCATAGTGCTGTTTTTGGTTTCCTTCAAATAAATAAATAAAATAGTGAAAACGCGCTCAGAGTATCTCGAAACGAGTATTTCCGTTGAAATCGCGAAATCGATTATTTTTTCGAATATAATGCATTCTCCTATATTATGAATGGAGAAAGTAATAAAACGCGCTAAAATAATTTATAACAATAAGTGGTATACGTTTGTTGATATTATTACATAAGTTGAATGTTTTCAGGTAAAAGAACATAAATCGCTGATGTGCCACCAAGATGAATACGCGCCACTAACATTCAAGAGACATTAATTCCAACAAAACAATCGTTAACGATTCGTATGTCTTGTTTACTACACATTTCTGAACAATACTAGTACGTAGTACGTACTTATTAGCATTCGAGGCCGTAAATACCCTATCAAAGTGAGTAACGAACAATATGGACTCCCTTAAATGTTGACAGCCTAAGTGGATTATAATATCGGAAGTAAGAATCAAATTTTCATATTTTTTTGAATTGCTGGGGTGAAAAAAGGCGTAAGGAACAGGAAACGAATAATTCCCCATCATTCTAACGTCTAGAAAAAAAAAGAGCATCGAGAGCGCAATAAAACAAGGAGAAGATTATGTCAGCCGTAATAGATGAGAAAAAAAATGTAATGGAAAGGTTTGGAATGTAACTACAGCAGAGTCACCGACACAAAAAATCACGATGATGTAAATGTAACCTGGGATCAACTGCGTTACATTAGTCGTATTTCAGTTAACTTCTTTATATATATATATATATATATATATATATATATATATATATATAGATATATATACACACAC
This sequence comes from Uropetala carovei, assembly GCA_036926305.1. Taxonomy (NCBI): domain Eukaryota; kingdom Metazoa; phylum Arthropoda; class Insecta; order Odonata; family Petaluridae; genus Uropetala; species Uropetala carovei. Next base: position 6,452,267 of record JAXCHB010000043.1, read on the forward strand.
ATATATATTCACTTAATTTTGGATTGCTGGTTTCCTTTTTATTCGAATCCGTATGTCCAGCACATGACTTTCTCCATACAAAGTAATGAATAAGATTACTCTCAATATCAGAGTCCTCAAGATTAATTATCGATAATTATACTCGAGAAAAGTTTTTGAACACTGAATAATTTTCGTAGAGAAAAAGAATTTGAATAGCTTTTCAGATCGAAAATTCAATAAGTAAACAATATTGTTAGCCGCTGCTATGGATAAAAAGATATCGATGGTCCAAGAGTACATTACAAAAAATTCGAGAAAATCTCAAGAATAACATCACACACTTTATAATACACTAAATAAAAACCGGTCGTGTTTTATATAAAAAAAATTTGCCGAACGATTTTCATTCTGTGCGTCATGAGTAAATTCCAAAAATTTGAGCCTGATTTCATTAAAATGTGATCACACACCTATCTTTCTTCGTTATAGTCGAGAATTCGTTTTAGGCGTGATCGATATAAACGAGTTTTACTGTAACTCCTTCAAATAAACCTTCGCTTTCAAATCATAATGCTACTACAATCCAATTTACAAGGTGTCAATCACCTAGGTAACCGTGCCAGGTCCAGAATTGTGTATCTTTTTCTCTCTCTTTTGTTCGTACCTTTGAATTCGGCCTTTCCATCCATGATACTCGTTATCCTTCCCATAAGCCCACACGCGCTGTCGCTACGTCTTTCTTCGTAAAAGCGCCATCGCTTCTCTTTCTTCTCTTTACCTGTCTTCATATGTTTCTGTATATGCGCTAATATTGCAGTTAAAACAGAGCTCTTGCTAGGGCATGGCGAAGGTGGCATTTGCCTTATTAGACGCTAAACGTTCAAGAATAAAAATGCCAAATGTTTATTCGCAAACAAAATACCATCAATTTATGCTCAAATGTTAACGCTATTTTAACGCAAGTGAGGTGAATAAATTGCAGAAAATTTTATTAAGGTGCTTTGTTTTTAGGATAATGACGTAATCGTATGATTACATCTTTGGTTGAAATATCGACTTAAAATATGAAAAATATGATTGCAGTGCTATGCAATCATACTTTTCGAATTTTTAAGTATTGGTCTAATTGCTGTCAGTTTTATTTCCAAATGAAAAATTCACTAGCTTATGTTTTAAAAACAATTGTCCATAGTCGTTCGATATAGATTTGAATTCTGCTATAAAAAATATAAAACCTGTTTTCAGCTATAGAACTGTTCAAGTCCTATCTCTTATCTTAAATTTAACAAATTTTTAAAATGCAAATTTATAATTCCCTGCACGGATTTCATGATTTCCTAATGGGGAGATTGTAATGAAACAATGAGATTGGTAAAAGATTTCGATTACTCCACACCAGTAAATACTAGATCCACTAAGTTGGCACCTTGTCTAGCTCTCATATAGACAGCCCTAACAATAAAACGTTAGCTTCTCCAAGTTGCAAGATTTCAGAGATATTTACCGAACAGACGGACTAAAGCAAACCGAATGCATTTATTTCAGGAAAACAACCGCTAGAGACGCTATTTTTCTGTAATAAAACGCAGGGAAAATGGTATTCTACATAACTCAACTGTTTCCTAAAATTTTGCATAGGCGCGATTCCTTCCTGCTATACATCTGACTTAAAGAACGGTTGATTAATTAGGATACGCGATGAAATTGGAGAGATCGATTACAGCGCCGATCGATATCAATCCTCCTTTATTTCCCGGGGTATAGTCATGGACTTTAAATGAGAGCTGAACCTACAAAACGATAAATGCTAGGGACGTTTTGGCGAATTTCACCTTCTTGCCAACCCTCGGTATATTGCAGGTAAGCATGTAGATGTATACATGTAAATATACGTAGAATATGAATCATGATACCATAAAAATAATGGAGTTTCCGTCCGTATGTCTCCCCAGCAAATGTTTTTGACGAATTTACTACGGAATTAATGATTCTATTTCTATCACAATTTCCGAGTTTATTCGATTTTACCTGCATAGTGTCCTAGGAAGGTCCATAATTCCATACACTCATATGAGATCAATAATAACAATATTTTCTCGTTTTATTTTCGCCCTTTTGAATAACACGGGGACGAGTGTAGCATATTTTTTTATCCGCACATTAAAATTACTTAATATTAAGATACGAAATCGGGACTTAAGACCAAGCTTCGCAGAAAAAAACGAAGCTTTATTTTCATATTGTCAAATTTCATATACGGACAGAATCCGTCAGAAATTGTGCTTTTAACAACAAAATAACAATGTTTTTGGAGAGAAATTTTGTCTCCATGGCAACGTTCTCTATTGATATGTCGGATATTACTTTTCATCACAGGCAATTATAACGTACAACATATTTTTAGGCTTCTCAAAAATCCCCTCAGTAGAACATAGAGCCCTCTACTAGTGTGGAAGTTAAAGCTAAACTTGACTTTCTTCCTCTTCCAATGTTACGCTTCCACATTTTCATCTTTGCTTCCGTTTCCCACCATTTCGTTTTTTTTTCGCCTTTTCTATTCCTTGACGCTATTTACCCTTTTTTTCGCAGTTCGCCTTTTTTTAAATATTTTTTTATATCTCCTTCGCGCAATTTAAGCCCCTTCCATACCGGAGTAATTTTGAAGGAAAGGCAGCGCCGAGGATTTTTAAACGAGCCATTAGGCTGTTATTTTTTTGTCGTCTACTACACCTTCGAAGTATAAAGGAAAAGGAGTCTACGTTTTATTTTTTTAGGGACATATTTTACCCCGTCGGTTCTTCACACGTTTTTTATACCGCGTTTTTCCCACCTTCCTTGATTGGCTCCCTTGTCTGGAATCATAATTTATAACTTTATAGGTTGCATATTTTTAATGCAAAGGCGCCGGGAAATGCGTTCGGACGAGCAGGAAAGAAAAAAAAGATACCACAAAGAGTCGGTTGAAGGAAGAAGAAAAAACGTTTGAGAAAACGTGTCTATATGATCAACATATTTATTCGTTTTTTAAAGTCGGAAATTGAAGGATTTTTTACAGCGATTAAGTCTGCGATGGTGGCGCCATGTCAGTTACGACGTTCGAAATTAATCGATGAGGGATAGAGTCGAATGAACACATTTTCTCGTTTTACTGCTGGTTTTTAAATGTCCTCATTAGTCTCCATAAATGAAACCATAAGATAATTTGAGTGTCTTGCTTAAACTAAGGAGAAGGAAGACACGTTTTAATCTTTACATCGCAGCCATGCATGTGATTTACCGATAGAAAAGTCTTCTCAAAAACATCCACGCATACCTTACAAGTAATCTAATGCTTTTAGGCTTTCGCACGAGCTGAAAATGGTTGGCAACCATCCACAATGGCCAAACTATTGTCTGTAACGCAATCAATGAATGCGAGACTGGAATAACAACCCATAAAAATTGGAGCTTCATTATGTTGACGCAATATGAAAAACCGTGTTTTATTTTTTCAGGGTTATTTATAATTGTAAACTTACAATTGTTTATTAGTTTAGTAATATGATTAGATGATATAAAGCAATTTAGTCAATGGTTAATTTCAACATTATAACTTTCTATCTTTAACTATTTCCTCAGAAACTTAACATGAAATGTTTGAAGGCACCTCCTGCCACCCATCGATATCACCCAAACAATTCTTTGTCAGCGTAATAAATAGCATCATAGTTTACATACACCTTGCAAATTTCAGTGTTATATCTCTTATCTTTTACTTTGATTTAATCGATTACACAGACAGACAGACGAAAAAACAAGCGCGTTTATTAAATAAAACGTGGTAAAAACATAACGCATAATAACATATCTGGAATACTTGCAGCGATAGTAACAAATATTACAAAACAAACCACTGACCCAAAATTTACCCTCTGTGAAATTATTTCATTTCATAGGTGATTCAGGTATGAATAACAGAATCGTATATCTGTGTCTCGTCTAGTTTACTCTGATTCATTTATTTTCCGTCAAATTCCAATGTTTTTGCGGTAAAACATTAGTTATTAACTATCACACATATATGGATAACACGTACTTTTATATACGCTATGACCAAGCACACTAAAAACATTTTGGACCTGGTCTGACATGCGGTCAAATCTAAAGAATATTTTGAACTACGGATGGCGAATGGCTTTCTAATATTTAAAAAATCTTAAACATTAAGTTATGTGTCGATGAGTAGTTTTTGAATCGGAACCTCCAAAAAATTACTATCACACACACAGTCACACACATCATCACAATCGTCGAGAAAATGGCGAAAACGTATTCGGTGAACCTTATAAAAAACGTGAATTTCCGTTGAAATCTCAAATTCTATTTTATTATGAAAAGAATACTGGATATAACTATGTATGTATATGCTGTATGTAAGGAAAAAGGTATTTTAAAAAACTTGCTTTATTAAAAGTGGGATTTTACATTCTAATGCAATACAAGTGCTTCAGAAAAAAGTCGTCGATAATTTAAAAATCGAAAAATGCGCCCTCAAATCCGAACAACGAAGTACCTCTCATAATTAGTAGGAAAAAATTATTATTATGATCGCAAATAAATCTAATTGCGAAAAAGTTCGTAGTCATATGCGAGAGGATCCATTGACTCCGTAGATTGAGTGGCCAATATAGCATACGACATCGCAAAAAGTAAAACCGCCCCCGAGTGGGCTCGAACCACCAACCTTTCGGTTAACAGCCGAACGCGCTAGCCAATTGCGCCACGGAGGCTTCTTAGTTATCTAAATTCTCGACTGAATTAGAACGTATCATGAAAACGTACGACCTCGTTCGCACAAATACGTTCCCTTTTTTTCTCAATAAATGTGTGCGGCGCTTCTCTCGAGTTGAAAAAATGCCGGTTCTTTTAAAAGTCCGTATATCGGAACCATAAATAACATTTTTATGAATGGTGGTTAGGTTCCCAAGTCAGTCCACAGATGCTTATTTTAACCCAAAACCAAACTGAAAAATTGTATATATTCTATAAATAATACCAATAGAAAACAACACTATTGTAAATTTTGGTTTTATATTTCAATACCCTCCCATATCGTCGAACGAACAAGGAACAGACCACTGTGTCGAAGAACACTCCAAACCTTCGCAAATAATTCCAGAGAGATAAAACTGATTCGTACTTGCGAGTTGGCGCTCGTATGACCGATTTATTAAACCTCATGGACATTAGCGGATTTGCAGCAAGGCCAACGTAGGCAATGGTCCAAGGGCAGCGGGGTTTTGAGGGCGGTAGGATTTCATGGGCAATCTGATTTTTCTATTAGTAATTGTTCAAGTTGCAAGAGCGTCAATATAGTATAGGAGGAAGCACTGTAAAGAGGGCTTTCAGTGTGATTTTAAAAATTACCGAGGTCGAAGAAGATTACCTACTACGAAATCATGAAAAAGACCAACCCAACCAAGCTAGGAAAGCTCGTCGAAGCTATAACGATAAATACCCCGGAAAGAACAGGTTTTTCCTCAGGTATAATATATAATTTAAATCGATTTCATTGAATTTTTTTAAGGGGCGGAAAACTATTTGGCCTAGGGGCGGCAAGTTTCCAAATCCACCGCAGCTTATGCAGCATCTTTCGTATATCACGTTCAAAACTAGCATACAAAAGTTGACGTGTTGACACTTATTCAGGCATATATTCACATTTCCCGCAAATCTACTCGTTCGCTCGCCTATCAAATTCCTTTTTCATGAATATTTTACAGGAAAAACAAGTAAGGAAATTGACGCTGTACACAATCACAAATGGGAGCGTTTCGTGCAATGGAGTTTTCGAAAGAAGTGATTACACCAGTCCCTCAACATCCGCGAGTTAAGCATTCGCGAGTTCAGGTATTCGCGAGGTAGCCATAAAATTTCATTATTTCAAAAAGGCAACCGTTCTCAGGTTATAAAATTAAAATTAGACAGTCAACAATCCCATAAACTGTGTAAGTGACTATCCAAAATATTACTAATCTTGCGATAAAAGCGCTTAGAATTGTTGTACCTAATCAATAAGGTATTAATTGATGCAAGTAGAATCTAAGTAGGTGGTGTTAACCGTATAAATACTTGAGGACAGTAGATGTTAACCTTTCAAAAATGCAACTCATAACGTCCTACCTACAATAAGCTATAATTCCGAAAATTGGAATCTTTCAGTTACATAGTATGCACTATGTATGTAGTTACAGAGCCGCGCCACGGAGTCGAACGCTACGCCACCACCATTCCCCACCTCCCGGGCATTTCGCTCAGACTGTGTCGCTCTTACATACATTTCATCAGCTTTTGCGCTTTGATTTACTTATTACTGTAATTTTTAATTTAATAATTGCGATTTTTACTTAACCATGTTTTCAAAAAGAAAATCATCTGTTAAAAGTGAATCAAGTATAAAGAGATCAAAGAATATATACTATATAATACATACTACGTATTACTACGTTTTCATTTTGTTTTAACTGTTTTCTAGTTTTTTCGTAAGTTTATTTTTAGCCTACGAACTTTAATTTTAGGTTTAGTGTTGAGCACAAAGCAGTGTGAATGTTGAATATTAAGTTTGGGTAGTATAATCAGAGCAAAATTCTTAATCGCGAATTTCAACATTCGCGAGGTTATTGGGAACGTATCCCTCGTGAATGTTGAGGGGCTGGTGTATATAAAAGTCATTTTCTTCCTATTTAAAAATATTTCATGCGCACATAAGAAAATTAACCGTATTTTTGTGAGATTGTTTAGGTTAGCAACAAAGATGAGGTAACCATACAATAAAGTTCAACTCGAATTAAGGCATTCTTGTTTAGACTTCTTGATAACGGATACTCCTGCGATAAAAATATATAGGGAAAGACATATGTACTCTCCGTTACTAGTTCTACAAGTTTTAATTGAAAACTATTTTGATAAGATGGAAAGTTCATTTTTTGTCACCATTAAAGCCCTGATTGGCTTACATGATTCATTTATGTGATTTTCATATTGCCTTTGACTGTGTCCTTAATATCAAATTCCATGAAAAATCCATCCGGTAGAAGCCGAGAACGAACATACGGACGGGCAGACATAAGTTAATACGCGCTCATGCTGGAAGCGAAAGGCGCCTAAATACGATGTTCAAACATGTCAAAATCTGAAAAGAATACCTACATACTTAAACGTAAAAATGCCGAGTAATGATTTAACGTGGAATCCAGTGAGCTTTCAAATCCGAGATAATAATCATTACAGTAGCTGTTTTGTGTGTCATAACTACTCGAATCGGCAAAGTAAAACTTTAGCAGATGATGCCACGTCGTAAATCACGCGATTACACACAGATCGCATTGTTTTCCAGGGACATCGCTCGTGAGTTGTCATTGTTTATTTTTTCCCACGCGCACCCTATTAAGAGTGACTAATGATATCTCACTTTCTCCACCATCTTGTCGGATGAATTTCTCGACTCCGCTGGCGTGAGGTGTCTCTGAGCGGACATTTTCCCATTCATTCAGTAAGATTTTAAATTTATAAGATCCCTTCTAAAATCTTAATCATTGCCATTTTTGGTACATCGTATGATATTGAAGTGATTAAAAACGTGTATTGTATCAAAAAAGGTGCCAATTGCATCAGAAAACGAAACAAAAGACTTTTCATCCATTTGATCTCGAAAATAAATGTGTTCCATCGATAAATTATTCTTTTATAACTATTCATTATGAACGTCGATTCCGTGAAGACGTTCGTTGTGTAAAACAGTAGGTATCACATCTTTTTATTTCTATGTTTTGACGCTCTTTGGCGCAAGTATTGCTAGCGACCGAGAAAATATTCCATCTTGCTTTTTTCTTCCACGACGGAAATATTATCGTTGGATTTCCGAACGAATATTTACTATTCCTACTTTTTTTTCTGTGAAATTTTTGCGAAAGAAGTTAGGCAGAATGAGGCGCGAATTCCTTTCAAAATGTCCTATCTAGATAAAGCTACCCTCTCTTTATCAAAGATCCGTCTAGCACACAAAAGCATTAATTTCTCAAATCTAGCGGACATTCTGTAAAAATTTTAGTTTTTCATGGGTATTTTGGAGAATAAATGAATGTCACACTAGTACTTTTTCCACTGATTTATTTACACTTAAAAAGAGGAGATGACCATGGTTTCGCTACACAGTAGCATCATCACGTGATAATGCTACTGTGTAGCGAAACCATGGTCGTTTCCTGTTTTTAAGTGCAAATAAATCAGTGGAAAAAGTACTAGTGTGACATTCATTTATTCTCCAAATATGGATATATTCCACAAAGTTACGCCTAAAACTACGGATTTTCATGGGTAAATGGAAGTTGAAGAATAATTTCTACCAGTGGTTTTCTATATACAAGCGTATAAAAAATACTGTTAATTCTAATTACATATTTTTTTAAATCCATTCAATTTGTACGAAATTTTTTATTCGCCCTCGTATTAAAATCTCTTGATCGTATTTACAGTAATGCATCAATTACATTTTATGATTCTCTTTAAAACTTAGCTTTTTCCCCACTTTATTAGTCGCAGAAAACAATTTATTGTTACTATTAATACAAAAATACAAATTTCGTAAAAAAAACCTATTTACATTTTTCGTAACAGTCATTATAACACAAGAAATTGAAGATGGAAAAAAAGTCCTTGAAACCAGTAGTTTTAATAACTCATGAAAATTGTGTCTTTTGAAAATAAAATTCGTATCCTTATAAAAATAAATTAATTCCACAAAGTATTTTCGATTATAACAAGTAAGGAAAATGCTGCTGTAGCAGACTGCAGACAGGTTTTTAAAAAAATAGAATGACGGGTAAACCATGAAAAAGTTCATAACGAGAAGTCTCTCTCTGCTATCGTTAAGGAAGGGCAAGAGACAGACAGACGGACAAACCTCACATATAAGCAGATTTTCGAAAAAAAGTTGATTAAAAACCACAATTAAAAAGTTGATAAAATATAAAGAGATAGAATAATAGCTTCACGTATGATGATTACCATGTATTTTCCTCGTGAATATGAAATTCCAAAATTTACTAAATTAAGTATTTAGATCAGTTCACGAAAACTCTCGTGAAATTCTTACATATAAATGAACGTGTACACGTCCAAACTAGCTTTTTGGCGGAAATCATTACTATTTTTGAATAAGAACGAAAGCATACGTGCAGTGAACATATAATATGTTCCACGGACAGATAAATAAATATATGTTTCGTTCGAAAACAAAAAGCAAAACGACCAGAAAACAAAAATCTTAACCGGTCATTCCCTTTTGCGGTACGACCGGCATTACGGAGATACGCCCTCTCCTTTGCCTCCATCCATACTTTCTCACTCCGCCCCACCTCAGAACACCCTCCCTCGTCCTTCTCCCCCGCCCTCCATCTTTCAATCCCTCGGAATGGCGTGCTTTCTCCCCGCCCCCTTTTCCTCTTCTATACCGATCGTGGGTGAGAGAGGCTGCACCAGTAATTTCGACGGGGTTGCCTGAGGCCTCTTGTTCGAGACCCTCGCGGTCACCGCTTTGGTTTCTAAGAGAAGGCGAAAGGGTTGGTTAGGGGAGTAAGATGGGAGGATGGAGTGCGCAGGCGCAAAGAAAGGAGAGAGAGAGAGGAAGAGAAGATGGAAAAGAGAATGAAATAAATGGGCCAGAAAGGAGTGGCTATGAAAGAAATAGGGATCTATGTACGAGAGCAGAGGTGGGGAAACTACGGCCCGCGGGCCGCATCAGGCCCGCGGGAGCACATTATACGGCCCGCGATTGCATTACGAAAGCGAACCATGAATGTAACACAGACAATTTCGTACTTTTTGGCTAAAATTAAGGCCGGAATACCTTCGTTTGTGAAGTTTATGCAATAAAATGTTATTAATTATCAATTTTCACAGACAGAAACCTTCGCATTCTCTCAAGTAACTTCCGACGTGGATCCTAATCCGGCCCGCCGAAGCATTTTCATCTGCTAATGCGGCCCACCTAAGCAATCGCAACGGCTAATGCGGCCCCCGTCTCTTCAAAAGTTTCCCCACCCATGATGTACAGCAATGGTCCGCAACCTGGTGCTCGCGAGCACCGCGGTGCTCTTTAGTAGTCTTATCGCGCACCTCTACGACGCTAAAAACCATCTTTCCTACCACCGTTAATTTAATTTGTTAGATTGTTTTCTCACTAAACGAAGGAAAGAAGATTTTTATTCAATTTACGTTCGTTTGCTTTTATTTATGATCGTTCCTACTTTAACAAAAGTATAGTGGTGCCTGCTGGGTGCTCTATAATGTAACCTGGTGCTCGCCACATGAGGAAGGTTGCTGACCCCTGATGTAGAGTGATGAGAAGAGTAAACAAGTGAGCAACATTAAAAAAGGAATTTTTCGAAATCTTTTTTTATGATCCGACAGAGAATTGTCGAGCTCGTCTTATGGTGGCTGTAAAAAATTCAAGAACAAGAGCTTAAAAAGTGCTATTTTTTAAGTATCACAAACAGGTTATAAAAAACAGATACGAATTCAGGCTACGAATCAGCCGTCTTCAGTGGTAATTCACCGAAAATAGATTATATTGGTATTTTTTATAATCCTGTTTTGGCTATTGTTGATATCTGAGGCAAGTACTTTTTCAAGTGCTTGTTCTTGAACATTTGTTAGTTTATTTATAGTAACGGGTTCTTTTATTGTATTAATCGTTTTTTCGGTAAAAACAAGCAACTCATACCAGGCGTTTCTTTCTGTACGTGCGCATGCGCAGTTTGAAATTTGAATCACAAATCCGATATGATCACAAGACGGCATCTTACAATTAGTATGTATAGTAAAGAACAAGTTACACAAAGACATGGAAATAGGGGGAAACAGTGCTGGAAGTTAGGATAAAGGCAGGAAATGTCATAAATATGAGATATAGGAGAATAGCAAGAGAGACTGAAAGACCTACATTGATATGGCACCCCCTGCCAAACGCTTCACCGACTTGTAATTATGCAGATGTAAATGTACAATTACAGGAAGAGAGAGAAATAATACAGGCAGATATATATATATATATATATATATATATATATATATATATATATATATATATATATATATATATAAATACTTAAGGAAAAGGAAAAGTAATAATAAGGGTAGCAACAAGGTGTTGGAGGAAGCCCAGTGGACACTTACCTAGAATGAAGAGCCGCTGGGGGTGCTGAGGACACACGAAAAACACAAAAGAACAAAAACTACACAAAAATGGAGCTTTCGGGCTGATGCCCTACTTCAGCGACGGAGAAACATTATATATATATATATATATATACACACACATATATATACACACACACACACACAGACAAACATCAATAACTCGAATTTTCCATAACCCGAAGTAAATTCATTTTCCAGTACAACACCTGCTATTTCTCTCCTATGCCTCGAATTTCCATTAATCGAATATTTTTCCTTTCCCTTGAAGTTCGACTTATAGAAGTTCCACTGTATATCGAGAGATAGTGAGACCGGTTTGAAAAATTTCCATAACTCGAAGTAAATTCATTTTACAGTACAAAACCTTTTTCGTGTTATTTTTCTTCTATAACTCGAATTTCCATTAATCGAATATTTTTTCTTTTCCCTTGAAGTTCGACTAATAGAAGTTCCACTGTATATCGAGAGAGAGAGAGAGAGAGGGGGGGAGAGAGAGAGAGGGAGAGAGGGACCGGTATGGAAAAAAAGAAGACACGGAGATGAAAGAAAGATAGAGGATAGGACAGGTAGAAGAAAGAGGAGAGGACGGCGTGTGAAAATGGTGGAGGTGGGCAGGAGAGTTGAAGGGTAAGTAGGAAAGAAAAAGGCTGAGGCCATGCTGAAGGAAAATGATGGGTGTCTAGTGGGTGCGGAGGTGTATGGCGTGAGAGGGCAGAAAACGGAGGAGGTGGCAGAGGGAGAGAGATAGAGGGGCATTCTGGAGGAAGCGTTGAATCAGGGCATAGTCCATAGTATATCCGCCGCCTGTGGTGGCACAGTTCGTGGGATACTCGCCCCGATTATCGATATTATCGATAATACCCTCCCAGCCAACAGCTTTATTTATTGAACGGAATCCCTGAGGGTAAATTGGACTCCCAGGGGGGAGTAGTGACGAAAAAAATAAAATAAAATAATCGACAAGAGTAATTAAATGAAATTCCGAAGCAAGTTAATATTAATGAACGTAGCCCATTGTTTTTAATTTGGAAACCTTCGCAATATATGAGTATGAGATCCTTCCTTTAACATTATGATTCGAGAGGTTTATTATTTACTAAAGTAAAACGTAAACAAATAACGTTCTCACTGATTTTAAAAGTAATAAATACACTTTTTCGTTCCACTTTCAAATGGAATACTGGAAATTTTAAATGAGGGATTGGTTGACATCTTAACTTGAAATGACATTCATTGTAAACTTTAGTACTGAAAGTGAATATGCGCCCAAGTTACACAAGTTGATTCTAATTCTGTAGACTATATGACCCCATGTTATATTTTCCCGCTATTCGTCATGATGATCTTTATTTTGTTTATTTGATGAACCATATTGTTGGAAATACGCTAAAATTAAGTACGAGAGAAAAACATTCACATATCAGTGAGCAAAAATAACAACAAATTAAATAAAATTGGTTATGGTTTAATGGTCTTTTGAATATGCAGTGGGCCATATTGATCCCTGACTTCTATTTAAAGCATTAAATTAATTCTTAAAGTTGTTAAGTTGGCCTTTAAAGCGTCAGAAAATCGACAGAATTATGAACGTAGCCTTTTTTTTTCTTAATTGAAAAGCGCTCGAAATTTTTTCAGTTTAAGCATCAAAATCATCGTATGTGTAACCAACAAAAGAATATACGTATATAACTCCATCCATATAGGTAGAATGTAGAATGATAAATACGATGTACTATAAACTCGATAATGCCGCGAGAAATTATTGGAACCGACCTTCTCTCTTCCCATACCCTTTAGCGGAGAATTCCCCGATATTCCTCTTGGTAATCGAACATTTTGTCTAACAACGGACCGATCTGTTAACTGGATTCCTAGGATGTTGCCTCTTGGTTATATATATAAATATATATATATATAAATTTAAAAAAGTAAGTTATTTTAGGGTTCGAATCTGATTTATCAGTTTCCCTCCTTCCCACCTCACTATCTCTCAAGAGAATCTGAACGCAATCTTCCAACCCTAAGCCTACACCTCAACCCCACACACTACCGCGATTGTGGCAGATGGTGCACTGTGGCCTCGAGGCACTGTACGGGATGGAAATGGTAGAGATATGTGGTCAGAAAGGGTATGTGGCTCGAGGGAACGACCCGCCTGATGACTTCTTGCGAGGGTTTAAAGAGGAAGGGTGCCGCCGAATCGGACTGGTCACCACGGGTAACGGGGTAGCAAGGCGTGAATGAAATCAAACACCTCTTCACGATCACTTTAAAGTAATATTACGTATATAGTGAATCTAAAACTTCGGCCGTGTAACATGTAAACATCGCAAGAATAAGATATAGTTTCAAACGTCGATTAAAGCAAAAATGGAGAAAACCGCTTCGCAATGACCTATTTAGATGAATGAAAGAAGAAAATCTTTAATTATACAATTAAGCACCCTCTCCTCCTCCCCCCATAATTTTTCGCCATATAACCTATGGTATCCGCAGAATAAAATTATTTGCCTACGCGAAGTTTCGTGACGATATCATCCAAGGTTTGGAAATCACAATTCGGGGAAAACTACACCTTATTATTTAAGTTACTTACGTAGTTTTAGAAGCAGTTTGAATTGGAGAACTCTACGCCACGCGAAAATATCGTTAAAAACCGTTTTTGGTAATAATTCCAATAAAATCAACAAATATTTGGCCACCATGTAAACAAAGCAAAATCACACAGAAATTGAAAAATGATATTACGTTAAAATTTTTCCCATGTAAATGCATTCGAATCTCAACTTCGGCGAAAATGGTAGCTTATAATTCGTATTGTCATAAAACTGATAAAATTATGTATTTTTCTGATTCTACACGCATTGTTACGCTAATTCGATCAGGAAATTCTGCCTTCAATAAAAATACTTTGTTCTTTCCTTCATAGAAATATCTAAATCTCAAGTCCGTACGATGTTTCTAAGTAATTTTAAAATTCAAATGAATAATAAGCTGCACTCATCCCTATGTTATTCAAATGTAGAAAATGAAAAAAGAAAATATTTTAAAAATTAGAAAGGTTAATCAAATCGGTTTAAAACCTGACTACACCACTCAACTCTTTATTCCGATTAAAATGACACCAGACTTATTTCTACGTGCTGTAGTTGCTCAGTTATTAAAAAAACATACATACATACACTTACAAATATCTATAGATGTACACATCTCGTTTTCACATATCCGCTACTACGACGTGTTCGAGTAGGCCAGTGGTACCCAAAGTGTGATCAGCGGATCCCAAGGGATCTGTTAGGGACCATCAGGGGGTCCGCAGAAAATTTTCCGTAATGGCGGATACCAGCGTGTTATGACAAACTTCGCAACAGGGTGCCAATTGTGTCCCTCTGCGATGGACTTCGTTGGAGTGGCGGATGATGGCCAATGAATGTCGTATAGCAACGTTTATCTTCTAAGAAATATATTGCCTCTTCTTGGGTAACTGTTTTAACGGCCCCTATGCAACCAAAGATGTTCGAAGAATGCTCAGCTTTTCTTCCTTTCTCCATGCGCGTAACGCAATCCTTCGCTATAGGAGGCCTTCCGGTTACTTTGTTACAATTACAATGGCCGTTTAAAGTTTCTAAAACCCGCGCCAAGTCAATCTAAGTTCAGAGACGCTGCAGTTGCATGTAAGACACAGCGTCAGACAGTTGGGAATTGTGAATGTTTGTGTTATCCCTCGATAAAATTTCGTTTGCTTTTATAATCCCTATTTCGCAATGGATAAGTGGCAAAAGAAATGGAAATTAAATTTTAAAAATGACGAAGAGCAGAAGGTTTCATGATCTCTGGAAGATAGTGCAGATCCTCCAATCGTCAGTGCTCGACCGGATAATAATTCATCTTCAACGAACGTTCGTCGGTATGAAGGGAAGAAACGGAAATACGACGACTCATATCTTGCATTTGGTTTCACAAATTTTGGAAACAACTTTCTCCAGTGCGTTGTGTGCCATAAGGTTTTATCAAGCAGTGCCCTGATTCCTGATAAACTTCGCAGACGCTTAGAAAGGCATCACCCTGAACATAAAGACAAAACAGTGAATTTCTTTCAGGCAAAGTTATAGTCTGTTCACTATCTAAAGTCTCTTGGCCAGCAGCCAATAGGAGACGGTTCGTTTCAGAAGGAAGTGGGGGAAACTCAGTGTTACTCTTGATTTCGAAGCGGTCACATTGGTCTGCGTTGCCATTTCTACCGCCGTTTCCTTGCTGTTGCTGTTCGTGATTGGGCATCTGTCCTCCCTCGCGAAAGTTGTGAGGGGCGATGGAAGGGGAAACGTTCGTGATTGGCTACTTGCTCTATGAAGGCCAAGAGAGTTTAGATAGTGAACAGACTATAGTTGAACTGAAGAAAAACCAAGACACCATATTCAAGGTTGTAAAAACAGACAATGAAAATGCAACTGAAGCATCTTTCATTGTGAGTAATCAAATACCTCTTTCAGGAGAGTCTCACACACTCGGAGAATCGCTTATTAAGCCGTGTGCAGTGAAAATGGTATCGTGTATGTTAGATGACCACTCTAGTAAAAAAAATTGAAAGCATTCAGCTGTCAAAAAATACTGTCAGCCACCATATCAAACACCTTGCTGAAGATACTGAAAATGAATTAATATCGCGACTGAAGTCTTGTGATGCATATGCTTTGCAATAAAATGAATCGACTGATGCGTCAGAGAGTGCAAACATACAATTAGATTGCTCCATGGAAGAAATAATAGGAAGTGCAGCTTCGATCTTTTCCCGAATACCTATAGATGCCTCTGATGGTTGCGCCTGCAGCGATCCTATCGGTCAATGTGAGTCTAAAAATACCCATTCCACACTCATTATTCAAACAATGGAAGAAATAATTAATTATTACTAATAATAATTAATTATTCTTCCATGATTCAAACTGTTCAAACCAGTTCGTTGGAAACCGCTCGGAAAAGTGGTGGGGTTTTTCAGCGTCGTGTTTTTCTAATTGTTGAAATGGAACGGAATGCTTATTGTGCAGCATATTGGTGCAACAATTTTTACGGTTGCAGGGTAGACAAGAAGATTTCGGATTTCCGAAGGATATTTAGAGGTGAGCTTAAAGAAGAGATACCGCATAAAACGGAATACTTGTGTTAAGTTGAGAATTACGTGTTTTTGTTATTAGTCTTGACGCCCATTTCTGCTTTATAATTTAGGGCAAAATTTTGCCTGAGGGAGGATTTAATGTCTGCGGATATCAACTGTATGAAGAAGTATAGGGTCTGCAGTGATCATTTTACAGATAATGATTTCCTCAGCAGATTCCCTCGGCCTCTCCTAAAAGCGAATGCCGTTCCTTGTGTATTTGTAGGTATGAAAACAAGTTTCAGTATTATACATGGTATACAATGAAACTTCGATTTTATTATATACCGGTTTTTCGAATTTCGTTAACTTAATCCTATCGTATTCTAATTCTTGTAGATGAGCAGAGGGATTCTGAGGATGTTTTACATTCTCCCAAAGCTCACTCAACACCAAACCATCTTGGTAAGTTTTAGAAAATTTTTGTATTTATTAATTTATACTGTCCACTTGCCTTTACCAACGAGTCGCCGGAACAAATGTTATTGTTATTTATGAATGTATTTCTATCCGGAAAAGAATGTTGTGTTTTTATAAATGTTGTATTGTTATTCTTTACGTGAGTAAATAAAAAATCTTGCACCAAGTTGTTTTGTTTTAATTTGAGTCCTTAACTTATGTTAAATACGTCATCTAGCTTCTTAATTCAAATGTACCGCCAAAACCTGGTCTGCCGCTTGAGTTTAAATTAGGCGCGCTTCAGTTCGTATTGACCGCTAGATCGCTCTGCCGTCAACGTATTACCATTGTCCTTATGGGAGCTGCGCTTCCTATTATTCTTCCATGATTGCTCTTAGTGATATTGTTCAGCATCTACATGATTTGAGATGTACTTTTATGGAATATTTCCCTCCACCAGTGGAGGATATCAGTTGGGTGCGAAAACCGTTTTTAGTGGAAAGTAAACCAGACAGTTTTTCAATTAAAGATTACGAAAGCCTCATTGATATTAGGACGAAATTGGAGTTTAAGCAAAGGTATAACGAAATGCCATTGATAAATCTTTGGGGTAGTCTCACTAATGAATATCAAAATTTATCCAAAATTGCGGTATTCAAACTTTTTCCCTTCTCAACAACAACTGTTCAATAAACCAACTGTTCTCATAAACTTACTGTTCTCAAAAAACAGGTAACTCTACATCTTATACACAGTGAGAAAGGTGGGAAACGGCTACTTCCTTATCCGTAACTGGACGGCGGGGACTGATTAAACTACACATATTTTCCCAAGTCCTATTATTGATTTGAATCAAATTTGGTACGATTGTGGAGGGCTCCCAGAAATAATTCATACGTGCCCGTTTTATTCAAAACCGCAGCCGAGTGAATTCTTAAATACCATGTATCATCTAGATCGGATTTGAAACAAAATTCCCCGGGCAACGCCGGGTATTTCTGCTAGTTAATTTTTCCCCAGTGAGGCCTTTTTCTTCTTCTAGCAGTTTGTAAGTCACACCCATAATCACGGGAAGGGCAGGGAAAAAAAAACCACACGTTTCTTTACAAGCACATTCTTTTTTCTTACGGAACACACCTCTTTCTACTATTCAAACTGACAGAAGATAGATGTTCGACCATTTCAGAAGACGTTAAAAGTCATCATCACCCTCCATTTCGATTGCCTAATTTGACTGTCTCACATCCATTTATATATATATATATTGTGTGTGTATATATATATATATATAAATTGAAATAACAGTGAGCCTCTCTTTCTCTCGACCGCCATAATGTCAGAGAAATTAAACTTGCCGCAGCTATTATTTTTTTGAAAAAGAAGGCTCTCTCTTTATCAACGAAAAAAATATTCCCAACCTTCAGTAAAAATGGCTGAAATAAAAAAGCCTCTTAAAAAATTAATGATGGAGTCTTTCTATCTCTCTCACGCGAAATATCCGCACGCAACTTTATAATTACCTGTCATATAACGCTTCTAACTCCATTCCTAATTATTATTTCTTTACTTCATGGTGTCCCAAAAGCCCCATTTAACCCAAATTGTTAACATTAAATAACAAAAATAAAACTCACTCCTCTATTGATAATCAACTTTGATCATATGTCTTTACCCAGACAAAAAGCAAGAATTACAAAAAATAGGGAGCAAACTGTACTTGCAAATCATAAAACCCAGTCGTTGAAAACCGTACACTGATGCCCTTGATTTAAAAAAATACTTATAGCAAGTAAATAAAACATAAATACTAAAAATAAATGTAAAAACTAATAAATCATTTTAAAAACAAAAATATCAATCGCTATAACAATTAGAACACGTTTATTTTAATTTAATTCTACTCAACCTCAACGCATGGACGTAAAGGGACTTTTGGGACACGCTGCAAATAAATTGCTTTAAAGTTGATTAAGATTCATTAGAGAATAGTTTATGCTCCCTCGTGCTTATCATAAGTTCGGAAAATCCGAATGCATTCACGCGAAAGTCCCTGTTTACTTTGATTATAAGTTTATTGTTACAGGATTTAAATATTTCGACGCGAACCATTATTTTTATTCCTGCACATTTAACCCGCTTTGCAGTATTTTTGTGGATAATTAAACATATTTGTCATAATTGGATGCATTTACGATACTCAAAGCTTTCCGCAGGCATTTGTTGAAGATACCAGAAAAATATAAATTATACACTATTCTATTTGACTAATGATTTAAAAAGTTACCCTGGGAATCCATCACAGAAGAGCAGTGATCTCTTAGCTGCAAACTTTACCTACTCCTCTCTCGAATGCATAGGATTGGTGGGGCAAAGTTCAATATGTTTAGGTACGGAGGTTTGGCTATTCAACTAAATCTACACTTGAATGTCTCTGCTTTAGTTATTATAACAAACCAAATCCATTAAGGAAGCTTCTACTTGGTGGGATTCTATTCTTTGAGAAAAGTGATGAAAACTAAAGTATTCTTAATCGCTATATTTTTTATATTGCAAAAGTACGCTAAATACGTAAGTACGTAATTAGGTTTATGTTAATTATACCATTAAAAACCAACCACCGAAAACCTGTCCTATAAGTTTTGCCCCATAAAACAAATTTTATTTAATGAATTCAAATTAGCACTAGAGAAATTTCTCATAACTGCAGTCATGACTCTTTAAAAAAAAGGTGTATCTCGGGAAAACCCCCATTAGCACCACCAGTTCACGCCAAAAAATAAATAAACGACCAGCTAAAGTTATTTAAAGACCTTTTCGGATTATCTGTGGGGTATAAAATTTTGGCAAAAATATTTTAATGAGAATCATTTGTCATCCATAAGATGAAAACATAATTTGTCAACTCATCAGATAAAATGATGCGATAAATAAAAGCGCCGCAATCCGTGTTTTATTGGGTTGTGTTTCCCAAGCTAACCTCTCTCTCTCTTTCCTGCCACTGTCATGACAAATCCGTTTTCGAATCCCGTACTCGGCGCGTTTTGCGGCAGCAGTGACAGATTGTCCCTCGTTAGTCCTAGTCACCTCGAAATCTGAGTTCCTCGGTGACGTTACATCGTCACCATATTTTTTCACATAGGCGATCAAAGAACCGCACGGAGAATCCTTTCCTTCAATAATGATTTTCAGAGGCACCGGTACTTTCACCAAATTGTTATAAAATAATAACACGGCTCGTAATCACCAAAAGATCCCTGGCTAGCCGCTAATATTATGAGAATATTGGTCTTAGAAGATATTTTATTAAAGAGAAAAAGGAAGCGAGATGAGAATGTCTGCATCGAAATGTTGTCCAGCGTAATGTTTGAATAACTCGTTGAACAATGAATGATATTTAGCATAGTATACCACCTACAAATCTGAAAAGGTTTTTGGCCGAAACTGGTCAAACGGAGGTGCAGGTTTTATTCTTGTGATTTTCCGTTTTTCCGAATGTCCATTTTGGATCTTAATTTATGTAAAGATTTGTAATTATCAAAGTTGTAAAAAATAATATTTTCTACAAGTTTTGTTTGAAACATTTCCTCATAAAACGATTGTTAAAGAGATATTTTCATTTTTCATCTGATTGTGAGTTTATCTTGAATACGTCGCTAGGTGATACCGTTGTCTCCGTTGCTATGATAGAATTTTCTACTTATTAATGGCGATGCCTATCCTACAAAGCGTAATTTTAATTACACATCGACATGGCAATAGCTAATAATTTAGCTCACTTTTTAATGTGAAAACTGATTCAAACTATTTGTTACTGCGAAAATTAAACAAAGTGTTTTAAAACTGAATGGAGAAAATCATGTTCTGGTCACATCAGATATCTTTTACGAAGATTTCAATAAAACTAGCTTTAAGCATTAAAAATGTAATTAATTTTTTAATATATAATTTAGCTACAATAACTTACTCATCGGTCAAATAGCGACGAAAAATGCCTCACCAATGAAACTATATAATTTCTTACTTATGCACGCAAATTCCTTTACATTAAAAATAACAAAAAAATTCAGCCACAAAACCTTTACTACGAAATGTTTGTGTCGGTCCACCATATCTGTTTCTATTATGAATATAATTAAGATGAAATTATGAGAACCCAAGGGAAAAGGATACGCACCTTAATGTGATAAAGCAGAGGCGGCTGAGAAATATAATGGAGGTTAAAGGAATGCGGGAGATGAGGTAAGAGAACGAGGGGAAGGGATGGAAGAGAGAATGAGAAAGGCGAGGAATTTTAAAAAAGGATTCCACAAAAAAAGAAGGTGCGAGGATTTCGGATTCGTAATCTTTACCAATAAAACATGAAATAACTTTAATTTTATTCTGACGATAATTTCCCATCTAATTCATTATTTCCACATAAATACTTAAAACTTTAATACTCGGGGTAATTAGAAAGAACGCTAACAAATGCTATCTTCCTTGTACCTTTTTAATGAACTTTAACGACTGATTTTTCTGTCATAAAATGACTTGATATCTGCCTCGCCGTAATCTATATATTTAAAACGCTAAGGTACGTACGTAGTAAGGAATACCAATAACGGCCGAACGTGGCAGCATTGACCAGATGTCGCGGTTGCTTTGACAGGTTGGTGCTGCGCGTTGCTTACTATAATACTCACAAAGCTACAGTCTCATAGAGCTCTATAGGGAGTTAACACAGCACCGATTTCGGAGCTGAATGGCCAGCTAGTATTTTATTAAATAAATTGGTGTCCAACACATGACTTTCTCCATACGTGAGTTGTCAACTAAAATCAAATAAATACGGCGATAGGAACAGTTCAACTTACACGCTTCAGCGCTAGCGATTCAACTGTTGTCACTACCACGCACGCGAGCTGCCCACTAACCGTCAATTTCGAAGAAAATTGAATATCTCTTGAAATATTTTTCATATGAAAATTTAGTTCAAAAAAGAGTTGTAGAAAAAATAACATCTACAACATTTATATATATATACCTATATATATATATATATATATACACACACACACACACAGGGCTCTAGTGACCACTTTTGGCGCCCTGGGCAGAGTTTTTGTCGCCCCAAGATAATCTAAGAAAATGATAAGTGCCTATTTTAAAAGGGGTATTTAACGAAAATAAACAATCTTTTCTTTGCAGATTTAGTTTTTGGGCTTTATTTGCAGGAAAAATATTGATTATGTCATTGGAATCTATATTTTTAGCAGTGTCATATTCAATAGATAATATGATTAAACCAGAAAGTCTCACTTGATTCATTGATGACCGTAGGTCATTTTTGGTTAATTTCAATTTACTAAAAAAAACGCTCTCCACTTGAAATTGATGTGGCGAATGCCACGAAATCCTCAGAAAAAATTTCACATTGAGAAAGGAACTTAAAACATCATATTCATAAACAAATTCCAATATTTTTTTGTGTAATTTTTACACGTTTTAACGAAGACATGTGGTGTTTCAAACTGGGAACTTCTTCGATTGATTCGCCTTCATCCACATTGATTTTATACATATACGCAGCATTTTTATAGGAATTTATCATTTCATCTTCAGTCGTATTATACAATATAAAGCAGAACTTAAAATTTTTTAATCATTATCAATTCCGTATAAAGATGTAAATCGTGCCTACAGTTGCCTTTGAAGAGAATTTGTTGCCTAATGCACTGCATCGTAAATAGTATTTTGTTGTTTCGGCTATTTTCGGGATTCCTTTTTCATCGCAAAATGTCTTTGCCTCTTCCATATACTCTTCCAGTCGTGACTTTGAACTTTTTGTGTCTGGTACCAAATTGTGGATCAATCCACAGTTACATCGGCACCCTGAACAGATTTAGTGAGGCGGTTGATCTACTAACAACAACAATATAAATTGTACTTCGATCTGTTCTGGCAAACCTTCAATATCTGTCCATTCATGTTCATTCTTCAATTTTATTAATACTCTATAAACTTACTTCAATTGTTACCTCAATGAATTCACTGCAGTTGCTATTGATGAACATCGTGTTGTGTCATGTTTTTTCAACATCAACTTAAGGACGTCCATGAGTGCAACCCATCTCGATGTGGAACCAGCGAAATAAATTAATAAATTTACCGGCTATACTATTAGGAGCATTTTAATACGATTAAGCTATTAAGTTTTGTAAATCTAGTGGATAAAGTTCCCAGTTTTAGATTATTTCTGACGGGATTTCGTCACCCTTTTAGTTTCTCATATACGAAGTATTTTGAGAAAGTACCTACTGTAATTGCGAAAAAATTCGATCTTGGGATTTTTATGGAAATATACGTTTTAGGTGTACCTGAGTCCGAAAAACTTGTTTTCGCAATGCCATCTGTCTGTCTGTGGGTCTGTCTCTGTCTGACTATTCGCGGCTCTAGAGCCTAAACGGTAAAGAGAAAATGAATGAAATTTTATCATACAGAATAGAATCCACGAATAAATGGTTGAAATTGCTCAATAATTAAGGCAGTTTATTCTAGGCAATTTTAACAACAATTTGATTTTCTCAAAAACGGCTCAAACGATTTTGATCAAATTCCGTACAGTTACTTGATTTGATGTCTGCAAAAATAGTACAAATTTCATATTTCTCAAAAAATTAATATAAGGCTAGTTTATTCTTGGGTAACTTTAATAACAATCGGATTTCCGAAAAAACGGCTAATACGATTTTCATCAAATTTCATATAGTTATTTAAGTTCATGCTTAAAATGATTCTACATAGTTCATATTTTTCAAAAGATAACTTAGCGACGCATTAACATGTGAGAAAGTTTATACAATGTATAGTGTACGATTTTTTCGATTTGACAGCAATAAAATCAATAAAGTCCTCCTCAATAATTACATTTTTATCGACGACTTGGATGAAAATTCTGCACGACTAATGTAATGCGAAAGGGCGTACACATTTTTGGGGAAGAGGATAAATAAAAGAAATTACATTCAGTGCGTAAAGAGTAGAAGCTGCCAATTAATTTTGCACACATTAACCTACGTCTTGGTATAGTCATGGTCCTTCAGCTGAACCTCAGGTTGGCCGTTGCGAAGAGATCGAAACTGTAACCACATTTTGTCAAGTGTATAATCGAAACTGTTGCCACATTTTGTCAAGTGTATAATAAGACTTTCATTTGGCGCCCCCTTACGAAGCTACGCCCTGGGCACCTGCCCCGGTTACCCCGCCCTCACTACGGCTCTGTATACGATATATATATATTTAATTTTCGCAGCAAATTCTGTATTCCTTTGAGCCGGAGCGAATAATTCAATAATCCTTGGTAAACACCACAATGGTGGCAATGGAAGGCTTTGGAAGTGCTTAACGGTAATTTATTCCATTTCCTCCAAACAGTCATAGGCAGGATTTGTGAATCGGTTTTCTAAAGAGGTTTACAAATTTGAAAAAAATAATTTATCTTTTTAAGTTTTTGAACTAAAGATCTAGTTGGATATTCAGTCCATCCACTTGGATGCCGGCGTAATTCCTCTCAAAAATTCACCTTCCACTAATAATATGGTGTTCCAAAATACAGAATATTTTTTTAAAACTTTTAAATGCTCAGTTACGAAGTTTTGCTTTTCGGATTCGGTGCTTCGATAAAATACCTAAGTTTATACAAATGAATTTAAGTGAGTTTTTCAGAAAACGTCACGAACCCGCATTATTTAATGTGGTGAAGAGCCGTCCATGATCTCAGTGTAACATTTTTTTAAATCAATTCAATAATGCTAGCTACTTTTACTCAAATAATAGCAAAATTTATTGTGATGTTCCAACAACATTTCTACTGAAAATTATTGCGTTCTATCAGCTGTAATAACGTAACAATTATAATATCTCGACTGTTACCATGTTATAGATACTCCTTTTGGAGAAAACATTATCCCTTTTAATATATGTATACAGCCGTTGTATTTATTTTTCGTGATTGATTTTTAACTAACAATAAGAAAATTTTGCATAAGCTGTGTAAATTACTAATGATATTAACTTTTAAATATAAACGTGCTAATTGGACATTTTACTCGTAGGCTTTATCGCATTCCGCAACCTGTATAAACTTCAATATACAAACATCGCCCACGTTTAATTAAACGCAAAAAGTTTCGTATACGAAAAATAAATATAAATCCGAATGAAATAAAACAACGCCTGAATCTGAGAGGCTCAAAAAATATATAAATAGGTTCCGTTTGCAGATCTACGATTTTATTTTTATTTTTTTTTTGACCGCACGAAATTGAAAAAAAAATCCGAGGGAAAAATAAAAACATTTTTTTCTCCGGTTAATTCTTCCGCGCAACCGTTTTCAAACGGCTGGACGCATCCGAGCGTGCGCTTCTCACGAGATTATTTATGTATTCACCGGGTCCAAGACGAAACATGTTGGCAGTTTAAATTACTACTTTGAATTGCACAAAAGGATTCGAAAATGATTACATCGCATTACGAAAGGGTTCCCCCGTCGTGAAAGGCAAGGAAAAAGGTAGAAAGAGACGGTGAAAAAAATATAGAGAAGGAAAAAGGTATTAGGATGAAGAGGCTTAAGTGCTCCCTTTTTTTTTAAGAGAGAAAAACAATTTCCACCACGTCCCCACAAAGGGGAAACCATCATCGCAAAATAGAGAGAGAGAGACACACACACACTCACAGTGGAAGAGGGACCTTTGAGGTAATTCAAGAGGAAGAAGGATTTGCTGGACGTGTAGAGAAATGGGAAAGCAGGAGTAGAGAGGATATAGTAAGTGGAGAAAGGAGGAGGAGAAGAGTGTGAGAAGACGAGAGAGGAAGGAAGAGGGGGGAAGGAGAGATTGGTAAGGAAGATAAGGGAAGGAGAGAGAGAGAGAGAGAGTGGGAGAAATGAAGTGAAGGGAAAGACTTAGGGAAGGACTGAGAGGACAGGAGAAATGAAAAGGATGAGAGCAACAAATGGAGAGGCATAGCGTCGAATTGGGCGAATCAAAACAAGTGAACGAATCGAATGGGCCAGATTAAGATTTTTTTTCCTCGCTATAATCTAAAATCTCTGCGCGCATGAACTCGTTCACTGAGAAAGGACTAATTAAATGTTGGAGGTAAGTCACTATGTTGAGATAAGCCAAAATCGTTTATTTTAACACGACTGGTGGAGACTAAACTGATGGCATTATCGACCTTAATCCGGTAAGCTCTTTAAACCCGCAAAATCCGGTTCGACGTAAAAGTTTACTGACTTTTCCACCCTTCACCTGCATAGTTGTCCTTACAGGTGTGCGTATCCTGACTTTTCTTTATTCAACCCTCAATAACTGAGCCATCCGTTTACCTTTTATTTAACAGGTGAATATAACACATATATACCGCGGACTGTGATATCCAACAAAATGAGAGTTTTGAGGAGCGAAATAGGTGATCAGAAATTTATTGACTAGTGGGGGTTAATTCAGGCATATCAGTCTGGCGGCCCTTTCACTGTCTTACTGCGGCCCGAATGCTAATTTTTCTCTCAACTAAATAGATCGAGGTTTTATATAAATACTTTATTTTTGTGAAAATGACACAAGTTTTTTCTTAATTGTTGACATAAAATAGAACGCGGTTTCTAAAGCATTGCTATAACAGCAAAACGTGTAGGGTTTTCTAGTCTATTTTGACAATTCTAGCTCTCATTAAACTACCGTGATCCTAATGCGACTCTTCTATAACATTCACCGCTTCAATGCAGCCCTGAAGTTTCTTAGAGTTTGACATGTCTGGGTTAATTGAATGGAGAGGAGTGTGAAAAAAGTCAACAGTGCAGGAAATACATGAGCTGGACAGTTATTGAAGTGGTGTGAAGGGCCGCGGTGGCTGTCTTTAACGAATGAATGAAAGAGAGCAGAGAAGAAATGCTCAAGACCCTCGGTAGCAAAAGGGCGTCAGGAAGGCCATAAAGAGAAGAAGAATTTTTAAAAATGAATCCTTTTCGGAAGTTCAAATAGGTACTAGCGGCATCTGTGTGGGATTTAGGGTTTGGAAACAACAAAGGATCAAAATAAAAGTAAGGAAGAGAGAGAAGAGGAAGAAGGAGAGGATAAGAGAGGCGGAAATTCGGTTGAAGAGGAAAATGCAGTCGAGAGCTCTCAGACATCATGAAGAGACAAAGAGGACTCGAGAGAGAGGGGGGGGGGGGAGGAGATTAGTGCCAAATAAATTGAGAGGTAAAAATGGAATGTGGAGAAACAGTGGGAAAGATGGAGATAGAGGGGGGGGGTTGCTATAGAGATGAGAAGAGGGACAAACGAACGAGGTGGAGATAATATTATAAAGTAAAACCGGTGCGACATATATGACACAAACTTTTTCACATCCTCACTCTAATACTCTACGTGTTAATGGCACCGTTTACATTATTTTTTGTAAGGATATTTGTATATAGGAGCAGAATTCGATGCTTTATAAAATTCGCTGGGCGTTATTTAGCCATGTTTGAGAGACATTTAGCATAGTTATCACTGTCTGTGTTATCGGTTTCTATAACTAGATCAAGTTTATTTCAAATCCGTTTTTTATTATTATTAACGGTTTTTTAAAGACAAATCCGCTCATGCATTCTGTTTGTCCGTCTGTCTGACTGTGTCTCCTATAGGAAAGTAGATAAGAGTAATCTATCTCCTTGTGCAATTTTTTTCACACAACGAGGTCCGTCTCTGTCTGCAACGCGCGCTAACTCCTAAACGAAAGCTGATACAGCCTTCGTTTCTTCGTCAATAAATTCAGTATTGTTTCGTTGTGTTTTCTTCTGTTTGTCTACCAGTATGTCTCAAATTTGTTTTGGAAAAAAAACACCATTTACTGCATGCTTCAGCGGCATTTTCCTCGCTTGTTAATTAGTAAAGCAATATTTTGTGAAAGGCGACAATATTAAAACACCATCTGCTGATACAGC
This sequence comes from Uropetala carovei, assembly GCA_036926305.1. Classification (NCBI taxonomy): domain Eukaryota; kingdom Metazoa; phylum Arthropoda; class Insecta; order Odonata; family Petaluridae; genus Uropetala; species Uropetala carovei. The sequence continues at coordinate 6,480,007 of JAXCHB010000043.1, forward strand.
ATATGCTTCATTTAAACAAGGTGACACCACATACTGCAGGGGTCCCCAAACTTTTTATTGAAAGGGCCACATTAGGCTTTATGTACGACAGCGCGGGCGGGGGGGTGGGGGTGGGGGTGGTTACCAAGAAATTTCACTGTTGCGCATTATTTCGAGGGGGGAGGGGGGGGGGGAGGGGTTGGGTAAGGCTGGCGGGCCGGATTAAATCACTCCGCGAGCCGTAGTTTGGGGACCCCTGATATACTGTATGAATGCTAGATTCCTCCGAATTCCGTTCAACCGTTTAGCCCAAAGGTCGGCAAATCTACGGCACAGGGGGCCGCATGCGGTCCTACAACGCATTTTTATGCTGCCCACGAAGCCGTCACGATAAAACGAATCATTAAAATTTTACACAGGGACTTTTAATTCAAAATAATGATCATAAACCTATTCTGGGGAGCCTTTTGATGTCGATAAATTATTTGCCTCATTTGATACCACAGAACCTATTCAGAAATTTTAAAATCCGGCCCGCTGAAATACTTGCATCTTCGAAAGTGGCTCACCGATTGAGAACGCGGCCCGCCGACCTCTGGTTAAGCCTACTGAATCTCGTTTATAGATAGAATAATAGAAAATAAGTTATTCGGCCCACCAAAATTGTTGTGCCTTATAACACATTTTAAATAAGAATTTCTAAGGATTTATTTAAAATCAATGCGGTGCTATTTAATAAACTTTAAATCATATTACTTGGTTTTGATCGACTTTTCAACAATTTAGGCTAAATTCTGCGTCAAAATATCATGGATCCATCCTTTCCTTAGGCTTTTATTGAACGCTTAGTAAGCCGCGGCCCATGCTTTGAAAAATGCTGATGCGCGTACAAGTCATTGAATAAGAGAGCGATAAGTGAAAATTTCACTAAAGAGTTGCCGTGAAGAACTTGCGATTCAATTCAAATTCACGAGCAAGTTAATACTCGCAAAAACACATTGGCGGTGTGATTATTTTTTTAAATACCCATTAAACTCTCAATAGTATTTGAAATGGTCTCCCATTAGACTGCTTGAACCTCCCTTGCCTCCTTTATTTTATTTTCTTCTCTTTCGATTGTTATCTTAATTCACCCCTCTCCCGAGCTTTTAAACGCCCCTTAAAATCGTTAAAATTAATTGCGGCAAAAACTGGTTTCTTCTTTGAACCGATATGATTTATGGCTTCGAATCGATTCCGTAAATAATTTCCGCGAACAGCTTTGTCGATATATTTTTAACTGTTATCCTTTGTGAACGTTTTATAAATGAATTGAATCCACTCACGCCTGTAATTATTCTATTGGTAGACGTTTTGGATCGTTGATTAAAATCGCTTTTTCTCTCTTCGGAGCGGCTACAGTAACCAGAGAGAATAGGCGTTTCGAACTTTTTTGGCGTTGCTAGGTACGTGATTGCACTTAAACTCTATTTAAATACTCTCTGAAAATAGGTATTTCGAATGTTATGGTTTCTATGGTAACGTAATTGTACCTACTTCGGCTTAAATCCCCTCCGGAGGTGTTATTTTTATCATTCGCCCAATTACGGAATAAAATATGGAAAAAAACATGAACTCTTCTATGCATGATTTCAGATTGCAGACTCGACTATTCAACGATATGTGAATACTGATCGATAGGTTTTCGCGATAAAAATGCTTCAGATAAAATTACTGGATATTTTTTTCCTCGTTTTGAAGCGAAGGAAAGCGGCAATATTTTAAGTGCATCCCAAGCACGAAGTTTAAACGTTTTCATAAAATTTCGACTCTTATGACGTTCAGGATACGCAACAATAGATCACTGAATAATTAATAGTTTAGTAAACGAATCAAAATGTAAAGTAACAGATGTTTTCACACCAAATCACAACAGGTGGATTTATTTTCTGCGTAAAAAGAAGCAAAAACGGGATAATTGACTGAAATTCTGGGGAAAATCAGTAAAGGCCTTGGTAGCGGGGTGGTTTGCGTGTCTAGCTCCCAATGCTAGGTTTCTATGATAACGTAATTGCCGAGGGCATGGTCGTGTGTGTCTCCGTCAATGTTATTGTTGTTACGATATCCAGTGTAATTGGCCCTGTGCTGCTTCTGAATTCTTACTAATAAATAAATAATTAAACATTGTTTAAAGTTGCAGTATGAGCTCAAGCTAAAAAAATACTTGTATTATTTTACTGCAGCCCAATATAAAATTATCGTACAAATTTATTGAAATTGTTATTAAGGCAGTTTTTGAAAGAAAAGACTAAGGAAATCGAGGTGAAAAATGTCTGACCGAATTAAGGCAATTACGTAATAATAACTAACCGTAATATCCGTAAAAAAGTAGTACAGAAAGATGGCCAGAAAAAATGGCGTCAGAATCAATACGGCACTGAACAAATCGATATAGAATGTTAATTATTCGTCTCTATCTGTATGATACCTCTCAAAACAAAAAACAATCGACTCACTAGGTTGAAATGAGCTTGACAGAACTGTACCATATACAAAAAAATATATGTACCCTTCTCCTTCTCGAAACCGGTTATAGCATCGTCGTCGGTATCGTCAATGGCAACCATTATCTACCATTAGTTGCCTTACGTTCGAAGGCGCCCGGTGTCGTTGCCGAGGCATGTTTGTTCGCCCTAGTTACAATCATCGTAATTTCTGTAACGGTATGGAAGGTATATAAAAAAAACGGTTCTTTCAAATAATAATGATCAGTAAACTGGAAAATGTGCATCCGCTGCAGGTGAGATAATGATGAGAACGATGAGAAAAATCAAAAAGAGGGCAATTTTAGAAACAACTCCGGCGTAAATAGAAGGTATATCAATTTTCGGTGTTGTTTTTGTCTTTTCCAGAGAAGAATCTGCATCTAAATTCGTGAGATGCTTCGATAATATAGCCACAAATCAAATTTTGTTAGCCCTCCCGAAATCGAAAATTTCTGGTAATATGAATAATTTAGGGCATTCAACATTTTTGAAAGATTCCCGACGAAGAGAAAAGAAAGATTTTTTTCTCCAAAGGGCTTTCATAACGTAATTTTGTATCGTCCGTCGCCATGGATTTCCTAACCGTTTACAATGGATTATTACTCCAAATTGCCGCACCCTCAAAAGTAACTTTCTATCTTTCGTTTAGAGCTAGTTCATTTACGCCTTAAGCAATCACATTTATTTTATATGGTTTCAAAAATAAATTCCGATTAAAATCACACTATATTCTATTAAATTATCAACAATCATCAAAATATTACCTTATCCGCAAAACGATATGATGTAAGCGTAATAGATGTAGAAATTTTATCAGTTGAAATTGCCACAGAATGCAATTTTAGAGTAAATATTTTTTTTATTTTAGGCATCACAAGGAAGACGTTTACTAACATAGAAAACCATTATGGAGCTATGGGTCAAAATAAAAATGGGGCCTGATTTGATCAAGAAATTCACGTTTCCAAAAGGGGTTAGTTGGAAGACGGGACTTCCTAGTCCCTATCTCGCTCCTAAAAAACGACAATATCTAATCTAATGTAAATTTAGCTACTTAACCGAGCATTAAAAAGGGCAAACCCCCGTGAAAATCCAACTTTTTCGAGTAAGTATAGTCGTAAAAAAAACTTCTTCGTTTTAAAGCGCCAGTTCTATTAAAAAAGATAAATGCCTCATTATTGGTCGACGCCGGTCATTTATATGCAAATTAATTCTAAATTATATAAATAAACAGCGATTGGATTTTATTAGCGTCCTTCGATAAACGCAGCATTCAAAAAAAGTTTCTTTAAAGTGTCCCGCGAAAATAAATGTCTGCAAAGCCCGTCTTATATAGCCCAAATGACGTTAAAAAGCGTTCCTAAAGGTAAAATTGCGATCTTAAAGTATTTTTAAAAAAGTTAAATAAAAAGATATAATATGTAAAACATTTTAAAGCGTAATAATTGAAATAGGTAGCCATACTTTATGTCAATTTATTAATGATACGATCGAATCAATGTGATTTTTCTAAATCTTATAGGCTGTCTTTCAAAATCGATTAACGTATGAATTGGTTCGTGAGAATACTTCAGTCACAAGAGAACTTGCCTTTACTATCGCCTATTTTTTCAGTCCTGGTTAATCCTTATCCTGTTTTTTACATCCTCTTTGAGACTCCTTAACACTTTTAGTTACAGGCAACATTTTTATATTAAGATCTGTTGGTGTAATGTCAAGGTGGAACAACTTGAAATACGCTATAGAAAACGACAGGTGATTCATTGTCTGATTAAATCATCGATTGCTAAATCTCTCATTTCACAGAAACCGCAATTACCTTTACATATATAATTCTTAATCTTCTATCCAACCATCGACTTTTTAAAGAAATTACTTGTCGATATCAACGTACAGGCATAGGAGAATAAATATGAAATAAAGAAGACACCAAAATCTCTGACTTTATCTATAGTCAATTGTCGAAAATTTAAATATGCCACGGAAAGATATTTTGCTTTGCAACTAAGGTAAGTCAAGGTATTGTTTTTTCTCATATTTGCCTAACTGAAATCGTGATTGAAGATGGCCAGCACCGATCTCCTATTTACTCGCACAATCTACAAAGAAATGAGGGAAGAATTGCAGAGCAAATTACATAAGAAGCTTATTTTATCCTACTACTATCATTTGCGTGCGGCAGCATGTACTTTTTAGTGATTCTTTCATATAATTTTCCAGCAGCTGATCCTAGATGCACCAAATGTACAGCTAGAGACCCATTTATCCTGGAATTTCGCCATTTGTAACAAACGTCATTATTAAGTTATTTTGTACACAGAAAGACAGACAGACGGACGTGTGAATCGAATACGCACGTAGTAAGCGATATTTAGGGGAAAAAAGAGGGCCAATTATATTCTCGAACAAATTAACCTGGAAGCAGTGTGAAAAGGAATGTGTGTTTTAATCGATCTTTTCGCATATGTACTCTACACTGGAATAGAAAAAGAGAACTCGTAAGACTACCACGATTTCCATCGAGTTTAGGGAATAATACCGACATTGAAAGGAGAAGACGTATTTCGACGCACATCTCCAACTACACTTTCAACAGGAACAAAAACAGCCGAATTATTGGAAAATTTGCTTCTCTAAAACTCAAAAGGGAAAGAAGAATAGTGAAATAGGAGAAACCGGATCATTTTTTCAATGCGCATCGCATTCGGCGTTCCCCATTGTAGGTATAAAAAAAGACGTCTAAAAACACCAGTCCCTTTTGGATTGCGTACTGATTTAAATATGTCTTCCCAAAAGAAATCTCACCAAGAGAAAAGTTCATCCCATGCTCTACACGTAGTACTATGCAAATGTAGATCTTTAAAAAAAAATTTCTCCAAAAGTCGCGCATGTATTGCCTTGAAGTGACTCCCAGGCAAGGCTTTCTTGGAATCTAAACTAATGCAGAGACGTCGAAGTAGGGAATATTTAACATCGTTTTATTTTTTGCAGAGTTAAAAAATAAGAGAAACAAAAACGAAGCGTATCTTCGAGTAAATACTAACCTATTTTTTAAAAATACAATCTCATTGTGTGGAAACAAAGTTGCATGAAACACTGGGATGTTACCGCAGGATAAACGTTCGTTTACGCCGCCTCGAGGTGATTTCGCGGTGCGACGGAATATTTCATTAGCCTCTGCAGGCATAATTTTAAAAAATCGTTTTTTTCCTACGTCTGTCTTTTAGGGACAGAATATCGCTTTCTCAACTGCTACTCTCGAGGAATCGAAACACAGCATAACACTTGTATTTCCTTCACTACTTTTGTTGTTCTTATTGTACATAATAGGCTTTGGAAAACACAAAGTACAGTTTACTGATAACGAGTAAAATGAACACTCAAGCTTTACTTAGTTATATTCGTTGACGATAATGACCATGGAGACCATTTAACCACGTCAATTTTTTTCGATTCCAATAAATTTTGGAAGGTTAAGTTATAACAGATACACAATTAGAAAATATTAAAAGCATTTTCACGGAGATCCTGGATTGCTACATTTACGGTAAACTCAATCCCAGTTTTAAACTACGACGAACAACATATTTCCTCCATCCAAAGCCTCCTTACTTAATTTCTAATTGATGTCTGCTTAATTTCATCCAATTTCAAAAATCCCTTCACCCTTACTACCTTATTTCTTCTTCCCTAGCACTTAAACATCTACACATTCCTTCAACAATATTAACGAATGAACCAGTAATTATTTTTATAAGTATTTATACCCAAAAACTGTTATACAACCAGTTGAGACGATGCATCGTTATCATAAAGTGGCTTCGTAACTATTTTTCTGTGGAAATAAACATAAAGCTTTAATTCTTTTCGTGTATATGTTCTATTAGCCGCGTTTGTTAATTTCTGTTATTTGAATTCCACAAAATATCGGCCTCTTTATTGAATTACAATCACCTCTTCTTGCCGAAGAATCCACGTCTCACATAAATTCAATACTGCACTCCACATAAGAAAAGAATTAAGTGCCATTTTGAGGTTAAACTACGCCTAAAAAATTATTTTAGCGAGTTTTTTTAATGCGCTTATAGTATCACTTTCGCATCTCTTTGTTGGTCTGTCTGCGCCCTTGCTTAAATTGAAATTGTGACAAAACCGTAAATGACACAGAGCTGAAACATAGAATTTAGATTTCTGTATTGCTGTCATTTGCTTTTCTTTAGATTTCAGTTTTGGAGTAGATACAGAGTGGGACAAGGATCCGTTTAAAGAATTAATTTATAATATATTAGATCGTACGTATAAAAGATTGAAAGCTAGAATTTTGAGCGCACATTTTCATATCGATGCCACTTGTCCTTAATTAATAAACCACATTAAAAATGCTTCATTTAAACGCGCTAATTTCATCCATTTCAATAGATAACACTATTCGTTTTCATTATGCCCGCATATATGCTTCAGAAAACATTTGCGTAAATCTTGTTGGCATAGTATCGAAAAATAAAGCACTGTGACATGTTCTTCTCTACAGACGAAAAGTATTTCCTTTCCAGCGCAGTAATCGACTAAAAATCGGAGTAACGGATGATTTCATTAGTGAAAAATGCAAAATATTCTACGGTGGCGCCATCTGCATATCTCAAGATACAAGTTGACACATTTCACACGATGAAATTTCCAGGAGATTGAACGGGACAAAGATTTCCACTATAAATTAAAGCGTAAGGAATAAAGAGGATAATGCTGTTGGGATATCAATGGCGAGGCGGAGGGTTGAAAAAAGAAATGGAAGCGGATCGAGGAAGTAGCGAGAGAGAGAGAGAGAGAGAGAGGGAAGACAGATACTTTTATCTCCACTTTGGAGCGAACCCATCTGTCCATATCTCTCCTATCAACGCCGTCACTCCTTCTCTCTCACGTGCTTTCTATTTCTCTAGCTGTTCGACGCGATACGCAGAAAAAGGGGTATCGGTCTCACGATAATGAGGCGCGGAACTCCCCGAGGAGAACCAGTCTTCGGAGAAGCAGGTTAGCGGCGTATGGATGTTAAGGGCGAAGAATAAAAAAAAACAACAACACGCTATCACGCGAGAGAGAGAGAGAAAAGGAGAGATATATATTTTTGAGCGTGAAAAATGGTAGCAAAAAAAATTCACCTCGTCCAATTAAAGGCGCTTTCACGAGGTTCTTAAATGCAGTCCAAAAAAGGAAGTCGGCGGGAGAAAGCAAAGAGAGAGACGGAAGATGGAAAGAAGAAAAATGGGGAGAGATAACAAGGAGTGATGGAGTACGTTGAGGAAATGAGGGAGGATGAAGAGGGGAAGATATAAAGGAGAAGAGAGGAAATAGGAAGAAGAGACGAAGAGAGAGATAAAAAGAGAGATGAAGGAAAAAGAGAAAGGGAGACGTATGGAGAGATGGAGGGGAGGGGGGAAGGGAGAGAGAGATAGGAGGGACAGAGAGAGGATGGCAGAGTTGGACAGAGAGAAAGAAAGAGAGGGAGGGAGAGAGGGAGGGAGGGAGAGAGAGAGGGAGGGAGAGAGAGAGGGAGGGAGGGCGAGAGAGAGGGAGGGAGGGAGGGAGGGAGAGAGATGGAGGGAGGGAGAGAGATAGAGGGAGGGAGAGAGATGGAGGGAGGGAGAGAGATGGAGGGAGGGAGAGAGATGGAGGGAGGGAGAGAGAGGGAGAGAGGAAGGGAGAGAGAGAAAGAGGGGCAGACATTTGGGCGAGGTTGCGGCATGTTAGGCCCCTCTTACACCTAAACTCAATTGTCAAACATATTAAAATTTTCCATTAAAAAATGTTATCACACATTTAAAGATTACGTGAAACTGTGAAAGAGTTAACGTAAAAAAAGTAAACAAATATTTACAGCTTGAATATAAAGTTTAAAAGAGACAAAAAGGATGTAGTGAAATTTAGCCGGGAAAAGATCTTACGGTATTTAGTAAGAAGTCACCAGCAGGAAAACACAAGAAGGAGGGGTGCGTGAAAACCATGCGCTAACCTACAATAGTAGAGCTAAGGAAAGTTATCGTGTAATTACATGTACATACACGTACAAAAGTGCATATAGTCAAGTTGAATAATACTAGATGAAAGTCTGTGTAACAATACATAAAAGAGAAACAAGGAACAAAAGAATAGGACATGAGAGAGAGGGAGAAGAGAGAGAGAGGAAGGAGAGAGAGGAGATGAAAGTAATAAAAGAGAATAGGAAGGGAGAAATGTAAAATGGGTGGATGAAAGAGGGAAGAAAAGGGATAGAAAACGAAGGTAATGAAAAAGACAGAAGCGATAGAAGACGTAAGTTAGAAAAAGGAAGAGATAAGGTGGTAAATAATACAGGCAGGGAGAGATAGAGAAAGCCTGTAAAAATAAATACGTATACACCAACGAAGAGAGAGGGATAGGGAGAGAATCGCGAAGAGAGAAAGAGAGAGAACCTAAAGCAAAAAAAATAAAGAGCGGACGGGGGAGAGAAAGAGATTTGATTTAAGGAAGAGAAAGAGATAAGGTAGAAAGAGAGAGAACTCAAAAGGTGAGCCGCCTCATTACCATGTGATTAACTGTATTGGCCTGCCTCGAACACACATGCACACGATCACGGACCAAAAAACCAAACAGATATAATAAACGCACTTCAATAACGACTGTATCCGGGGAGAGAGGAAAAAACAGCCCTATCTTTTTTTGTTGCCATGGCAGTGGGAAAAGAAGACAAATTTATCGATCGGAAGAATCCGGCGAAGGGACAAAAGAATGTCGCGATAGACAACTTAAAAGTGGCTAAAGAGGGGCAAGATGGGAGAGACCGATCTGGACGGTCGACCGAGGATGCCCGGATTCTTTTCGATAACGGCAGGGAGGAACCCGAAAATCGTTTAAAATAAATATGCAAATTCCGGTCCACTTAAAGGTTTTGTTGGTCGCTGCCGAACTGGATCTTATACGAGATGAATGGTCGAAAATGGAGCGGGGATGTTATATTTCTTTGAGTTCGCTCCCCGTTTATCCAGCGAGCTTAAAATCAACGCTGTATTTATAGCGATGGTGTATTTTCTTTTGGCGAGGGCAGCAGTCTACCTTTGGATTAATAGATGAAGAAAATATACCGGAATACACACACTCACCTGAAACAACTTTAACATAAACATTCATCAAAGCATTATGCGATTAATCTTACATTGAAGAATTTTTGTGTTGCTAAGCATCGAAACAAGCTTTTACATAAGTATACATTAATAAATTAGGCAAGTAATCCTACATTGAAGAATATTCGTGATGCTAAGCATTGAAACAAACTTTTACATAAATATTCATCAATAAATTATGCGATTAATCCTACATTGAAGCATTTTTGCGTTGCTAAGCAACCTGGAATGTTGCTAACCTGTGATATATACGAATAAAATGTCTTCAATAACCATTACGACGATAAAGGATCCTATAATACCTACCCACTTTAAATAATAACCATTTGTAAATTTCAGAATGATTCGTTTGGAGGTTTTTCAGAATGATTGTATGTATTTGTGTGCAATGCCAGTCAGATTATAAAGCACCAATTAAATTCCTTTCAAAGATTTTAAGGAGGCACCTTATTACCGCTATCGCCCTTTGAAATGAATATCCAAAGAGAAAGGGGATCTACAGCTTCAAATTACGCTTGGAATGAGGCGCGTATCGTATTTTATTCGCTCAAACGACACCCAGGTCAAACACGAAAATTGTAGTGGCGTTGGCTAAACATTACCTTGGATCGTACCTTTAATTTAAGGATTCTTTGAAAATATATCCTAGAATGTTTATCTTCCCACTAAATAGGTGGCGTCTCAAAGCTTCCTTTTTAATCTTCTTGCGTTCTTTTATTCCGTGGTGGTCGAAACTTAGGGAAAGAAACAGGTCTCCTTCACTCTGCTGAATCATTTCCTTAAAATAAAATGGGTTGTAGTTTATAAACAGGTATTGCTCTTAAGATAAAAAGCTTTTAACATTTCACCATAGGATTATGGGGCATTATTTTTCTCTAAATTTCCTGACATACCGATCTCAGTCACAGGCCAATCCTTTCGAATAGCGTAATCACTTGTGTCCTAGTGAACAAGTTCCGTCAGCTGCTTCGTACGCAATCAAAAGATGTTGCCTGACTCGAGGCCAGCAGATTTAGGAAGGGAAATAATCCGCCTTTACGAACTAAATTCAAGCAGCAACTGGTCGGAAACTGGTTCTGGTTTACACCTAGGCCAGGGATGTCCTTCACTAAAAGTAGCTGTCAATAGTTTTAATCCTTTCTTCAATTTTTTTAAATTCCTTAATAGTTAAAGACGTTCGTGTTAACGTTCGCGGGATCATTCAGTATTTTTTCTAATTTGGTTTACTATCATTATTACTGTGACAAGTTGATCCGCCCGTTCCAGCATCAACCTCATGCCACGTAAAGCTTGGCTAAGCTGTATCCTGGGTGATTGATTGGTTTCAGACTTGCAACATCCTCATTCGTGGTTACGCAAAATTCGTTTTTCACCGCAGTGAATTTTTTGTAAAACTTAAATAAAGGTTCAACACATATTTCGAAAGATAGCTGGGAAGAGCACTTATTCGAAGATATTATGAATGGTGCAATTATTGAAATAATATTTACAAATGAAAATATCACTGTTAAAGAAGGTAAAAAACGTATGCTAATTTTCATGTAATTTACAATGTATTCGTGTTCTCACAGAAATAAAAAAGTTTCAATATATATCTATAGATGGCAGCAATTCGTGAAATGATCTTGAAAAATGAAAATATCACTGATAAAGAAATGCTAATATTTTACGTAATTTACAATCGATTCACGTTCTCACAGAAATAAAACTTACACTTCACTCATTCGTCTACCTCATAATACGATATTGTCCTAGATATTTTGAACCTGTTTTTAATATTCAAACAAAAATAGCACAAATTTGGAAACATTAAATCGAAAAGAGGAAAAGAATACTCCTAGAATCGCAACCTTGCTGCTACTTTTTCATAACACTTTAGGACGTTAGGACTAAAAAAAATATTCGACGAAACGGATGAGATGGGATTGTGAATCTTTAGCCTTTAAAGAATTTACTCCATAATTAACACACTCTCACACTCACTCGCCTAACTTCTTATGAATTAGCGAGTCTGGTACTAAGCGGAATTCTACGGCGCGCGTGCTTTCGGCCCTTGTTGCGGAATGCTTCAATCGCTCCCCTCCTCCTCACTCCCCCCCTCTCCTCCCCCCAGCAGGAAACACGCGATTTCTCGAAAGGATTTTAATCCCATTATAATGCAGCGGTCAGAATAGTAGTAAGTCCATCCACACCCTATATTCGCATCCCTTCGGGGGTAATGTTTCTCAAAGACGCTTAAGGGGCTGAAATACAACGGCACGCAAGTGTCATTCTTTTATTCTCTCATTATCCACGGCTTTTCATCGAATCATGAGAGGTCATTTCGAAGAGTACGAGAAGAACGAGAAACAGAAAAAGCAATCGTAAAAAAAACGAAATGAAAGGGTGATGTTCGAAAGCTTGTGAGCTATCCAGGCGTTTGGACACCTTTCCATTGAGCGGAACACATTTTTTCCTCGTTCTTACATATATACATACTCACAGATGTCATATATATATATATATATATATATATATATCTCCTCAGGAAATGAGGAAGTACTACGAAGAATAGGAGAGAAGCGAACGATTATACAGACTATCAGAAAGAGGAAGGCGAACTGGATTGGGCATTACCTGAGGAGACAGTGCATGATTAAAGAAGTGCTAGAAGGAAAACTGGATGGAAAAAGAGAAAGAGGTAGGAAAAGGTTTCAGCTGGTAGACGACTTGAAAGGGAAAGAGAGCTATCAAGTCATGAAGAAAACTGCGGAAAATAGGAGTATATGGAGAACCAAATTTAACCTAGAATAATCACGGACCTGTCAATGGACAGACTACCTATGATGATATATATCCGAAAGTTTGTCTTATTATGCAGGCCCAAGGTTCTTACATCTTAACTTACTAAATGGTCAAGGTTTGGTCAACCTATAGCGCTATAATACTATAGGAGATTAACATTTTTCAGTAAGATAACACGTAAAAATCGATTGCTTTTGGCGTGCTGGTTTTATTCTTTTGCAAATTTAAATTACATAAAATGAAGATACGAACTAGGGACAAAAACATGTATTAAGCTAAAATCAAAGGAAGAAGACTTTACTTGGTGGAACTCCATCATAAATAAAATGATAAACATTACTTGGTGAAAGTTCCACTTTATTTATCTATTCATCATGACTAGATATCAGTCGAAACCGGTCGTTTCTCTTTTAATAAAGTGGAACTTTTACCAGGTAATCTTTCTCATTTTACTTAATATGTATTAAGCTGATAGAATCGTCCATCTTATATTTTTATAAGAAATATTTCGAATATAAGCCGATTTAGCGAGAAATTTGGTTTTAATTCATGAAAAAGGGTTTTTTTTATAGGTATGTAACAATGCAAATGCCAAATAACATGCCAAAGAGATCAATGCTTTTAAATGGGAACTAATCTCGCATGCTATACCGAGAAACGCCGGGTAATTTTTCTAGTATGTATATAGGTATATGTGTACACACACACACACACACACACACACACACATATATATATATATATATATATATATATATATATATATATATATATATATATATATATATAAGGGCGTGAGTTGGCTAGTGTGTGATTTATTGTGTCTTACAGCGTAGAGAAGGCATCGGAGAAAGAGAGAGAGTTCATTGGACCTCCCTCTGGCGCAAACCAGATCACGGATAAGATCTATCAGAACGGGAATCCAATGGATTGGAGCAAAGAGGAAAACAGCGAAGAGAAATGCCATAGAGAAACCTTTTCTGAGAGAGGAAGGACGGTTGGTTCTTTAAGTTGAACCCTAGCTTTTCCCTTCATCAACCTTTCAATGATCGCATTATCTCTAATAAATGTTCCTTATTTTCCCCCCTTGCGTTTCGTACAAGTGGCTAATGATGTTGCGATATCATTAAAAGACATCGTTTTCAAATTTATGACGAATGTTTTCTACTACGATTGAAGATTGTTTCTTTAACATCACATGTTACATTTTCGGAATTTTGCTGATTAAGTACGGACTTTTAAATGTAATTTAAATCTTCCCAAGAAATAAATCAGAAAATGTACAGCGTAACAAAAATGGGCGCGTTTTGTGTAATGAAGTATTAGAAAGAAATGATATACCTGTACGTAAGAAAAATGGTGTTTTAAAGTTCTTTTCTTCATCATAAATAATCCATTTTATTCATATTTAGAAATATTGCATGCACACGTAAGGAAATTAAACGTTTGTTTGTGAGATTGTTTATGTTAGCAACAATGAAGAAGTAACAATGCAAGAAATTTTCTAAGTTCAACTCGATTTAAGACTTTCTTGTTCGATTTTATGAATAACGGCTACTCCTACGATAAAATGTATAGGAAAAGAAATACTCTAATTTATTCGGTCTACAAGTTTTATTTGAAAAATATTTTTATATGAGCACTACTTTACGAGATATGACGGAAAGTTTATTTTTTATCACCAGTAAAGTGGTGCCCCTGACTGACTTACATTATTCATTTTTTGCGATTTTCTTATTATCTTGGATTGTAAGTCCTTAATATCAAATTTCATGAAAATCCGTTAAGTAGAAGACAAGAACGAACATGCGGACGGACGGACAGACCGACGACAATAGGCGCTCACGCTGGAAGCGAAACGAGCCTAAAAATTGGAGCTTCATTTGCTAGCCCAATATGAAAAAAATTTCGTTTTACTTATCGAAGTGTATTTAGAATTTAAACTTTGAATTATTTATGTGTTTGATAATAAAATTCTATGACATAACAATTAATTTTAAAAATTTTAGCTTTCTATCTAATACCATTTTCTCAGAAGATTTGGAACGCACCCCTTGCCGCCCAGAATTTTTTTAAAAACATTTTCTTCTTCAGTGTTATTCATGGAATTAAATATCACACAAATAGTGTAAAATTTAAACTTTCTATTTATAGCCGTTTGCTAGAAAATATATATTGAAACTCTTGAAGGCACCCCCTGCCAACCAATTTACCCAAAAATAATCACTGGCAGCATAATAAATGGCATTATATATCTCCTATCTCTTACCGTTTACTTGCTATTATAATTTAAACTGACTAGACGGAGAGTCATAGCAAAAACACAAGCGCGTTTATAAAGTTTAAAAACGTAAAAAAAATCGCCTGGATGAGCATAAATATGCATTATTACGCTGATCAATAACAGTATTTTTATTTTATTCATCCGAACTATGATTCAGAGTAGGTTACTAAAATACCAAATTTCATACACACACTCGCAGGAATGGACACGCATATATACGATGTACACATTCAAAGGTAAGAAAAAGAGTAGTCACCATTGTTTTCGTCATTTCTCATGATTCATGAAATTAAAATGACATGATTATTATAATTATGATAATGGCGACGTGTCTTGTGAGATTTAACGTGCCTTCTCAATGAACGTGTGGAATCGTAGGCAGAAAGTATAAAATCGTAAATAAGTCCGCAGATAAACGCCCTTCACAAATCCGCACACGGTTAGTATAATTATATAGTCTGTTCCTCCGATTCAGACGGTATTTTTTTTTTTTTTTTGGGGGTCGAAAGTCTTACAGAAGAAATACAACGATCGTTCTTACACTTCGATCGAGATAGAAACCAACCTTGCACGTTCGAATTTACAGGTGTTTCAAACTTACAATTAAAGACCTCCGGACTTTGGCAAGTCGATCGCGATAGGATGTGTAATGAAGATATCTTGCTGTGCAACTCTGAATGTGCCTCAAGATGCAATTAAAAACTCTCGTCGAGAAAAGGTATTCCGATCCTCATAACGGCTCATGAATGACACCAAAAGGTATGCCGAATTAAAACTGTGTTGTCAAACGATCAAGTCAGGGTAAAATAAACTAACGGCGATAGTGATTGAATAAATGTCTATGCAGTAGATGGAGAGGGCAAAAAAAAATAAAGTAAAACGATTATTTGTCGTTTCCGATTACAACCTCAACACATTTTTTCAAAATATTTTCTGCAGAAGCTGCAATTTTTTAATCAGAAAACAGAAAAATAAAATTTACGTGTAAATTTGAATGAAAACACCTTTCAAACGCAATGAAAAGTGAAAAATAATAAAGATAAAATTCACAAAATCGAATGTCCCAGAACAGCACCCCGTAACTAGATATTTTAGCGGCCGGGGAAAACTAACTTTCAAGAAAATATTTTTTCTAGTTTATTTAGTTATTATTTGGATTTTTTGCGCTCCTTGCTAATTGTAAGGTGCGCCCGGGGCGGATGCTCCGCTTGTCCCGCCCTAGTTACGGCACTGTCCCAGAGAGTAAAAATAGTTTTGGGCACAAAATCTGTATTGCGTGATGTTTACGAAATAAAACGCAAATATTCCTTTGCCCTTTCCTTTTAATTTATGGGACACTCAATTTTGTGAATTTTATCGTTTTCACTTTTTAGCGCATAGAAAGGTGGTTTCCTCAAGAAAATGTAATAAAAATTGTATTTCCTATGCGAAATTACGTAGTCGCTTAAAGGAATGAGAAATTAACCAAGGAAATATATATATATATATATATATATATATATATATATATGTATGTATGTATGTATATATTAAACTTGAAGTTAATACCTAATATGGAAATTTTCTGTCGATGGCTAAAATGACAGAGAAGGGATTGCGTAAATCGTAACAGCAAAAGAACTATAGAAGGCCGCATTGCATACTCTAGTCACCGGCATCGCCTCATTTGGTCGAAATGACCGTGGATTACATCGGAAGCATTTTGTCCCGTCCAATTCCCGAATCAAAATCTCATCTAATCTCAAGAAAAGTATCTCTCAGAGCTCCTTTTAAAATGTCGACACCCACATTCATCCACTGACCCAGCATCAAAGCGGAAACTTCCTTTACTTCCTTTTTATCCGGCATAAACAACTCTCTGAAATTTATTCCAGATTCCTCGCATTTGCATAGGCTGGACTTCTTGGCTGTGACCTTTCGCAAGCGGTTGTCAATGGCCAAAAGGGGCTACTTCCCCCGTTTTTATCCGTTCCTTCCTACGTCCTAGTTTATTCCATTCCATTCCTACCTCTCCGCGTTCAACCTTATCCTTCTTTTTCACCGTGATTTCAAATCGCACTATTTCTTCACCCACTTTTGTTTTCAAACATTTCCCTGTCCTCCCATACCTTCTTCTTCATCCCTTCAACTCCTTTCCCTTCTTTATTCATCCAAAACTCTACCCGCTGTCCTCTTCCTTCACCGCTAAACATCCTCTCATCTCTCACACTAACCCTCTTTTCATTTCATACTTTTGTCAGTCTCTTTTCAGTTTTTCATCTTTTCTTTCTTTAATCCCATCTTTACTTGCGTCTCTTAATGATGTCTCTTTCGCTTCACTTTCTTCCTTTCCCGTTGATTATTTTCTTTAATCCAATGTTTATTTGCGACTCTTAATATTCTCTATCTCTCTTTCACTTCACTTTCTTTCTTTTCGGTCCATTGCTATTATTATCGTTCTTTTATTTTTTGTTGTCTCGATCTGTTATTTTTTTTCGTTATTCATTTTTTACCTCAAATTGTATCGACGTCTCTTTCTCCCTCCTCGCTTCCTAAAGCCAAAAGTTTAAGTCCTAGGTTTATTTTATTTATTTCTCCTACCTCTACCCTCTCTCTCTCTTTAAATATATTTATACTAGTGTAATGCCCGTTGAAATATCAATGGAAGAATTATAGATAGATAGATAGATTATTATTATTTTCATTTAAAATAATTAATATCACATTTTTACATATGAAATATTTTGCCATACAACATTTCTAGTGAATATTCTGTTGTTGACGGGCTATCTTTAGTTAAACTTAAAACAGTTGCCTCTCTTTCCCTCCCTCTCCCTCCCTCTCACTCCCTCTCTCTCCCTCCCCCATCTTACCCTCTCTCCCTCCCCCCATCTTACCCTCTCTCCCTCCCTCCCCCTCCTCATTTCTCCCCCTCCCCC
Organism: Uropetala carovei; assembly: GCA_036926305.1. NCBI lineage: Eukaryota > Metazoa > Arthropoda > Insecta > Odonata > Petaluridae > Uropetala > Uropetala carovei. Next base: position 6,497,651 of record JAXCHB010000043.1, read on the forward strand.
CTCTACTTCCCTCTCTCCCCCTCCATTTCGCTTCCCCCTCTACCGCTCTCTCCCCCCCTCTCTCTCGTATTAAAAGCATTCAAAGCACGTTTATACCCATAAGGATTGAATTAACAATATGATATAGAGGTCTAACAATGGAATCGGTAGGCAACGCAACATCCCCTTAAAATGGCAAGATTTCCTCAAATTGTGTGAATTAAACGTTTACACTGAGAAATTTCGAACTGTAGGCGGAAAAAGATGAACGGAATAAGAAACTTTATAGTGTTTTCTTCAAAATGGTTTATATCCGAATATTGTAGGTCAATTCTTTCTAATTTTAATCTAAAAAAGAATGAAAGCATGCACGTCGAAATGTCCCTTTTTACCTGTTACCTTATAGGAAATAGAAAATGTCTCCAGAAATCGAACCCGGGTCTTTGATCTCAAGTTTAATACGTTAAAACGTAATTTTATTATATCATAATGCTATCCTGAAAATCACATCAAATTCGGTTCATTAATTTGGGAGATATTAAGCTTCAGCCTTTGCTGACAGACACGAGGACATTGCCTTTTATTATAGTAGATACATATATATATATAAATATATATGTATATACATACATATATATATATATCTTACACCCATTTCCTATTGATCTTTCCCTCTCGACCGCTATTCTCTTTGACCCTAAATTTCCTCGTTTCTCCTTCACGTACTATATATCTATATATTCTATCCTTAACCACCCATTTCGTCTCTTAGCCTTCCTAATGTCACCTTATTTCCTCTGAATTCTTTACAGCGAAGCCTATTTCTCAGGCGTGTTTCTCTTTCTCTCCTCTTTTTTTCTCTAAAAACGTTTTGGTCTCGGGAAATGAAAAAATAATTAATTTAAGGCTTTTTTGAAAAGGACTTGTGATTGGATATGTTTTTAGCATCGCCATGCGTATATTGTTATGGCAACCTAATCATCATTCGCGTCGCTATACCTAGGATGAAATTTATAGTTCGTGAGTAGAAATAAAGTCATTTTCGTTATCACCGGGATATTCTCGGTTAGCGAAGATAAGGTCCAAAGGTCTGAATATAAGATGATACTTTAAAATGGGTTTCCGATAGTATAGTATATTTCATAACATGATGTTAAAATTACTACGCTACATTATTGCATTAATCACCAAGAAAAGTATAACCGAGCATGCTCGAAAGTCAAGTGACCATCGATTCTGCCCTTATTAGTTGTCATCTTTGCGTGTTGTGTATTATTACTACTTCTGATTGGACAAAATTATTAATTTTGTACATTTCTTCATTTTTGTAGGAATTCATCCGCAACACATTCAACGCAATGTACTACAATGCAGACAGACAATGCCTTAAGAACCCTCAATCCGTAAAACCCTTCAGAGACTGATAATATATAAATAATGACTAAAAGGTAACCATCCTAAAGGTCAATACAGGTATACCTCGCAATACGCTCGGGTTGTGTTCCTAAAAACTAGAGCGTATCGCGAATCAGCGTATTGCGAAACGAATTTATACATAAGAATAATGCTATGAAAAAGAGATGCGTCCCTAGAAAGATAAAAATCAAGGGTATTAAAAAACGCATGCACAATGAAACCTCAATTATTCATATAAATTAAAACAGGTTAAAAACAATATTTACGCATCAGGTTTTAAAGAAAGATTTGACAAAATATCCGACAAAACCGTGCGATTTTGTTAAGTATTAATAACACATTACATGCCGTATTCAACCAAGTTAAAACAATAACTATGGGAAAAGTTATAGCTTCATTTAACATTAATGTTCATGCAAGCATTCAGTCCAATTTCATACATATATTTACAAAATGTCCGGAAAATTTATACAAACGATAGAAACCGTTTCACTTTCAGCTAACAGAAAACAAAAATCTGTGAACTTTTTAAAAATAAAATGCTTAAAAATTCACGACAGGGTTATTCCTCTTGTGTTTTACTTATTAGGAAAATTGCTATTAATTAAGGCACACTATTTATCTCGCAATGCCTGTGGGGGGGGCCGGGACGGAAAATTCAAATTATTTTCAGAACGTCAATCTTCCACTTAGTCTATTTCTTGGATATCCCGAGCAGGGATAGTCTGGTGTTTACTACAAAAAGAACAAATTCGTAACAGACATAACAGTGAGTTATAAAAAGCAGTCATATAAAAGGAGACTCAATGTGTGTGAATGAAGAACAACAAATCACGCAAAACTGCGTACGAGCCAAAAAGAGAGACAGAGAGATTTAACAAATAAATGTTCTTATTCAATATGAGATGATTTCTAATAATGACAATTATGAGTCACGGTCAAAATTTAAGTCTTGATTGGGAACAGGGTTGTCTGGGATATCTCTAGATTGTTTCCTTTGCTTATTTCTTATTTTTAAAGAGCGTCCGAATCAAGCGAGCGGAACGAGAGGTTGAGTCATAAAACGTAAAACCGAAAAAGGCGTATCGCGAAACAGCGTATCGCGAGGTATACCTGTACATTAAAACTATGTTTTTCTGTCCGCTTACTCCTTCCACATTATCTGACAAATCTCCACCAAAAATGACTCCTAAGATCCCGGGAAATAATTTATAGGGGTTCAATGTTTCTTCATATCGCTCACAAAAATCACAAAATCTGTTATGATATCTAACCTCATTCTCATTCAAGTAAGTTCCTTTTAATGCTGTTTTTGATTTTTTCTCCAAGTCATTTCTAAGATTGAATTCCATCATGATTTTTAATATTGACATGATAACCCTAAACGTCTAATTCTAACTTGATTTCGCGCATACGGTGCCTAAGAATCACTAGATATCTTCCGATCTAACTATAATCAATTTTCATTTTTCTAATGCGGCCCACAGAAGGATTTACTGCCACCAATGCGGCCCGCCATGCAGAAAATGTTGCCCACCACTGCGATAGCAACTTTTCTCTCTCTCAGCCACATTGCAATCGTTATCTTATTCGTTTATATCAGGGGTGCACGACATACGGCCCGCGGGCCAAATGTGGCCCGCCGACACCTTTAGTTGGGCACGACTGAAGCTGGGAGTAACTCAGCTTGTTAGTTCCTTTTATATCAAAAATACAATTAAAATTTGTAAATAAATTATATTTGGTTGCCACTTCATATTTTGTCATATAAAAATTGCATGTAAAATTTTTATGGTAATTAATAAATCGACAATAGCGTAGTTAAGTTTTTATTGATAAAATTTTCAAAGTGTGACCCGCTTAGGTCCAATCAAGGTCGATTTTGGCCCACGTCAACATCTGAGTTGTGCACCCCTGGCTTATATGCTTCATTCAAAAATGGCGACGGAACTTTTTCATACCAGATGGCGACAAACGACGGTTGATCGAAACAAAGATTATCGAGGTCCTAATGAATATTGGATTTACCCGCTAAACGCCGGATACTTCTGCTACTTCCTAATACTGGAGCATGCAAAAAAGGGAACAAAGATGGCGGAAACTAGTCATATCTAACACTTTTTTTTTCAAAAGTAGACTTCTAATTCAAGCGGATTGGATTTCTTTAAATCTTTGCCTCGCCTTTTTTCCCACATCACTACTATCAAAGCACAGAAATGTTCAATCCTGTGGACCCGATCTCCTTCTCATTTCCTCCTGCCTCCAAGCACGGTCTCCCTCTCTCTCTTAACTTTTCGTTTCCTTCCAAACCAATTTCCGCTTCTATCCCTTTATTTTTATTTTTTACACCCTCTCTCTCTCTATCCCTCCCATTCACGTAATTCATTACCTCTTCCTTTCTTATTCCCTCGATATCTTTTGTCTCGACATCTTGTCTCTCCTTTTAACATTTTATCTGGGAAGATCCCGTCTCCCTAATTTACTCGTGACGATGGATCGCCAAGGGAGATGCAAGCTTTTTCGGGGAGATACAAAACTTGGTTCAACTGACTACTTAAAAAAAAGGTTACATTTAAGTAATGGCGTCCTTTTGCAAGACCTATTCGTCTAATTATGATAATTAATTTGCAGTTTTTCATTGTTGTCTCCCATGCTTGTTAAACATTTTCTCTGGCACGGACTTATTTCAACCAATCATATATTTACATATATTACATTCAATAATTCGATTTATTTCATCTGTCTTTAAATGACGGAAACGATCCAAGCCACATAAAAGCATCAAATCGTATTTATTAGTTTTTTTAAACGTTTAACTCACGAGCATAATTCTCCAATAAAGCCCTAAAAATTATTAATCTTTTAGAAAATTTACAAAATATAGTATATTGTTCTAGTCATTTTCGTACTATTTTTTCACAGCATGCTAAGATATAATATCGATACGAAACCAATTGAGATTTTTGAGTAAACTGCTCAATATACGGCACAGAGAATTTTAAAATGTTGTAGGATCCCGCGCGTTATTAAATAACCAAAATTTCAGAGGAGAAAATATTTTTTAAAAAAAAGCAATACCACCAACGTTATTTGGTCATGCAAGTGTCATCAACGGGAATAAAACTAAAGAATGTTCAATAATACCAAATTTTTTGCATCTGCACAAGTCCCACTGAAGCTCGTTCTTTGCTGATACGATACTCTGAATAACATAAAAAGTTGATAAGCCATAAAGATAAAGATGCTATATAAATAAAGATGCCCATCAGCAGGTTGCACGTAAAAGGACGGAAGCTGATTTTATCGCGTTTAAAAAAAATTAAAGAATCCGGATTCAAACTTTCATGATTTACGCCAGTTTATTCACTTCTCTAAAGCGTTTCGCCCGCCCCTTCTATTGGGTCGTAATTCAAACAAACACATAAATGCCGAACAAAGTGTAGGGACGAGTTTTAAATGAAAAATCTCATAAAAATCACGGTTTTCTTCCGGACGAAAAAAAAACCATGCCCAAACTCAAACATTGACGGAATTACGCCGGAACGGCCGAAGCACCTGAAATCGATTAAATACTTCAATCGCGACCGACTAGTCTAGTTGACCTCGGGAATCCAAGAAAGAGGGGACAAGAAATTATGGAGACTCTCGAGTGGACACGGGTCCGGTTTTTTTTTTTTTTAAACTTCGGATTATTTATACACGCAAATGACAAGAATGTATACGCCTTGCGCATTACATAAAAATCATTCAAAATTTCCATCTAAAAATATGACGAGGGTTTAAAAAATAATCCCACCAACAGGTGGCGAGATATATATATATATAAAAGAAATAAGTATCACGTATTCTCTCGGAATAAAAACGGATCATAGCATCAAACTATGAATGCTTTACGTCGGTTTTTCATTGTAGGTGATCCTTCCGCTCTCTTCATCCGCAGCTAATTTGAAAGGACCTCCTCCCAGCTTTCCCTTAAAAACTCCCTCCTGTTGTAATTGGACCGAGATTATATCGGTGGTGGACGAGATGTCGCCGAATAAATTGCTAGGTTTTACGTCTTTCCCTTTATTTCCTTCTTCCTGGGTGTCCGTCTCCTTAACGGCGCCAGGTTTGTTGTAAGCGTTCTAAAAATAAGTAAAAATAACTATCCAATCGGCTTTATTTTATATATATACGTAAACTGATACGAATTGATCCTAACAATTATTGTTTTTTGCGGTCGTAGAAGTCTCAGATACTTTTACCTTGAAAGTTTTTGCCTTTCGAATATGTGACCTTAATCACCAGTTAGAGAAAGGATTTTAGGCTGTGTCGCGTTGAATCCCAAAGGATTACAAAGCTCTTTAAACACGACTTTAAGCACATTTGCTATCAAAAGTATTTACCATTCCGTGTGTACAGTTCAGAGGTAACTCTGCGTGAAACTATATATATATATATGCTTTAAATTCACTGGACAGTTTTTTTTTTATGGGAACAAGCACTACAACTGGATGAATTTTAATTAAAACCAACTTAACCACTTTCAGCAATTCCTTGCAACTTTGATGATGACAAATATTTGCAGACGTTGAGTTCCAAGGGAGGTACTTGGAAAAACACTGAATAACGACAAGAATAAACATCCACTTCCTGTCGACCAGTTTCTGCGAAAACCTTTTCAAATCTTCATTTACTATTAAAAGATTTTAAATATTTAGTTTTGTGCCGATCTGATTATTCGTTTTTGAGTTAAGAGCACCCAAAAAATTCTGTCACACACGCACTGGCAGAAATCATCGAGAAAATAATGAAAACGTTATAAGGGGGCCACAAAACGTGTATTTCCGTTGAAATCTCGAATTTCATTTTTTCGCGAATAGAATACCTGCTCCTATACTGCGTATGGAGAAAGTAAAATGTCTTATTAACATACCCACTAATGTAAACAAGGCTCAAATCTGTAGAATATTACAAAATTACCAGGAGTGGAGTCGAAAACCATTCAAGAAAAATTTTAAATTGCTCATAATACCACCATCGTTGGTGGATTTACAAAATTGCGAAGAATGATGTATGTACCTATATCGCGAAAAAGAAATCTTGCAAGTGGAGAGGGGGCATCCTTACTTTTAAGGACGATCAGATATGTTTCATCACGACACCTGATCATCGCTAACACTCGGCTACCACACTCTTTTTACTCACATAAATCACGCCGAAAGCCTTACGAAGCGTAGAAACGCGGTCCCTTCTTCGGACAGCACACAGTAGCGACAGGAACTCCCACGTCCCATTGGGATCCCCTTAACACCCAACACCTCCCTTGTCCGTTACGTTTATTAGCTTCTTGCTTTTTTCTCCCTCTCTCTCTCTCTCCTTCTTCTCGCTCCTCAATCACTCCATTCACGCTCCTTCTCTTCAATCCCTTCCCACTCTCTCAGCATCCGTCTCATTTCCCATCATGCCCAATTCCCATGACCGATTTGTCACCCTTAGAAGTCCTTCAACAGACAGCCTCTTCGTTATTTTTTTTTGTTGCCTCCCAACGCTTTTTCCTTCACCCATCCCTTACCTCAACTCTAGACTCTTGGGATTGCATCACTCTCACACACTCTCTCTCTCTCTTATTCCCATCTCTACCATTCCCGTTTCTCTTCTTGTGTTAAGTTTCCTTCGAATTTTTCCCTTCTCACTGAAACCTCTTTTTTTTTTTTTTAATCGCATAACGTTGCTCGTGTCGCTGTAAATGCTACTGTGTTATGTTTCAGATCAATGTAGGAAGGAATTGCTGCGGGTTTCCCCCCCCCCCCCCCCCCACAACTTCCATCGCCTCCGTGGTTTTCCAGCAGGAGGTTTTCATTTTTAACCCTTAAAAGGCCCATAAGCGTTACGGTATAAATCTATTAACAAACGACACGCCATAAATCTCTACGTCAGCAAGTACCAACAATGACGCCATTGACGTCTGTCAGCCGAATGGGAATATTCACCGCAATGTTCAATTGTTTCCCTTAACAGATGGCGGCACGATCTGACAAGTGCACGTTTTTATGAGGAATGTGTTATTAAAAAAATACCTTTTGGGAAATCATTTCTCTCTGAGCGCTTAAGGGTTAAACGGTGAGCAAACCAATTTATTCGTAATTTTTCTCCGGAAAATGTTGTTTAAATCGTTTCCGTCTTCCTTTTGTGGAAAAGTAGTACAGTGAACTCCCGATCAACCGGAATTTTTTAAACTCATGACATGAAAAGTTTTAATGCCGCATTACGTTCGTACGTATCTATTATATATTTACTAAGTGTTAATTCGTAATACAGCATCACCTGTAAAGATACGTCACACGTTAAAACTGAATTAGACTTTTCTTTAAGCATTTTCACTATTTCCTAAATATTTACTCAATTTTTAAAATCCAATTTTAATATCCAATTAACCGAAATCGGTTCGGTCCCGAGGTATCGGGTAAATCAGGAGTTCAGTATACAGTACAACTTCGTCAGTACAAACTTCAAGGAACTTCAAATATCGTGATTTGTATCAAGGTTTGTTAAAACGAATACGTTATAGCAAGGAACGTGTATCTAGTAAGGGAATTACACTACTTATAAACGGACATTTTGCATTAACCGAATTTGTATTATCGAGGTTTAATGTAGTTCAATTGGAAACGTAAAATTATTATTTTTATTTATTTACTCTTTAGAACGACGATCTTTGGGCTAGGTAGCCCCTTCTTTCATCTAACCGTTAACAATTAACGGAGGAGTATTTAAAATAAATGTTGTTTTAACATTTAAGCTATGGGCTATGTAAGAAAAATTCTTCTATCATTTTCGTATCTACCTATCTGTTCACTCACCAATCCATCTACACTCCATCGCCTTCTTTTATCTTTTCCTTCTTTCTCACCTCTGACATTGTCATTTTTAACGATTTTTTTACAAATCGCTTATGTATTCACTTTGTCTGTCCGTCCGTCCGTGCAGGCGATATCTCTTAAACGGCTCAACGTAAAGAAACCAAATTTTCAGCATAAGTCACTGCATATGAGAGCTACATGTGGAAATCAGAAATTGTCAAAATTCCAAGTTTCAAGGGGCTATTTTTCTCCCATTATTGCCCCATAAGAAAATCACGTCAATGCAGACAGAGGTTTATATGTTTACTTTTTAAGATTATTTTCCGTCAAGATTCGAAATCGGGGCATAAACTGTCGGGAATTATAGAAATTGTATCTCATTACTTTTGAAGACGGTCTTCAAATCCGTGTAGATTTCGCGAAAATTTTTAATTTTGATCGGAAAAAGGTGGGAATTTTTCTGGGTCCCAACAATCGACCACCATTGCGACGAGCTCAATGCTTTTATTTGGGTAAGCTTTTAATTGGACTCATCTGGCTATACTAGTATAACGCCATTAATATTAAACTACGACCCATGGAAGATACCCGTTATTGTAAAAATTCCAATTTTTTGTAAAAAAAAATCGCCTTTCGAAGTACTTTTCTAACATGTCTCTTTTATTCCTTACCTCGCTTCTTTCATTTCCCTACTCCCTTTCGCTCTATTCCTTCTCCTAGTACCATTTCTTGTTCACCCTAACAATTTTTCTTCTTTTTTCCTTCTTTCTTTACCTCGTTCACACCTTTCCTATCCTTCACGTTACCCCGAAATCCTTCCTTCACTTCCCACACCAAATCCACTCGCCTTTCTCTCACTCCCCCATCCTCCTCCCCTTCTTTCGACTCTCTCTCTCTCTCGCCACCTTGGTCACATCCCGCCCTCCCACCCACACCTTACCCTCTTCCCCCTCCCTTTCCCTCCCCCCCCTTTTCTCGCCTCCCTCAACCTTTCATCATCTCGGCCGAACAAAAGTACACCCCTCTCTCTTTCGCTCCCAACATTCCCGTTTTTGTGCCTTTTTTCCCCAGGGAACGCGGGGGTCATTTGAGAGACCACGGAGGAATGCTCCCAGGTAATGGGACCGCAAGATCGAATTTCCATTGCGGCGATGCTATGGTTTTTCCCCTTCCCCCCCTCCCCCCTCTTCCCCTCCCTCCTCTTCCCCCTTTCCCACTCGTATTCCTCTCTCTCTCTCTCTATCTGTCTCTCCCTCTCTCTCTCTCCGCCTGTGTTCACTCATCGTGCCATGAAAACGCTTTTTTTTTTCTTCTTTTACGGGAATAAAATGGCACCGCCTTGTGGAACGCGACGTGCGGTCGCGACCTCCTCCCTACTTCTGGTGATAAAAGATTTTTTTTTTCCATCCCGCCCCGAATAAATCGAAATGTTGCCCTTATAAAGAAAATAAAGGTGGATCAAAGTGAAGATGAGGTTGGAGTCGGAGATGGAGAGGAATTAATTACGTGGGGGAGAGCGGGGGATGAGAACGGATGGATGGGCGGACGTCATCATCTCATTCGTTCTTCTCCTTCTTATTCTCTTAAATTCGAGAAACAATTTTGTGGTGTATTTCTTGGGGTTTTCCACGGCTGCAATTTTCGCGGGATTTTTTTTCCCCCTCGGAGGAGATAGGAAAGAAAGAACATAGATTAGACCGTATAATTTTTTGTGTGTGGATTCCGAAAGAGAACGAAACGCCCGAAGAAGAAGAAAAAAGACGGTTTTTGAGAAGCGGGCGAAATGACCGTGGAATGGATATGTGCCTTGGGGGAGATCGATGGAAAAAAAATTGTTGGTGCAAATAAATAAAAAACAGCCCCGATGCGAAGAGTAATGGGCCTTTATATATTACCTACACGAAATGTTTCGTAATGTGGCAACGAAACAAAAAATCTTTTCCTAATGCGAAATAATGTAATTTTAAAAAATCGACTTAGGAAGATAATTTCTGGGATTCCTCTACAGAAAAACTTTAATTCACAATATAATGGTCATAGAACTTCGCACCGTTTGTATCAGGTTCATCGCTTAATTTACAACAAAATATTTCATCTCCGTGCATCAAAACGCAATTCTTGAAATCGGCCGAGGAAGCTGAAACTTTTAGGGATTTCTTTTCAAAAAACCCTTTAACTCAAAATATAAAGCTTATAGATAGTTTTACCGTTCATATCAGGTTTATCACTCAATTTACAATTAAATGCTCCATCTCTGTACCTTAAAATGCTATTCTTGAAAACGAATGAGTAAGCCGAAACTTTGAGGGATTTTCCTTCGAAAAAACTTGAACTCTAAATATAAAGGTTATAGTACTTCGCCCCGTTTGTATGAGGCTTATCTCTCAATTTGCAATTAAATATTTTGTCTCTGTACATCAAAACGCAATTCTTGAAATCCACTGAGGAAGATGAATCTTTTAGAGTTTTCTCATCAAAAAAAAATAAACATAGCAAAAAAATAAATGTTATACAACTTCGTACAGCTCTTATCAGGTTTACCCCTCAAATTGACAATTCAATATTTCGTCCCTTTACCTCAAAAACACGCACATTTCCACTTTAAGAGTCACTTTACAGAAGGCTAAAACATGTCTATTTTTTGGGACAAAAGAGACAAGCGGTTGAGTCCCTCACACACCTCAAGTCACCACCGATATTTACGTCGTAAAAAAATCGCGTGCACTTTGTCCTTTCGGCCTGTGTGTACCGACACCTTCTCTTTTTTTTCTGTTCTGTTAGCGTTAACATTTACACTCGCCACAGGATCCCGGAATGAGAGACGTGCCTATTTGTGGGAGGGGCAAAAAAGAAATAACATCGTCAGAAGTTGCCGAGTTATTTTTTAAATTATTTTCGAGTGTTCCGGTCCAAACAGAAAGAGAGAGAGAGAGCGTTGCTTTTGTTCTTTTATTACCGCTCTATCCGTCCTAAAGGGACACACGAATCCCTTAGGACCTCCACGAAGGAAGTGGGAATTTGGAGGGAAAATTATATCCTCGGAAAAGTTCTCTTTCTCCCTCCTCTCAATCTCTCTCTCTCTCTCGCTTTGCCATTAACGTTCCTCTTCGTGGTTTCCGATCCCAACACCTCCTCCTCCTGAGCTGACCTACCGGTGGGAGGAAGAAACGATCCCCCTCCCTCTACAGGAACCAATTCCGACGTCTTTTGTCATGATATGGCCTTTTCCTCTCTCTTTCTCTCTCTCTCTCTCTCTGTTTCGCTCTTATGTCTCCCAAGACGCCAAAAAAAAAATAAAGAGTTAATCTCGAAGATGTGAGAGGATTTTTTGGAAGGGATTTTCTATTGTATAAAACAAGTGGTTTTATTATACTTGCGTTTATATCACTTCGGTCGTTACGTGCGTGTATGTTAATCGCGATATTTCTTCGCCCTCTTTTAGATAATGCACGTTGCATGCCCATAATATGCTTTTGGTCATCCATAACACACGTTACCAAGAACTGGGCCACAGCAAGTTTATAAATATAAATTTATAAATCTTCTTGAAGGAATGTCACGTTTATTAATGATCAAATAACGTTCCTTTAAAAATTATTATAGTACCTTCAAAAAATTTCTCGTTTTAAATGTAGTAACATATGTCGAGAATTTCTTTGTGGTTACTTCAACGCATAATTTACTACCGATGCCTCCTGTTAAATCGATAAATCGGATATCGATTCGGACCGTAAATCAAGTAAACTGTGTACTCAAGCCAGTTGAGATGAAATTCAATGTATCGAGGAGGGGGGGGGGGAAGAAGGTTGTAAGAGAGAAATCATGATGAACTGAATTCCGAAATCCACAAAACAGTAGGATAAACAACCTGGCGGGTAATACGGCTACAAAGTAGTCGTCCTCACTGGCAACATACAAATCGTTGATTTTAGCCGAAATATGCTCCTTGTCATACCAACCGTTTTGTGGCTACCGGGGTTACATTCAACATAATCCAACTGTAAGGGGATATCCATAGTATCGTATAACAATAATTAATCTTCTTATTGTACTATTCTAGAGCTAAATTTAATCATAGTATCGTGCAACAAACGTAAAACTGCGTTAAACCGCGTAAAACTGTTACAGAAATACGTAACAGTTGCCACAGTTGTTAGCATAGATATAATGCAGACGCTATGAATTATATATAATTCACCAAATTTTTTTTAATGAGAGACGGTTCAGATTCAATGTGATTAGCTAAATTTAATGGACTTCGGAATGTCTTAAAGTAATTTTGATTTATCATAGTTCTGAACATATGAAATCTCTATAGAAATATATAAAATCTTCAGTACAAGATAATATGAATTTCAAATGGAATGCATCGGAGAAAACATACTAGAAAACCAACAATTAACAGTAATTTCTGTTTTTTGTAAAAACATTTGGAACAAAAACAGTCCGCGAGAGTATATAATTACGACTTATAGTTCGGGAGATAAAAATTCGAGAAGGTCTCCCGCCCATGTTATCCAATCGGGGGAATTAAACGTCCCTGGAATAGAAATCGGGTCGTTATTTTGCATAGCTGATTACACATAAGAGTCTTTATGTGTGTGGCTCTCTTTAAAATTGAAATAATGACTAAAATACATGCAGCCGTTCTCGATTTATTAGACATTATTTGTGGTGTCTTAAAACTTACCTATGTACATACATATATGTACATTATATATGTTTGTGTGTGTGTACGTGTGTGTGTACGTGTGTGTGTACGTGTGTGTGTACGTGTGTGTGTACGTGTGCGTGTGTGTGCGCGCGTGTGTGCGTGCGTGTGTCGCGATAAGTTAATATAAAAGTTGTTATTTAAAAAACTATATTTTTTCTACAGCATAATTACACCCGCAGCTCGTCTTCCTAACAAAAGGTACCCCCTACCCCCTCCCCCTTCTCTTCACTGATTCCTTTTTTTAATTATGTTTTTTAAATTGTTTATTAGTATAGTTCATACCCGCTGAGGCGATGATCATTCTCCGCTTTAATATTTCTTCCGCCGCATATCCAAGGGAGAAGAGTGGAGGAAATACCTTTTGCCTCTCCGGGGGTTTTTTTATTCATTCTGATTCGTGTCGTGTTAAACCATGCAATTAAGGTTGCTAAGCGACCGCCGACTCGTTTTCCTGAATGAATTGGTTCCAATCCTGCGCTTTGTATCTCTTTCTCCCTCTCTATTTGTGAGGACGTGCCCAAAAGAAGTGTTGATTATTACGCAACGCATCAGATCGAAATTTTGTTCTTTAAAGATTTCTCTCGTGCGCATCCTGCTGTGTTTTAAAAGTTGAAAAAGGACAATGGGATTTTTAAACGCGGCGTCAATGGCGCGGAGGTAGTAGATGAACGATTACGGCCGATGAATTCCATGAATGGATTTCATCGTCGCCGTTAAAAATTACATTAAGAACGATTGCGAATGGAGAGATTTCTTCTATTTTCGTTCAGGATTATTAATAAACATCTCCATAAAATTTACAGGTAATATTCTCAGTGTGATTCCCTTATGGAAAACATTACAAGTATTAGTTCCAGCCATTGATGACAGCGAACGGAACGATCGATTTGTGATCCATTACACATTTTGAAGTGCGAAATTATCAATTGATAATATAAACTTGATATTCTAAAATAGTAATGTCAAAATTACCTATTATGGACGGAGTCCAGCTTATAATAAAGTAATGAAAAGATTGAGAAAATGATATGGGCATTTAGGACGCAAAGCTGTCCTACATAGCGCGCAGGTTACCAAACTTTTTATTGATCGTTGGTGATATTTTAATCCTTGATTTAATTATGGAAATTATCAACAGAATCAAAATGATTCCGTTGAAGCAACGAATGATTAATTAATTCTTTGTCTATTTTTCCTTATAAGAACGAAAATATTTACTCCAAATTTACTATAAATAAGAAAATTATAATAACAATGAATGGAGTACGGATGAAAAAAAAAGGAATTATTTTTATTGAAGTTTATTCTATTTAGTAAGATACTAATAATATTTAGGAAAACTAGTGAAAATAACGGCGCCCGTTTCTATTTCGAATTTTAGCTGGTTTTTCTAATGTAATAAAATTTTCAACCGTGAAAACGCTCAGCAAAAAGAACGTCAATAAAAATTTATCATGAAACAATTTTATTTTTTCGCTTTAGATAAAATATAATACTATTCATATATTTATCGAATTAAAAAATAAGCTTTTTAAAAATCAACAAATTTCCGTACTTTAAAAAAAACCCCTCATCCTAAAACATGCGCGTCCACATTTTAAAACGGGAACAGCAAGGCATCGATCCTTCTTCGGGAGGGGGAGGGGGAAGGGAGGGGGGGGGGGGGCAAACTCCTTTCCGTTAAAGTAAAAATATCACTCCTATTTTTTTGTGAATTGCACTCCCCTTCTCCCACTTCCAGACCTTACGAAAATCCATTAATGATTTACGCAATTAAAGGGGGCGCTCTGTACGAAGACAAGTTTGGGGGTCCGACCTCAACGACCTTAAGCCTCTTATTATGTATCCATTTAGACCCTTGGACCTCAACGCTCCCTCTCTCTCTCTCTCTCTGGACACATCCTTTCATGGCTCTCACCCTTCCCAAAAGGGACCAGATGCTTTCTCCCTCTCTCTCTCTCGCCCTTTGCGCTAATTAAAAAAGATCGAAAAAGGGTGCCTAGGGACCAACCACCACGGTGAATGCATCAGAAAGATAAAGAGGTTCAGAGAGAGATCTTTCCCTTCTACGTGTTCACACACATTTCAGGGGAAGTTTTTTTTGCGCCAGTCTTTTATTTTCGCGAATTACTCACAGCGAGATTTTCTAAAATTCCATTCATCATAGCTCGCTGGAGATCTTAAAAAAATTCTACTCTTCGGTTGGTTATTTTACTGTGTATGTCGCAAGCAGCCCTGTCCATTCATTTATACGACCTACGTGTTACACTACTGCAAACAAAATTCACATAGATTCTATAGAAAATGTATTTTCCTGCAGACCACACATTTTTTTACTATTCATTCGTCAGATTGTAAAATTAAGAAGTTAAAATCTATTTATCTTCACTGGAACCTTCGTCAAACACTCACGATTCAAATGCGGCCCTTTGAAAAATAATTTCGCATCAATGGGGCTCTTATGCCCTGTATGTATATTTGATATACATGAGATATGCACCACTTTAAAAACCAACCAATTGTAGCCTAGTCGTTCATATTTATTGTTACAGCACTATTCTCGTTACTTATTAAATTTTCAATTCTAAATTACATGCCGTTTATGTCGAATTTGGATTTTTGAGTTTTTTGCGATGAACTTCATATCTTAAAAAGAAAGAAAAAGTCCTCAATCCATTAAACCTGTTTTTATATCATCTAATTTTTCGTTTCATTTATCAATTTCACTCTTTACCTAATTAAATTAAAAAATATTATCGCAAAATCTCTTTCATAAGGCGATCACGTATCTTGGGAATTCCCTTTGAGCGTCATGTTGTATCGATTAAATTCATTACAAACTTCAGTTAACAATTTAATTCCATGCTTAACTTGTCTTTAAACTTTTCCATGTCTTCCTCCTTCTTTAGACATCGCCGATCTAATTATTTAGCAGCAAAATTGAAAAGCGGAAAGGTTTTCAACTAGGTAACAAATCCAAATTCTAAAAGACGACTTAAGAAAGCGATTTTTTCCGAGTATTTAAAACAAATCGTCGGCGCATTTCATATTTTTAAGATGCAAATAAATGAACGCGAACACGTCCCATACCGTTTACATTAAAATTCTACTGATTCCTTAACGAAATCCTCATTCTATTTTATAACGTGCAGGTTTCCACGCTCTTAGCCCATTTATAATGGATCTCGTGGTTTTTATATTATTGTTTTTTGATTCGAAAGAAAAAACATGACGCGTTTTTACACACATCGTCCTAATCAAGTCCTGGTAGAAGCTTGCACGATAATAGACCGGCAGTTTTTGAGTCAACGAACAGACACACGGACCAAGTAAACTATTATGTATATATTCAAGCGAAACTTCTGCCAAACCACTAAATTCGGTCGCGAAGGAATATGGTCATTATTAGAAATGGTCGCTTAGTAGAGGTGGTCACTAAGAGAAGTTTCATCATCAAATTTATATTAGAACGACGTGTACATATATGGTTACATAATCTGACTTTCACTTACAATAGGTATATTTTCAACTTCCCATTTCATCTATACTCTGAAAGGAGTAATCTTTAATTCTCATATCCGTCAATTACATAAAACAAGTTAGGAAAGTGTACAGCGTATCACAAATGGGCGTATTTCGTGCAGTGGAGTATTAGAAAGGAATGTACGTAAGGGAAATAGCGTTTTAAAGTTCTTTTCTTCATTACAAATAATCCATTTTTTTTATTTAAAAATATTGCATGCACAGGTAAGGAAATTAAACGTATGTTTGTGATCTTGTTTATGTTAGCAACACTGAAGAAGTAACCATGCAAAAAATTTTCAACTCGAACTAAGACATTCTTGTTGATTTTCTTGATAACGGATAATCCTACGATAAAAATGTATAGAAGAAGAAATACTCTTCTATACTAGTTCTACAACTTCTATTTGAAAAATATTTTGATATGAGAAATACTTTACGAGATATGATGGAAAGTTCATTTTTGTGACCAGTAAAGTTGTACTCCTGATTGGAGTACGTGATTCCCTTATGTGATTTTCTTTTATCGTAAGTCCTTAATATCAAATTTCATGAAAATTCGCTCGGTATAAGCCGAGAACGAACATGCGGACGGACGGACAGACAGACAGACCGACGACAATAGGCGCTCACGCTGGAAGGGAAACGCGCCTAAAAATGCCCAAGATTAAAACTCCTTTTTCCTAAACAGTTTCTTTACCTAGATCGCTAAGCATCTTTCTTCTAAAAAGGATAACACTACTCCTCCTTGATTAAAATTATTCCTTAAACAACTTCTTTCATTACATACTAATCTACGATCCTATTATTTACCCATCATTTGTTTTCCTTCCAGAATAACGATTCAAGTCTAAAATAATGAAACATTAGCCACTGGTGTAAAGCATCTCCAATAGCCATTACAAGGTTATATATAAACAGAGTCGCACATTTTGGCCTCAAATCAGCCGTCTTCAGGGGCGATACACCTAAAATAGATCTCTTGTGAATTATATTTCGCCTGATAAGAGTGTCCGAGAAAGAGTGGACACATTTCAAACATTTTTAATAAGAAAATAAACAAAGCTACAAGGGAACGGTTTTCACCACATGAAATCGGAACTCGGAAAGTTTTACTTACGCTACTTTTTCTATCGAGTGCGCGATGTACGCATGCGCCAAATTGAGATAAAGCTGCAACTCGACAGAAATCTGCGTGTGTGTGGTGGATGGCGGAATCAAAATCCGTTGCCAGCACACAAAGAAAGTTCAGAAAGTCATACGGCGGAGTCTCTCCTTCTCGTAACAGCATTCTGCGATGGGTGGAGCAGTTCAAGGCAACCGGCAGCATGAAGAAACAGAAGAGCTCCGGACGGCTATCCATATCACCAATTGCTGTTGAAAGCATATGACAAAATTTCGTTCCGAGCCTGAGAGTTCCGCTTTCATGTGGTGAAAACCATGCTCTTCTAGCTTTGTATATTTTATCAATAAAAATGTTTGAAATGTGTCCACTCTTTCTCCGCGTGGTCTCCACAATGCAGCTTTCTCTCAATTTGGCGCATGCGCACATACATGCGCGCTCGGTAGAACAAGTAGCCTAAGTAAAACTTTTAAAGTTTCACTTTCCTGTGGTCAAAACTGTTCCCTTTTAGCTTTATTCATATTCTCACTACAAATGTTTGAAGTGTGTCCACTCTTTCTCGGACAGCCTGTATGTGTTAGTAGTACGCAAAGCTATGATAATGTAGGGATGATTATTTAAGTATCAAATAATGAAATTAGGCAATTGTCTTAGGCACCCCTAATAGCCATAACAAGGTTATATTTTTAAAAAACAGCAAATTACGATTTATTTCATTTTATACCCTACAAAATGAAGTCTTACTATTAAAATTTTTTTAATCTCAACTAACACAGTCTTAGTTCCATTAGGATCTCTTAGTAGTTCTTAGTTATTAACGATTTTATGAGGCCTAATACAAACCGACATAATTATATACATGCAGTGATATTAATATAAAAGTTATTAAAAACAGGCTCATTTATGTTACATATTAGCCATCTTCAGTGGCGATTCACCGAAAATATATCACTTGTGAATTATTTTTCGCCCAATAAATACCTCCAATCATAAGAACCTTTTATTTCATCGAAGACTGTGCTAAAAAAAACTCGAGGAATGCCTAAACATATTTATATAAATATATACTAGTAGTACGCAAACCTATGATAAACAGGGAGGATTATTTTACATAGAATTCAGAGGGATTAAAAAATTCGCGAAATATAGAACCCAGCTAAAATCCACCTGCGTGCGCCGCCTCGAGGTCGTGATTCGTCGACTCGGAGAGAGAGAGAGAGAAGAGAGGTTGAGAGAGAGAGAGAGGAGGTTGAGAGCCAGTCGGCCGCGGGCAGGGAAGGTGGTTGTACCTGCTGCCGGATGCCAGGGCGTCCTTTTTTTATTACGTGCGCTGGCAACCGATCTCCAAGTATTCCGTCTAGCTCTTCTTCCAGACAAGGAATCCTGTGCCTCAACCTCAAAAACTGTGTTTCAGATCACATAAAGCGCCTTCCTATTGGCTCTACTGGGAAGGATTACTGCACATCTAAAAGTGCGACCTCTCGAAGGTGCCGCGGGGATAATTTAGCGGTGAGTACACGTGATTTGAACGTTAAGATTCTCACGCTGTGATTTTAAAACAATTATAATGGTTAAAACTTTGCCTAAGTCTGAAAAAATTGTCCTGTGACGTATGTTAGTAGAAGGTCGATTTTTTCCCCAAACGTCGATCGTGTACAGAAAATTAAGAATGAACAAACTGCAGCAAACTCCAAAGAAACGATTTCTTTTGTCGAAAAAGTTTCCCCTCCCGTCCAATCTAATTTTAATGTAAATAACGTCAAGATCGATTTTGTGCACTGAATATTTAGAATGAACGAACTGCAACAAACTCTAAAAATACATTAAAAAGGTTTATTTGCCGGAAAAGTTTAACCGTAAGTGTAGACTAACTTTATTTAATGTAAGTAGCGTCAAGATACTTCTGTGGGAATGCAGTCGGAAGTATATTTCTTTTTTATATATCGTTCAATTGTGGTGCAGTTCCGACAAGGTTCTAAAACCACCCGTTTGATCCCGCATTCCTGATTAAGGTTAATTTTAAATGTTTTTTTTAAAATTAGTTCCTAGTTAGCTGAATGATTTTAAGCAATATTTTTATGTGTACGAAGTGAAATTTTTCGAGGTATCTTTCCAAAGAGCATAGTTTGATCGCAATGCATTCTGTGCCGTTCTATAATCGAATGAGCATCCCTGATTAATGGAAATGTGTATGGAAATTAGTTCCTAGTTAGTTGAAGGACGATATACACAATATTTTGATATACTACCTGAAGTGATTGATTAAGAGGTTCCATTCCAGTGCATTTTGTGTGATTCTATAATCGAGAAAGTCGATCGGTTCTGTCCTATTCCTCGATGTGATAACATGTCAGAGTGAAAATTCGTGTTCGTTCGCCGCCTCCGTGGAGAGAATTTGACATTCGACGAGCTGTTAATAATAGCTCATTAGTTGATATTTAGTCCTCGCCATTTCCAGTTCTCAGGCATTATTCGCAGAACACGAACATTTTCTCCTGCATTGGAGAGGTCACATTACCGATAATATATCACAAACAATCGAATCAATTCATCGGAAGTGACCTTTTCGGAAGGATTAATTTGCTTCTTTTTTGCAGCCCAATTATCCGTTAGGTGTTCCCGCTGCTTTTGTATAAATAAAGCGACAATTAGGTAAACAACTGGCAATTTGCGTGTCGAAAGTAGAGTTAGCGGCCGTTTCCTTCAGGCAGGGCAATTTTGTTGACGCGGAAAGGTAGCTCACCGGGCGACCCCAAGTCCTAAGCCGAACCTCATCGGGGCTGCCATGGTAACCTAATTTTAAAAAGTCCTGGAGTGTGGTGGAAAGATTGAATTTCATATCTCTCTCTCTCGTTTTCCAACAGCCGTTGGATTATCTTAATGTTCGTTTGAGCGACCCGTCGGATCGGAATGATCGTTTTAGTATATCACGCACGAATGATGCCGCTTACTAAAGAAAAATCGAATGCAAGGGCCGGGTAGACTCCTGTTAAAATCGCGTTAAAAAGTATAACGAAGCGAAGATAACACAGTAAAACGTTTTATATATATATATATATATATATATATATATATATATATATATATCTTAAGAAATCTCTAGTATTAAGTCAATGGGTAGTGGGTGGTTTGGTTCTTGGATTTCGGATTTTTCAATTTATATTTTGAAGAAAGAGGCTGTATCTGGATGAAATATACTAATATCAAATTCACTTCCATTAAGTCAATAAGTATGCAAATCAGTGAAAAAAGTAGGAACACGAGAGACCTCACGAAATTGTTCCCGTAAGTTTTTTAAAAAAAACCACTTGCTGTCAGGGATATTTCGTGCCGCGAGACAATTGCATGACTAAAGACATGTGGTTTTTGGGTGCTGAGGAGAAAAGCACGGCATGATTCCTACATTGTGTGTGTGTGCATCACATAACGACGACCAAAGAAAAGTTTCGCAACATAAAATTTACACCGGAAAATATCTATTGTTACTATAGATTTGGTTCACTTCGAAGTAAAAAATTTCAAGTGGTAAAAAAAAAGTAAATCGTGTTGCATGCAAGTTATAAGAATCGTGCGAATCTTGTATTTTTAAGACACTGCGTCCCTTATCGATTCTATATATTAACTAGCTGAAAGTACCCGGCGATGCCCGGGTTATGCCAAACACGTAACTAAGTGACCAAGAGAAAGTCGCCTTTACACTGTAATCCATAAATCTTAAGAATTTTAACTTGTAAGAATATTCAAAATGGGGTCCAATCTTTAATAAAGCATACTTACCTTCTAATTACAGCAAATGCCCCATATATTTCTGTGCGGTATATGTGTCATTTACGAACCAAAGAAGCATTTGTCACTTTCTGGGGGAATGTTGGCGTCCTAGAAAAACTTGTATAGATTAGACGTTTTATTCACAACCACAAACTGATGTCGAGTGACTTCTATGGAGAGTATTATAAATGTGCGTTAGTAAGCATTACAGATGTATAATATAAGGGTTTTACTTACTAAATGGTAGGATTCCAGCATACACACGATAAATTGTCGCTATAAACGCTTCCCATACACAGTCAACAGAATAATTATCCTTAACTATGTACGTTGCTATACATCATTAATTTCGATGCTTAAACAACAGTTCGAAGCGAAAACGCTATTCTTTCACCTATTTGAAGGTTTGGCACTAATTGAATCGGAGGCAACAATTACGGTCGCCTTGACAACGTCCAGATAGAGTACGAAATATCCGTAAAATTTCGAAAACAATTGCATATTTCTGAATGATTCGACCGTGTAACATGTAAACATCGCAAGAATAAGATAGTATAGGGTTTTAGCCGTCGAATACAGCAAAAACGAAGAAAATCGGTCCATATTTACGTATTTTAACGTATGAAGGAAAAAAACCTTACACTTTGAAAAATCGAAAATCCCGTGTAAACTTATGGGAAAATAAAATTGTCTCCTGGAATCGAACCCGGGTCGATTTTGGAAATCCCAGGTAACCTATGTTACTCGTAGAGTCATATGAAGTCAATTTGCAAAGTTTGGTCCCGATAGCTCAAAGGGCGTGGAAATGTATAAGGAACACACGGACAGACATTCAATTTTATTATATAAGATAGACCACAAACGAATCTCTCAGTTCAAATTTTTTCACAAAAATATAATCGCACGATTTTTAAAAATGTTTTTCTTAAAAAAGACGTTTTTTTTTAATGTTTTTATCGTCCGTGGTATGTATGTGCATGTACGTATATATGTACGTCTGTATGTGGAATGTGAGAAATTTAATGGTTAACTATGGCGTCTCAAACCGTGTCGTAGCGATGCGAACCGCAGAATCGCTTGAGGTTTTGCTAGATGCCTTGTCTCTCTGGCAATTCACGTCTCTTGAAGGCACACTATGCGAGGTGTAGCACATGTAACACCTCTATATAGCAATAAATTTCCGGATAAACACCGCGAAATACGCATTTTTAATTCAAGATCAAACATCTAAATAACAAATCATAATGGATACGTACCTACTCGAACAATACTGTTGAAAGAGTCAAATTTACCTGTTACTTTTTTACTTTCTCATACACGAAGTATATATTGAGAAAGTATTGTAATCGCAAAAAAATTCTACCTCGAGATTTTGATCGAAATATACGTTTTAGGTGCACCTGAGTCCGAAAAAGTGGTTTTCGCAATGTCTTCTGCCTGCCTTTCTGTGGGTCTGTCTGTTCGCGGCTCTAGAAGATGAATGAAAACTCGTACTTAGGCTTTTATCATACAGAATAGAATATATGAAGACATGTTTGACATTGCACGATAATGCAACAATGTTATTTTCTCAAAAACGGCCGCAACGATTTTGATCAAATTTCGTACAGTTACTTGAGTTTACGTCTGCAATAATACTACATGGTTCATATTTCTCAAAAAATTAATATAAGGCTAGTTTATTCTTGGGAAGCTTTAATAACAATTGGATTTTCAAAAAAAAACGGCTGATACGATTTTCATCAATTTTTCTTATAGTTATTTAAGTCGATGTTTATATTGATCCTACATAGTTCATATTTTTCAAAAGATAACTAAACGACGCACTAGTGTATGAGAAAGTTTTTACAACGTATATTGTACCGATTTTTTCTGTTACGTATTGTTCTAACACAGTTCCAAATGAATCATGAGTTCATTTTATGTAGCACTTTTCTTTACAAAAACATTAATATCTTAAAAGAGATACGAGTTTTTTTTTGTTTTTTTTTATTATTACGAAGGTCCCTAAAGGTGAAGTGAATTATATTGAAGTGTTTCCCCCAGAGTTTCGAACGTAACTTGCGGAGCCATAA
This sequence comes from Uropetala carovei, assembly GCA_036926305.1. Taxonomy (NCBI): domain Eukaryota; kingdom Metazoa; phylum Arthropoda; class Insecta; order Odonata; family Petaluridae; genus Uropetala; species Uropetala carovei. The sequence goes on from JAXCHB010000043.1 coordinate 6,521,090, forward strand.
ACCATCTCTGGTGGTCTTCTGTCTCTCTCTCTCATCCTCCCTTCCCCTTCTCTCCCTCTCATCCTCTCTCTCTCACCCCATCTCTTTCTCTCACCCTATCCTGAAGTCGAAAACTTTCGAATTCTGTCATTAACTCCGATTTTCTGGTAACAAATTACGCCTTGAACTATATTGACATTTACTTGTTATTTATTTTCGAATCCAAAGGGGTGGGGCGGGAGGAAATGAATCCAAGTTTCATAAGGGAGAACTTTTCCACCTCTGGATCCCTTTTTTTGCCTCTTTCTCACTCTGTCTTTCATTAATTTATTTCTCTCACATGGATGTGTCGGCAGATCCCATACCTATAGGAATTCATTTGTTTCTAACACTCGAAACACTGAAGTAAATCAAGTTCGTTTAAAAAACATCGTAAGCGGGTAAGCGGTGAGAGGTTTTTCCTGACGATTCTGTAGAATCTTTACGTAATCAACGAGTATTTTTTTCAGTGAATCGTTCAACTTCTCTAGATATAAAACGCTTCCTCTTTCACCATGAGCGTAACGCTTTTTTTTCAACGCAATTTGAAATACGGTAGTAGGAATACCTAAATCGCAAAATATAACTCAGTGACGAAAAGAATAGTCCCAAAAGGGATATAGTACCTAGTTTCTGTTTCCCGTAAGATAACACGTAATAAAAAGGGATTTTTCGAATTGCAGGGTTTCATTCTTTCGGAAATTAAAATTTGAAAAAATCGACCTTGCATCTTCGGACCGGGAGTGTTTTAACGAAGAACGAATAATGTTTCTTATTATTATCGTCGAATTTTTCCATCAATTCCAAAACGCTCAAATTTACCGTTTTAAATAAAATATTTCGGGGAAATGTTTTTGCTTTTAACCGTTTGCTCCCTTGGCTCCCTCGTCAAAACTCGATCTTCTTTTGTCTCGATCCTAATATACGTACGAAAGAGTACATTATGATTTAACTGGAGAACGTTTAGATTTATGTACCGTCATTTTTTGGCGGGCAATTACTCTAAGTTTTACAGTAAAAAAACGCGCTTGAATTTGCTAGCGTATACAATATTTTATGATTCCATTCTTTTAGCACGAAGGCATAAAAGGAATCGCTTCATAGGAGAAAAGAAATCCAAGATGGTCTTTTCTTAAATGATTTACGACTCAATCCATGTCGTGAGCACTTGTGACGAAAAATGGCCGCATCAAAAAGAACGAATTTTTTTCCCGCGTCAAGTGTTATCACACGCTTATTCATCGATCGTCAAAAAAAATATAGTTCGGTCCCAAAAATTCAATCATCGGTTGAAATTTAAACACCGAAATCGAACGGAATGAACGGTCTGAAGTGGAAAAGTTCGAACTGAAATCCGTTCTATTGAAAAATCCCCCAAACGCTTTTATGTTTTTTTCTTTAATACGAACAAAAAAATCTCCGCCGTTAAATCCCTCGTATGGATTTAAATTTTCATTACTATCTCATACCATCGCGTCAGATCCATTATTATTGTTTTTTCTAACAAAGGTGGGTCCGGTGTTTTCGTTCCGGAAATTAAAACTTTTTAATTCATGCAGAACGTTCGTTCGTTGCGAGTGATTCTATCTTACGGTGACCTTAACCCGAAAAAAGTCGACTTCGGTGGGAAAAAAAGAGAAGCACGTTGCACATTTTCGCACAAAATGTTCCATCTAATTATTTTTTATACACTGTAGTCCCATAAATTTAGTCCGGATACTAAAACGGTTTGCATCATTTTTTGCATGAAGTTTTTTCCAAAGATAAAATAACTCAAAAACGTCCTTTTCCTATTATATTACGCACGCTCGTTGGTTAAAAAACGATGAAGGGTGAATGCAACACTTGTGTTAAACGAAAAACCTGTCGAACAATCTGGACAGAAAAAAAAGTTCATGCAATTATATTGAGTTTTTAATTAGTTAAACGTTAACAAGATTGAATGGATGTATAGGTAACTTTACTGCGAGCGTGCATGGGACTAAACACAAATGTGAAATTGGACAAGGAGAAAAATTCCGAACTAGACCAGTAATCGAACCCGGGCCTCCCATTTGCCAGGAAGGTATCATAAATACTACAATTCGTTTATATAGCTTGATAGTTTAGTTCAGTGGTGCACAACCTTTTAAGTCACATACCCATGTTGGATGCTCGAGATGATTTACTGCTTCGCCTTTTTCTGTCCGAAACATTTTTATCTCCTTGAAGAGGAATATAAAACGTAGCAAAACCTTGCCTCTGCTAAGCCACCGGACTTCAGAATAGTACAGAACATCGCCATATTCAGCATCAATTTCCTAGAGAAAAGCTTTAAATTGTCTGTGGTTTAGCGCACCATATCTGATGAAGTTGACTGCATTTAAAACATCACTCATAACTTTACTAAATCCTAGATCCTTCCCAATTAGGTTTTTCTGATGAATTATGCAGTGATATTTTATCAACTTATTTTTGAGTCCCAACTTTTGGGCATATTTGAACAGAAGAGATACCATCCCGTTTTGAGCACCTGTCATAGAAGGCGCACCATCAGTAACTATCCCCACAAGTTTGTCCATATTATGCTTGAGAAGACTTTTAAGCAATCCCTCAAGCAAATCAGATCCTTTGGTCTGATCTTTCAACGTATAGAGCTCTACGAGTTCTTCATACACTTCAAAATCTGGTGTTACACCACGTGCGAATATACACATTTGAGAGGTTGATGTGACATCTGTCGATTCATCTACTGCCAGTGAAAATTAAATGCACTTATTGAATAGTTTCAAAAATTTGGTTTCAACATCACAGGAAATATCCAATTTTAATAAAGTCTCGAATGAAAATTTCTTGAGACTCGAGAAAAGAAATCCCCCACCCTCTTCCCTAGAGCGTAACGTAATTTATGGATGATCCCATACAAATTGGGTTAGTTACCCCAAACTATAAAAAAACCTGTCAATTTTTTTAAACTTTAGCAGTTTACGTAAGCGGCCGCGGGCCGCACAAAACGCCGCGGCGGGCCGCGTGGTTTTGCACTAATGGTTTAGTTGGTTAAATCCCGCACCCGGCAAGCGGGAGACCCGGGATCGATTCCTCGGTCAATTTCATAATTTTTCCTCTCCCAACCTCTTATTTGTAGTTATACGTTTCCTGCATAGCATCTACTTTATAATAGTAGTTGTTTAAAAGCATTAAGCTGGATCCTAGAGTTATGCAAAGACTTGGTATGGTTCCATGAGAGTCTCGATACTGATTTCCCTTTCGATCAACTTTGTTATGGTTCCGGTATAAAAAAAGGAAGCAAAAGGCTTATGAAGTGTCCAAGACATTGAAAACTTCTGACCAGATGCTTCATAAAACATTAACTCTAAACGTTTCTAACCAATCCGTGAAGTACTGCTTCATGCGATACGCCTTAGATTCGTGAAGCACTACTTCCCACGTCACATAAGAATTGGTTCGGACACGAATTAAATATGTTTTCGAGGGAAACAATTCTTATTGTTTTCATTTATAAATTTTAAAAACTTTTCACGAAGGACGCTTATATCATCGACCATCTCTTTTGCTTCAATTTTTAGCACGTTTTCCCAAAAGAAAAAAACTTGAGCACTCTGTCCGTCCGACTGTCGACAATACAATTTTCTCGTTTTTAGAGATATTTCAAAAATTTATTTCGAGTTTCGTAGCACGTATTGATCCACAAATTTTCCGATCATTGGATTTTTTAAGTGCTTCACAGATTTTCCGCCAGATGGCCTCAAATTAGGAAAATTCATATATATTTTTAAAATGGCATAAATAGCTTAACTACTGAAGCTAAACGAGTGCAGTTTTCACGGATGGGAAGGACTAATGAGGATCCACTTTACAACGGGTTTTCCTATCCTTAAAAGGGAGGAGTATGACCAGAACCCTTAAAAAAATTTAAACAGAAATTGCTTCCACTTCTTACTTTGCAAGTGTCTCATACTTGTTTCGTTACAAGGCTAGAAATAAAAATCCAAGAGGTTGATCAGCCAAAAATACACACACACACACAGAAGGCACAAAAGTTAAGACTCAACAGCTGTGTACCTCTTGTCTTGCTAATTCACTCGTAAAACTGGTAAGAATCGATTCGAAGCTAATACGATTCACATTCCGGATTTTCTCTCTTCTAATCCTACCTCTATATCTCTCGTTCTCTCTCTCTCTCTATCCCATCAATACCACCCTCATCATGGTAGGGTGAACCGCGTTAACACTTCTCCCTTCGTACGATTCCTATTTTGCATCGACCGTTACCCTTTCTCTTGGGAACGCCGCCGCCGACCCACAAATCGCTTCGTGACCGACAGATATTAAGTGGCCTGAAGGCACCTTTTTATCCCCCCCCCCCTCCCCTCTCTCTCTTTTGCCTCCTATATTCCCTTCCTCATCCATTCCCGCTCCTTCAGCGACTACTACCATCCCTTTAGCATTGTTTTTTTCCTCCTCCCTCTTTATCTCCGGGCTCTCCTCATTAACTTAAAAAAAAGAGTCCAGTTCAGTATTGCCTCTCACCGTACCCGACCAGCTCTTTACTCATCTTCCTCTCTCCCCCTCTCTCTCTCTCTTTTTCTCTCTTTCCATATCCCCTATGCTCCTATCCTCTTGGTCGCATATATCGTCGCTTCAAAACGTTTTAACCGTCTAAAAAGGTGCCGCTCCTTCACTTAATACCTACTACTCAACTCAGCCCACCTCCACGACGTATTTTACCCGCGGCGCGGTATAATTTTTCCTTTTGTCTTTTGTTTCCGTTCTCTCTTCTTCTCTTTCTCTTACTTCCCCCTCGAGCGTCGCCCGCGAGAGGGCACCGCCGCCGTAGTAATTGCTACTTGTCCAAACAACTCGCGGCTTGCTTGCTCAGTTACAGGACGAAGATATTTATGGTTCCATCCTTCATTTCCGACGCTTTCAACGTTCCTTCTCCCGTCGATCCATCGTTTTATATACATCGGCGAATTTTCGGAAGTGAATGACGAATCGCGTGAATACGTCGGATTTTTTTTTTGTTTTCAGGGGTCGTGTCCTTGGACCAATAATACCTCCAGACATTTGCCGTCAGTTTTGAAACGTGTGTGTGTGTCGAAAAAGGAGTTAAGCGTGTAAAAGTAGAAAAAAAAGAACTTCGGCAATTTATGGGACGTATTGAATGGGAAAATGGTATTAAAAATTATACAAAAAATTGCATGGAATAAACTGCTCTTAATGTCAACCATTTCTTCATAGCTTCTACTCTCTATGATAAAATGCCTAAGTACGAGATTTCAATCATTTTAACTCTACCGTTTAGGCCCTAGAGCCAATAACAGTCAGACAGACGGCATTGCAAAAACCACTTCTTCGGACTCGGCAGCACCTAAAACGTATATTTCCATCAAAATCCCGAGGTATAATTTTTTGCGATTACAATACTTTCTCAATACACTTCGTATATGAGAAAGTAAAAAGGAATACTGGCGCAATGATTGAATTTGAGTTCCTAGTATTGCTAAGGTGGTTACGAGTATAAGAGCTCCGGTGCATCGTCATTCAAAGCCCCCCATAAGCGGATCATTGAACATTATGAGGTGGAACGCGAGGATTATTACAAGTCACTCGTGGCATAATCGTCTGAAGGATGTCATTTAAATCGTAAATGGTTTTTTTCTCTCCAGCATCTATTGTAGTTTGCGGCAACTTCAAGGAAATTTCACTCAAAATGTTTTGGTATGAATTTTGTCTTCCTATTACTGGATCCCAAGTCAAAAAGAATGAAAACAGAAAATTCTCTAAAGGTACTATTGAATCCTTCGAGGAATATAGTGTCATCGTAAATCGGTTTGGGAGGCAAAACGGTTTTAAAAACATTAATCTTACCTCAACCACTAGAAATAAGTTGGCTGTTATACTACATATTTCTATCCTCTCTTTTTAGGGACGATTAACACAATTGCGACTCTGATTCATCAACATTTTTCGGTGTTTGAAAATACCTCACGTATCATATAAAAAGATCTGTTAACCATTAAGATTAAAGAATGACCTTAAATGTCCACTTCCAATCCTTAAAAAGTTTTAAATCCGCAAATTATCTGGTGATAAAAAAGACAAATAAAAAAACGCGATTCGTTTTTAAAAGACCCGTCAAGTCCCCAAAACAGCCTCGCCATATAACGCTAACTTATTTCAGGAAATAAATTTAAGTTTTCTCCTCCTTTTTTTCTTCAAATTTTAGTCCACGCTCCCTTGAAAAAAAAAAGTGAGAGAATAAATTAGCAACGCGCGTCAAATCGGTTTACCGCGGAAAGTCATTCGATGAGATTTGATTTATGTTCACATTTAGCGTTTCGAGAGGAAGCATCTTTTAAACTGTTATAGTATAAGAGGGGGGGGGGACCCTCTCAAGCATCTCTTCCAATGAATTTAAGTTTCAATCCTTTGAGCCAGAGGATTTTGGGGAAGTTAATAATGTTTTTGCAAGGAGGTCTCCAATTAAAAATGGGGACCCCCCCCCCCCCCCCCCCCCCCCCACGAAAAGTTCCTTCGAAAGAAAAAAGAGAGGTACAATTTAATTTATTCTTAAAAGAATAATAGCCAACCTTCTCGCTGATTATGCGAACGAGGGAAACGGTGTTTCCATCGTGTATATTTTGAGTTATTTCTGGCATAAAGTAAGGTTAGAAAGCCTCCCTACGAATCCATAAGGCGGGCATAAACAATTACGCTCGCCAGCCCTCAACGTAAATGAAGTCATCGCGAAAAGTCCCCGGCAATTTATTACTTCGTGGGCTAATGAACGTAAATAAAGCTGGGATTCAAAAGGAAACTTTCAATTATCCTCTTTAAGTATTAAGGGAAAAATAGCAGAAGGACCGTCTTAATTAATGACGGAAGGAAATGTCGTCCTTTTGATTACAAAATGGTTATCTAATAATTCGACGGGACTGCGAAAACATTAAGACAAATAATATTCTTGGGTAATGTAATGAAAAAGACATCCGTTTACATATTTCTGTAATAGTTTTATAGACGAACGCGGTAATTTCATAGTTTAACACCGATATTTTTCATCTGATACTTAAACGTAAAGAGGACTATTATATAGTTTTTACAGCAGCGTGTGAATTCTGCCAATATATCTAAATTTGTTGGACAAACTCTTTTAAGTTTGCTCAGCGTTAAAGCCGTTTTGCCAATTGTTCTTTCTCTCTGCAATACTCTTGCGACATCTATGACTGACGGCGAAAACTAAAGAAACCTATTGTCTTACCATCCGTTTCTCATCTCTGAATGTTACTTTTTACTTTCTCATATACGAAGTATATTGAGAAAGTACTGTAATCGCGAAAAAATTCTACCTCGAGATTTTGACGGAAATATACGTTTTAGGTGTATCTGAGTCCAAAAAAGTGGTTTTCGCAATGCTGTCTGTCTGTTATAGGCTCTAGGGCTTAAACCAGGGGTTCTTAACCTTTTGTGAGCCCCGCACCCCCACAGCGATCCATGGTAATCCCGCCCCCCACCATAATTTTTTCAATGGTTATTTATTTTAGTTTTTTTTATTTTAACGAGTTATTAAACGTATAGTATTTAAAATCAAATATAATTATTACAAACTACATTTTAAACTCAACCTTTCCTCAATTAAAGACACAATAAGATTGTAATACAGGTGAGGCGACGATTAGGCATTTTATTACAATGGAATCCTATCCAACAATTTCATAATAGTTTTCAAGATTGTTTCTTTTTAAACAATTTTTAGTGCTGTATTCATCTTGAACTTCAAAATAACCTCTCTGTAGCGGATTATCTCAGCCATCTCACGAAAAGCAGGACTGAGAGAATGACTTTGTTATAAACGTAATTAAAGGCAGAAAAATATAGCGACAATATGTCTGTCTGGGCACGGCAGTTTAAATCGCTTTGTAAACAGACCTCGAATAGTGATTACGGTTTGTTATTTCAAGGAAACGAATGTTCTTCAGCATCTCGCTATATATCTAATAAGAAACGTGGACGCATTAATACACACACTAGGACGGCAGCTGGTTATTGTGGGTGGTTCAAAATGTTATCTAAAAAAATAAATAAATAAAAAATTCAAATTGCAAGATGTTCCCACCGCACACCCTGGACCCACTTCCCGCACCTCCTGGACCATCTTCCCGCACCCCCGGTAAAGAACCCCTGGCCTAAACGGTAGAGTTAAAATGAATAAAAACTCGTACTTAGGCATTTTATCATACAGAGTAGAAGCTTTAAAGAAATGGTTGACATTGCACAATAATTAAGGGAAGTTTATTCTACGCATTTTTAACAACAATTTGATTTTCTCAAAAACGGCGGCAAATGATTTCGATCAAATTTCGTACAGATACTTGAGTTTGCCTCTTCAATAATAATACATAGTTCATTTTTCTCAAAAAATTAATATAAGACTAGTTTATATTAAGCAACTTTAACAATATTTGGATTTTCTCAAAAACGGCTACAACGATTTTCATCAAATTTCGTATAGCTATTTAAGTTAATGTTAATAACGATTCTACATAGTTCATATTTTTCAAAACATAACTAAATGAAGCATTAGTATATGAGAAAATTTGTACAATGTTGTACCGAGTTTTTCCCTCTATAAGCGCGAAATCGTTTCTGTTTATAATATTTTCACTACTTCCTATGATTTTAGCTGGAAACTACTCCCTAAGTATTTCTTTAAAAAAAAAGAAAGCACGCATAGCCCGGAGGAGCAATCAAAAAATTGGAAGAGCTTTAACGGAGCTTCGAATCAAAAGGAAGGAGGAAATCGCTACGACTTTTGAGATTTTCGGAAGAGCTCCTACAAAAAGAAAATCTTTTCCCTCTTTATAAACACTAGTAGACGGTGCTTGCAGCTTGCATCCATTTTTAAATTTTAGCATTTTTAGAGTTTCGTATTTTTCCCAATAGATTTTGTCCAAAATCATATAACCTGTTAGGTATTTAATCCTCGTATGGGGGAAATAATGGGGCGAAACAGCCCCAAAAATGGGGATTATATGAATATCGGATTTATTTCATTTGTTGTGCATAGTTTAATATTAATGGCATTATAATATGAGCCTCTGATTCCCAGTAAAATCTTACCCGTATGAAAGCATTGAACTCGTTGCCTATTGCCTATTGTTGCGACCCAGAAAAATTACTTTTTTCCGATAAAAACAACAAATTTACGCTAAATCTACTCGAATTTGAATTCTGTCTTCAAAAATAAGAAACTTCAATTTCTACTCTTTCCGACAGATCAAGTCCCGAGTTCGAATCTTGACGGGAAATAATTTTAAAATGCAAATATCAAAATATTTTTCAAATAAAAGCTGTAGAACTAGTAAAGTAGAGTATTTCTTTTCATATACATTTTTATCGTAGGAGTAGCCATTATCTAGAAAATCAAACACGAATGTTGACATTTTCTTGCATGGTTACTTCTTCAGTGTTGCTAACATAAACAATCTCACAAACATACGTTTAATTTACTTACGTGCGCATGCAGTATTTTTAAATAGGAAGAAAATGGATTATTTACGATGAAGAAAAGAACTTTAAAACGCTATTTCCCTTAGGTACATTTCTTTGTAATACTTCACTGCACGAAACGCGCCCATTTGTGATATGTTGTACACTTTCCTAACTTGTTTCTAATACCTGTTGCCTTCCTTTTAATGGGAAGAACTTTAAAGGTATGGTATGAACAAAACCTCTTAGGTCTCTCATCCTCTTTCTCTAACTCGCTCAGTAGTACATTTTCCAATCGATTGCAGCTACTCCATATTCCGGCTGTTCCCGGAATTTAAACCTTCTGGGAGGGAACGGAACTTACGGAAGGGGGGATCATTTTTAGCGATTTTTCCTTACAAATCGCTAATGTATTCACGTTGTCTGTCCGTCCGTGCAGACGATATCTTTGAAACGGTACAACCTAGAGTAACTAAATTTTCAGGATATGTTACTACTTATAAGAGCTCCATGTCGCAAGAATTTGGTGGACCGAGATCAGATGCTTAGGGCTAATTTTGCCCATTATTGTCCCATAATAAAACACGTAAATCGGTGATTAGATTTATATATTTGCTTTTTTACATTATTTCCAGTGAAGATTCGAACTCAGGACTTGAAATGTCGGATAGTTTAGAAATTGTAGTTTGTTATTTGTGAAGACGGAATTCAAATCCCTGTGACTTAAGCGTACATTTTTAGTTTTTATTGAAAAAAATGAGTTTTTCTGGATCTCAACCACTGACTACAATGACAACGAGCTGAATGTTTTTTAATGGGTAAACTTTTAATGAGAATCAGAGGGCCATATTATAATGTCACTAATATTATAAAAAACGACAAATGGAAGAAATTTATTTTTTTGTAAAAAAATCGCCTTATTATATCTGCTTTCGCAGTACTTTCCTAACTTGTTTTGTATAGATTTAATGAGGAAATGATGTAGTTCAGACGGATGTGGGGAAGGCAAAAGAAATGAACTGTGCAAGAAAAGATGGTTGGCTGTATTCCCGTATGCAATCATATTTGCAGTCATCTCTAAGCCTTTTCATTATATGGAAAAGCGTAACTCAGTGCCTGCGGTGGTGACTATTCATCCTAAAGGTTCCTAAGGCATTTATAACGATTTTCAAGGATGAAGTTGCATCTCATGCTACTACTAGACCGGGTAGGAAGGGGATGACACGGGATGGGTCTCCATGGAATTCTTGCGTTGCCAGGTATAGAGTCGATATTTTTACATTATTCGCTGGCAGGACTGATACATGCACGCTCATTATCTGGTTACATTTTGACTCCAAATAGTCATGTTTACGAGTAAAATCCAGTTTCATATTTTATAACGGAATCCTTATATTATTATGACGGATATGTGAGTTAATTCAACAGAGAATTATCGAGCTCGTCTTGTGGCTGAAAAAAATTCAAGTACAAGCACTTTTAAAAAATACGTCTCATGTCAGATATTGCCTCAACAAGGTCATTTAAAAAAACCATATGCTACAAATCAGTGCTATTCAGTGGTGAGTCACCGAAAGCATATTCTAAAACAGTGATTCTTAATCTTATCCATCTCACCCCCCCCCCCCCCCCCCCCAACTTCTGATTACCTAATATCCTCACGCCCTCCCTTCTCGGGAAAATTTTCTATTAAGAATTTTTATAAAAATATTACAATCAAGTGCGGATCTAGAAACTATTACGGACTTTTTTTCCATGAGGGTGGGGGATATTTTTAATTTGTACACTAAATCATTTTCAAACTTACTTTCTATTAGTAAACCATGGTACGCGATATATTGGTATGATAATTATCATAGTGAAGCTTATTGGGGAAACCTCCTGCAGCATGACAACCCTCTCGCCCTTCCCCTTTTGCTACCCCTAAAGAATATCCAGAGGGGCGGGGGCTGGGGGGGACATCGCCCCTCCCCCCTTGGATCTGCCACTGATTACAATTTATTTTTTTACACAAGCTTAATGCACAATTTTACGTTGAAATAAATATAGAGTGCATAGAAATATATTTGGTCGCAAACTATAGGAAAGAGGGAACTTTATGTGTTGAAAATAACCTATATGCCCGAATGTAAGGCGATCCTCCATTTTCCCATCGAAAAAGTATTTTGACAAAAACTTGAATAATCAAAGTTCGAGGGTCCGAATATATCTGAGGGACAATTTTGGATATAAATACATAAATATATTTGATCGTAAAATATAGAAAAGAGAGGGAAATTTACGTGTTGAAAATAGTACATAAAATATAAAAATTATAAAATTCGAAGATTGTTATTAAATAAACAGTTGTAGAATGAGGAAAAGAGGTAACTAAGAACAGCAATAAGAATAATAAAAATAAAATACAATAAGAAGAAATATAAAGGGTTTTATCATTTTTAACTGTTAATCTGAGGGTTTATAGTGCATTAGTTTAGAAAAATTGTTTGATACTTTTGCTTTTAAGTCGATGTGCCCACATAAAAGTTGGAAACCCATGACTTAGAACAGGGGTTCCCAAACGTTTTGAATCCACGGAACCCTTATATTCAAATATTTATTCTCGCGGAGTCCTAACTAACAATAAGATGTGATACACCTAATCGCAATAAAATTATCACTATAATGTTCATTTACATAGCTTATGTATCTTACATTATACATTGTGCAAGTGAAGCTCACGTTTCTTCCTGCAAATAACAGAAGGAAGAGTGTATCCTGTCTCTTTCTCTGTCTTATCACGGAACCCCATTTATAGCTTCTTCGGAATCCTTGGGTTCTACGGGGAACAGCTTGGGAAATCCTGACTTGTGTAGACTATCAAAATAATAAGAAATAAAGTATAAAAATATTTACGTGTATGTAAAAGGGGATGATATTAAAATACTAAAATGAAATTTGAGAACAGACTGGCTATAATCAATAATAATTATTGGCCCAGCATGTTTCGCATCCCCCTTGGAATCTTTAACCGCCCCCCACCCATAGGGGAGCGCGCCCCACGGGTATTCCCGTTGTTTTTATGCGAGTGAGGAAAGAGAGGGGAGGAAAAGGGGTTGGGTGTCAATTGAGGGTGCGCGTAGCGAAGGGTGAGTTGTCAGCTGGATAAATAAATAACAAAACGGTCAAATTATAATTCATCGACTCGCACACACATCGTATTTCATTCAGCGTGACAACCCAACTGATTGTTAAATTATCGGCACGCTTAATGAAAAACCGCGATTGAATAAAAAAATACGACAATTTGTAGTTCCGACGGAATGATCGACTAACACCACATCGACGACCGAAAAATCTGTATAGATAAACTCTCAAGTGTCCGTCTGCCTGTCCTATTAATTTTGGCCATTTCACAATGAAATTTAAGAGCTGAAATTTTCAAAACCGTTAAGACCGCCATGAGGTGGAGCCTAGAAAAATTACATGTCCCGGAAAAAGTCCTGAATTCCTATAAGTTTACACGTAATTTTCTATTTTTCAATGTGCAATATTTTCTTTCTTCATTCATTTAAATAGGTAAATATGCACCGATATTCTTAGTTTTTGCTTCGGACAAAACTGTAAACTATCACATTCTTGCGATGGTTAGATGTTACGCGGTAGAAATTCTCCGAATCACGCATTCCTTTTCAAAGATTTATGGGTTTTTGTGCTATTTCCGGGCCTCCGAGGTGACTTTTAAACATTCAGATTTCTGATTAACTTTGCAAAAACTTTTGCGGGAAACACTAGTAAATTTTTAAAATTGGTAACGCAACAGATTAATAACTCGGACTGCACGGTTTCATCGTACAAGTTTTCTGTTCAACACGCTTTTCTTTCGTGGGGAACTGCATCTAATTGCACGGTCAACGACTTCGATTTAGCACGGATTTTGATACGGTCTTCCAAAATCAAAAGGCATAACATTTTCCAGTTCCATACATAAGTTACAATAAAGGATAAAGGAAGCAATGTCGAGTGATGAAAACAGTAGTCTACTGAGCTCAAACGGCGGTGCTCAAAAGTCATCTCTTTAGTTTGCAACCCTTGAGAGGCAGACGCCAAAAAATTTCACAGGTATTCAGTTGGACGATACGACTCGTCCGCATTGTAGGTATTAATTCATTCATAGTTTTAAGTCTTAAAAATGTTTATTATATAATATATGACACTCACTGGTTCTTAAACTATTAATTTGTAACCTAAATAAGGTTTGGTACAGATTTTTTTCCAAAATCCTGGAACGCATCTGAATTTATAACATGTAAGTCTATGGGAAATTGATATTAGACTTACGATGCGATTTTCAGGAACGCATTAGAGTCGTAAGTTGGGAAGGGCATGTACTATAACGTCGCTGTACGCTAATATGCCTAAATACGAAATATCATTTGATTTCGTTAATTACGTAGGCTTTAGGGTCGCACACAGAGAGACAACAGGGAGAAAACAACTTTTTTTACTCGGGGACACTTTAAAATGAGTATTTTCTTGAAAATGTCGAATGCGATATTTTTTTTCTATTACAATACTTTTTCTATATACTGCATGCATGAGAAAGTAATAACAAATGTCAAAAAAATTTTAATCAAGATAATTATTGGCTTGGAACGCATCCCCCATCACATCGACTGTCATCATTAGAAATAATCTACACCACATTGCAAGGACTCGCTTCAAACGGTATTTTCTAAGGAACGCAGTTGAAAGCGGGCTTGACCAATCTTTGTCGCACCCTATACTATGCTCACACTTCTGCTTCCTTTCATTTAAATGTCAAACTACACAAAAAACAAAGCGATACTTCCGGCCGGTGTTGACAGAAACGTCTTTCCCGATTTTCCTACCTGCACGTCTCTTCTCTCTCGCTCTCTCTGTTCACGCCGCTTTTATTTTTCTGCCCACCCAAACTCATCTTATCTACTACCACCTCCACGTTCTCTCTCTCTCAACCCGTCTCAACGCCTTGATCTCCCGGTTTCCGCGATGTGGCTTCTAGTCCCCTCACTCTTCCTTTACTCGTCCGTCTCGGAGAGGCGAGGTGAGGAAGGGTGGATGAGAGAGAGAGAAAGAGAGGTTCGGAGAATAGGGGTAAGAAGAGGATGGGGGAGGAAGGGAAAATAGGGGAAACGAAAGGGTGGACTGGTCGGCTCTTTCTCGGCTGGTTTTAAAAAGGAGGGGGTTGGGTTGGAGTATTGAAGAACGGAATGCAGATTCTCTTACGCAGTGACGGGCAACTTTTTCAACGTGTCGGGCCGCATTGGTTGCTGCGAATTCCTTGGCGAGCCGCATTTCAAGTTGCAGATGCTTCCACGGGCCAGATTATACTTTAAATCGGACGTTAAATAGAGAATCTTAGGTATCGCATCAGTGAAAATCCAGTCCAAATTAGGTTTTTGGGGTAAACATTTCAATATTAAGCGCTTTATTGACGTAATTTGAATGTAGATGATATGCAGTTTTGTTAAACATCTTTAATCATAGCTTAGAGGGCCGGATAAAACGCGTTCGAGAGCCGCATTCGACACGCGGTTGCTCAACCACTGCTTTTACGTAAGTATTCGTCGAGGGCGATAGAGGGGATTGTTTTTAAAGAAGGTAGTAGCGAAGTCGGGTATAAAAGGGCGGTTTTAGGTTAGCGCGACTTCTTTTTTTTTGGTGGGAGGGGGTTGGGGGTAAGGGCTCCCCGGTTAATAAGGTCTCTTGATCGAGATAAACGGTCCTCTGCCAATGAGGGCGTAAAAAATTCAAGTCCCGTGATTTTTTTAATGCGAACGGCAACATTCCGAAGATAAACAGAATAAAATTGTTAACTACTTAAATAGGCACCAAAATAATTTTTAAAACAAAGAGGAAAGAAATCGCATGAGTCCGAATGCCGATAAGTGAGAAATGAGGCAGTATTTAGGCAATTTATGAAAGAATTGATTATAGTTTTAGTGATTCTGTTTCTAAAAAAATATCGACATAGAAAGTTAATCTGTATAAAACATAAAATTAGTAGAGCGCTGAATAAATCAGTCCCTTTATTGATCCTGCAGTTTCAACGAAACGAATATCATTTCTAAGATGGGAGAAAAATCTTACGAAAATATATTTAATTTCTCGCTCGAATCCGTCTCCATGTTTTTGGCGGTTTTTCGCAAAACATTCGCAAAAATCTGAAGTTCAAATTTCATATAAAAAATGGCTTCGCAGTATTATTTTTTTAACTCTAAGCCCCGCGAGAAAAGAAATCAAACGAACAAATCGATCATATGTATAGAATAAATTTCCGATAATTAACTTTTTTTACGAAAATTTAAGTTTGTATCTTGGAACTCTCCACATCAGACTCACAATCAGCCAACCTTTCCTATAGGGCGCCAAACTGACCGAAATTCTAGATACTGTTGTGTCGCACAAGTAAGAAAGCACTGCATAAATGTCACTATAATTATTAAACGGATTAATAAAGTAATAGTATCGAATGTCATATGTTAGAAATGTTATTGTAAGCAACATTTTTAGCCGTTTTTTTTAATCCGCTTATATGGCAGTCCGTCCGTCACACTTCCGTGCCCGGTGAACTACTTCTACACCGTTCAAGTCAGAGCAATTGAAATTATTTTGTTCGTGGCCATAAGTTCCTCCCTCGGTTCAAATTTGGAGGTTACAGTGGCACCCTAAGGGGTGTAATGGGGTCTCGATGAACAATAAAACATTAAATTAATTAATTAATTCTACACCGTCCAAGTTAGAGCTACCAAATTTTCAGGATAGTTTCAGCTGGCGACAGTAATTAATCCTCTTAATTTTGGTGACCGTCCATCTTTCCGTTTGCGTTTTAGCAGGATTTAAAAAAATCCTAATCAAGTATCTATACTGGTCCGTTACTACGGTCAATTTTCGTTGTGTTTACGATGCCACAACAACAAAGACAAACCCACCCTTAATACTATCTTATTCGTCAACTCGTTCCTTACATGTTTTTACCTACTGAAATGCCAGATTCGTCAGTTTTTTTTCCTCTGCTTGTTTCAACTATTACGTAAGATCGCTTCGAATTCGTCAGATTGGCAACCCCTGTCGTGAGCTCTCATTGTCAGCGGATGAATACAATAACATGTTCCAGCTATCTAGCGCAGAAATCCTCCGCGTTTCATCCTCATTCGCAATTCGACTCCGTTTTAACGAGCGCGCGACGACATTCACGATGACCCAAAGAAAAGATAACGTAAACACAAATCTCCAAAATGCTACATGATTAACTGTTGTCTTGGCAAGGTTTGATTTAAAGTTGGTAAAAAATGTTTTTATATCTTTTCGTAAGTAAGTACGCTTCTAGAACATGGAGATAAATTATAAATATCTTTCATGCTTTCATTTCAGCTTTATTTCCAGTTGTATCCTAAAGGATGCATAGCCAAGATGTTAGAAGCAACAGAGCAATTCACATAATAATAAATTGATGTGTCCAACACGACTTTCTCCATACGAAGTTGCCAACTAAAATCAAATAAATACGGCTATAGGAACATGTCAATTTATACGCTTCAGCGCTAGCGAATCAATAGTTTTGTAAATTCACCTTTGCCCTCCCTTGAAATATTCCTCATATGAAAACTTAGTTCAAACAAGAGTTGTGGAAAAAAATCTGATGTGGCCAACATATGACTTTCTCCATATTTGGGGTATAGATATTTAAATTATTATGAATAGCATTATAAGGCAAAATTATTATTTCGTATCGTAAAAGAATACAGTCGTCCTTATTGCCGTAAATTACGTATATTTTGAATGTTTACAGAATTCACCGCTAGATCTGGCGCTGTATACTGGAATTTTACGAATTAATTAATTAATTAATTAATGGAAGGTTCTACAAAAGATGTTTCAAACAAAACTTGAGAGAAATATTATTCTCTACAACGTTGGTCCTCACAAATATTACCAATAACGACGTTTTTAAGGAGATATATGACGGAAACCGAAAAATCCGATTATATATATATATATATATAATTCCAAAACAATAACTGCTACGAAAATTTGTTTCAAATGAAAGTTGTAGGAAATTATATTCTCTACATTTATTGTAATGGTCAATGTATACTATAATGAAGTATTACCGGAGAAATATCGCAAAAACCGAATCGGGTTTCGAATAAACCTCGAATTCCGGTTAACTGGTATTGTCTAAAAACTAATCAGCTCTTCGTACTTATACCAAGGTGTTATATATTAAATTTGGTAATGATATGGCAAGTACTTTTCAAGTTAGAGCGCCGACAATCTCACACACTCAGACATCATTCCGAAAATAGTCTAAACGTGTTCTAGGGACCTCAAAACATGTATTTCCGTTTAAATCTCGAAGTCGATTTTTTTCAGGAAAACAATACTTTCTCTATACTACGTAGTATATGGAGACAGTAAAAATAATCACTTCAACTTTTATATTTATGTATCTTTAAAAAAATTCAGTTTTAAGCGAAATACATATTTAAGAAAAACGAAAATTTTACAAGAGTAAACCGCTACTTCCGGTTGACCGATTGTTGTCAAAATCTTTTCAAATCTTAAGAATATATAAAATATCCCAAATATAGAATTCATGCTGATCTGATGAATAGTTTTTGAGTTAGACGCCCACAAAATTTCTGCTACACACATACGGACATATAGACACACACAGACATCATCGAGAAAACGGTCGAAACGTGTACAGGGGACCTCAAAACGTGTATTTCCGTTGAAATCTTGAATTCGATTTCTTTCATGATAACAATATTTTCTCTACCTACGTATATGGAGAATGTAAAAATTACCTCTGTATATTACAGGACACATTACCAAGTTAAGCGTTAATCAACTACGGCGTTTCTAAACGGTTGCGTTTACGATCCGCTGACGTAACCAATTAAAGCCTCCGATTCCTATCACTCCCGAGTTTTACTGATTGGCAGTCGGATGCATTTTCGAAGGTACATTAATCCAATCTAATTATCGTTCGTGCGTTGGAGTATACCTCATCTTTTAAATCTTTTCCCTTCCACAGTGCATCGCCGTCCTCAAGCACAACGCTGTAAAAAAAAAACTGCCGCTCGTAAACTGTAGTCACTCCAAAGCAATCCCTTTTAACTACAGGGTGGCGCACGAAATGATCCCCTATTCGTTTTTACAATGAAACGGCAACTATGACACGGACGGAGACTGAATTGCATTGGATGAATGCACAAGTTTGTGGAGATACCGCTAGGAGGCATACCAGTCCCGCGCTTCTAACACGAGGGTGGATAGCGCGAGTTGTAGAACTAGTGTCTAGCATCTGTAATGCCCATTACCTTTAATGGTATACTTCCCCTTCTTTATTTACAGCTTGCCATTAGAATGCGTTTAACTATAGTACTGGGCCATCGTGAGATTTCACTATACACTTTAAAACTTAAAAAAAAAACAATTTCCTAGTATTTTCAAACCAAGGTAATTTTGAGAAAGGATTTTCATTGAATAATTCACGGAAATAGTCGATTATAAGGTTGATATGGAAACAACATAGGAACCGCGCATAGTCGAGGACGTTGGTGGAAGACTGTTGTCAAAGAACAAACAGTATAAAAGGGACAATAAAGCCGTTTTCTCTCTCTCTCTCTCTCTCTCTCTCTCTCTCTCTCTCTCTCTCTCTCTCTCTCTCTCTCTCTCTCTCTCTCTCTCTCTCTCTCTCTCTCTCTCTCTCTCTCTCTCTCTCTCTCTCTCCCCCCTCCCCTCCCTCTCTTCCTCTATTTTTTCATATATCCGAGATTTCGGGCACGTGAACGCCATGTTTGAACTCGCGCTAACAGAGACTAAACAGCGCATTGTGAGTATCTTACTGAAACAAAGCTTAGTAAATAACCCTTTTGTTACCTCGGCATTTTCGGCGAGCTGCAGAGCATATATGCCGCTGAGCGACCTCTGTACGGCACACAGATCAAAATAGAACTTTAATTACTACTATTTAAATGTGAAAAATCCATGCAATGTGTTTTATTAATTTTGTTAAAGGCTCGAATATTACTTATTTGTTTTATTTCAACGTTTGTCGATATTTCTTAATCAAGTGCAAGTTCTTAAGCATAAAATATTGAAAAAATACCTTATTGGCCTGAATATAAGCCGATCCACAAAAATTACCTCTACTTTTGAGAAATATTTTTTCAATTTTTTTTTAAAACAGACAAATTTTTAAATTGGAAAATTAATTTGAATGACGAATAAATGGGTAAGAAACCTCATTGTGATAACCCACTTTAATAAAATAGTCTCGTTAAATATTAACAGATACTTCCGCTAACTATGGATTATGAACTGAAACAATTACCTATTAATGCAATTCTAACCTATATAACAAAAAAATACACTATGGTGTTTCAAAGCGGTAAAAACCAAGAAGTCTTTTCCAGAAAGCACGCATACTAATGGCGTGCCACATATTGGCACGTTATTTCGTTGATGCAACACTTTGGAAGGAAAAAGTGCATTTTTTCGGGAGCGAATTTAAGTCGAGGTACGATTTTTCACGCCATGTACGTCTAGTAGAAGGGTTGTTGACATGTCTGGCTCGGGTTCGAACCGTACTGAGTGCATTTTTATATTTTATAAACCCATTGTAAAAGGCCTGAAACGACTGATAACGAGCTAGTAAAAACAATTTAAATAAAACCAAGCTGTTTTAATTAATTCGAATTTTAAAATGCTATCTAAATCAACAATCCGTTATGAAGTGATTAATTTCAAAGGCTTACTCCACAAATATTAATTAAATGTATATCGTATGTCATTTTTTACTGCAATACTTAACGATACATCGCGTTCCCATGGAAACAAAACCTTTTTCACTCCGGCTCTCAAGACTCTCCGGCCGGCAGGATCATTTCATGCGGTTCGCGCAGCCCTTGAGCGAATCCTTAAATTCAACTATATACGCGTTACTCAATGGCCGGAAAACCATATCTAGAGAAACTTTTAACGCCAAAAAATTATTCATCCTAGATTTAAACTGGAAATATCCTCCCGTTGTCTCTCTATTGTATCTATCGATTTTATCCTGCCTAAGCAATCACAACTTCTAATGCTGACCGCCCCGCTAAAAAAGTTTGCGCAAATCCGCTTTAAACCGTTTAACTCTCAAAATAATACGGAATATCTCTGATTTCGAAATTCCCTCTCCTGACGACCTCAAATGGCTCTTAAAATAAAGTGGAACTTCTTTAAGTCGAAACTCAATGGATACAAAAAAATATTCGACTCGTAAGATAATTCGAGTTATGGAAGAAAAATAAAATGAAAAAGATTTTGTCCTGTAAAATGAATTAACTTATTGTGTTATGGAAAATTTTAGTTATAGACGTTCGACTTACAGAAGTTCCATTGTAGTTCAGAAAGTAAATCGCAGCAAAGCGCTAGTACATATTAGGAAAGAATAGGATTTACGAAGTGAAATAAAATCTGTGACGGCCAACATATGACTTTCTCCATATTTGGGGTATAGATATTTAAATAATTATGAATGGCATTATAAGGCAAAATTATTATTTCGTATCGTAAAGGAATATAGTCGTCCTTATTGCCGTAAATTATATTTTGAATATGTTTACAGAATTAACCGCTATATGGTGGTGGCCCTGTATGCTGGAAATTACGAATAAGTTAAATATCTCCAAAATGGATGGTTCTACGAAAATTTGTTTCAAACAAAACTTGGAAGAAATATTATTCTCTACAACTTTGGTCCTCACGAAGATTACCAATAACGACGTTTTTAAGGAGATATTTGACGGAAACCGAAAAAACCGATTATTTATAAACTAATGTAATGCCCGTTGAAATATCAACGGAAGAATTATAGATAGATAGATAGATATATTATTATTATTGTCATTTAAAATAATTAACATCCCACTTTCTCATATGAAATATTTTGTCATATGCAACATATCTAGTGAATATTCTGTTGTTGACGGGCTATCTTTAGTTAAACTTAAAATAGTTGCCTCTCTTTCCCTCCCCTCTCTCCCTCTCCCACCCTCTATCTCCCTCCCCGTCCTCATTTCTCCCTCTCTCCCCTCCCCCTCTTTCCCCCTCCCCCCTCTACTTCCCTCTCTCCCCCTCCCTTTCGCTCACCCCCTACCTCTCTCTCCCCCCCTCTCTCGCGTATTAAAAGCATTCAAAGCACGTTTATACCCATAAGGATTGAATTAACAATATGATATAGAGGTCTAACAATGGAATTGGTAGCCAAGGCAACATTCTGTTAAAATGGCAATATTTCCTCAAAATATGTGAATTAGACGTATAACATGAGCGATTTCGAATTGTATGCGGAAAAATATGAACAGAATAAGAAACTCTGTAATTTTTTCTTCACAGTCGTTCAGATCCGAAGATCGTAGGTTAATTCCTTCTAATTTTAATTTCCAAAACAATAAAAACCTGCACATCAAAAAATTGATTTTTACGTTACCTTACGGAAAATGGAAATGTCTTCCTTGGAGTGGAACCCAGGACTTTTTTGAAGATTTATTTTCGTCATTACCTTAAAATATGTTAATCAAGCAACCTTGCCAAATTTCAATCTTCTACCTATTCGGGAAGTTTGTTAAAACGTTCTATATCTGCCATCGTGAGACGTGACCAACCAACCAACAGACCTGGGCTATTATAGTATAAAATAATTCCTAAACAATAACTGCCATGGAAAAATGTGTCAAATAAAGGTTGTAGGAAATTACATTCTCTATAAACTTTGTATAGAATTGTATACACAATAATGATGTTTTAACGGAGAAATATCTCAAAAACCGAATCGGGTTTCGAATAAACCTCGACTTCCTGTTAACCGGTATTGTCCAAAAACTAATCAGCTCATGCTCAAGTGTAATATATGAAATTTGGCATTAATGTGACAAGTACTTTTGACTTAGAACGCCCACAAACACAAACATTCATCCACACACACATACATCATTCCGAAAATACTCTAAACTATTCTAGGGACCTCAGAACCTGTATTTCCGTTGAAATCTCGAAGTCGATTTTTTTTCCTGATTACAATACTTTCCCTATACTACGTATGGTGAAAGTAAAAATAACTCCATAAGAAGATGGGATAAAAACGTTGTGTTCCAATATCACAACCCAAAAAATTCAGTATATTGGTAAAAACAAGATAGTTTGCGATGTTGGTGAAATTATCGCCTGACTAGTACTTACAAAAAAGCTCGTTAGTAAGGAAAGTATCATATATAAAAACAAACAACGCTTTAAAGTTCGTGGTAACATCGAACAATCGAGTTTTTATAGAGAATGTAATTTCCTACAACTTTTAATGGAAACAATTTTCCATAGCAGTTATTGTTTAGGAATTATTTATAAATAATCGGTTTTTTCGGTTTCCGTCAAATATCTCCTTAAAAACGTCGTTATTGGTAATCTTCGTGAGGACCATTATTGTAGAGAATAATATTTCTTCCAGGTTTTGTTTGAAACAAATTTTCGTAGAACCATCCATTTCGGAGATATTTAACTTTTCGTAATATCCAGTAGGTATACAGCGCCACCACCATGTAGCGGCGAATTCTGTAAACATATTCAAAATATGTATACCTAATTTACGGCAATAAGGACGACTGTATTCTTTTAGGATACGAAATAATTTTGCCTTATAACGCTATTCATAATAATTTAAATATCTATACCCCAAATATGGAGAAAGTCATGTGTTGGCCACATCAGATTTTTTTAATGCCCCGATTCAGAACTGGAAAGGAACGTCCCGCCATAACTGTAATCGAATTAGGTCACCAATGGAAATCCGTCCATCATAAAGAAAGGCGTGCTGGGAGATTTTTTAAAAGATTTTCTTCGAAACGGAAATTCCAGCTTTTTAATGTAAATTGCCGGATCATATTATTAAAATCAGGAAGATTGTTGTTTTTTCCTGTCAGTAGTATAAAAACTACTGCAATAACATTATAGTATTCAGTTTGGCGCTCTAAATAAGGTCGGAATTTTGTAATGAGAGGTGAATTGTTCGAAAATCTTTGAGGAATTGAACTAGAGCGCTATCTTTTTTAGCCTTGATATTCTGGATATTTCAGGGAAGTTGCCTCATACCTTAAAATATGACGTTAAAAAAATTGGAATTTGATTTGCTGACGCAATATGAATAAGCTCGTTTTATTTATTGAGATTTATTTAGAATTGTAAGATTGAAATTCTTTATAAATTTAGTAATACAATTTTATGTCATAAAGAAATATAATCAATAATTATTTTAAAATTCAAAACTATCTGCTCGGAATCTTAATTTGAATTTTTTTATGCCCCCCCCCCCCCCCCCCCCCCCTTCCGCACACCGATTTTTCAAATACATTTCTTCTGGAGTGCTATTGATGGCATTGAAGGTCACACAAATACCGAAAATTTAAACTTTCTATCTATAACTATTTCCTCGGAATCTTAATTTAAAACTTTGAATGGACCCCCTGCCACTCACCGATTTATTCAAAAATAATAAATGGCATCATAGATCACATACACCCTACAAATTTCAGTCTTCTGCCTTTATTTACTTGCTATATTGATTTAATCGACTGCACATACGGACAGGCATAAACGCGGTAAAAAATATGAAATCCACTCAAAATATTACTCCCTATATCAAGTGTTTCCCAACCGGGGTGCCGTGAGGTGTTATGAAGGGTGCCGCAAAAAATATTCTGTTTTCTCAGTTTTAGCCTCATTTTGCATCGTCGGCTTTCAAAAATGCAAACCAGAGTTAAGTCGACCTTCATTTCGTCGCAAAGGCGCTTCGAAATGAAAGGAGATATGGAGATTGGGGTTTGGGGTTCAACTTCACCACGATTATTACTGACGGTGGATAGGGAGGGGTGCCGCCAAATTCTGAAAACTCACTTAAGGGTGCCGCGACTCTAAAAAGGTTGGGAAACACTGCCCTGTATAGTGTATAAACTAGTACAATAAAATCAGATTAGACATTAACTGAATTCATTACCTCCAACTCAAAGTCTTTTTTCCGGTCTGAAAAAAGTTTCAAACATAAAAAACATAATGTTTCCGCCTCGTTTTTTATTGTAGCCCGCGAAGTGTCCTGATAAAACAAAAAAAGTGAATTTTCTTTTCTTTTAATTATTCGATCGGGCCCAAAGCATCACTTCATCATAGACGGTCGAAATGAAATCATTAGGTTTCTTACGCTCCGGAAGGAAACGGGTGAGAAGATAAATCTACCCCATTGTAAAAGGGCGCTCCAATCAGTCGGGACGGGGACAAATTAAACCACTCGCAGCTTTACGCAGGGGAATTAATTGGTTGCTGCTCTCTCGCCCTCTCGTAAAAGCGCCTTAAAGCGGTGCTACTGCAACGGCTGGGAAAGGTGGAGGGGGTTGTTGTAGTAACGGGATCGAAAGAGGGGGGGGGGGGATAAAAAAATAAAAAAAGAGAATCACCGCTTTAGCAACGCATGATCCGACTCGAGCCCAATCAGGCGCCGTAGTTAAGTGCGTTCGAACGAGTTTTTTTTCATCGCACCTTTTGTAACAATGCAAAGCGATTCGCAATGGAAGAGCGATGGAAATAGGAGTCAATTATTCCATCGGCTTTATTAGGAAAACGTATCGTTCCATTTGTCTAGTTAGAAATTCTAGGAGTGCTGCTTTTCCTTGAAATTTTTTTCTACAAATTGCAAATGATGGAATTTCATGCAAAAATATCTAATCGACGATAATGTTCACGCTTACGTTGCGTATTATTAACTATCGAATGCATAGCGATATATAGGTATAAACTCTATTGAATCTTTATTTATTTATTTCAAGCACTGCTGTTGTTATTGATTCCATTCACCGTGACCTCATTTCACCTCTTGCGTACAGAGCTACTAGCGTCTCTCGTTGTGGGAAAAAAAAAATATATATATATGTATATGTGTGTGTGTATATATATATATATACATACATACATACATATACAGGGGATGGGTGAGGCGGCGAGTCAACCGCCTCAGGCGCCTCTCGAAGGGGGGCGCCAAAATTTTACAAAAATGAAAACCTATCAAAATAAATTTATAAGGCCAGCCCGCGCCCGAGGAGTCAATATAGTTACAGAGTTTAAACGAATTTTATATATCTATCCATTATTGCAAATTTCTCTTTTGTATTCCAAAGTGACTCACATATTAACGAAGCGGCAACTTCGTATTTATTACAACAAAGCGTATAGTTGAACATAAAAATTAACGGTATGTTTGTGAAATTTTTATATGCAAAAGGGGGCGCTGTTTGTTTGATTGGCCGGGCGACAAAATATGATATCCCGAGCTGACAATGTATATTCATGATATTTTCGATATCGTTTATTCCTTTTTAAACAATGCTGCAAGAACTCTTTTTTATATTGAGTTGACCATGAGTTGGACAACAGCATATTCGAAGAAGAAACCCTCAGCCTAACCATGCATGGTTGAGCGAACGACCTTGTTACAAAAATAAAGGCGCAATATATCTCGGCTCTTATGAAATAAATTCTGGCAACCTTCCTACGAAGATTAAACAAGTTAGGAAAGCGTACAACGTATCACAAATGGGGCGCGTTTCGTGCAATGGAGTATTAGAAAGCAATTATATACCTGTACGTAAGGGAAATAGCGTTTTAAAGTCCTTTTCTTCATCATAAATAATCCATTTTCTTCCTATTTAATAGTATTACATGCACACGTAAGGAAATTAAACGTTTGTTTGGGAGATTGTTTATGTTAGCAACAATGAAGTAACCATGCAAGAAATTTTCTAAGTTCAACTCGATTTAAGACTTTCTTGTTTGATTTTCTCGATAACGGCTACTCCTACGATAAAAATATATAGAAAAGGAAATACTCTACTTTATCAGTTCTACAACTTTTATTTGAAAAATATTTTGATATGAACAATAGTTTACGAGATATGACGAAAATTTAATTTTTTGTCTCTAGTAAAGTGGTACCCCTGATTGGCGTACGTGATTCATTTATGCGATTTTCTTATTATATTTGATTGAAAGTCCTTAATATCAAATTTCATAAAAATCCGTTCGGTAGAAGCCGAGAACGAACATGCGGACGGACGGACGGACAGACGGACGGACAGACGGACGGACGGACCGACCGACGATAATAGGCGCTCACGCTGTAAGCGAAACGCGCCTAAAAATCGGTACAACATACATTGTACAAACTTCCTCATATAATAATGCGTCGTATGAGCCGGTTTTTAGAAAATCCAATTTTTGTTAAAGTTGCCCAAGAATAAACTAGCCTTATATACATTCATTGAGAAAAATGAAATATGTAGTATTATTGCAGACCTATACTCAAGTAACGTTACAAAATATTATCAAATTCGTTAAAGCCGATTTTGAGAAAATCAAATTATTGTTAAAGTTGCCTAGAATAAACTAGCCTTATATTCATTTTTTGAGAAATATGAACTATGTAGTATTATTGAAGACGTAAACTTAAGTAACTGTACGAAATTTGATCAAAATCCTTAGAGCCGTTTTTGAGAAAATCAAATTGTTGTTAAAAAATACGTAGAATAAACTTCCCTTAATTATTAAGCAATGCCAACCATTTCTTCATAACTTCTGATCAGGGCCACGCCTAGGGTGTTTCGCGCCCGGGCGCAAGATATCTCTGTGGCGCCCCCCTACCAGCGAAATTTCGTGGTATGATCATATACGACCTTTTTCATCGATAGAGTGTGGAGACAAGCTAATGCATTTCTGTCGATGTATCCCATGACGAAATGATTGAACAAATTAGTTGCATAATTATAAATATAAACATTTCATTTAATATCTGCTTGAAGGAAAATTATAAAACTCGCCGCATATATGATTCTATGTCGCGTTACTTAATGATCATTCAAAAATTCCTATATTTCTGTTCATTTACAAGCCAAATTAGATTCGATATTTATTCTGACAGTAAGAAAACAAAACTTCAATTAATTATGCATTCCTACGTCCAAGTCCCAACTTCGTATTTTCATTTTAAGATATTTTAAAATCCAATGAAGAAGTAGATGTCAATAATTCTCTCATTATTTGAAGAAATTGTTTCAGTATTTGAATTTGGAACTATTTAGAAACGAATATGAACGTTAACGTAGGTGGGAGATCGTGAAGGAGTAAGGAAAGCTAGTTTTTGGAAAAACTATACGATGCCGATTCAAAACAGAACTGGGATTTCCAAGACTCTGTAAGTGGGAGAAAAAGGGTGGGCACCTGGTATTCTTCCAGCGAAAAGATTTGTGGTAAAGTCGATGTGTAAAGGTGACGAGAGAGGAAGCAAGCTTTTTATCTTAACGCATTCATTGCGAGCATGCGCTGGAGAGAATAGCGGGGTAAACTGCAAGAAGAGAGGATAAACAAGCTGGCGAAATATAGTCACTATATGCGTCCATACGGTACGCTTCTCAAGGTTTCGAGGATGAAGCAGACGGAATGCGTGCGGCCCATGTGTTCTTTATTGTCCAGTTTCTCGGTGGAAAGACGAGAGGAAGGAGACTAGTTGGAAAGAGGAGAGGCGTGGAAGGGGACAAGTATTCAGTTAGCTAGAATGTGCCCATAATATATTTACTTCTTTTCTGCAGCCGTTTGATAGTAAACAACGTGTAAGAATTTCGATGACTAATTATGATATTTTAATTTTTAGGCGCGTTTTGCCTCCACCGTGAGCGCCTATTGTCGTCGGTCTGTCCGTCCGTCTGTCTGCCCGTCCGCCCGTCCGTCCGCATGTTCGTTCTCGGCTTCTACCCAACGGATTTTCATGACATTTGATATTATGGGCTTAAAATCAAAGATGATAAGAAAATCGCAAAAATTAATGGCGTAAGACAATCAGGAGTACCACTTTACTGGTGACAAAAAAAGTGAACATTCCGTCATATCTCGTAAAGTATTGCTCATATCAAAATATTTTTCGAATAAAACTTGCAGAACTAGTAAAGAAGAGTATTTCTTTTCCTATACATTATTATCGTAGGAGTAGCCGTTATTAAGAAAATCATACAAGAAAGTCTTAATTCCAGTTGAAGAAAATTTCTTGCATGGTTATTTAATCATTGTTGCTAAAATAAACAATCTCACAAAAATATCTTTGGTTTCCTTACGTGTGCATGCAGTATTATTAAATAGGAAGAAAATGGACTATTTATGATGAAGGAAAGAACTTTAAAACGCTATTTCCCTACGTACAGGTACATCATTTATTTCTAATACTCCATACGCTGTACACTTTCCTAACTTGCTCTTTTTTGAATAACTCAAAACACGAAAGAAATATTTGGGTAAGAGGGGGGGAAGTATTTAAGAATATCAGAAGGGGAACGCGAGACGATGATTATTATACATTAATTTTAGCCAGTAGAAGTTCAAAATTTTTAAAAATGTTTTGTATTATAGTTTTCGAAACACGGTACAACACATAAAGGTACCTCATATTGTTTGCACCAATAACTTGCTTCTTTTCTCTATTTTTTTTGAGATGCAAACCACACATCTTTTTCCTGAATGCGACTGCTTAGACGTACAGTAGGTCGTAATGGTGTTTCTATAGATGGCTGTCTTGCCCTCTTTGCTTTTGGTTTACTTTCACAGTATTTTTCTCTCCTGGCATTCACTAGCTTAAAATTTCGGTGACTCAATTACTCACGTTTTTTGTATATTACATTTGCAATAAAATTGTTATATCCAATAAATGGTGAAACATTTACACGTAATATTTTTAGTGTCTTCCTGGCAGTAGAGTAGGTGACGATGCACTGGTCTGCAAGTTTGACTCGTCCCATCCCTTTACTGCAGTCAACACTCATTAGAGGTTTAATTTTTTGCCAGCTAAAATGCCAACAATGTCAATATTAACCAAAGATTTCCGCTTTTTAGAAGAAAGCCTAATACTCGTAAAAGCGATATCTCTGTGCAAAATCAACATGATCACGGAGAATACGTAATATTTTTGTAGGAAAAAGTTCAAGCATACATCAGATAATACAACTCGGACACCAATAGGTGTTAATATGTAATAGGTAAGTTTAACCTGTCTAACCGGTTAGAGTAACCAGCCGAGAGCAAAAGAAATACACTACGAAGCTTAAAAGCAGTTCACAAGCATCCATTGAAAACACAGGTTTACGAGTATAAGCGGTCGACGCAGTTAAGAGGTAAAGTGTCTGTCAACCAGCTTACCCCAAATAAAATGCCGCCGCACAAAACTGATTGTGAGTTGAATTCATTTATTTCGGTGCGGGGATATAGTTGGCGAATCTTTTACTTGCTATAATAAAACCCATTCGTCCATATTTAACGAAAGGCTTACACTCGCTCAACCCATTTATAATTACGTCATATCCAAATTGAAAATTCTGGGGACACTAATTTTCGTATCAATCGGATACCTTTGCCTGCAACGACCTAGACGCCTGTCAACCAAACCTGAAATTAAAAGGAGATATGGACGATTTTATTCCTTAAATGAGAGGTACGAACTTTCCTACCTTTGCCGTGGTGTCAACGTTCCAGCGGTGGAAGAAGAAATAAATCCCTTTCCTCCAGCGATGAGAAAAATTCCTCGCACTCAAATATACATGGAACTTCCTCACAGAATGACCATTACACTACACAGGGACGTTCAAAAGGGGGTAAATGAAAAGCACTTTGGGGTTGACGAATGAAATAAAGGGTAAAGGTTTGATATTGGAAATTGAAGAAATTGATGGGAATCACAATTTCGTATCACCTGCAATGGCAATAGAAAAAAATTCACTGGTACTACCTAAACACGATAGGAGATGCGTCTTCAATAGACTTAAGGCTAGGAGAACCATTCATGTAGCTTATATTGCAATAATTCTCAGTAGACACCATGAAACTGCTTTGATTCTCACGAGAATTTAAAAATTATATTATAATTTTACCAAAAGAACATTTATTTAAGATTATATATTGCCTTAATTCGGCGAATAAATTTGCCAAACGTTCATAAAATACTTACATATCTTTAGAGACTGCATGGCCTTCTCTTCGAAAGGAGATCAGGTAAGCTTCCTTCGTCACATCCGAACACTTTCACATCTCAAAGTAGACTGAAAAGATCGATAGAAAATTTCCCGGCAGTATAAGAAGACGTCACGACGACGTCACTTTGGACTGTTAAATAATCAATAATGAAGTGCTGGGAGGTGGGGGAAATGCCTTTCCTATGACCATAAAAGGTATCAGCATAGCCGAGGAACTCGGAATGCCCTCCACGAAACCGCCAAAGTGCACAGGGGCACGCATTGGCCTACTCACAAGAAATTCCTTTCAAAAAAATCCTCCCAATATCTGGGAGGTGGGGGAAATGCCTTTCCTTTGGTTCTTTACTTTTACACCGTCAAATGTAGACATAGGTTTTTTTGAAAGGCATTTCTTGTGAGTAGGCCAATGCGTGCCCCTGTGCACTTTCGCGGTCTCGTGGAGGGCATTCCGATTAAACCTCTAATGAGTGTTGACTGCAGCAAAGGGATGGGTCTACTTTCATCAAAGCGGCAAAAACCCCCGGCAGGGCATCGTGTCCCTCCGTGTCTTATATTTCTGATTCATTGTTTTTTCTTGGAATATTCAAAATGCTTAACCATGCTGGGAATATCAATCAGCTATGAAGCGGGCCCTATGCTGCATTCTCACCATTCTCACTTAGTATTGCGAAAGAGCTAGGTGGCACTCAGTTGGCCTGTGTCTTAAATTAGCTCGATATAAATATTTTGTGCGATTCCAAGAAGGAAGGAAAGTGATACGTTCTACGTTTTCTATTAGCAGATCAACGAAATACCTTTTACTGAAAGCAACGGGGTTTATAAATGTGTCAGTATTTCATATTATATTAAACATTTATTGAGAGACGTAGGAAAACCATTTTCATTTATTTTTGCAGTAAAATCATGTATACTTTAAATCCATATTTATTAATTTTATTTTCGGTAAAATCACGAGAAAAACTGCAAAATAAAACAATTTTGTTTGATTGGTGGTGGTGCAGAGAGTAATTTTTAATGCGCGACTGACTAACATGTTTTTTATGTTTATAAATCGAACAGAAGATCTGAGTCCTGTCAACTTGCGTTATTTTATGAGCTAAATTGCATTTCAATTAAATAGATTTATTCTTTTCGAGTTTCGGGTTTCTTGATTATGGGCTAATTGGAAACCTTTGCGTGTTAATATTTTATGTTATTTTATTGTTGAAAATAGTAGATTGAAAGATATATTAGCTGTATAACTTCAAAATTATCGCTTCCCTTTTTAATTAAGACGGTCCACAAAAATACGGAGTATATGTATTTTGTTGTACAAATATCAATTGATACTATAGTGTTAGTATATGTTCAATATTACTCTTATAAAAAGTTAAGAGGCCATAATTTACTATTTTACAGTTTTTAAAGCGGACGATGGTTGGCCATAAAAAATTATCTGGTGTTGAATATCAAAAAAGAAAGGCTACTTTTTAAAACAAACATTGTCTCAAAATTACTAAAAAGCCCTAAACTTGACCTTTCAGAATGTATTAAAGCCATTGATCCAACTATTTATTATTATATATATATATATATATATATATATATAATACTCCCCGCTTTCTTCAAATTTTCATTTTTTTTGTTTTCCACGCTCGGTTCACTATATAAAAAAATCGGTACAACATACATTGTACAAACTTTCTCATATACGTACTAATGCGTCGTTTAGTTATCTTTAGAAAATGAAAATCGTATGAGCCTGTTTTTAGAAAATCCAATTTTTGTTAAAGTTTCCCAAGAATAAACTAGCCTTATAGTCATTCGCTGGGAAAAATGAAATACGTAGTATTATTGAAGATGTATACTCAAGTAACTGTACGAAATATGATCAAAATCGTTAGAGCCGTTTTTGAGAAAATCGAATTGTTGTTAAAGTTGCCTAGAATAAACTAGCCTTATATTCATTTTTTGAGAAATACGAACTATACAGTATTATTGAAGATGTAAACTCAAGTGGCTGTGCGAAATTTGATCAAAATCGTTAGAGCCGTTTTCGAGAAAATCGGATTGTTGTTAAAAATGCGTAGAATAAACTACTCTTAATTATTGATCAATGTCAACCATTTCTATGTATACTCTGCTCAGTATGATAAAATGCCTAAGTACGAGATTTCATCCATTTTCGTTAGACCGTCTGGGCTCCAGCGCCAGTAACAGACAGACAGACGGCATTGCGAAAACCACTTTTTCGGATTCAGCGACACCTAAAACGTATATTTCCGTAAAAATCTCGAGGTCGAATTTTTTCGCGAAAACAATACTTTCTCGATACTTCGTATGAGAAAGTAAAAACGTATTTTTGGTGTCATTCAACCTTTTCAACTTTTTAAAGAATGCCTTGTTAAAAAGTCTTGTGAAAATTGTTTTGTTTTTCTATATTTTTCTTTATACTTCTGAAACTTTCCGATTCTCCAATTGTAATGTGAACCAACGTCAATGGGGCAATCTCATCTCTTCTACGACTCCATTCAATTTTTTAAAACTTAAATGTCACGACGTTTTCTGTTACGAAAAAAGAAAATACTCCAAGAATAGAAGCTCAAATTGAAATGATTTGCTGTTTATGCGCCATTTAGGCTTACGGCAGTAGTTCAGCATTTAACTCTTTTACTTTAAAAACAATTTTATCCTACGTATGATTACGTTTAGTTTTTTTACGTACAGCCAATAGTGAAACAAATATTACGGAAAGTGTGAATAATAAAAAAACAGCTCCATAAAATATTTAAAGAACAAAATGAATGTGTTTAGCGGGCATATACAACAACGCCTCATTGTAAGGATGTTTCGCTTGGAATGTTTTTAGCACGCTTTATTTTATGAACGCGCTTATGTTTTCGCTCTCTCTCTCCGTCTGCGCAATCGTTTAAATTAAAATAGTTATTAAACGGTAAGATTTAGTATACGGAAATTTGCAAGGTGTATGTTATCTATAATGCGCTTCAAAAGTTTTTTTTTTAGAAATCGGTGGTTGACAGGGATTGCCTTTTAACGTTTTCAAATTAAGATTCTGAACAAATAGAACGTTAAAAATTTTTAATTGAATACTGAATAAATTACTTTATGTCATATGATTATATGACTACGCTTGTGAAGAACTAAAAAGTTTACAATTCTAATCCAATTTCAATAAATTAAACACGCTTCTTTACATAGCGTGAGCAAATGAAGTTACCATTTTCTTCAGGTGTTTCACTTTTGGGAAATACCATAACGACGGGCCTCCGTGGCGCAATAGGCTAGCGCGTTCGGCTGTTAACCGAAAGGTTGGTGGTTCGAGCCCACCCGGGGGCGTCACAATTTTTTACTTTTTTGACCTGGTCACCGTTTCCAGGAAACCGATCATGCTTCGTTTCGAGTGCGCTTCCAATCCAAGGTTTATCCTTATTCAGAATCAGCTTTGGCTACATATCCATCTTTTTATGTTGCGTAAACATTTCAGTTCGATTCTCGTTAAATCTCACAGTTTATTCTCCTAAGCGACACAATGAGCCGCTATACAGACAGGAAATTCGTCGAACTTTACCTTTAAAAAATTTCGGCGATTCTTCAAACGATTAAAAATATTGGTTCTTACAATGATTACAAGTACATCCCGATTGTCCATAATGATCGTTTCAAAATTCAACATCAACGAGTTTAGCACCGTTCATTCGTTCCAGGACACCTGACTTGATACAGCCAATTGCTTAAATGTTGTGTGGTATATAAACTATTAGAACCATCTTTTTCTTAACTATAACTGAAAGGCGATATATGTTCAACTGTCGAATGTAAGAAAAGAATTGATAGTCTCTTAAGTCAATTTCTAAAAGTCGGTATAGAGTTTATTCGTATTTATCGATAACAATTAAATAACTTTTAAGACGTTTTCCTATTCAAATACTTTTTGACATCCAAGGAAACTAAAACCTCCATAAATATTGCGTCGTCAAATGAAGCTCAATTTTTAAAAAATTAGTCTTATTTGTATGTAGTACGTTGCTCATAAAGTTCGGTGCGAAAATGAGCAACATTTAAATGGCGAGCTTTTTTGGTAAGCGATTAACGGCGATTAACGGCGACTTAAATCTGCTTTTATACACTAATAACAAAATCCTTGTCCCCCTCCTTCGCAAGGAATGGTACCTTAACAATTCCAACACCCCCACTTTCAATGTAAATTTTCGAAAAATTATTCATTTTCCTGTACGTATTAAACGGGAGGATTGCGAATTCGAGAAAAGGAATTCCGTAAGGTCCAAAAACTTTGCACTCTTACCCGACAATTTGCATTTCTGACGAAACGCGTGGAATTTCTACGGTTATAATGCCGTATGGGTCAGCGGGCGTTTTGAATTCGGAATGAGAGAGATAGCTTAAGGCGAACGCGAGGGGTAGTAATAATGAAAGCAACGGCTTGTTTCCCAGGCAACGAAACAAGATCCCCGCGTGTTGTACGCGACGGACGAAAGAGAAAAAGATGGAAGACAGCTGGGGAAAAGTGTATGCTCCCTCGTTATAATCTGCATAGCTTCGAATTTTGGATGAAAGGGATTTCCTCTGAGGCGATGAAAAGTTGTAATGCAGGACTTTACATCTCGTTTTGAAATAGTTCGTGAGAAACTATGGTGTACCGTAGCATAATATAGGAATTAATAAAAGTAGGTATTGTTATTTTTTTGAGGATCGTATTTTTAGTCGGGTATAAATATCTTGAATATATTTTTCGTGTGCTAAATAGAGCTATGTGCCTGCTGAATATGTTTAACTATCCTAATATTTACACTTTGGGGATAACTGAGATTTAAATAACACAGAAAAGTCTCTATCACTTTTATTATACAAAACTTCTACTTTTTATGCTCTCTGTTGGATTTTTTCATTTTTTAAAATTAAAAATTCTTTTGCTAACGAATCCTATCTCCAGCATTATTCACAACTATTACTTTATGAAATTACATCAAACTTTTTTTTATGGGAACAAAAATAATGTCTTTCATGTGGGTAACTGCACTACATCGTTACAGGCGCGGAAATCGAGGAAGGAGTCCAGTCCTTTTTACCCTCCAAAAATTCGGTCGTGAAGAAACACGCGCGGATTACACGTTTTCCAATCAAGGTAAAAGTACAAAGCATACACGAAATATATCGATTGGAACTCAGTCACGAACCTCCTATCGATGCGTCCCGCTTGACGTGATCTCGTGCACCCGAACCTCTCTCACGAAAACTTCCTTTTAAGACAGGGGCCACCAAAGACACGTCGCTGCGCCCTCCACCAAATCCGCGGGTCTCATGAAGGCAACGTAACAACGCCGCGGGTCGCATTCTAAACTTCTTAGTCCCCACTCCATTAAGGGAGGAAAACATCCCAACCCCATGATTTTCTCTAAAAAACCCATCCATCCGAGAGTCTGGCTCTTCGAAAACCTAATAAACCAGCGGAAAGAACATTCTTATTTACCTCCAGCTGAGCAGGTTTTTTTTTATAAATAGGAATGGCCAAATAAATAGGGTATATTTTAAAAGCTGCCGATTCAATACCCAATACAATTTCGCAGATTATTTAGAAAGGTTCGTCTGGACCCTTTTGTAAGAAATAAATTTCAGATTGAGTAGTGTTGTACAGAAATTGCTTACTTCGGGGACCGCATAAATAAATGCACCACGCGGTCCGCTAGTGTGAGATCCTTACTTTAAACAGAGAAAAGAGTTCGCAAGTAGTCTTATATATATTTCCGAAAGTTTGTGTAGAGACACACCCAAAGTATAAGATCTAGAACAACCAAATTTGGTACGGTTCTTACTTACATCTTTACTTAGTGAATGTATAAGGTTTTGTCGATTGGTTAATTAGTCATTGCTATAATAATATAGGTGATTAACATTTTTCCATAAGATGACACGTAAAAATCGATCGCTTGAAAAGCAGGCTCTTTTATTCTTTTGCAAATTTTAATTATTTCGAATGAAGATACGAACTCGGTACAAAAATATGTATTAAGCTGAAAGAATGAACTTTATATTTTTTTAGAGACAGAATTCGAATCTTAAGCGATTTGGCGTAAAATTTATTTTTGATCACGAAAAAGGGTAGGTATTTTTTTACAGGTTTGTAACAATGGAAAATTCTAAATACCATGACAACGAGATGAATGCTTTTACATAGGAGCCGATTTGACATGCTATACCGAGCAACGCCGAGAAATTTTGTCAGTACTAAGTATGTACTTTTTTAAAATAAGAGCGACCGATGGAACAACTTTCGCGGTCGGGCGATCTTTGGCCCTTCCACCGCCTCCTACCTCTCTCTCTCGCTCCCTCTCTCAACCCTTCTCCCAATGTCCGAAATCCCTTCCTCTCTCTACCGACCATTCCATCCCTCCTCGACCAGGTCATGAGGAGATGACCACGTGATTAACCGGTATTGGACGTCCGCCTCCTAGCCTCCTCTTCCTCCTCCAAAAAAAACACGGTCTATCCTCTTTTTTTATTTATACGTACTTCGTTCCGAAAACTCTGCGTTTATATTTTTCTTTTTGGAGCGAGACGAAGGTAAGAGGGGGAAGAGAAAAGGGCGTCAATCAAAGGAAATGAAACATCACTCCAAAGTCGCTGAGGGAAATAAAAATTCGTCAGAAGCAATCAAGAAAATGACAACACCACCTTCATTCCGTGGAGGTAATTAAGAATCCTACTTAGGGCGACGAAATCGCATATAAAAAATTTCATTATTTTATTACGATGCCAATCAGAAGTGATGATGGCCTTTGGTCGGTCATTTCTCTTTCGGTTGGGTCCAGTTGGCTTATGAGTGGCATTAAGCTCTTTTGTTTTATTTTCTAGGCGAGACGAAAGACACTAAATTAATCTTGTTATGTACTTGGGATCACCTTAGTTGCCGTAGAGAAGATGGCGATCATTTATAGGCTGACTAAAAAAATCCTATCATTTCTAAGTTTAGGCGGTAAATACTTTCGTGTTAACAATCACAGAGTCGTTACCTCGAAAAAATCTGATGTGTTCAGCACACGTATTTCTTCATACAGAGTAATGCATACTAGGGGCGTATTCCTTCTGTCGGGTGATTTCCCTTCTAGGATTCGCGCGCACCTTCAATTCCCATCTTTTCTAATGGAATTCTCTCCCATCCACTCTACATACTCCCTCCGGTCACCGAGGCGTAAGGGAGCTTTTAGTAATTTTCAATCGCTACGTTAGTGGGAATTACCTGTACTATACATGCACGCTTTCTACCGGAAGCTTAGAGAACAAACTCTACCTGGAAAAAAGCGTCACCTCACCTTGTGTAATGATATAAAGAACGATTGCTCACGACATTAGCGTCCTCAAAAATAAGTATCCCAATTACAGTAAAAAAAAATTTAACAATTTTTAATGTAAAAAAAACTCTCTTTACACATTGGAAAACAGTATAGGTATAAACAAAAGCTGCTAGCTGTTTCCGTTGAAATCTCGTGTTCTATTTTTTCACGAATACAATAAATCTCTTATACAACGTATGGAGAAGGTAAAAATGCGATATCTCCAATAGAGCTTAATTTGAAGATTTGTAGAATCATTTAGGCGAACAAAGAGCGTAGTAATAATGATGATATTACCTAGGAGATCTCCATTTGGGTTGTTAACGTGAGAAGAATTCAGATATGTTGATCATAGGAAGAGTTTCTGGGCAAAGTCAAGTTCTTTGGTTTCCGTTTCGATTAAAACCTCGCATGAGTCGATATAGGATCTCAAACAGTATACGAACACAACGGAGTTAGACCAGGTGCGCCTTTTTTAAAAAAAAAACAAGAATTACATAATGGGGACAATCGAAGTAAACAACTGAATTTGGTACAATACAAAAGCCCCATTGACTCCACACCTTGGGTCATCAATGACTCGCATTTATATTCGGGATTTTTTGGAGTAGTGTATTTCTTTGCGGAGGAAATGAAGTGTGAGAGAGAGAGAGAATTATGATGGTGTCAGGATGAAAAGAAAATAGAAACAGGATGGATTGAGAGAGGAAGATGATGAGGGATGGAAAAATGTCGTAATGTAACTGCGGGACCGTAAATGTTGCTGTTGCATAATCGCTGAATATTTTCTGCAGCGTGATGAATCAACCCGAAAGAAAAAAATTTGAATAAATACTTTATATGTACAGATAATCCACGACGAGCTTCGGAATGCGGTGTCTAAAAGGCCAAACTTCTAAGGGGAAGGCGATTCCTAAAACGAACTCTGTATATTGATCCACGCAGACGACGCGCCTCGCTTTTAATTTTACGTTCCTACAGTAAGGCGGGAGGACCATCACCCAGGTGATTGACAAGGCCTGAAGAATGGCACCGGCGAGCGTCGTAACCGCGAATTGAAAATGTCGTAACCGCGAAATGTCGTTACCGATAAACGTGGTTATCGAGAAACGTCGTTACAAAGAAACGCCGTTATGATATTTCAACGTAAACACACGTTTTGAGGTCTCCAGAGATTCATTATTTTCTCGATAATGTCTGTGTGTGTGTTATGTGATAGGAATTTCTTGGGCGCTCTAATAAAAAAATGACGATCAGATAAGCACAAAACTTCATATTTATGATTTTTATTGGTAAATCAAGATCTGAAAAGATTTTGGCTGATATTGGTCAAACGGAAGTCTAGGTTTATTCTTGTAGTTTTCGTTTTTCCAAATATCTCCTTCATAACTCAATTAAAGTAAATGTATTTAATCACTACTGTTGTAGACGATGTAATTTTCCACAAGTTTAGTTTGTAGCATTTTTTCGTAAAACAGATTTTTTAATAGACCGATTTGACGTCTGAATTTATTTACGTCGCTAAGTGATACCATTGTCTCCGTTCCTATGATAAATTTTCTAATTCTTGAAAGCGATACGTACGCTGCAAAGCATAACTTTAATTGCGCATCGATATTTTGTTATCCAGAGCAACAGCCAACATCTGTTGTTTATTTACTGTTTTTTAGGCGCGTTTTGCTTCCATCGTGAGCGCCTATTGTCGTCGGTCTGTCTGTCCGTTCCCGGTTTCTAACGAACGGATTTTCGTGAAATTTGATATAAAGGGCTCACAACCAAAGATAATAAGAAAATCGCAAAAATGAATGATGTACGCCAATCAGAGATACCACTTTACTGGACACAAAAATTGAACTTTCCGTCACAACTCGTAAAGTATTGCTTATATCAAAATATTTTTCAAATGAAACTTGTAGAACTAGTAATGTATTTCCTTTCTTATATATTTTTATCGTAGGAGTAGCCGTTATCAAGAAAATCATACAAGAATGCCTTAAATGGAGTTGAATTTTCTTGGATGGTTGCTTCTTCATTGTTGCTTAGATAAACAATCTCACAAAGATACGTTTAATTTCCTTACGTGTGCATGCAGTATTATTAAATAGGAAGAAAATGGATTATTTCTGTTGAAGAAAATAACTTTAAAAAACTATTTTTCTTACGTACAGGTATATCATTTCTTTCTAATACTCCATTGCACGAAACGCGCCCATTTGTGATAAGCTGTACGCTTTCCTAAACTTGTTTTTCAATGTGTCAAGTTTTTTCAAAGTCGTTACCGCGATACGTCGTAAACACGAGCCGGCGCAAATTGGAAACGTCGTAACAGCAAAATATGCGTTGCATTACAGAAACTAATCATCCGTAATGTTATTTTTTCGCGATAGTACGGAGATATAGGGTAAGCAACTACCGAAACGCATTTTTCTTTTAAATTTATCTTTGAGAAAGATGGAGGCGAGGGGCAAGGAGAGGTGGAGAGGGTTATTAGATGGATCTCTGGGAGAGGGCGAGTCACGTGCGATCTGTTTTGGGGAATGGCCTAGCGAAAGCAGATGTTAATTATGTCAGCCCACCTTTCACTCCTCGATGAGCCCTCCCCCCTCCCCTCCCCCCTCCCTTCCCTCTCCCCGATCCTCTCTCCATTTTTTCACTTCTCTCTCATATATTCACATTTCATTTCGTCAATAAAAGCCTTTTTAAATATTTACTGTCGAAATAACCTTTCCCTCAATCCACCCAAACCCTTCCCACTCCGCACCGAACCGAAGGTTTACTCATGTGGTTTTTCCTAAATATCTCCCTTAAAACTCAATTTACGTGTATATTTTCTCGTTTTAAAAGTTGTGGGAAATGTAATTTTCTACAAGATTTGTTTAAAACATTTTTTCATACAACTTATTTTTTAAGAGATATTTTGAGTTTTCGTCCAAATTTAGGTTAATTACATGGCTAATAAGTGATGCCATTGTTTCCGTTGCTATGATAAAATTTTCCAATTGTTACTAGCGATGCGTACGTTGCCAATTGTAATTTTAATTTCGTATAGATATTTTGTTATCCAGAGCAACAGCTAACAATTTTGCTTACTGTTTTTTCAATGTGAAAAACGATTCGATTTATTTTTGTTAATTGAAAATTATTCAGTGCTTACAAATTATTCAAGAGTGCAATTTCCGATATTTATTTTTGAGAACGTTGATGTCGTCGTTTTGAAAAAGAATCAAACAAAATTTACTGGTTGACTGATGATTTTAACCGGTTAGTTCAAGATTTTTTAATAACTTTAATAACCAGTTAGAGAAAAACACGATATTAGCGAAACCCCAGTTTTTACATCGGAGGAGATTCTGTGATACCATTCGAGTACAAATAATGCCGATTCGATCAAATTTTATCTTTAAAATCTCGATTTACAAAAGCACTATTTTTATGCCATTATTTGAATTTAAAAAATATAAAATCGTCCATTATTTTCTGTTTCGCGTATCGCTATAGTTTTTTCATGCCTCCATAGCACACCTATTATGCTTTCAAGGACCTTCACAATTATTTTTTTAACGCGCTTTTTCGAACCAACAGTGTCTCAGCCTTTCCATAGTGTAAGTAAAAACCGGAATTCTCAAAGACGGAAAAACAACAGCACCACCTCTCGAAACGACGAGATGTCGGGGGAATTACTTTTCTACCGAAGTTCCGAACGAATTCATTTTTTAGGCGCGTTTCGCTTCCAGCGTGAGCGCCTATTAGCGTCGGTCTGTTCGTCAGTCTGTCTGTCTGTCCGTCCGTATGTTCGTTCTTGGCTTCTACCGAACGGATGTTCATGAAATTTGATATTACGGACTTACAATCAAAGAAAATCACATAAATGAATCACGTACGCCAATCAGGGGTGCAACTTTACTGGTAACAAAAATGAACTTTCCGTCATATCTCGTAAAATATCAGTCATATCAAAATATTTTGCAAATTAAACTTCTATAACTAGTATAGAAGAGTATTTCTTATTTCTTTTTCTATACATATTTATCGTAGGAGTCGTCGTTATCAAGAAAATCAAACAAGAATGTACTAATTCAAGTTGAACTTATGTTAGAAACGAGTCTTAATTCGAGTTAGAAAATATTTGGCATGGTTACTTCATCATTGTTGCTAACATAAACTCTCTCACGTGTGCACCTTACGTATGCACGCAATATTTTTAAGTAGGAAGAAAACGGATTATTTATGACGAAGAAAAGAACTTTAAAAAGCTATTTCCCTTACGTACAGGTACTATATCTTTTATTTCACGTACTCCATTGCACGAAACGCGCCCGTTTGTGATACGCTGTACACTTTCCTAACTTGTATTTTTTGTTCGTGGTCTAACCTCTTTTGTGTGTACCGAATCACCCATCGATTCTATTTTCCTCAACGGCCACTTAACCCTTTTCGTGAGCATCGGCTCTCTCTCTCTGCACTCCAATCGTTTTAAGTACTTAAAGGATCAATCTTTTCGATTTCCGCCCACGCCTCCTAGTCCCTCCTTTGCCCTTGCGTGTTCCAACCCAACTCATCTCTCTCCCTCTCATTCTACCTGTTTCAAATTCTTTTTTCCCTAAAGTGGCGGTAGCCTAGTCCTTCCTCTCCGCCGTTCGTATCGGATTCATTCCACATTCTTTTCGATTATGCTTTTTATTCTTGAGATGCCCGTCTTTTTTTTTTTTTTGCTAGGGCGGGTTCTTTCTCACTTCTTCCGAAATCCAATTATATAATCGGTTCGTTCGTCTGTCTGCCTGTGTACGAAATAGCTGAAACATTACGCTAAAATTCCAGGATATAAATTGCATCGTTCATAAATTTGTTCATTTCGCGGCATCTCTCCCCCAAATGCGGCATCCCTCCCATAATGTAAAGGTTTTTTTATTGAACATTTTCCAGATATTTTCAATTGAAATAGGTTCTTTCACTTATCTTTCCGTAAACTAGAAGCACTGAAGATATTTTAACGACAATAATTTTCCTGGTGCGCTTAACAGTACTCTAAAAATAACAGATTTTCATAACATACGGCGTCTCTCCCGGAATTACCGTATAGTTTTACGCTACATCTACATATGGTATAAATTTGGAGCATGTAGAATCAGCTTCTGGGGGGGGTAATACGAAAAAAATCGCTAAAAGGTGCAGGTTGTTAACAAATATAGAAAACAGACAATACATCGCATCTGCGATTCTTTACTCCAAGTAGAAATCCTTCCCTCACTTGTTTACTTCTGGAACAAGGAACCTATGAGGATAAATCCAAGCAGCCACGTTAAGATTACCAACTTATGCTTGGAACCATGGGTGTCCAACCTACGGCCCGTGGGCCGGATGCGGTCCGCGAAGGGTTTTTTTGAGGCCCGCGAAGCAATGATGAAAAACCAATCCAATAATTTTAACACACAAATTCATGCATTTTTTATGAAATTTTTTATGGTAAAACTTTTAATATCGGAATGTCTACCATCAATACCTCATTTATACTTGATTTTCACTTAAATGACACTTCATAATAATATAGAAATCTTCCGATTTAAAATGAAATTCGGCCCGCAGAAGAATTGGCAATTTCCAATGCGGTTCGCCAAAAGGATTCACAACCGCCGTTGTGGCCTGCCATGTAGAAAAGGTTGGACACCCCTGCATCAGAACTGTTAAGATATTTTTAAAAAATCTGATGTGGCCGACACTCCATATAGAGCAATGAATATAATTACTCTCGAGTTATACTCTTAGAAATAATTATCGGTGATTACACTCGAGAATAATTTTAAAACATTTCCAATAGTCTTTATTTAAAAAAACAATAAGTAAGAAAAATTGTTAGCTGTCTCTAT
Source organism: Uropetala carovei (assembly GCA_036926305.1). NCBI lineage: Eukaryota > Metazoa > Arthropoda > Insecta > Odonata > Petaluridae > Uropetala > Uropetala carovei. The sequence continues at coordinate 6,564,932 of JAXCHB010000043.1, forward strand.
GGATAACAAAATATCTATGAGTATTTAATATCACTCTTGGAGGCTTACGCACCGCTATCAACAATTTAGGAGAAAAATCAAACTCTCTCTTAAACTATCGATTTTAGGAAAAATTGTTTCAAATAAAAGCTCTAGCAAAGTTTATTCTCTACAACTATTGTAATAACGACTATTTATGAAAATTGAGTTTTAAAGGAGATATTTGAAAAAAAACGTAAAAACGACAAGAATAAACATCAACTTCCGGTTGACCTATATTATCCAAAAACTAATCACCTCTTGCCGCTATTATAGAATATTATATTTGAAATTTGGCACTGAAATGACAAATACCTTTTGGGTTAGAGCGCCCACAAAATTCCTATCACATACAGACACAGACATCATCGAGGAAATAGTCAAAACGTGTCCTAGAGATCTCAAAACGTGTATTTCCGTTGAAATCTCGAATTCCTTTTTTTTATTCATGAATACAGTACTTTATCTATAGCACGTATATGGAGAAAGTAAAAATTAGCCCTTCTCTGCATTTTAATGTAGCAAACACCTTATAAATCTTTTGTAAGAGTATACGTAAATTTTAATCCAAGGGTATATTAATAAATGCTATCAATAGATGGGTGCACGGAAGAAATAAAACAGCAATCTATTATGTCTATTTGGCGTTTTTTTAAATCAAGTCATCGTTGAGTCATTTTATCATACGAACAGACAGGACAGACGGACGAAACGATTACATAAACGATTTTTTTAACCGCTTAAAAAAAGAGACAAATCTGCTCCTGTTACGAAGTAATGAGAAATCACGAGGTGAACTCGAACACGAACGAATAATCTCTCGGAGATTTTTTTAAACCAAAACGACAGAACAATTGACAATCACGTTAACAGCTGGCATGTATTTTCCTTCGTACCAAACGGGAACGTTTCTTAAACGAAAGGATTATGATTTTTACGAACCTATTATCAGTCGGAATGAATTCCTAATCTGATTTACTGCCCAAAAAAAACATCAAGGCTCCAGAGATCATAGGCAAGTCGAAAAATCGCCATGCCCGGTGTAGCGGAGAGATCGGCCTTTACTGATCTATCACTTGGCAACGGAGAGCGCAACAATAAAACCGTCTCTCGGGGTTGGGTTTACGCTCAACACAATCGTCCCGTGAGTGAGTATGTATTCCTATCACTAAGGAAAATCTAATTTACTCGGTCTTGTCTTGTTTTGCCACTCCCTTATTCTTTTTTTTTTCCTCAATGAAGCACCTGAGCTGTGGAAGTGGGATTTATTTGCATTGAATGAAGGGCATAGGATACAGGAAACGTAAATAGGATACTAACAAAAGTCAATAGTTTGTCAAACGAAAGATAGGAAATGAAAAGTAAATGCTAAAATAGGAAGGCTAGAGACAGGTGAATGATTTTCCCTTTTTATTAGCGCGTTTTCTTATTTAAATAAATGCGATTGTTTTCGCGCTGTCTGTCCGTTTGTGCGATCGATTAAATTGAAATATCAAGTAAACTGTAAGAGATGGAGGAATTAAATATGCAGGGTGTACAGGTGATTTATGATGCTATTTATTACGCTTACAAAGAATATTTTCGTTGAAATAGGTGGGCGGCAGGGGAGTGGCTTCAAAAAGAACAAATGAAGATTCCGAACAAATGGTTATAGATAGAAAGTTTAAAATTTTGCACTATTTGTGTGACCTTTAATTCCATCGATAGCACTGCAGAAGAAAATGTTTTAGAAAAATCGGTGGGCGGCAAAGAGTGTCTCAAATTTTCAAAATTAAGATTCTGAACAAATGGCTTTAGATTTTAAATTAATTATGTACTATGGGCCTATTTATTTTGTCTTATTTTATTTTCAAAACTTCTTTGCATACAATGTTATTTGTGACAGACTCTCCTTGCTTGGAACCTGGTATTATCCGAATTTTTAAAGAATATTTATTTTGAACTCTTGAGTATCCTACATACAATTGTCCATGTGTAAAGCAAGGCTCATGTAGAAAATACCAGCTTTGCCTAAGTAATTTCAATCGCTACGTGTATGTACTCTACATACACGCTCTCTACCGGAAGCTTAGAGAAGGAACTCCATCTGGCAAAAAGCGTCACCTCACCTTCTCCAATAATATAAAGGAACTGGATAAATTGCTTTATGTCATGTAATTATATTACTTAGTTATTAAAGAATTATAAGCTTAATAAATAAAACGCGCTTTTTCATATTGCGTCAGCAAGTGTAGCTCCATTTTTAGGCGCGTTTCGCTTACAGCGTGAGCGCCTATTATCGTCGGTCGGTCCGTCCGTCCGTCCGCATGTTCGTTCTCGGCTTCTACCAAACGGATTTTTATGAAATTTGATATTAAGGACTTTCAATCAAATATAATGAGAAAATCGCAAAAATGAATCACGTACGCCAATCAGGGGTACCACTTTACTAGAGACAAAAAATTAAATTTTCGTCATATCTCGTAAACTATTGTTCATATCAAAATATTTTTCAAATAAAAGTTGTAGAACTGGTAAAGTAGAGTATTTCCTTCTCTATATATTTTCACCGTAGGAGTAGCCGTTATCGATAAAATCAAACAAGAAAGTCTTATATGGAGTTGAACAGAAAATTTCTTGCATGGTTACTTCATTGTTGCTAACATAAACAATCTCCCAAACAAACGTTTAATTTCCTTACGTGTGCATGTAATACTATTAAATAGGAAGAAAATGGATTATTTATGATGAAGAAAAGGACTTTAAAACGCTATTTCCCTTACGTACAGGTATATAATTGCTTTCTAATACTCCATTGCACGAAACGCACCCCATTTGTGATACGTTGTACGCTTTCCTAACTTGTTTTAGATAGTATTTTCGCAGAAGGTGGTAATGGTTCCAAAGATAGCATGGATTGAGTAGGAGTAGGAACTAATGGGAAAAGGAGAATTTCTGATAAAGAGTTTGAACAAATATATTATGAACAGATCAGAGAAAACTTTGATGAGGAATGCGGCGTGTTATGTAAACGTGAGAGGTTGACTGTAAAAAGCAGCATATTTATGAGTTGTGGGTATGGCGTAAGATAGAGGAAGTTGGTTGGCCTGATTGGAAAAGGAAATAAGTCGATGAAATCATAGAAGGCAAGTGACTATGGAAATGGAAGTAATAGTAGTACATAGTGTTATAGGAGGTACATATTTGTTTATGTTAGTTACATGTTTATTTATGTTGTTATTGATTTGGTTGTGGATTGTGCTGTTGTTATTGATTTGGTTGTGAATTGTATTGTTGCTGGATTTGGTGGTTGTTGAATATATGGTGGTGAAATAAATAAATGGCTGGCAATTGAGACTAAAACGAAACACATAGATTAAAGATTTTCGATATTTAAAATACTATGATTCCCAAACTTTTTGTAAGCCCGGCCCTCTTTCAAAGATCAACAGTACTTCGCGTCACCACAGTCTTGAAACAAATATTTTATATTGTTTTTAAATACGGGTATAATAATCATTGAAAGATATCTGGGTACTTTCCTGTTAACGGGAATACCTTAAAAAATGAACGTATTGTTATGATTGTTTGAGAGGATATAACACTGAAAGGATATATTGACGTATTGTTGGATTTACGACATTTTATTTTAAAAACAACATTAACAGAAACTGATTGGCCAGTCTCGACATTTACAAACCCAATCTCCGGACAACGTGGAGGGTTTCTTTGGTTCCGGGCGAGGCGAAGGGCGCGGTAGCGCCCGGAGACGACTACCCATTACAACAAAGCGAGCCGAAGGCTCGTCGATATATCTTCTCAATTTGCGGCACAACAGTCAAGAGGATATAACATTGAAAGGATATACTGACGAGCCTTCGGCTCGCTTTGTTGTAATGGGTACTCGTCTCCGGGTGCTACCGCGCCCTTCGCCTCGCCCGGAACCAAAGAAACCCTCCACGTTGTCCGGAGATTGGGTTTGTAAATGTCGAGACAGGCCAATCACTTTCTGTTAATGTTGTACGTAAGTATGGCATGGGGATAATACGTAAGTACCAGGTCCTGCGAAGGGTCCTGGAGGTATTCCCGTTAACAGGAATGTACCGATTTCTGATACTATACTATAATCAATTTTTTTAGAAGAAATATTTTTCTCCTAATTACCTATCAACACATCAAAATCGTTGATTTATTTAATGAAAAATGTTTTTCGCGGCACCCCTAAACAAATCAGCAGCACCCCAGTGCAGTGTTTTTTAAAGTACGGGTCGCCACCCATTACTGGGAAAATGAGGAAAAACTGAGCACTCGATGCATAGGCACCTGAAATGTATCAAAAATGACAAGTGACTAAATTATCTTATTGTATAAATGCAAATATTTTAGTATGAGTTACTTTTTACGGAGAATTAATGAAAAAACTCCATTTTGCCTTCCCTTCGACTGGATCGAGAGACATTCCACAGGGTCGCGATAGAAAAAGTTTGAAGAACACAGCCCTAGTGTGCCACGGTACCCAGTTTGGGAATCACTAGTTTAAAAGAAGTGAATAGGGTTTCCAGAATGTAAAGCGCAACCTGAAAAATAGCGAGTCAATAGCCCACAGGTAGAATAGAATAATCTACCGTGTGAGCAAGGCAATAAAACACGCGTTCTTACCTATCTTTTCTATTTTCTTCATCTTCCCCCTTCTCACTCTCTCTCTTTTCCCCTCCTCTTTCTTATTCTTTCTTCTCCTTATCACTTATACTTTATCGGCTTCGTCCTTTCGCAAAAGGGTGTTGAAACGGCCGCTTTACTCATAAATCCCTTGACGCTACTCAACGGCGTTCTACAGATGGAATGCGGCGACTCGGAAATGCGATCCTTGTGCTATTCTAGGGTGTTCTTTTCTCTCCTTCTCTTTCTCTCTTTCCTCCTCTCTTTTTCTCTCTCCCCTTCTTTTGCTGCACATATAGACCGGCCGCACGAATATTCGCTTTGGAGTTTCATCACGTTCATTTTCCGTGATAACATCGACTCCTAACCATTTTCTCCGAAAACTTAACGAGATACCTTTGGTTTCCTTAGAGACGGGAATAACAGAGAAATTTAGATCGCGGAAGAATTCCGGCATGATATCAACAGCATACTATGCAATGGTTTTCTTCTTGTATTCTCTAAGTTTCAAGATAAATTCAAAGTGTTTACAGTACGAGCTTGCACTTTTAGCATATACCAGAGGTGGCCAAACTGCGGCTAGCGAGCCATATGCGGCTCTTTTAACTTATTGTTAGCATGCAATACATCCGAATAGCTCTGGATAGAGATTGCGTATTACTATTCGTAAATTAACGAGCAATATAATGATCCGCCACTTGTATTGTTCTCCTATGAACTCTCTTTTCTTATTCAAGTCGCCTTGAAAGTTTATCCTATCTCTTTTATCAGGTTCATATCTTCAACAACGCCGCCCCTTCCGGTTCAATTTCCGATACAGTTGGCCTTCTCTCTTTCCAATCAGTTGCAGTTGCTAAAAATACAGGGTGGCACATGAAATGATCCCCTATTAAAACCTTGAACAGAGTCTCCCATCTTGTATACTGGCGGGAAAACTCGCGCTATCCACCGTCGTGTTAGTTACGCGAAACTCGCACGCCTCCTGGCGGTATCTCCGAAAACTAGTGCATTCATCCATGTGATTCAGTCTCCGTCCGTTTGGTGTTTCATTGTAAAAACAAATAGGGAATCATTGCGTGCGGGCACCCTGTCTGTATGAAAATAATTGATTGACCTTGTTCGGTACTCATATTCAAAGAAAAAATGTCTACGGTAGAACTTTAGGATACTATCTCATTTTTCTGTCAAGGTATATTATATTATTTTTTCGCCCGACCATCCCGGCGTCTTTATGAGCGAATCCCACAACACACACAATTCAAAAGGAAACAAATAGTACTAGCCACTTCAAACAAATGACCTCTGCCCTTTTATTTCTTTTTCTCGCGCTAAAATATTATCCAAACCGCTAAATCGTTAGGATACTTATTTTTTATGAATGGGTATAGGGTACAGAGAGAGAGAGGGAGAGAATTTGATCCCACCCCCCATCACCTCTTCATAGCCTTTCCCACCACCGCACGTTCGAGCCATATCGAGCACTTCCGATCAATGCGGAGCGCGTAAAAACGATCTATCGTTCCAGGCAGGGAGGCAATATCGATAAAGTGACCGATAATCGAACCCTCCCCCCCTCTCTCTCACTCTCTCGTACATTTGCGGGGATGCGATTGTCGGCTACCCCACTCCCTCTCACACCAACCCCTCATCTCGCGTCTCCAAGCGACCGCCAGTCGATATAAAGGGTAATGGAGGATTGCCGTATAGTTTCGGACCGAAAACTTTTGGACGCTCCCATCCCTATTTATGTTACATGCTATACTATAAATTTAATTTTATGGATTCTATCCATTGGGGTATTTTAACGTTTTTTGGGGAGAAGTGTTCTGGCGCATTTTTGGGTTAGTCGCGTTCTTGTGCCCTTTTACATCTTGGAGGCACGTTCAATACTAGCTTCGTTTTTCTAAAAAAAAAAGTCTATAATGTTGCTACAGCAATTGGTACAGGCTAACTCATCTCGTAATATATCATACAAGGGGTGCATCGCTAAACTGAAAATAATTTTTCCTAATTGCTCTCATAAATACGCATATTTTTTTGTCCGTGGTCTTTTCTTTCCGACATAGCGCTTCCATAGACATAAATTTTTAAATATTTTATAACGGCCGCCATTTTGTTTAAAAGATGGCGGAAGAAAATTAAAACGGTTTTCTTAGGGTCTCCTAGTTGGTAGAAACAAATTGTCGTAAAATGTAACGCGGAGTACCCTTTGTGACCATAATCCAAATGAATCACAAAAATAACTCCAACAGTAAAAAAAAAAGGTGCGCATTTCGATTACAAAACAGCCTCCCTCAGTGGTGGCTCACCGATTGGATTTAAAAAAAGAAAAACTAAAGTTAACCGCCGAGGACGGCCACTTTGTAACCGAAATACGTATTTGGTTTTACGGCTATACGATGTATCCTTTATTTTTACAGAACAAGGCAATTATCTAACCATTTTATTTCCAAATCGGCTTTTATTTTCAGATTCCAATTTTCTCTTTTTGTGTCAATAAGTAAATGCAACGCTGAAATTTTAAATTTATCGAGAAAATAGTCCAACCGTACTCAAGGGACTTCAAAACGTATTATTTCCGTTGAAATCAGGAATTCGATTTTTTTTCACGCGATCACAATACTTTCTCCTATACTACGTACGGAGAAGGTAACAAATATAAAATATGTGATGGCAAAAATTAATGGAACTAAAAAATGACAAACTTGACCCTTCTATTCATTATCAATTTTTCCTTTTTTCTCAAGCAGCAAAAAGAGTTATTCCACCTTTTTTTTTTAAATATATTCATTTACAGAAACCCTGTATGGGTAGAGTAAATAGATGCAGGTGACGTACGAAGGCGCTAAAAAAAAAGGAAAATGTTCTCCTCCCTATGGCCTCCTAAATCCCTTAAACGTTAAGGGACACGACCCAATCATATAATAAAGTCCCACACCTCTGGAATTTCTCCGCTATCTTCCTTCGGAGACCGCAGATAAAATTCATCCCCGCGTATCTTTTCCTCCTCCCACACACAGCTCAGTTTTATCTATATGATGGAGCTCTGGAACACCGTGAGAATATCTTTAAAAAATATCCGCGAAAAGCTTATTGCGATGAAAAGAGATAAGGACGTAGGCAAACGTTTTTTCTCTTTATATTTTGATCTTTCACTGCCCTATCTCCATTCCTCATTGCGTTCATAAAGAACATTCGTTACCCAAAACAGTATTGCAAAGGCGAAACATATAAAGCGGGGGCAAATATCCATTATTCCAGGGCTTCTCGAACTTTTTGACTTCGCCACCCTCTAAAATAATGCCATATTTTTCGCGACCCCCCCCCCCATGACTACGATCAGAGAGGAGATAAATAAAACAAATTTACCGTGCAAAACATTTATGTTGCATCGGAACACAATTTAGTGTTGTACCACTAGCGAAATTTCAAAGTTAAATTAATTCGATTCCAAAATTATACATGGGAAGTTCGCGACCCACCTGAAAGGTACTCGGGACCCACAGTTTGAGAAGCCCTCCAAAGGTTACGAATTTTCATTTCCGCCCAGTTTTTCGTGTTTTTCGACAGTTTTATATGTAAGTCTCCGTCAGAATTTCTTTCTCCGATGCAAAACATTTCTCTTCCTACATACGTTGTTGATGCTTCATAAAGTTTGTTATTTCTCCAGCCGATAAAATAAAAGGATATGGAAGCTGTAAATGGAATAATTATATGCTTGCCATACTAAAAAGCGTCGATGCCATCAAGCTTATGAAATTTTAATGAAAAGCCTGCGATTGCTTTAGGTAGCGTAAAATTTGTTGGTGCTTTTTTGCAAAAGAAATTGATTAGGCATCCGGTTTGGTCTGTTCGAGAAATACCTCCAAAATCCTGCATCTTGGAGATGTTATTTTTCTATATTGCATTTAAACTTGTTACAAATTTGGTGGATCTAGGATCAGCTGCTGTGAAGTAATCGAATTCTTTTTCCAAGCCCTCTGTTTCAATTCTAATCCCATAAGAAAAGCATGAAATCGGTGAAGGGCATAATAAATTTGCATTTTTATTAAATTATTTATAACTAACAATAAGATAGGAGCTCGGGACAGAACATATCCATAGCTGAAAGACTGCGGTTTATAGATTTTCTAAAACAATTCAAATCCATGTCGAATGCGAGCGAACGATTGTTTTTAATAAAAAAAAGGTAGGAATATTTTCCGATTTTAACAATAACTAACTGCTATGGCAACGATTCCAATGCTTTGAAATGGGAAACATATTATTGCAGAGCATTTATATAATGTTTTTTAAAGGGTATTTCTAGGCCGTCTATTCAATCTCTAATCTTATGATAACGTCATAATCCTAAAACAAACAAAAAAAACCTCTTGTGTAATTTGCCCTAAAAACTCTTCCCTCATTTGATAATCATCACGATGGGAATCCTAGCTTAATGAACGACCCGAGACATTTTGCATGAATGGGTGATCGGAAGAGAGGTTTCGCATTATGCCTGTCATGTTGCCTGAACATTCCCGTACATCAGAAAATTTGACTTTGATTACCCATTTAATTCACCTGAACAGGTAAAATTTTTGGATGCATTTTCACGCATGACAGGGTTCGGATATTTTATCCGGTTTGTTTTTGGAGATTGTGTCGATAGCAGCGTTTTTTCCAAAAAAAGAAAAACTCGCTACCTCATGCGTCTGCCATTCGATGACATTATATATATATATATATATATATATATATATTCCCGACGGGAATAAACCCCAATATATATAATGGAACTTTTAATTAATAGCAAATATAAGTTTTCGGCCTGTACGAGCCATTACAAATAAAAAAATTAAAAGAACTCCGATCGAAGTATTCGATCCGTTTCCAGGGAGGAAGGAAAAACCGGTCGCGATTGTTGAGCGGAACGTTAGCAACAAGGAGAGACGTGAGGATGTGAGACAAGGTAAAAAGAGTACGGCGTGAGGGGAAGAAGAGAGGAGGGGGAGTATGGGAGAGGAAGTACGAGGAGTAAGGGATGGTGAGAGGGAAAGTAAAGAGAGAGGGGGAAGCGGAGACTAATTAGGAAATGCGGCCTTTTGAGGTGGGTGGTTCTCATGAGAGTGCCATCGAAAAAAACGATAAAGGGGACAGGTTGGCCAGACGAGTTTGCAGGATATTTCTATAGTCTCTTTTCTTTTTTTGCGATATGTACCAAATACTACTCACATTCTCTCTCTTTCTCTCCCCCCCCCCCCGCCTCTCTTTCTCTCCCTCTCTTTTTCTCTCTTTCTCTCCCTCTCTCTCGTTCTCACTCTCTCTCTCTGTCTACCTCTCCCTCCCTCCCTCTCCCCCTTTTTCACTCCCTCTCTCTCTCTCTTCTCTCTTCTCTCTCTCTCTCTCTCCCTGAAAATAAAGACATTTGTCTATCTATCTCTTCCTCTCTCTCTTCCTTCCTCTCCTTCTCCCTATCTTCCTCTCTCTTTGCCTCTCTTCTCGTTCTCTCTTCCTCTGTCTCTTCCTCCATCTCAATCTCTCTCTTTCTCTCACCCTCTCTCTCTTACTCTCTCCCTCTCTCTCTCCATCTCCCTCCCTCTCTCTCCATCTCCCTCTCTCTCTTACTCTCTCCCTCCCTCTCTCCATCTCCCTCTCTCTCTCCATCTCCCTCCCTCTCTCCATCTCCCTCTCTCTCTCCATCTCCCTCTCCCATCCTCTCACTCTCCCCCCCCCCTCTCTTTCTCTCTTCGACAGAACCAATAACCATCTTCAATCCAAGATATCCTACTCACCTCGAGACGTGTGTCATCCACCTACCTCCTTCCTCCCCCTATTCCGCATGTATTTATTCTTCGAGGAGCGTTCCCAGCTATACAGTGAATAAAAATAATTCGCTAAAGGAATGGGAGTCCTCTGGTATCTCGTTCGTTCCAAGGTTCTTAAAATTCACATCGCCTAATCAACCTTTCAGAGGACTGAGCATTGGCGCCTAGCGTTTTAAAAATGTTTTAAAAAAGAAATGTCACGGTTCCTATTGATCCGGTAGAAATTATTTTAGAAAAAAGCTCGCTGCTTCGTTAATTTATCCATGCTAATGCCTTTACCAAGGTATGTCTTTCGTATGCCAATGCATTATTACAGTTATTCATTACAGTTTTAGCTATATTATAATGTCGTGCTCTATAGAGAATTTTTTCTTTCATATGACATGCCTCTTATCGGCTAGCGTGAACTACACACGAGCTAACGATTCATAGGAAAATCTGCTATTTCGATCTGCCATTTTTTTTATTTCACCATACGTTAGTAGTATTTTATTCGTGAAAAAAATCGAATTCGGGATTTAAACGGCTTAGTGATACCATTGTCCCAGTTCCTATAGTAAAATTTTATAATTCCTGATAGCATTTCGTACGCTTCCAAAGGGTAATTGTTTACATTCACATAGATGTTTTGCTTTCCAAAGTACCAGTTAACAATTTCGTTTACTTAACGTTTTTTTAATGTGAAAAGTGATTCAAAGTTTTATTCAATGTGAAAACTATTCAGTAATTTTAAAAAATCATGAGTGTAATAGCCATAATAATTATTCTTAAGGACGCTTATATCGAGATAAATCATATTTCATTGCTCTGCATGGAGAAATTCATGTGATATAATACATCAGGTTTATTCCTAAACTCGCGCTATTAAATTATTAGCTCATCTCCTCCTCCCCCAAGTGCCTCATTCAAATCTAAACGCTCCCACATTCACCCTGCTAATAAGCCCCCCTCCCTATCTGACTTCCGGTATTCATCCGAAACTGCCAAAAAAAAAAAAGGAATCCTCGCGTGACGTACATGGGAACAAGAATATAGAATAAACACCCTCTCCTTGATAAGTTTTTCTAATAAAATATTGCATATTTATGAAGTCTGCCGTCTGTCTTTCATTCCCCCAATTATTATCTGATTATTTTATTTATCGAGTTCGTGTTGTGTCATGTAACGGGTGAAGGACAAAAGCTATGTTATTCTACTTTTTAGCGCGTTTTATTATTTACAAACGCGCTTATGTTTTCGGCCTGTCTGTTCGACTGTGCCGTCAATTAAATAGCAAATAAACGGTACGAGATAGAAGGATAATAAATTTTCAGGGTGTATGTTATATATATGACGCCATTTATCACGCTGATAAAGAATATTTTTGGATAATTCGGTGGGGTGCAATTAAAATTTTCAATTAAGATTACGAGCAAAATACTGTTATAGATAGAGAGCTTAAAAATTAAATTAATTACATTTATTTATCAATTTAATTAATTAATTAATTTTAATTTGGTTAAATTAAATTTCAATTTGATAAACAGCTTTGTCATCTCATTATATCACTGAATTTATAAAGAATTTTACAATTCGAAATAAATCTCATTAATTATTCCGCGCCAGGAAATGAACCTCCAAATTTATTTGTGATTTTCCGCTATACTCTTTAAAGTTAGTTCGAAAATGTTCACAGTATTTCTGTCCAGTCTTTAGATATTCCTTGAAATCCGTTCCATCGCACAAAAGCATACAACTTTGACGATATCTTTTTTCTGCAATCTGCTGGCTATTTTAAGGTCTTCTTTCATTTAATTGCATCGTATTCTCATGCCTGCTTTCACAGTTCCCAGTCGCTCCTAGCCAATTTTTCACATCCTGCGTTTAGGGCGAACAGACTCTTATTAAAGCCGGGATTCTTTATCTGAAGATAAGTTTCTTTTTTTCATATTCACTCACATTTCTTCCGTTTATTCCGACTAAACGATCCTGAATCAGTGACAGGTTTTTTGCCTTAGCAGAAATATTTTATGATTTCATAAGGTTTTGTATCCCTATACTGGGAATATGATAGGTCATCTCTTTGGTGCATCCACCTACGAGACGAAAATCTCGCCTTTTCCGAGATTATTACGACCGCACATAAGGTAGCTGAAATCCTTCCGCTTATATTTACCAGTAATTTCAGCCTACCGGTCATAAAAGTTACATATGCATATATATATATATATATATATATACCCACACACACTATCTATTTCATCTGCACGAAGGCACCCAGTGCGGATCGTGGCTTTTTGAGAGAACGTAAGGGCGGGAAGACGAAAAAGAAGTGGAAGAGAAGAGATCTGACTGTGGAAAAGCACGCCGCGGCGTTGCTAGGAGATGAGAGAGCGTATGAGCCACGGTTGCATTATCTATGAAACATATCTAAACGCATCAGTCGGGGACAAGTGGAGCTTTTTTATTTACGGCGGACAATGTAAAGTTGAGGGAATACATAAAACAAAAAAATTAATAGCCGGAGATAAAATTCGCGAGCGCGGTACCTAAGCATAAAAGGTGGTAGTTTTTTTCGTAAGAATATTCACGAATATTTTTCGCAAACCTCTGTGCACTGGTGGTTATATGTAGTATCTGATTGACGGACACTAAGGTCAAGGATTCGTATCCCGCCAAATGCAAGGATGTTTGTGCTCGTCGTACTGGGTTATACATATGTAAGAATTGACTATATATTATTGTCTAGATATCGCTCTGGAATAAAGCCTGATTGTTAATATTGTTATCACTTGTTAACTACGTAATATCTTCGATTTCTTACAGGCGGTTCTGTTCATACTAAGTAATTTATTCACCTTCTTCTATTCTTCACCAACTTATACTATGATATCCTTGCAATATTTTCTAATTATGAATGTGAAGATATTTGGACGATAAACGATTATAAGATTCTACGTGAAAATACTACTGTCATACACATCATACACCTTTGCCTAAACGTTGTTTGTTTTACCACCAACCAGCTAAAAGTTTTTGAAAAAAATATTTCACTCCAGTGGAACATTTAATGATTTTCCCGAGGTTAAAAAAATCTATAAAGAGTGTCGATTCTTACGACACTCGCAACAATGCATTTCAGACTCAGATAAGATTTCAAGTGACATTTAAGGCGAGTGACTTTGGCGATCTCTATTATAAAACAAACAATTTTGATACGCTCTTTTTGCTTTTATAGGTTATACCAAGGCTTATTCTCACCGGCATAAATGAATAGTAAAAGGGAATTAATATATTTACAGGAGGAAATAACTCGGTCTTCACCTCAGACTTTATTTCACTATCTCTGCAGCGTGTTTCGCTGCACAAATTAGCAGATTGTCGCTTCCACTTCCTGAATATTTTGTTTATATAAGACAATCCTACGCTGAATTGTTCTAATATATATAACATGCAAATTTTTTAAACATATATCTCTTAAACTTTTAAAAAATATTCTTTCCAAGAATTTTTTTCTTTTTATCCAGTTATAGTATTTTCTAAAAATCTAATGACCCCAGAAATTAGAGTTATCCTTGGCAGTATAGGCATCGCAATCAACAAATGGAAAATTTTATCATAGCAACGGAAACAATGGCATCTCTTAGCGACGTATTTTGCATGAATACAGACGAACAATCAAAATATATCTTAAACAATCGGTTTTATGGAAAAACGTTTCACACAAAATTTGTAGACAATTCAGTTGTTCACAACTTTAATAGTGATTTATATTTACGTAGATTAAGGTTTAAATGAGGTATTTGGGAAAAAAAGGAAAAATGACAAGAATAAACCTACACTTCCCTTTGTCCAGTTTCAATCATAACCTTCTCAGATCTCAAATTACTAATAAAAATCTAAAATGTAAAGTTTTGTGCTGATTAGATTATGTATTAGTTTTTGAGTTTGAGCACACAGACATCGAGAACATACTGAAAATGTACGTACTCTGGAGACCTCAAAACGTGTATTTCCGTTGAAATCTCGAATTCGATTTATTTCGCGAATACAATACCTTCTCTTATACTACGCATGGAGAAATGTAAAAAAAATATATGTATATAGCCTTTTTTTTAACCCCTCCGCGACCATTTCGCCTACCCTATCATCCATCCTAATCTCGTTTTATCCTCCTCGAAACTTGTAAGCCCTTAGTTCATTCCGTGTCATCCATTTAGGAGTCAACCAATTACCGCGATAAAATATATGGAAGCGTAAGTAGCTGTTTTCCACGAAGAAAGAAAAAAATAAGAAAAACGCCTCAACCTGGTTGTGCGTAAGGGCCTTTGAGGAATGTGCGACCAAATGGAAGCAACAGGTGGCGTGTTGCGTTCGGGAATGCCGTCAATGCTGCTACGCAGGGGACCGCATCTTTCGAAAGCTCGTATAAGGCTTCTCTCACTCACTCTCTCTCTCTCTTCATAATATTGGGTACCCGCCAAATATCTTCGTAAATAGTGTAGAGAGAGAGAGAGAGAAAAAGACTGATGCAGCTCTCGTGTGCTGTCGTTCTTAATGTTTTGACGTACGGCTGAATATCACTGCGGTAGGTCTCTTATATCCGTCTTCAATTTGCCTAAACCTCCTAACTCGCAAACGTGAAATGGATATTTTAAAAAAATAATATGGGTTTAATTGAAGATTTGACGCACGCACAGTCTGGGACGAAAAAAAAGAGAGAAAAAAACTAACGTGGAAAATTATCCATAATTTTTATCACATGGCATGTTTCTTGAATGGAGGTAAAAAACCTTTAACAGATGCGAACGTAAAACGTTGACGTACTTTTTGTCATAAATGGTGGATGGCAAGAGGTCGATGTTATTCCTTATTGTAAAAGAACAAAAATATTTCTAACGTCCCATGGAATGAAATGCTTATGCAGATAAACTGTTAAATTTTATCCACATTTTTTCCAAAAATATTTAACGGAAATTTTGGATCATGTTGAAATTAACCGTGTGTTCAACGTTACATCACTGAACTTTTTTTAAATATACGAACTACTTTGAAGGTAGCATTAATTACGGCTTTCGTATGCACTATAGGAGCACGTGATTATTTGTTATCGCGTATGTGTGGAAATGAAACAGCCTTCCAAATAGTTTATCTAATTTTCGTTCAATGCCTTTTTCTAGGATCTCTTAATAACATTTTTTCGTGGGAGCCCAGTGAATTTTATCGCTGCGAATCGAAATTACGGGTATTTTATTAATGATCGCAAAGTCATCCAAGATTCGGAACGATAAGAAGTTTAAGTTTTAACTAATCATAGGCTACAAAGACAAACCTTAAGATTTCTGTCATTAGATAACTTTCACGTCACGCCAGTAAACAAACAGAATAAAATCAGAATAATCATCTGCACGAGAGAAAGATAATAAATGCCGGACAAAAAGAAAGCTCGGAAGTTAGAATTCTATGTAAAAAGATTCAATATTTTCAAGAGTTTTGATAAAAACCTCACATTAAATCAATCAATTGGGTATTAGGTATAACAGCTTTCAAAATGAAACAGTACGACTCCGAAAATAAATGCTGGTGTACTTTCTTCCTCCTTTAACCCAAGACTTGGACGCCTCTGAGAAACATTGCCCACGTTTGGATTACGTGAGCGGATTTTGGAATCGTGATTTATCCCCTCTTCCGTCTCTCTTTCTCCGATTCTTGACTATCGTTCCACCTTTTACGCGCGCCCTCTAGAGTGATACTTTCCTCATCCAAGGATTGTTCTTTTCTCCTTCCGAAATAAATTGATGTGTCCAAAACATGACTTTCTCCATAAGTAAGTTGCCAACTAAAATCAAATAAATACAGCGATAGAAACAGTAAAACTTATACCCTTCAGCGCTAGGATGTAATCGCTACTTCCGGTTGACCGATTGATATCAAATTCATTTCCAATCTTAAGAATATATATATAATATCACAAATATAAAATTTCATGTTGATCTGATGAATAGTTTTTGAGTTAGAGCGCAAGCAAAATTCCTGTCACACACATACGGACACGCACACACACAGACATCATCGATAAAACGGTCAAGACGTATTCAGAGGACCTCAAAACGTGTATTTCCGTTGAAATTTCGAATTCTATTTTTTTCATGAAAACAGTACATCTATAATATATAGATGCTTCTTACACATGATATCTATAATATATAGATGCTTCTTACACATGATATATATATCATATATATAGGAGGATACAAAATTATGAGGCACTTCCAGATGTGCTAGAAACTTGAAATTTGGCAGGATTATAGGTTTTTAGTCACAATCAAAGGAAAAAATCCGAAACTGGCAAAATTCCTATTCTGAGGGGCTATTTTGGCCCCTTTTTGCCCCATTTTTTGCCCATAAGAATACATGTAAATTGGTGTAGAGGTTTTTATATTCGCATTTTAAAATTACTTCCCTTCAAGATACGAACTCGAGACTTAAACTGTCGGATAGGATATAAATTGTAGTTTCTTATTTTTGAAGTCAGAATTCAAATTCGAGTAGAATTAATGTAAATTTATAGTTTTATCTCAAAAAAGTAGTAATTTTTCTGGGTCTTACAATAGGTTTCCTTGGTAACAAGCTCTATCCTTTCATATGGGTAAGCTTTTAATGGGAATCAGAGGCTTATATTTTAATGCTCTTAATGTTAAACTACACCTAATGAAGGAAATCCGATATTGAATTAATCCTCATTTTTGGGGCTGTTTTGCCCCATTATTGCCCCATTCGAGAACAAAAAAGGCGATGCAACTGCATAGGACCCAGAGACTTGAAATTTGGCACGGTTATAGAAATTTCATTGCAACCTAAGATAAAATTATAAAATTGCAAAAATTCCAATTTTTAATGTGGTTTTGCCCCTTTTCGGCCCCATACGAGTGTGATAATTATAAGGCACTTCTTAATGAGATACAAACTTGAAATTTGGCAGAATTATGGGTTTTTAGTTACAACAGATGGAAAAAATCTGAGAGTGTAACAACTCATAATGTTAGGGGCTGTTTTGCTCCATTATTGCCCCATACGAGGATTAAAATTATAAGGCACTTCTAAATGAGTAACTAACTCCAAATTTGACATGGTAATATGATTATGTACAACATCGATAGGGAATAATTTGAATTTGCAAAAAGGCTAAAATTTGAAAATGATTGCAGAATGCAAGCACATATTAACTAGTATATATATATATATATAAATGATATATATATATATATATATATGATATATATATATATATCATGTGTAAGAAGAATCTATATATTATAGATATATCATGTGTAAGAAGCATCTATATATTATAGATATAGGAGGATACAAAATTATGAGGCACTTCCAGATGTGCCAGAAACTTGAAATTTGGTAGGATTATAGGTTTTTGGTCACAACCAAAGGAAAAAATCCGAAACTGGCAAAATTCCTATTTTGAGGGGCTATTTTGGCCCCTTTTTGGCCCATTTTTTGCCCATAAGAAAGCAAGTAAATTGGTGTAGAGGTTTTTATATTTGCATTTTAAAATTACTTCCTATCAAGATACGAACTCGAGACAAACTGTCGGATAGGATATAAATTGTAGTTTCTTATTTTTGAAGACTGAATTCAAATCCGAGTCGAATTAGCGTAAATTTATAGTTTTTATCGCAAAAAAGCGATAATTTTTCTTGGTCTAACAATAGGCTTCCTAGCAACAGGCTTAATCCTTTCATATGGGTAAGCTTTTAATGGGAATCAGAGGCTTATATTTTAATGCCTTTACTGTTAAACTATGCCTAATGAAGGAAACCTATATTGTAATAATCCTCATTTTTTGAGCACTTTTGCCCCAGTATTGCTCAACACGAGAAGAAAAATGGTGAGGCAGCTCCATATGACATAGAGGCTTGAAATTCAGAACGATTATAGAAATGTTGCTGCAACTGAAGATAAAATAAAAAAAATAGCCAAAATTCAAATTTTTTGGTGCGGTTTTACCTCATTTCTACCCAATACGAATGTGAACATTATAAGGCACTTCTTAATGAGATACAAACTGGAAATTTCACACGGTTATATGGTTTTTGACATAATCGATTAGGCATAATTCTAAATTGTAAAAAAGCTAATATTTCAAAATACTTGCATAATGCAATCACATACTACAAATATATAAACAACCGTTTCATGGTTTAGTTACTTATAAATGTGCAACAATGCTGAAATTTTTTCTAACGGTAGATCTTAACATGTAACGAAAACGGGATAATAGAAATTTGAAAATGTTTATTTATTTTGCCGTAAAAAATACATAAATGTTAAAAAAATTAATGTTTATGCACTTTTATTAGAGTTAGGGAGCTGAATATTTTGAAAAATTAGGGAATGCTACTCCAGCGGTAAATAATATTGAAAAATATAATAAAGTTTATTATTGTCGCTGTTAGAAATTCATCATTTTTAATCAATTAATTTTATATAACTACACATTTTGAGGTACTACATCGATGAAATTTTGCAGAAATGTGAGGCATTCGTATCTAATGCTGAAAAACTATAGAAGTTTTACAATTATAAATTTTAGGGGTTGTTTTTAATCCAAAATTGTCCGTAATGTACAACATTAATCGGCGCAGGGGTGTAAACTTATGCATTTAAAAATTATCTATCTACTATACTCTTTATATTAAGATGAGGCAAAGCGCTTGCAGAATGCAAGCACACATTAACTAGTATATATATATATATATCATATATATAGGAGGATACAAAATTATGAGGCACTTCCAGATGTGGTAGAAAGTTGAAATTTGGTAGGATTATAGGTTTTTGGTCACAACCGAAGGAAAAAATCCGAAACTGTCGAAATTTCTACTTTGAAGCGCTATTTTGGCCCTTTCTTCTCCATTTTTTGCCCATAAGAAAACATGTAAATTGGTGTAGAGGTTTTTATATTTGCATTTAAAAATTACTTCCCGTCAAGATACAAACTCGAGACTTAAACTGTCGGATAGGATATAAATTGTAGTATCTTATTTTTGAAGACGGAATGCAAATCCGAGTAGAATTAGCGTAATTGTATAGTTTTTATCGCAAAAAATTGCTAATTTTTCTGGGTCTAACAATAGGTTTCCTTGGTAACAAGCTCTATCCTTTCATATGGGTAAGCTTTTAATGGGAATCAGAGGCTTATATTTTAATGCTGTTAATGTTAATCTACACCTAATGAAGGAAACCCGATATTGAATTAATCCTCATTTTTGGGACTGTTTTGCCCCATTATTGCCCCATTCGAGAACAAAAAAGGCGATGCAACTGCATAGGACCCAGAGACTTGAAATTTGTCACGGTTATAGAAATTTCATTGCAACCTAAGATAAAATTACAAAAATTCTCATTTTTAAAGGGCGGTTTTGCCCCTTTTCGGCCCCATGCGAGAACAAAAAATGCGAGGCAGCTGCATAGGACATAGAGACTTGAAATTTGGCACGATTATAGAATTTTCATGGCAAACTAAGATAAATTTGTAAAATTGCAAAAATTCCAATTTTTAATGGGTGGCCTAGCCCCTTTTCAGCCCCATGCGAGTGTGATAATTATAAGGCACTTCTTAATGAGATACAAACTTGAAATTTGGCAGAATTATGGGTTTTTAGTTACAACAGATGGAAAAAAACTGAGACTGTAATAATTCTTAATGTTAGGAGCTGTTTTGCTCCATTATTGCTCCATACGATGATTGAAATTATAAGGCACTTCTAAATGAGCCACAAACTCCAAATTTGACACGGTTTCTGTACAACATCGCTTGGGAATAATTTGAATTTGTAAAAATGCCAGAATTTGAAAATGCTTGCAGAATGCAAGCACATAACAACTAGTATATATAATATATCATGTGTAAGAAGCATCTATATATTATAGATATATATCATATATATAGGAGGATACAAAATTATGAGGCACTTCCAGATGTGGTAGAAAGTTGAAATTTGGTAGGATTATAGGTTTTTGGTCACAACCGAAGGAAAACATCCGAAACTGTCGAAATTTCTACTTTGAAGGGCTATTTTGGCCCTTTTTTCTCCATTTTTTGCCCATAAGAAAACATGTAAATTGGTGTAGAGGTTTTTATATTTGCATTTTAAAATTACTTCCTGTCAAGATACAAACTCGAGACTTAAACTGTCGGATAGGATATAAATTGTAGTTTCTTAATTTTGAAGACGGAATGCAAATCCGAGTAGAATTAGCGTAATTTTATAGTTTTTATCGCAAAAAATTGCTAATTTTTCTGGGTCTAACAATAGGTTTCCTTGGTAACAAGCTCTATCCTTTCATATGGGTAAGCTTTTAATGGGAATCAGAGGCTTATATTTTAATGCTGTTAATGTTAAACTACACCTAATGAATGACATCCAATATTGATATAATCTTCATTTTTAGGGCTGTTTTGCCCCATTATTGCCCAATTCGAGAACAAAAAAGGCGATGCCGCTGCGTAGGAACCAGAGACTTGAAATTTGGCACGATTATAGAATTTTCATGGCAAACTGAGGTAAAATTGTAAAATTGCAAAAATTCCAAATTTTAATGGGTGGTGTTGCCCCTTTTCGGCCCCATACGAGTGTGATAATTATAAGGCACTTCCTAATGAGATACAAACTTTAAATTTGTCAGAATTATGGGGTTTTAGTAGGGCTGTCAATTTTTACGATTTTTTTCGAAAATCGGTAACTCGACCGTCGAAAATCGAAAAGTCGGTAAGTCAAAGTCGAAAACCGAAAAATCGAAATCGATTTTTACCGAAAAGTCGAAATTGATTTTTTTTACCGAAATGTCGAAATCGATTTTTTTTACCGAAAAGTCGAAATCGATTTTTTTACTGAAATGTTGAAATAGATTTCTACTGAATTATTGAGGTCGGTCTTCTGGATGTCTACATCGATTTTCTCAAAAAAGCCTACAGTATGTGATCGTGGAACGAAGTGACGCCGCATCGTGTCCGTTGTCTATGGTAACCCGATGTGCTACGGATCTGAAATTTGGAATGTAGGTAGAACTCCGGGTGAAACAAGTTCGAAAAATAAAATTCTGAAATTCATACTCCAGAACAGACATATAATGTAATGGTGAAGGCTCACTTATAAATACTGCTCCTACTATTTTATTTTATTTGGAGTAAGATTAACTAATGATTAAGTTATAATTAAGTAAAATTAAGTAATGTATATGTATGATTGTAGCAGTAAATGTAAATCATCTATGTGTTTTTCATCCTATTATGAAAATATTACTGCTGGAGTCGAAATCGATTTTTTTTACTGAACTTGGGAAGTCAGTCTTTTGGATGTCTATGTCGTTTTTCTCGATTTAAAATGATTAAAAAACAGTATTTTTTTTCGATTTATAATAATTAAAAAACATACTATTATGGAAATCATACGATTATGGCAATCTCTACGCAAAGGATGCATCGAGGTTTGCATTTCTTCTATTTTCCTTTCTTTCATTTTCTCATTCCACAGAAACAATCAAGGCGGTGTGACGCTGATACCCCACTGCCCTTTGGTCTGACTAATACCATTATAAATAAAAAATAAAGGATAATTAAAGCGGACAATTGCAGATGGACCCGTGGATATTCAAGGCTATTTCGGACCTTAGCGTTTCCCAGCAGGCGACGTTTTCATCTTGGCGGTGAAATAAGAAACGGCAAATTCTTCTAGGATTTGAAAAGGAAGCACTTTACAGTAATCCTTGTTCGTAAGCTGCATTTTATGATTACAGCAGTAATATTTTCATAATAGGATGAAAAACGCAGAAGATGATTTACATTTACTGCTACAATCATACATATACATTACTTAATTATAACTTAATCATTACTTAATCTTACTCCAAATAAAATAAAATAGTAGGAGCAGTATTTATAAGTGAGCCTTCACCATTACATTATATATCTATTTTGGAGTATGAATTTCAGAATTTTATGGGTTACCATAGACAACGGACACGATGCGGCGTCACTTCGTTCCACGATCACATACTGTAGGCTTTTTTGAGAAAATCGATGTAGACATCCAGAAGACCGACCTCAATAATTCAGTAGAAATCTATTTCAACATTTCAGTAAAAAAATCGATTTCGACTTTTCGGTAAAAAAAATCGATTTCGGCTTTTCGGTAAAAAAAATCGATTTCGACATTTCGGTAAAAAAAATCGATTTCGACTTTTCGGTAAAAATCGATTTCGATTTTTCGGTTTTCGACTTTTAAAACGGCGGTCGAAAATCGGTAAGTAGAATCGGTTTTCGAAAATCGATTATTGACAGCTCTAGTTTTTAGTTACAACAGATGGAAAAAATCTGTGACTGTAATAATTCTTAATGTTAGGGGCTGTTTTGCTCCATTATTGCTCCATACGAGGATTAAAATTATAAGGCACCTCTAAATGAGCAACAAACTCCAAATTTCACATGGTTATATCATTATGTACATCGCTTGGGAATAATTTGAATTTGTAAAAATGTTAAAATTTGAAAATGCTTGCAGAATGCAAGCACATAACAATTAGTATATATATATATAGATATATATATAGGAGGATACAAAATTATGAGGCACTTCCAGATGTGCGAGAAACTTGAAATTTGGCAGGATTATAGGTTTTTGGTCACAACCGGAGGAAAAAATCCGAAACTGTCGAAATTACTATTTTGAAGGACTATTTTGGCCCCTTTTTGCCCCATTTCTTGCCCATAAGAATACATGTAAATTGGTGTAGAGGTTTTTATATTTGCATTTTAAAATTACTTCCCTTCAAGATACAAACTCGAGACTTAAACTGTCGGATAGGATATAAATTGTAGTTTCTTAATTTTGAAGACGGAATGCAAATCCGAGTAGAATTAGCGTAATTTTATAGTTTTTATCGCAAAAAATTGCTAATTTTTCTGGGTCTAACAATAGGTTTCCTTAATAACAAGCTCTATCCTTTCATATGGGTAAGCTTTTAATGGGAATCAGAGGCTTATATTTTAATGCTGTTAATGTTAAACTACACCTAATGAATGACATCCAATATTGATATAATCCTCATTTTTAGGGCTGTTTTGCCCCATTATTGCCCAATTCGAGAACAAAAAAGGCGATGCCGCTGCGTAGGAACCAGAGACTTGAAATTTGGCACGGTTATAGAAATTTCATTGCAACCTAAGATAAAATTATAAAATTACAAAAATTCTCATTTTTAAGGGGCGGCTTTGCCGCTTTTCGGCCCCATGCGAGAACAAAAAATGCGAGGCAGCTGCATAGGACTTAGAGACTTGAAATTTGGCACGATTATAGAATTTTCATGGCAAAATGAGGTAAAATTGTAAAATTGCAAAAATTCCAAATTTTAATGGGTGGTGTTGCCCCTTTTCGGCCCCATACGAGTGTGATAATTATAATGCACTTCCTAATGAGATACAAACTTGAAATTTGTGAGAATTATGGGTTTTTTAGTTACAACAGATGGAAAAAATCTGAGAGTGTAATAACTCATAATGTTAGGGGCTGTTTTGCTCCATTATTGCCCCATACGAGGATTAAAATTATAAGGCACTTCTAAATGAGCTACAAATTCCAAATTTGACACGGTTATATCATTATGCACAACACCGTTTGGGAATAATTTCAATTTGTAAAAATGCTAACATTCGAATTTGCTTGCAGAATGCAAGCACATATTTACTAGTATTCTCTATACTTACTACGTATGTGGAGAAAGTAAAAAATCTGATGTGCCAAAACGACTTTCTCCGTATTTGGGGTATAGATATTTAAATTATTATGAATAGCATTATAAGAGAAAATTATTATTTCGTAACGTAAAAGAATACAGTCGTCCTTATTGCCGTAAATTACGTATATTTTGAATGTTTACATAATTCACCGCAACATGCTGGTGGCGCTGTATACCGGAAATTACGAAAAAGTTGAATATCTCCGAAATGGATGGTTCTGCGAAAATTTGTTTCAAACAAAACCTGGAAGAAATATTATTCTCCACAACTTTGGTCCTCACGAAGATTACCAATAACGACGTTTTTAAGGAGATATTTGACGGAAACCGAAAAAACCGATTATTTATAAATAATTCCTAAACAATAACTGCTATGGAAAGTTGTTTCAAATGAAAATTGTAGGAAATTACATTCTCTATAACATTTCTATAGAATTGTATATAAAATAATGATGTTTTAAAGGAGAAATATCGCAAAAACCGAATCGGGTTTCGAATAAACCTCGACTTCCTGTTAACTATTATTGTCCAAAAACTAATCAGCTCATGCTAAAGTGTTATAGGTATATGAAATTTGGCATTAATATGACAAGTAGTTTTTGAGTTAGAGCGGCCACAATCACATACATCCATCCACACACACACATACATGATTCCGAAAATAGTCTAAACGTGTTCTAGGGACCTCAGAACGTGTATTTCCGTTGAAATCTCGAAGTAGATTTTTTCGTGATGGCAATACTTTCTCCATACTACGTATGGAGAAAGTAATAAAAAGGGCTGAATTGCCACTAATAATATTAGCCTCTTCCTAACGAATTTAGAGCCCTCGAGTACACTCATTTTCCTTAAGCAACTTGCATCACCAAAGTTATTTTAACGATTTTCTTATGGTTTCTATTTGAGTAAGTATAAGGTAATTTAACCTTTTAATATTTAACCTTTTAATATCTGAGTAAGTACATACATTAGTACTTTCTCCATACGTAGTAATGGGAAAGTATTGTATTCACGAAAAAAATCGACTTCGAGATTTCAACGGAAATACACGTTTTGAGGTCCCTAGAACACGTTTAAACTATTTTCAGAATGATGTCTGTATGTGTACGTGCTCGTGCGTGCGCGTGCGTCTGTGTTTGTGTGTGTGATGGTGGGCGCTCTAACTCAAAAAATACTTGCCATATCGTTACCAAATTTCAAATATAACACTTTGGTATGGGCAAAAAGAACTGATTAGTTTTTGGACAATAACGGTTAACCGGAAGTCGAGGTTTATTCCAAACCCGATTCGGTGTTTGCGATGTTTCTCCGTTAAAACATCAATATTGTATATACAATTCTATACAGAGTATATAGAGAATGTCATTTCCTACAACTTTTATTTGAAACAATTTTACATAGCAGTTATTGTTTAGGAATTATTTATAAATAATCGGTTTTTTCTGTTTCCGTCAAATATCTCCTTAAAAACGTCGTAATTTGTCATCTTCGTAAGGTCCAAAGTTGTAGAGAATAATATTTCTTCCAAGTTCTGTTTGAAAGAAATTTTCGTAGAACCATCCATTTCGGAGATATTTTGCTTTTTCTTAATACCAGTATACAGCGCCACCACCATGTAGCGGTGAATTCTGTAAACATATTGAAAATATAATTTACTGCAATAAGAATGACTGTATTCTTTTACGATACGAAATAATAATTTTGCCTCATGATGCTATTCATAATAATTTAAATATCTATAACCCAAATATGGAGAAAGTCATGTGTTGGCCACATCAGATTTTTTAAAATTCCTAGTGGAATATTGGTGTCCCAGAAGAAAATAATTATTATTTTCAAGACTGTAGCTATCAAATGTATAAAGACAATTTTTCGATACTTTTAAAGAAGTGAAATCAAACAGCCCGTGTTCAAATCAGACTTGAAAGGGTTAAATGGCAAAGCAAGAAACATGTTCAAATATACAACAGTATAAATGAAGTATGGTTCCGTAACCAGCATGGTGATTCGATTTGTAATCGGTTTGAGTCCAAAAGCACTGAAATTGTTGGGAGTACCAAACTCGCATTTCAATTACGAAGCGATAGCCTTTGCATTTCAATGCCTCCTTAGTTGTGAATCATCAAAGGTAAAGGCTACTATGCAGTTCTTATGCGTGTTTGCTTTTTTTCCTGCCGTTTTATGGCTGTTATGGAATTACTTGATGGTATATTGGATTGAGGCGAGCTTGGTAACTAGTCTTAGGGAACAAGGGTGATCGTAAACGAGAATTAAACTTATGATGGTCACTCCTTCCAATGAAACATAAATTACAAGACTTTCTTCAATTACACCTATGGTCGTTGCGTGGAAATCAGCCGCCATAGACGAAAAGGTAGGCTGTAATGCAGCCTGAGACCTCTCGAACTCACCCCACGCGACTGCCCTGATCATATATGTACGTCTTCCGAGTCCAGGAAAAGTGAAGCTTTTGAAATGAAGGTTATTAAAGTCTGACACATATTATATTACTTTCTCCATACGTAGCATAGGGAAAGTATTGTATTAACATATATTTATTATTAATAAATACTTGACTTCATCATAGTTGTAGACAACGTAATTTTCTACACGCTTTGTTGGGATACAACTTTTCATGAAATGGATCATTTAAGAGATTTCTATTTTTCGTCTGAATTTCTGTTAATTGCGTTTTTAAGTGATACCATTGTTTCCGTTGCTATGATATAATTTTCTAATTGTTGACAGCGATGCCTGCACTCCTCAAGGTAATTTTAATTGTGATGAAAATTATCTCAAGTTTCTAAGTGATACCATTGTTTCTATTGCTATGATAATTTGTAACCAAACTTTCTTTAGATGTTGACAGCGAGCCCAGCCCAGTCAACAGGAATTTTAATCGCTAATATTTTACGCAATAACTTTAAATTAGTAGTAGAGTGCTCACCGATATTTTGCTACCCATGGCAACATATAACTATTTTTTAAAATCTCTTTGTTATTCGAATGCGACACGTGATTCAAGGTAATTTTCGCTGTGAAAATTATTCCAAGTGTATACAATTATTCACGTGTGGAATTGTCGATATATATAATATATATAAAATATATATATAGATGCTTCTTACACATGATATATATATATATACACACACACGTACTAGTTAATGCGTACTTGCATTCTGCAAACATTTTTAAAGTTTGGCATTTTTACAATTTCAGATTATTCCCAATCAATTTTCTACAAAATCATATAACACTATCAAATTTCTACTTTGTACCTCATTTAGGAGTGCATTATAATTTTATTCGTTGCATAGGACAATTATGTGGCAAAACAGTCGCTAAGATTTCGAATTTTCACGATATCGGATTTTTTCTTTCTGTTGTAACTAAAAACCCATAATTCTGCCAAATTTCATGTTTGTACCTCATTAAGAATTGCCGTATCATTTTCACACTGGTATGGGTCATAAATAGGGCAAAACCGCTCTTAAAATTTGGAATTTTCGCAGTTTTATTTTATCTTCGGTTGCAATAAAATTTTTATAAACAGGCCAAATTTCAAGTCTCTAGTTCATATGGAGCTGCCTCATCATTTCTGTTCTCGTATGAAGCAATACTGGGGCAAAAGAGCCCCAAAAATAGGGATTATTAAAATATCGGAATTCCTTCATTAGGCATAGTTTAACATTAAAGGCATTAAAATATATGCCTCTGATTCCCATTCAAGGCTTTCCCATATGAAAGCATTTGGCCTGTTTCCTAGGAATCCTGTTGTTAGACCAAGAAAAATTACCACTTTTTTGCGATAAAAACTATAAATTTACGCTAATTCTACTCGGATTTGAATTCTGTCTTCAAAAATAAGAAACTACAATTTATATCCTATCCGACAGTTGAAGTCTCGAGTTCGTATCTTGCCAATTTACGTTTTCTTAAGGGCAAAAAGGGGCCAAAATAGCCCCTCAAAATAGGAATTTTGCCAGTTTCAGATTTTTGTCTTAGGTTATGACTAAAAACCTATAATCCTACCAAATTTCAAGTTTCTAGCACATCTTGAAGTGGCTCATAATTTTGTATCCTCCTATATATACGATATAAATTGTAGTTTCTTATTTTTGAAGACAGAATTCAAATCCGAGTAGAATTAGCGTAAATTTATAGTTTTTATCGCAAAAAAGTGGTAATTTTTCTGGATCTAACAATAGGCTTCCTAGGCAACAGCCTTAATCCTTTCATATGGGTAAGCTTTTAATGGGAATCAGAGGCTTATATTTTAATGCCATTAATGTTAAACTATGAATAATGAAGGAAATCCGATTCTGATATAAACCCCATTTTTGGGGCTGTCTTGCCCTAGTTTTGCTCAACACGAGAACAAAAACGGCGAGGCAGCTCCATATGACCTAGAGACTTGAAATTTAGCACGATTATAGAAATTTTGTTGCAAGCGAAGATAAAATAAAAATATAGCAAAAATTCAAATTTTTAGGTGCGGTTTTGCCCCATTTCAACCCAATACGAGTGTGAACATCATAAGGCACTTCTTAATGAGATACAAACTAGATATTTGGCAGAATTATGGAATTTTTTCTACAACAGAAGGAAAAATATCTGATATAGTAAAAATTCAAAATCTTAGGGTCTGTTTTGCCCCATATGAGTAATAAAATTTTAAGGCACTTCTAAATGAGCTATAGAGTTGAAATTTGGCACCGTTACTCGATTTTGGACACATTCGTTTGGGAAAAATTTGAAATTGTAAAAATGCGGAAATTTAAAAATGCTTGCAGAATGCAACCACTGTCTACTAGTACATATATATTCTTGAAGACGCCGATATCGAGAGTACTGCTACATTGATATTCTTCTTTAATACTCTATGGAGAAACTCATGTGCTGGACGCATCAGATTATTCAACTTGTTTATAGCTTAATCGTAGGGCATGGCCGAAGAATAACTGTAACTCCTTAGTCGAGAAGAATCGCAAGAAAACTTGTGTAAATGTGCAAAAAATCCATCTGGTAGGAGCGTAATTTGTATTTACTAATAGAAAAACAAATTCAAAAGGATTGAAAATGTCTACAATTGAATTTAAGGGTATCCTTCGTAAATGGAAAAGGAAGAGAGTAATAAATATCATGGACAAAATGATCAATATAGAAAAGGAAAAAGAATGTTGTCTCATGTATTCGTGGGACAATTAATCCTCATTTTACTTAACGCATTAGCAGCTTCTCCTATGAAATCTGATGCGAGTGTCGCTTCTGCCGTTTTTTCTCAAACTCAGGCTATGCGTTTAGCTTTAGTAGTGCGGTTTTTCCAAAAGAAAAGGCTTGATAATAGGGTAGTATATACCCCTCTATCCGGGTCCATTAACCGTATCCTCAAGAGAGACGGGCAGGATGAGGCCAGAGAAGGGGGAACCGCGAAGAACAAGATGGGGCCAGGGAGAGAGTGGCATAAAAGGAACATAACTGGTCAGGGAGAGTGGGACCGCAGAGTGACTGGATGGTGCCAGAGAGAGAGAGAGAGGGACGGGATGAGGCCAAGGAGAGAGGCAAAGGACGGTGCCAGGGAGAGAGGGAACGAAAAGGACAGGATGGGGCCAGGAAGGGAGGACCGCATAACAACAGAACGGGACCGGATCTTGGGGGACCGAAGTGCGACACGACGGGGTCTGGGAAAGAGGGACCGAAGAGGAACAGGATTGGCCAGGGAGAGAGGCACCGCAAAGAGACAGGATTGGGCCGGAGCAAAAGGGACCGCAAAAGGATGGGGCCTGGGAAAGAGGGACCGAAAGGGACAGGATGTGGCCAGGGAAAGAGGGACAGCAAAAGGACAGGATGGGACCAGGGAGAGAGGGAACGCAGAGGGACAAGATTGGGCCGGAGCAAGAGGGACCGCAAAGGGACGGAATGGGGTCAGGGAGTGAGGGGCCACAGAGGGACAGGATTGCGCCGCGGGAACAATAACCGCAAAGGGACAGCACGGGACCAGGGCAAGAGGAACCGAAGTGGGACAGGACGGAGTCTGGGAAAGAGGGACCGAAGAGAAACAGGATTGGACAGGGAGAGAGGGACCGCAGAGGGAAGGGGTGCGGCCAGGTTAAGAGGGACCGAAAAGGAGAGGACGTGGCCAGGGAAAGAGGGACCGCATGCGATTGGGACCGCAATGGGGAAGGACTGATAGGGGAAAGAAGGACCGCATACGGACAGGAATAGAGGGACCGCAAAGGGACAGGACAGGGCAATGGAAAGTGGGACCGCATAGGGACGTGATGGGGCCAGGGAAAGGATGACCGCAAAGGAAAGAATGGGGCCAGTGAGAGAGGGACCGCAATGGAACAGGATTGGACAGGGAGAGAGGGACCACAAAACGACAGGACAGTGCAATGTAAAAAGGGACCGCAGACCGGGACGGGGCTAGGGAGAGGGGGACCGCAGAATGTCAGGATTGGGGTGGAGCAATTGGGACCGCAATGGGGAAGGACTGGCCAGGGAAAGGGGGTCCGGCATAGGGACAGCAAAAAGGGACCGCAAAGAGACAGGACAGTGCATGGGAAAGAGGGACCGCATAGGGAAGGTATTGGGCCAGGGAAAGAGGGACCGAAGAGGGACAGGATTCGGCCGGAGCAATTGGGACTTCAATGGGGAAGGATTGGCCAGGGAAAGAGGGATCGGCATTGGGACAGGAATAAAGGGACCGCAAGAGGCCGGACAGGGCCAGAGAAAGAGGGACCGCATAGGGAAGGGATGGGGCCAAGGAAAGAGGGATCGGCATTGGGACAGGAATAAAGGGACCATAAGAGGCCGGACAGGGCCAAAGAAAGAGGGACCGCATAGGGAAGGGATGGGGCCAGGGAAAGAGGGACCGACGAGGGACGGGATAGGGCCACGGAAGAGGAACCGAAGAGGGACAGGATAGGGCAGGGAGAGAGGGACCGCAGAGGGACACGATTGGGCCGCAGTAATTGGGACCGCAATGGGGAAGGACTGGTCAGGGAAAGAGGGACCGGCATAGGGAAAGGAATAAAGGGACCGCAAAGGGACATGACAGTGCAAGAGAAAGAGGGACCACAAT
The DNA here is from genome assembly GCA_036926305.1 of Uropetala carovei. NCBI lineage: Eukaryota > Metazoa > Arthropoda > Insecta > Odonata > Petaluridae > Uropetala > Uropetala carovei. The sequence continues at coordinate 6,596,273 of JAXCHB010000043.1, forward strand.
GGGGAAGGACTGGCCAGGGAAAGAGGGACCGGCATAGGGACAGGTATAATGGGACCGCAAAGGGACAGGACAGGACAAGGGAATGAGGGACCGCACAGGGAAGGGATGGGACCAGGGAAAGAGGGGCCGACGAGGGACGAGATGGGGCCACGGATGGGGGACCACAAAGGACAGGATGGCGCCAGGGACAGAGGGACCGCAGTGATTGGGCCGGAGCAATTTGGACCGTAATGGCGAAGACTGGCCAAGGAAAGAGGGACCGCATAGGGACAGGAAGAGAGGGACCGCAAAGGGACGAGACTGGGCAAGGGAAAGAGGAACCGCATTGTAAAGGGATGGAGCCAAGGATAGGGGGACCGATGTGGGACAGGATGTGACATGGGAGAGAGGGACCTCAAAGGGACAGGATTGGGCCGAAGCAATTTGGACCGCAATGGGGAAGGACTGGTCAATGAAAGAGGGACCGCATAGAGACTGAAAAAGAGGGACCGCAAAGGGACAGGACTAGGGCAAGGGAGGGACTGCTAAGGACAGGATGGGGCCAAGGAGAGGGGGGCCGCGGAGGGTCAGGATTGGGCCGGAGCAAGAGGGTCCGCTAAGATTCAGGGCAAGGGTAGAGGGACCGCATAGGGACGGGATGAGGCCAGGGAATGGGGGACCGCAAAGGACAGGATGGGGAAAGGGAGAGAGGGAACGCAGAGGGACAGGATTGGGACGGAGCAATTGGGACCGCAATGGCGAAGGACTGGCCTAGGAAAGAGGGAACCGCATAGGGACAGGAAGAGAGAGACCGTAAAGGGACAGGACAGGGCAATGGAAAGAGGGACCGTAGAGTGAAGCGATGGAGACAGGGATAGCGGGACCGACGAGGGACAGGATGGGGCCATGAGAAAAGGACCGCAAAGGGACAGGTTTGGGGCGGAGCAATTGGGACCGCAATGGGGAAGGACTGATAAGGGAAAGAGGGGCCGCTCAGGGACAGGAAATGAGGGACCGCAAAAGGACAGGATAGGGCAAGGGAAATACGGACCGCATAGGGAAGGGATGGGGCCAGGGAAAGTGGGACCGAAGAGGGACCCGATGGGACACGGAGAGAGGGACCGCAAACGGACAGGATTGGGTCGGAGCAATAGGGACCGCAAAGGGTGAGGACAAGGGTAAGAGAGACCGCATAGGGACGCATGAGGCCAGGGAAAGAGGGACCGCATAGGGAAGGGATGAGGCCAGGGGATGGGGTACCGCAAAGAACAGGAAGGGGCCACGGAGAGAGGGAACGCAAAGGGACAGGATTGGGCCGGAGCAATTGGGACCGTAATGGCGAAGGACTAGCCAAGGAAAGGGGGACCGCATAGGGACAGGAAGAGACGGACCGCAAAGGGACAGGATAGGACAATAGAAAGATGGACCGCATAGTGAAGGGATGGAGCCAGGGGTAGAGGGACCGACGAGGGACAGGATTGGGCCGGAATCAATTGGGACCGCGATGGGGAAGGACTGGTCAGGGAAAGAGGGCCGCATAGATACAGGAAAAGAGGAACCGCAAAGGGAAAGAGGGACCGCATAGGGAAGGGATTGGGCCAGGGAGAGAGGGACCGCAAAGGGAAGGGATTGGGCCGAAGCAAGAGGGACCGCAATGGGGAAGGACTGGTCAGGGAAAGAGGGACCGCATAGGGACTGGAAAAGAGGGACCGCAAAGGGACAGGACAAGGGCAAGGGAGGGACCGCTAAGGACAGGATGGGGCCAGGGGGAGAGGGGCTGCGGAGGGTCAGGATTGGGCCGGAGCAATTGGGATCGCAATTGGGAAGGACTGGCCAAGGAAAGAGGGACCGCATAGGGACAGGGAGAGAGGGACCGCAAAGGGACTGGACCGGGCAAGGGAGAAAGGGACCGCATAGTAAAGGGCTGGGGCCAGGGATAGAGGGACCGAAATGCACAGGATGGGGCCAGGGAGAGAGGGACCGCAAAGGGACAGAATTGGGCTGGAGCAAGAGGGACCGCAATGGCGAAGGACTGGCAAAGGAAAGAGGGACCGCATAGGGACAGGGAGAGAGGGACCGCAAAGGGACTGGACAGGGCAAGGGAAAGAGGGACCGCATAGTAAAGGGCTGGGGCCAGGGATAGAGGGACCGAAAGGCACAGGATGGGGCCAGGGAGAGAGGGACCGCAAAGGGACAGGATTGGGCTGGAGCAAGAGGGACCGCAATGGGGAAGGACTGGCAAAGGAAAGAGGGAGCCGCATAGGGACAGGAAGAGAGGGACCGCAAAGGGACTGGACAGGGCAAGGGAAAGATGGACCGCATAGTGAAGGGATGGAGCCAGGGGTAGAGGGACCGCAAAGGGACAGGATTGGGCCGGAATCAATTGGGACCGCAATGGGGAAGGACTGGTCAGGGAAAGAAGGACCGCATAGATACAGGAAAAGAGGAACCGCAAAGGGAAAGAGGGACCGCATAGGGAAGGGATTGGACCAGGGAGAGAGGGACCGCAAAGGGAAGGGATTGGGCCGGAGCAAGAGGGACCGCAATGGGGAAGGACTGGTCAGGGAAAGAGGGACCGCATAGGGACTGGAAAAGAGGGACCGCAAAGGGACAGGACAAGGGCAAGGGAGGGACCGCTAAGGACAGGATGGGGCCAGGGGGAGAGGGGCCGCGGAGGGTCAGGATTGGGCCGGAGCAATTGGGACCGCAATTGGGAAGGACTGGCCAAGGAAAGAGGGACCGCATAGGGACAGGGAGAGAGGGACCGCAAAGGGACTGGACAGGGCAAGGGAAAGAGGGACCGCATAGTAAAGGGCTGGGGCCAGGGATAGAGGGACCAAGTAGGGACAGGATGGGGCCAGGGAGAGAGGGACCGCAAAGGGACAGGATTGGGCCGGAGCTAGAGGGACCGCAATGGCGAAGGACTGGCAAAGGAAAGAGGGAGCCGCATAGGGACGGGAAGAGAGGGACCGCAAAGGGACTGGACAGGGCAAGGGAAAGATGGACCGCATAGTGAAGGGATGGAGCCAGGAGTAGAGGGACCGCAAAGGGACAGGATTGGGCCGGAATCAATTGGGACCGCAATGGGGAAGGACTGGTCAGGGAAAGAAGGACCGCATAGATACAGGAAAAGAGGAACCGCAAAGGGAAAGAGGGACCGCATAGGGAAGGGATTGGGCCGGAGCAAGAGGGACCGCAATGGGGAAGGACTGGTCAGGGAAAGAGGGACCGCATAGGGACTGGAAAAGAGGGACCACAAAGGGACAGGACAAGGGCAAGGGAGGGACCGCTAAGGACAGGATGGGGCCAGGGGGAGAGGGGCCGCGGAGGGTCAGGATTGGGCCGGAGCAATTGGGACCGCAATTGGGAAGGACTGGCCAAGGAAAGAGGGACCGCATAGGGACAGGGAGAGAGGGACCGCAAAGGGACTGAACAGGGCAAGGGAAAGAGGGACCGCATAGTAAAGGGATGGAGCCAGGGATAGAGGGACCGAGTAGGGACAGGATGGGGCCAGGGAGAGAGGGACCGCAAAGGGACAGGATTGGGTCGGAGCAAGAGGGACCGCAATGGCGAAGGACTGGCAAAGGAAAGGGGGAGCCGCATAGGGATGGGAAGAGAGGGACCGCAAAGGGACTGGACAGGGCAAGGGAAAGATGGACCGCATAGTGAAGGGATGGAGCCAGGAGTAGAGGGACCGCAAAGGGACAGGATTGGGCCGGAATCAATTGGGACCGCAATGGGGAAGGACTGGTTAGGGAAAGAAGGACCGCATAGATACAGGAAAAGAGGAACCGCAAAGGGAAAGAGGGACCGCATAGGGAAGGGATTGGGCCAGGTAGAGAGGGACCGCAATGGGGAAGGACTTGTCAGGGAAAGAGGGACCGCATAGGGACTGGAAAAGAGGGACCGCAAAGTGACAGGACAAGGGCAAGGGAGGGACCGCTAAGGACAGGATGGGGCCAGGGGGAGAGGGGCCGCGGAGGGTCAGGATTGGGCCGGAGCAATTGGGACCGCAATTGGGAAGGACTGGCCAAGGAAAGAGGGACCGCATAGGGACAGGGAGAGAGGGACCGCAAAGGGACTGGACAGGGCAAGGGAAAGAGGGACCGCATAGTAAAGGGATGGAGCCAGGGATAGAGGTACCGAGTAGGGACAGGATGGGGCCAGGGAGAGAAGGACCGCAAAGGGACAGGATTGGGCCGGAGCAAGAGGGACCGCAATGGCGAAGGACTGGCAAAGGAAAGAGGGAGCCGCATAGGGACGGGAAGAGAGGGACCGCAAAGTGACTGGACAGGGCAAGGGAAAGATGGACCGCATAGTGAAGGGATGGAGCCAGGAGTAGAGGGACCGCAAAGGGACAGGATTGGGCCGGAATCAATTGGGACCGCAATGGGGAAGGACTGGTCAGGGAAAGAAGGACCGCATAGATACAGGAAAAGAGGAACCGCAAAGGGAAAGAGGGACCGCATAGGGAAGGGATTGGGCCAGGGAGAGAGGGACCGCAAAGGGAAGGGATTGGGCCGGAGCAAGAGGGACCGCAATGGGGAAGGACTGGTCAGGGAAAGAGGGACCGCATAGGGACTGGAAAAGAGGGACCGCAAAGGGACAGGACAAGGGCAAGGGAGGGACCGCTAAGGACAGGATGGCGCCAGGGGGAGAGGGGCCGCGGAGGGTCAGGATTGGGCCGGAGCAATTGGGACCGCAATTGGGAAGGACTGGCCAAGGAAAGAGGGACCGCATAGGGACAGGGAGAGAGGGACCGCAAAGGGACTGAACAGGGCAAGGGAAAGAGGGACCGCATAGTAAAGGGATGGAGCCAGGGATAGAGGGACCGAGTAGGGACAGGATGGGGCCAGGGAGAGAGGGACCGCAAAGGGACAGGATTGGGTCGGAGCAAGAGGGATCGCAATGGCGAAGGACTGGCAAAGGAAAGGGGGAGCCGCATAGGGATGGGAAGAGAGGGACCGCAAAGGGACTGGACAGGGCAAGGGAAAGATGGACCGCATAGTGAAGGGATGGAGCCAGGAGTAGAGGGACCGCAAAGGGACAGGATTGGGCCGGAATCAATTGGGACCGCAATGGGGAAGGACTGGTCAGGGAAAGAAGGACCGCATAGATACAGGAAAAGAGGAACCGCAAAGGGAAAGAGGGACCGCATAGGGAAGGGATTGGGCCAGGGAGAGAGGGACCGCAAAGGGAAGGGATTGGGCCGGAGCAAGAGGGACCGCAATGGGGAAGGACTGGTCAGGGAAAGAGGGACCGCATAGGGACTGGAAAAGAGGGACCGCAAAGGGACAGGACAAGGGCAAGGGAGGGACCGCTAAGGACAGGATGGCGCCAGGGGGAGAGAGGCCGCGGAGGGTCAGGATTGGGCCGGAGCAATTGGGACCGCAATTGGGAAGGACTGGCCAAGGAAAGAGGGACCGCATAGGGACAGGGAGAGAGGGACCGCAAAGGGACTGAACAGGGCAAGGGAAAGAGGGACCGCATAGTAAAGGGATGGAGCCAGGGATAGAGGGACCGAGTAGGGACAGGATGGGGCCAGGGAGAGAGGGACCGCAAAGGGACAGGATTGGGCCGGAGCAAGAGGGACCGCAATGTCGAAGGACTGGCAAAGGAAAGGGGGAGCCGCATAGGGACGGGAAGAGAGGGACCGCAAAGGGACTGGACAGGGCAAGGGAAAGATGGACCGCATAGTGAAGGGATGGAGCCAGGAGTAGAGGGACCGCAAAGGGACAGGATTGGGCCGGAATCAATTGGGACCGCAATGGGGAAGGACTGGTCAGGGAAAGAAGGACCGCATAGATACAGGAAAAGAGAAACCGCAAAGGGAAAGAGGGACCGCATAGGGAAGGGATTGGGCCAGGGAGAGAGGGACCGCAAAGGGAAGGGATTGGGCCGGAGCAAGAGGGACCGCAATGGGGAAGGACTGGTCAGGGAAAGAGGGACCGCATAGGGACTGGAAAAGAGGGACCGCAAAGGGACAGGACAAGGGCAAGGGAGGGACCGCTAAGGACAGGATGGCGCCAGGGGGAGAGGGGCCGCGGAGGGTCAGGATTGGGCCGGAGCAATTGGGACCGCAATTGGGAAGGACTGGCCAAGGAAAGAGGGACCGCATAGGGACAGGGAGAGAGGGACCGCAAAGGGACTGAACAGGGCAAGGGAAAGGGTGACCGCATAGTAAAGGGATGGAGCCAGGGATAGAGGGACCGAGTAGGGACAGGATGGGGCCAGGGAGAGAGGGACCGCAAAGGGACAGGATTGGGCCGGAGCTAGAGGGACCGCAATGGCGAAGGACTGGCAAAGGAAAGAGGGAGCCGCATAGGGACGGGAAGAGAGGGACCGCAAAGGGACTGGACAGGGCAAGGGAAAGATGGACCGCATAGTGAAGGGATGGAGCCAGGAGTAGAGGGACCGCAAAGGGACAGGATTGGGCCGGAATCAATTGGGACCGCAATGGGGAAGGACTGGTCAGGGAAAGAAGGACCGCATAGATACAGGAAAAGAGGAACCGCAAAGGGAAAGAGGGACCGCATAGGGAAGGGATTGGGCCAGGGAGAGAGGGACCGCAAAGGGAAGGGATTGGGCCGGAGCAAGAGGGACCGCAATGGGAATGGACTGGTCAGGGAAAGAGGGACCGCATAGGGACTGGAAAAGAGGGACCGCAAAGGGACAGGACACGGGCAAGGGAGGGACCGCTAAGGACAGGATGGGGCCAGGGGGAGAGGGGCCGCGGAGGGTCAGGATTGGGCCGGAGCAATTGGGACCGCAATTGGGAAGGACTGGCCAAGGAAAGAGGGACCGCATAGGGACAGGGAGAGAGGGACCGCATAGTAAAGGGATGGAGCCAGGGATAGAGGGACCGCAAACGGACAGGATTGGGCCGGAATCAATTGGGACCGCAATGGGGAAGGACTGGTCATGGAAAGAGGAACCGCATAGGGACAGGAAAAGAGGGACCGCAAAGGGACAGGACAAGGGCAAGGGCGGGACCGCTAAGGACAGGATGGGGCCAGGGAGGGAGGGACTGCAAAGGGACAGGATTGGGCCGGAACAAGAGAGACAGCAAACGGGAAGGACTGTCCAAGGAAAGAGGGACCGCATATTGACATGATGGGGCCAGGGAAGGAGGGACCGCATAGGGATAGCACAGGACCAGGGCAAGCGGGACCGAAGTGGGACAGGACGGGGTTTGGGAAAGGAGGACCGCAAAGGAACAGGATTGGACAGGGAGAGAGGGACCGCAAAACGACAGGACACTGCAAGGGAAAGAGGGACCGCAGAGGGACTGAGGCCAGGGAAAGAGGGACCAAAGGGGGACAGGATGGAACCAGGGAAAGAGGGACCGCAAAGGACATTATGGTGCCAGGGAGAGTGGGACCGCAGAGGGACAGGATTGGGCCGGAGCAAGAGTGACCGCAAAAGGACATGATGGGGCTAGGGAAAGAGGTACCGCATAGGGACAGGACGGGACCAGGGCAAGAGGGTTCGAAGTGGGACAGGATGGGGCCAGGGAGAGGGGCACCGCAAAGGGACAAGATGTGGCCAGGGTGAGAACGACTGGGCCTGGGATAGAGAGATGGAACCAAGGCAGACCGATATGTGGGTAAGGTCGGGTGAGACAATAATATATAGGAGTTGTTAAATGAGAACAGCAATGTGACGAAGTCGTCCGAATATTTTAATGTTAACTAATGGATAAAAATATCTTTATTGGATGTATACTGTGTGCCGGCATCTTATTGTCATTTTTATCCATGTTTTCCACGAATGTGATTAATTCAATTTTAATATACAATCGCGATCCCATATGTCTGACGCAATTATCCGTAAATATGTTTTCTCTTCGAGTAATACTCGTCTCTACGCCGTTTTTTATTTTTGTTGCGTAGAACATTGGGTATTTAGCCGCCAATGAAACTTCGCAGATTCTATTTTACTTCTCGTATAAAAATAATCGTTGAACCTTCATTGGCCTTTGAAGTCTATCTATCTGTCCTAAAGATATTCAACGATGGGTTTGTAACCAAAGGACATCTTTTCATATTTCACTCCCATTAAGCTAATAGACAATTTTGATTAATATAGTTATCTAAAGATTATAATACGTGTAGCGTTAACGTCAGACATGTATTTAACAAACATTGGCAGAAACATAAAATATGAGTTTTTTCGGTGCAAGTAATAAGCATCTGAAACATTAATGACAGGCGAATTATGTCCCAGTATATTTGTAATTAAAAAAAACTGATTTGTCCAGCACATATTACTCCATGCTGAGTAAAGAATGTGATTGCTCTCGACATCAGCGTCCTCAAAAATAATTATCGGCAATTACACTCGTGAATAATTTTTAAACATGGAATAACTTTCAATTCTTGGAAATGTTTGTCTCATTGAAAAATCAATACGTAAGCAAAATTTATAAATGTTGTTATAGATAACAAAATATCGATGCGAATGTAAAAATTACCGCTCGCATGATTGGCATCACTTTCAACAAATAGAAAACTTGATCGTAGCGACGAAAACAACCGTATCACTTAGCGAAGTTCTTAACAGAAATTCAGACGAATAATTAGAATGTCTCTTTTAAAAATCGGTTCTACGAAAAAAATTTCCAAACATAACTTGCAGACAATTATATTTTCTTCGACTTTAATAAAAGCTAATATGATATTTACGTTATTTTAATCCTAAAGGAGAAACATGGAAAAGGAATAATTACAAGAATAAAACTCCACACCCGGTTGACCAGTCGTTTCAGCTAAAACCTTTTAAGAACTTAAATATCTTATAAAAATCTTAAATCTAATGATTTTGCTGATACGATTGTTGGGTTTTTAGTTAGATCGCCCAAAATATTCTTATCACACACAGACATTATCGATAAAATAGTGAAAACGTACTCAGGGTACCTCTAAACGCGTATTTACGTAGGAATCTCGAATTTGATTTTTTCACTAATGCATTATTTTCTCCTATACTAACTGTAAGTAAGTATACAGAAAGTAAACTATTGGAAAATACATTTCGCCCACCAAAAAACGTCTTTCCTTTCGTTCCGTAGAGTCAAAGGAAAAGATAAATCGAAATAGGACTCGAAGAAAAAGTCATCTTGGTTAATAAACCTTGCTAGTATATTCTCATCAAAGGATTGTATAAGCGAGCCGGTAGTTGGTGATTGGGCAAGGGGCAATTAGCGCGAAAAAGACGAAGATAGGGACACTGAACTCACTTCGATGACGTCTTAAGAACTCTTTTTTGGAATTTTTTTAAGAATTGTTTTTCGATTGATTTGTCTTTGAAGAATTTTCCTCAAACCGTGTAGCAACAGGTTTTATATCTAGGACGGCTGCACTGTTTCGATGTTTTTCTAACCGTTATGAATTACCTATAAGATTATTCCGCACCCTTTCTCGTGGATAGAATAGGGAATTACATGATAGATGCTGTTTCGATATTCCCTAACGCTCTCGTCATTCTGCATTTCGTGCTTAACTTACTAGAGAGCTGTTACATCGATTTTCTTAATTACGGTGAGCCACAGACTCCGCTCTTAGTATGAAATTTATAGCGGTACTGTCCTTATAAGTTACCTAAATACTTACTGGCCTTTGCTACTCCTAGATTTTGTTTTTTTCCCTCGTAGTTCTAACAATAAAATCTTGTGTGTCCAGCGCATGGCTTTATCTATATAGAGCAGTTTTTTCAGCGGTGTTCCGCGGAACACTGGAGTTCCGGTAGCACTGCTTAAATGTTCCGCGAAATAATCCACAAAAATTATTTTTCTATACATTTATATTTTTTAATATACTCCATCTATCGCAGAAGCAGAAAGTACTTCTATTGAGTACATAAAATAAAGGTAGGTATGTAAATATATACATTTACTGGTAGTCGGTGCTTGCATTCTGCAAGCATCCTTAAATTTTAGCATTTTTACAGTTTCGAATTTTTCCCAATCGGTTTTGTCCAAAATCATATATAACCGTGCCAAATTTCAAGTGTATAGCCCACTTAGAAGTGCCTTATAATTTTAATCCTCGTATGGGGCAATAATGGATCAAAGGAGCCCCAAAGATTTCGATTTTTTACAACATCGGATTTTTTTCCTTCTGTTGTAACCAAAAACTTATAATTCTGCCAAATTTCAAGTTTGTAGCTCATTAAGAAGTGCCTTATCATTTTCACACTCGTATGGGGCAGAAATGGGGCAAAACCGCCCCTAATATTTCGAATTTTTACAGTATCGGATTTTTTCCTTCGGTTGTGACCAAAAACCTACAGCCCTGCTACATTTCAAGTTTCTAGCTCATCTGGAAGTGCCTCATCATTTTGTTTTCAATTTTTTTCCATTCCAAAGTGTTCCGCCGCTCAAAAAAAAGATTGAAAAACACCGATGTAGAGTAATGAATATGATTGCTCTCTACATCAGCGTCCTCAAGTATAATTATCGGAAATTACACTTATGAATGATTTTCACATTGAAAAACGATTTAAATCACTTGTCAGTTTTTTTTTTAGTTAGAGCGCCTAGAAAATTCTGTTACATATATCATCGAGAAAGTGGTAAAAACTTACAATAAGAGGGAACCTCAAAACGTGTATTTCCGTTAAAATCCCGAATTCGATTTTTTCGCGAATGAAATAGGTACTTTCTCCGGTACTAAGTATGGAGATAGTAAAATGCGAGGAAAACAAGTCTCGCTTTTATATTTTCAATATTTCAGAATATATTTATATATACTAGGGACGTATTCCCCCTTTGCTCACTCTACTCCGCACAGCGGTTTCCCTTCTAGGGTGCGCGCGTGCCTTCCAAGCCCATCTTTTCTAATGGAATTCTCTCCCATCCACTTTACATATTTCCTTCGATTACCGTAAGGTAGCTTCTAGTAATTTTCAGTCGCTACGTTAGGGGGAACTTACTGTACTCCACATGCACGCTCTCTACCGGAAGCTTAGAGAACGAACTCCACCTGGCAAAAAGCGTCACCTCACCTTGTTTAATAATATAAATGAGAATTAGGACCGAATTTCCTTCTTCTCCCATCTTTATTTATATTTTGAGCAATTAATGGCCTTTTTTTTAATGAGCCTCTCTATGGCGTACTTTTTTCCGGTCACGCCAAAGTTGGAGGGTAGTATAGGGTTTATACAAGTTTCTGGGGGATTTAGAAGATGCTATAATGGAAAAGGAATCTTTTATATGAGTTTTTTGTTTTCCCCTTTTACTAGGCAATCTTCGCATCTCCCGCGATCGCGATCTTTGTATTGCGGTCACGTGCACGTGTTTGTGGAAAGACCGTGCCCTGGGAGCTGAGTCACGTTCTTCACCTAGCTGCTTGTCCTCCTCCTCCTCCTGCTGCATCTCCCTTTACAATTCCGTATATCCATCCATCCATCTCTCTCTCTCTCTCTTCCCTTTTCTTAAAATCTCTCACTGAATCCCAAACTCATACCTCTCCCTTTATCTAGCCTACCTGGTCTAACTTATTTCATCGTTCTATCCATTTCTACGTCCTCCATATTTAGTATAGATTGCAACGTAAATACATGTTTTGAGGTTCCCTGAGTGCGTTTTGACTATTTTCTTGTGTGTTATAAGGAATTTTGCGGGCGCTCTAGCTCAAACACTAATTATTATCAGTTCAGCACAAAACTATATATTTAAGATTTTTATTACTGGCTCAAGGCCTGTAAAGGTTTTTAGATGAGACCGGTATCCAGGAAGTGGGGTTTTTTTCTTGTTATTTATTCTTTTTTTCAAATGTCTCTTTTAGAATTCAATTTATGTCCGTCTGAAGCTTAAGTGATTCTTCTAATTACAGATTATAGAATGTGTGTACAATGATTTAAGAAATGAAAAACACTCGAATTAATGAATTTATCATATTTTCTGTTTTAACCTGATATTAAAATATCAATATAAACGACTATTGATGACCAAGAAAGAAAAGATAAATTTAAATTTTAAATGTGTAATAGAAAAAAACTATTCTTAGCGCACTCAAAAAGGGAAAATGAATTTGTTTGATTGATGAAAAGCAGTTTTCAATTTGACGATGTTAATTGTAAGAGTGGCGTTAAATTTCTAAATCTCTGTAGAGTTCAAATATTGAAAGCTTAAGATAGTTCCGAGAAAAGTTGTGTGGTTTGCTATTTGAAAAGCCCATCACGTCTACAATGAAACCATATAAGTTTTCTGTAAACCATTTAAATTATCCATATTTAAAATTAAAATATATTTAAAACTCTAATAGCACTTTTTTACAACCAACATTATCAAATCGATAACTTAACCCCTTTTTTGATCAAACAAAATTTTTTTTCTCGTTTTATGCCAGCCAAGAAAGCTTATTGCACATTTCTGTCTATACTTTCATCGTATAACAAAACTTTTTTATGAATACCTATTTTTTCTTCGTGGGATTAGATGCTGTGAATAAAATAAATGACGAATACAAAACATTTTTAAACGCATATTATTTCACTGAATAGCGATGTCTGGGTGAAGTTTCTTTGATGCAATGAAAAAATATACTGCCTCAGTTTAAGTATGGATACGCTCAGAAAGGGTTAGGACTCAATATTCTTCGATATTCAGCTCGCTGTTAACTCGAGCGAGGTTAAGTATTCGAGTCAACCTAAGTTGCAAAAACGCAGCGCCACACATTAGCAAAATATCAGTCCCCAACTTCTGGTAATTTGCGCGGCTGGCGACGGAAAATTACAATCGAGAGAATTTCTCGTCTGCTCGTTTATTGAAGCGAAACGATTCTCGTTCACACCACTTTTTTTCCTTCTTAAAAGACATTTTTTTTTAAATTCAAGAATAAAAACTTCTCTAGTAAAAAAAAGTAGTAAGGTTTTTCCGATAGGCGTAAAAATGTGTTAAATTCGCAAACGAGAAATATCGATAAAACCTGATCTTTTAAAGAAACCGCTTTGGGTGAGTCACCACCACTGAAGACGGTTGCATTGTATCCGAAATTCGCATAAGGTTTTTCGTAACTTTGTCACGGCTAAAAGATAAGCACTTTATTTTTTCTATTTGAAGTGTTTATCCTTGAATTTTTGTCCGCCGTAAGATGAGCTCGATAATTCCGTATTGGACATTTGTGAACTTTAAATTTTTAAAAATCATAACTAGTCATCAAATAGAGAAATCATCTTGTTTGGGAGCTATTTTTTTCTGCGTCATCTTTTGGTTTAACAAACATTTTTTTAACATTTCGGTGCTCTCCTTAGCAAGGAAGTCTTATTTTTCAGGGAGTGCTCGGAATGCAATGCAGAAAGAAAGATGGGAGCAGAAAGAGGCAGTCGCGGTTTGATAGACGGCGAAAGTCAGAAGAAACTCGCTGGGCGTAACTGCCGTGTAAAGAGAGAGAGAGATCCCGACCGATGTGCTTCTCACTTGACTTCTTTCTGGCGATGGGGAATAGTCTTGGTTTTTGCTCTCTCCGCTCTCCCCCCCCCCCCTCCCTTCCCCCTTTCTCAACTTCGACCCTCACCTGTTCTTTTCGTTTATCACTTGTTTTTCATCTTTTCGCTCACTTAACGTTTACCTGCTTTTTATTACCATTACGCTAGGCTCTTTTTTTCTTACCGCCTTCTTTCTCTCTCTCTCTCTGCCTTATCCGTAGAGGCACTCTTTTTTCCCGAGAGATGGGTAAGCCTTCCGTTTAGGTAGGAATTTGTCGTCATAAAACGAGAGAGAGAGAGAGAAAGCGTGCTTTCTTTTTGTGGTGACGCTTTTCCGTTGCATCGAGGCGGTAGTCCAGAGGTCACCACCGCCGCCTCTTAAACCTTACCCATCCACTAACACATAAAAAATAAATAAAACCTTTTTCCCTCATCCTCAGATTCTTCTTTTTTTCCGTTCCACCACCCCTTCTCCTTTTCCACACACTCCATAATCGCTCGATAAATGCACCCTTTGCCAAGGCGATAATTTAACACTTGTGAAAGAGCGTACAGGTTAGTTCTTTTTTTCTCCGTAACAAAAAAAAGCAGCAACGACGAAACCTTTCTTTTTTGTTTATTCGGTGGACCGTTTCGAAGAGAGGAGAAGGTGGCGGTGTTTCCTCGCGTGCATTCCTGCCTCCTCCGGAGAGAGGAAGGTCACTAAGTATTTTCCATTATCGGGAGAAACGTGGAGATAGGATCAGCTGCTTCTCCGGGTTTTCCATTTCGGTGAGCAGTTCTGCTCTCTCTCTCTCTCTTTCTCTCTTTGGGATCGTCTTCTCTCCTCGACTCACGGATTTCTTCCCCGCCCCCCTTCCTCCTGTTCTTCACCTAGCGTTTAAACTACCATCGAATTCCTCTCTCTCTCTCTCGCCTCAAATTCTGCTAATCGAGTCACCCAATCTTCATTCCGTTAATAAGTTTTTCTCCGCTCAACCAACCTCCCTAAAAGGTTCCTATTGACTTGAGCATCTTAAAAAAACTCTTACTTAGATTCTCGAGACGAACGAATACTACCTAACGTGTGAAAAAAATTATACATTGCAACTTCCTATAGTATGTCCAACCTCAAGGAATTTTTTTTAAATATTCGGCCTATAGAAAATTCGAGTATTAGAAGAAAAATAGCATTTTGTTCAAAATGAATTCGCTTCGAGTTATGGAAAATTGGAGTTACAGCCGTTCGACTTATAGAAGTTCGGCTGTATATACATTTCTGCGGTATAAGACTATAGGTTTTTGTCGTTTCTTCTGTATCTTGACTATATTCCTGCGATTATTCATTAAATGCCTAATAAAGTCGTTTGTCTGTCTGTCTGTCTTGGAAACAGAGGTGGTACAAGTCTAGAGAACGACCAGCATAAAGAAAGGAAATTTATATTAAAGATGAACTCAAGGATTATATTTCTCGAATGCTAAAATTTTAAATGTCTAGTTATTGCATCGCTTTACAAAAACCATTTTATCGAACATTTTTTTGAAGGGAAAGAGAACATAAAGTTACATAGTTACAAAGTTACATAATCTACAATTTGTATATAGAGTGAAAATCGTAATAGCAAATTTCAATTTCCTAATTTATATTTAATTTGTATTGAAATGTAAAATTTTTAGAAAAATTTATAATGAATTTCTACCACTGTTGTCTTATCGCATGTTTATTTTCCTAAATACTCTAACAATAAGATACCCGTTATTAAAAATTAGTTTACCATACCCCAATTTCTGAGGCAAAATGTTTTAATTGCCACAACCATTCACATCAAAAACATGCCCGTCAATAATTCGCAATAAATACCTTCACTTTCTACAAAATTAAAATTCTACCACCGTCTATAAACAGCTAAGAGTGTGATAGGTAACGAGCAAAAAAACTAGCTACACATCTCGTTTAATATCCACGATTCGTGGTGCCATCTCTGGATTAAATTTGTAAGCCTTTAACTAAAACACAATAGTGGTTCTCAACCGGTGTGTCGCGACACGCTAGTGTGTCGTGGACGAGGTCCAGGTGTGTCGCGAAAATTAGAAAAAATTAAAATACAGCAGATACGAAAAAGTTGTTTTTTTGCGACTCATGCCCTATCTTTATTTCGGGACAGCAGGGGCGGCGCTAGCGGGCGGCAAAGTAGGCAATTTCCTAGGAGGGCGATGGTAGAAGGGGCACTAAAAAGAACCGAAATCCATGCCGGTTCCAAATAGGAAAATAAAGTAAGCCTTATACGGCGGCGGCCTTCTAGCGTGCCATAGGCACGATCCCTGGGCTGAGTGGTTTAAAATATTTTCCATGGGGCCATTCGCAGTTACTTCGGTCTTTTCCAATTGTCTTATATTTCTCCTCTCCTCCGTTTTTCCCCAGCACGAGCCTTCTCACCCTTCCACCCCTTGAATTCCCGAGGTAAGGAAATCCTAGAAAGGCCCTCCCGTATCCGGTTTACTTTGTTTCCATGTGCACCTAGGCACGCTCACAATTATTATTGGTAGCGGCTCCTGTTTGAGAACGAATCAGAATGTTTTGTTTCTTTATACATTTTGGAATTCTGTGTGTTCAACTGTTTTTTATGCTTTTCATTTCAACGTCTTTTTAAATATGCGAAAATCTTTATATTATATACATTATTTTTAATAATAATAAAAACTATTTGCATATATTTTCGAGTTATATTCTTTAAAGATTTCGCTTTAGTTTCACAGGTGTGTCGCGCTAGCGAGGATCGCCTTCCAGGTGTATCGCGAACTACAAAAAGGTTGAAAACCGCTGAATTAGATATTGGAATGCGTTTGGTGTTAACCCATAGGATTGCTAAACGGCCTTCGGGAAAGCATCTGCAATAGTTTACAGACTTAAAATAGCCGTCTACTAGACGGTTTTGTAGATCCGTCGGTTACTATCAATATAATAGTTTGTTCTCAAAGGTAAAGTCGTTAGATGGCCAGACATTCCTTCTTTCTTATAACAGACAGGATTTTTAATTTCTGACCTTGGCCAAATGATAAAAGGAAAAATATTTCGTGAATACTCTGATCTATGTTACCGTCAATGGAAGTAAGGTTAGAGAAAATAAATTGATGTGTCCAACACATGAATTTCTCCATACGTAAGTTGTCAACTAAAATCTTCAAATATTCCTCATATGAAAATTTAGTTCAAACAAAAGTTGTAGAAAACAATAATATAATTTTAACAAAAATTCAGTTTTAGGCGAAATATTTAAGAAAAACTAAAATTTTACAAGAGTAAACCGCTACTTCAGTTTGGCCGATTGTTATAAAAAATCTTTTAAAACCTTAAGAATATATATAAAATCACAAATATTAAATTCCACGCTAATCTGATAAATAGTTTTTGAGTTAGAGCGCACGCAAAATTTGTCACACATACCTACGAACACACACCCACACAGACATCATAGAGAAAACTATCAAAACGTGTTCAAGGGACCTCAAAACGTGTATTTCCGTTGAAATCTCGAATTCGATTTTTTCATGATAACAACACTTTCTTTATACTAAGTATATAGAGAAAGTAAAAATCGGTCGACTGTTGTATCCATGGAAACCATGGAACTATGGGATTTCTTTCTCTAAAAAAATAAACACCATCTTATTAAATATTGCCCCTCATTCTTGTAATGATATACATTGGAACTCCCTACAAGTCGAACCTCTTAAGATAACAAAAAATAACAGACTTATGGAAAATTAGAGTTATAGAAGAAAAATGACAAGAAAAATACTTTTTACTCTAAAGTGAATTCGCTTTCGAGTTATGGAAAATTCGAGTATACATTGACATAACAGAAGTTCGATTGCATTTTGGAAAGTGAGGTTATTTTTTTGCAAACAGCGCGCGAAAAAAATTACGCAATTCATCTCCCTCCACCGTGACTTTGGATCGGACCCGAATCTCAGACACTATACATACCACGCGCGGTTCATTTCTTACTCTTTTTCTTTCCTACTCGTAAACATTTCACGAATACCTCCCTCGTCCCCTTAATAGAATTCCCCTTCCTCATATTTCGATTAGTTACGGAGTTTTCCACCTTCCATTACTCACCCTCACGCCAACTTAAATAAAGATACATTATCTACTCAAGAGAGTTAACGAAAAAAAATTCGACTAAAAAAATTCGACTAAAAAAATTCGTATTGGAGCTGATGTACGATCGCTTCAGAGAGGGAGAGAAAAAATACGACGCGACCGTAATGGGAAAAAACAGGTTTGTTTTCTTTTAACTTTCTCATATACAAAGTATATTCAGCAAGTATTGTTATCGCGAAAAAATTCGACCTCGAGATTTTGATGGAAATACGCGTTTTAGGTGTACCTGAGTCCGAAAAAGTGGTTTTCGCAATGCCGTCTGTCTGTGGGTCTGTATGTTCGCGGCTGTAGAGCCTAAACGGTAGAGCGAAAATGAATGAAATCTCGTACTTAGGAATTTTATTACACAGAGTAGAATCTACGAAGAAATGGTTAACATTGCTCAATAATTACGGAAAGTTTATTCTACGCATTTTTAACATCAATTTGATTTTCTCAAAAACGGCTCAAACTATTTTGATAAAATTTCGTACATTTACTTGAGTTTACGTCTTCAATGACACTACGTAGTTCATATTCCTAAAAAAATTAATGTAAGGCTAGTTTATTCTGGGCTTCTTTAACAACAATGTGATTTTCTTAAAAACGGCTATAACGATTTTTATCAAATATCGTATAGTTACTTGAGTTTACGACTGAAATAATACTACATATTTCATTTTCCTCTAAGAATGAATATAAGGGTAGTTCATTCTTGGACAACTTTAATAACAATAGGATTTTCGAAAAAACGGCTCATACTATCTTCATCAAATTTCGTATAGTTATTTAATTTGATGATTATAACGATTCTAAGTAGTTCATATTTTTCAAAAGATAAACAAACGACGCATTGGTATATGAGAAAGTTTGTACAATGTGTGTGTACCGATTTTTATATAGAGCATTTTTTCCCATTATGTATCCAATTCCAATTTATTCCTAAACTCGCGCTATTAAATGTAGTTATTAGCTCATCTCCTCCTCCCCCAAGTGCCTCTTTTCAATCTAAACGCTCCTACATTAACCCTGCTAATAACAAGCCCCCCTCCCATCTGACTTCCGGTATTCATCCGAAACTGCCAAAAAAAAAAAGAAATCCTCTCGTGACGACCATGGGAACAAGAGTATCGAATAAACACCCTCTCCATTACAAGTATTTCTAATAAAATATCGCATATTTATGAAGCCTATCGTCTGTCTTTCATTCCCCTAATTATTTTCTCATTATTTTATTTATAGAGGTCGTGTTGTGTCATGTAACAGATGAAGGACAAAAGCTATGTTATTCTACTTTCTAGCGCGTTTTATTATTTACAAACGCGCTTATGCTTTCGGCTTGTCTGTTCGACTGTGCCATTAATTAAATAGCAGGTAAACGGTAAGAGATAGAAGGATAATAAATTTTCGGGGTGTATGTTATATATATGACGCCATTTATCACGCTGATAAAGAATATTTTTGGATAATTCGGTGGGGTGCCATTAAAATTTTCAATTAAGATTATGAGCAAAATACTGTTATAGATAGAGAGCTTAAAAATTAAATTAATTATATTTATTTATCAATGAAAGTAGATTTCATCAATTAATTAATTTTAATTTGGTTAAATTAAATTTCAATTTGATAAACTGCTTTGTCATTTAATTATATCACTGAATTTATAAAGAATTTTACAATTATAAATCAATCTCATGAAATAATACGCGCCAGAAAATGAAGCTCTAATTTTTCTTTGTGACTGTCCGCTATACTCTTTAAAGTTCCAAAATGTTCATAGTATTCCTGTCCAGTCTTTAGATATTCTTTGAAATCCGTTCCATCGCACAAAAGCATACAACTTTGACGATATTTTTTTTCTGCAATCTGCTGGCTATTTTAAGGTCTTCTTACATTTAATTGCATCGTATTCTCATGCCTGCTTTCCCAGTCGCTCCTTTTATGGTTTCTTCGAGTAATCTTCAGAACCCATCTTTCCTGAGTTTGTCGAATGAGGCGGACTGTTCCAGTATTCAATAGCCAATGTTTCACATCCTGCGTATAGGACGAATACGATTTGACTCTTATTGAAGCCGAGATTCTTTATCTGAAGATAAGTTTGTTTTTTCATATTTACTCATATTTCTTCCGATTAATCCTATAAAACGATTCTGAATCAGTGACAGGTTTTTTGCCCTAGCAGAAATTTTTTATGATTTCATAAGGTTTTGTATCCGTATACTGGGAATATGATAGGTCATCTCTTGGCTGCATCCACCTACGAGACGAAAATCTCGCCTCTTCCGAGATTATTACGACCGCACATAAGGTAGCTGAAATCCTTCCGCTTATATTTGTCAGTAATTTCAACCGACCGATGATAAATCGCTTACGTGTTCCGTTTGTCTGTCCGGCCGTCTTTTCGGACAATACCTCTGGAATCCTGCAACTCGGAGAAGCCACATTTTCACTGTATGGTGGTCTATATGAGGGCTAGGCATGGTATAAATTTGTTAGATCTAGGACCATTTGCTGAGGAGTATTCGAATTATTTTTTCCAACCCCTTTGTTTCATTTATACCCCCTCAATAACAAGAGAATGAAAACTGTACAGTTCATTATAAATTTGCATTTATAAATTAGTTAAAAATTAAGATTTCAGGTCGGGAATTGAACACTTCCATCGCTGACATTTATATATTTTGTTAAAACAGAACTCAAAACCGTGTTGAACGAGAGCGAACGATAGCTTTTAGAACACAAAAAATAGGGAAAACTTTCAGATTTTAAACAAATGGGAAATAAAATTGCCATAGCTACGAGTCCAATACTTTAAATGGGAAACATGTTATTGCATTGCATTAATATAACACTTTTAAAGGAAATGTATAGACTGTATAACAGCGGTGACCAAACTTACTTACCCTCGGAGCCGCATACGATAATCTTTAGAAGTTCGAGAGCCGCATGACACACAGTGTATGCTCATTAATTTACGACTAATAATAAGTAATCTCTATCAAAAGCACACTACGTCATTACTTTCTTTAGTAAAAAAAACTGACACGCCTTCGAATGGAAATTTAATAGAACCGCATTCTAAGTTAAAACGAGCCGCATGTTGCTCGCGAGCCTCAGTTTGGCCACCCTTGCTTTATAATCGATCTCAACCAAAGATGTAATCTTATGATGACGTCATTATGCTAAAACAAGATGAAAAAAACGCCTTATGTAATTTGCTCAGCAATTCTTCCCTAACTTGTTTATTTTTCAATCTCTTCCGATTTCATCTCTGAACAGGTTCGTAAAAATAGGGGCGGGTATTTTTTTTTCAAAATAAGAATACCGTCCAAAGTTCCTTCATGTTCCCTGTAGTTTGTGTTCGTCTAAATCTATCGATGGTTTGTACCTAAGATTTGGAAGATTTTGCGCTTGCTGGCAGGAAGATTTTATAGAGGTGCTTTTGTCCTTGGCTTCACTCTTCGAAAAAAAACCTCTTTTTTTTAGCTGTTCCAGGTAAAAGTGTTTTCTTAACAAACACTCTCCGACTCCTTTTATACGGTATTTTCAACCGAACCGAAAATTAATTCACAACCTTATAAGCGGTTTCTTTAATTAATAATCTATTAAAGAAAGATAAAATCTGCTTAAGATCTCTCGTTCACCTTTCTACCCCATTAACGGCGAATACCTTGAGAAATTTTTCTTGATGAATACATAATTTTTCGAAAATTTCACAAAATTAAGATTGAAACTATATATGTATATCAGTTTTTATTTTTAGTTGGCAGTACGTTAGATGGAAGAATAGGCCCTCTAAACTAAATTTAGCCAAAAGAAGGACACCGACCTGTATATTAAAAACTAATGTCCGAAATTAACTCTTATTTTCTCATCTTAAGATCTTAAGGAATCGAACCCGGTCCGCTTTTCCGGATTCAGGTGGTGATGACTAATTATCACTTAAACGCTAACGAAATATTTCAGCCGTTATTTCATTCTGGACGATCCCGAAATAAACGTGTGACGGACAGACTCTCGAGCTTTCATGTATTAGTCGCCAAGACGATAACAGGCGTAAATTAGTCAATTATACACTTCATGCAGAAACAACTGTGTTTTCTCGAACGTTATCTCAGCGAACGCTGGAAAAGTGTGTCATGCGATTATTTTACGTATTTATATTTCCGTGTTAAAATGTAAGAGAATTTCGTTTCCATACACAAGAAATTAAGGTACATGAAACTAGATCTTTTAATCTTGAGGCAAAACACGAGAAATAAAATTTTTTTAAAAATTATCTACGTTTAAAAAATATTCTGCATGCTCTATTTCCGTATTTGCCAAAATCATCTGAAACCAGGGATATCTATTAAAATAGATCTTTTGAAATTAATAATTAACAAAAGAGATTTTTTTATTCACGACATCTACGCTTGAGTTTGATTTTCACCTCTATAATCTGCTATAGCCATCATTATTCGCTGTGAATGTCTGGCGAAGAGGTTTTCTGAAAACAGTTACCCTCCCGAAAAAGATAAGGAAAACAGAACGTCTTTGAATTTACCAAAATTGCTACATTAGAATTCGTACCGAAGCACAATCGGATAAGAATAAGAAACTTTTTTTTTAAGGTGATGCTTTCTAAGAAATTCCAAACCCAATTTCATAAGAATGCTCACCCCGTCCCGTCATTTTCAATTTTCCCCTTTAAAATTTCAAGCGCTTTAAAAAATAGCACATTTGTTTCGTTTTCAAGGAGAAAATAGATACCAAAAATATGTTTACGAACATGTAAGCTCAATTACAAAATTCTACAAAATCTTTTTATTGCTCTAGAAGTTAAAAATTATATTAAATTTTAAATATCTTATTAGTAACAAAAAGTTTTTTCTAAGACACACACATATACATATATACATATATACATACACACACACACACACACATATATATATATATATATACTTATATATATTTTAATCTCTTTGTTTGCAAAGAAATAAAACAAGGAATCCCGGTACAATCTTTATAATCGTAGAAAAAATATGTTTAAATTATGGAAGCATGTGCTTCATGTTTCTTTAACTTTTAACTTAACGCTTATTTAATTAATAATTTAATTATTCAATATTTTTGCAACAAATAGACCGAAATAGTGGTTCTCTCTCTCTCTCTATCGCGAGCAGAAATGTCATCCGACGTCCCACGCGTGGAAAGTACGGAATATTATGAGACGAGAAAACAAAAATTGATTTTTTTCTATGGCGAAAAACACCACCATCTGAATTGGACCACTGAAAGTCTTTTATTTTTTCTTTTTCATAAAAGAGGCTTTGCATGAGAAAAAAAATATTGCTGATAAATAAATTAAGTGGATTTATAAAAAAAGAAAAGGAAGAGCATTGGACAGACTAGCGATTCCCCTTTTTCTTCCATTCATTTTCCTAGTTCGATTCTTTTTTGTTACTTCTTTTCGCTTTCATCCTCAGCTTTTTTTCTCTTTGCTTCATTCCTTCCAATTCAGCCTTTAGATCTACTATTGAGTTTCTTTCCATCCCTCTCCTCTCCCTCTAGCTCCCTTTCTCCTTCTCACCTTCTCACTCCATTTCACTCTCACCCTCCTCCCCCCTCTCCCTCTCACTCACCCCATCTCCACCTTCCACCCACTACCTCCCTTTCACCCTCCCTCTCCCTACCTCTATCCATTTTAGCGCCACTTCCTCCGTCCCATTCGACCGCAAGCCTCTCCCATTTTACCCTTCCCTCACTTCCCACACCAAAACCCCTTTTCTTTTTTTCAACCTTCTCTCTCTTTCTGTATCTTTAAATCTTCCCTCAAAAGAGGCTGCATTCCAGAAGTAGGAAAGACGAGAAGAGAAACCCTAACAACGACAAAGGTCGGGAAAAGATTTCTCCCTCTTTCCCAGTCGTAAAACAAAAGAAGAAAGTGGGATAAAAAGAGAGGGAAAGAGTAAACTTACAGCGGCGGTGGCTATCCTTACTTTACTGGTCCCCACCCCCCTTTTAAAAAGTTGTAAACGCTTGAGTCTCCGCTTGTCCTCCTGCCTGGTTGAAAAGAAAAAAAGAAATACCATTCTTTTTTTCCTCTTTTTTTTTAAAACACAGCCTCCTTTTCTTTCTTTCTGTCTCTACCGTGCATTTTATACCTTTGATAAAAAATCAGGGACCACCCATGTAACTTTTTTTTGCGTAAGTACTCTTTATCTCGGCACCGTGAACACGATCGCTTGTATAAAGTGTGTAAACTCCTTTTAAATAAAAAATGAGACAACGGGCTTTTTTTCTTTGTTTTTTACCCGTATTTACATATATTTCCTTTTTTATGTGAATGTGTTTTTCTTTTTTTCTCTCTTTTCCTATCTTCTGAGAGCTTTCCTCAAAGTGTTCGTTTTGAAAAGAAAAAAATTATTTTTACAGAGTACGTATTTAGTCTATAAAAATTACCGCTTTGTCTATCCAGTAATTAATTATTCACTTGAGGGATGATTGAGTATAGAATGAGTGCGCGTTATGGTGACGATGGATGGTTAACAATTGAGGGAAGAATTGCAGATAAAATTACATAAAAGCGCTTTTTTCTTGTTTTTAGTGGTATGACGTCTCCATAAGATTACATCTTTAAATTGAAATCGACGGCCTCATAGTCAATAAATTCCACATCAAAAGCATTATATCAATGCTGTGCAATAAACATTTAAAAGTATGGGACTAGTTGCTATGGCAGTTTTATTTCGCATGGTAAAAAATCGGAAAGATATCCCTCTATTATTTAATTTAAAAAAAACAATCGTTCGCTCTCGTCCGAGACGGATTTGAATTCTGTTTTCAAAATATATAAACCTGATTCTTTGGGCAATATAACTGTTCATGTCCCAAGCTCATATCTTAATTCTGACTAATTTAAAAATGCAAATTTATAATTTCCTGCACCGTTATGGTGGTAGAAATGAAACAGCGGGGTTGGAAAAACAATACGATTTCTCCTCAGCAACTAATTGTAGATCCACTAAATTTTTACTGTCTCGCCATGACGTAGACCTCATATATATAACATGTCTTCTCTAAGTTACAGATATTGCCCGAACAGACTGACGGACAGATAAACCGATTGCATGAGCGATTTCTTTTAAAGCACAAGAAAGTCTAATGATGAGTTCTAAAACTATTGGAAAAGTTTAGAAGCTTTATTTTCTTCCGTAGAATCTCCCCACATCCTACATTTCCTCAGCAAAAAACTCCTGTCGTTCATATGGCATCGATGCAGATCGATTTAATATCAATCGAGAAGAATGAATGTAAAACGTATAAGGGAGGCGGTGTGCCTTACAAAAGCAAAAAAAATAACAGGGAAATGATTCCATTAAAGTGTCAGCATTCGCATCGGAGGGGAAATTTACTTTCGTCGTAAAATACCTGTTTACAAGTACATAAAACAAACTCTTCTTCGTTTTACATCTTGCCGAGAGTTAATCAATCCAGAAATAAATTTTTGGACGCGATTCGTAAATTTACATTCTCCGAACGGGTATGGCCTTGTATAGTGCATTCCGTTGGATATAATAAAACAATAAAGGAAAACCTTAGGGCAAAATTTCTGTCGTTGAGATTTTTCATTCTCACTTCGATCCACTGTTAACTCGCTCAAAAGTGCTATTTTAACGCCCCATTTTTCCTATAACGTGACATTTAATCCTCCGTATCGCTTCTCAAATTTATTGTGTTTTTGTCAGAATTTCCCAGATCTTACGTCTAACGCGCGTAAATATGTCAATAGAGCGTAGCCACGCAACCACTACATTCACTGTAACTCAGACGTTCAATGTTTACTTTAACCATTTATTTAAAATTAAAAAAGGAATTTATTGTGGAAATTATCTAACGACCAAAAATTTTTAATTAAAACGGACGCGAATGTTACGTTACTCGTCCACAGATGGCGACACGTGTAAATGTCACCGAATTATATAGATATGACGGAACAGAAGCGTAAAAAAAAGACAAGCAGTTTTAATTAAATTGTCACCCATACACTCCTTATTCGCATTCCAGTTTTGTTAACGATTTATCTATTTTCAAAGTGCCAATTCTAATAGGACACTGATTTGTTTTTAAAAAATCGCGCTTGATTGTCACATAACTATGAAAATGAGATTGGAGTAGGTGCGTTATATGCTAGAGTCGTTAATACGTTAACAATAAAAGTTTTAATCTCTATAAATATTTATGTATAAGAAATAACCCAAATGCTATGAAGTTACGAAAACATCATTTTTTACTATGATTAATTTAAACGGATAAATACAGTTTTAAAATTGAGCATTTAATTTTCACCCTTACAGATCTCGACGTATAAGAACGTGGCATAGGACGAAGCGGAAGGCGTAAGGTAAGAATTAATTCTGTATTTTTATGTATATTAATTCACCCGTAAATCTCAACCTTGTAATGATAAATTATTACATCTGATTGAAAACATGAATATTTATATAATTGTATATCCTGTGGAAATTGCATAGAGTAACTTAACAATCACTAAACAATTCCAGAGAGTGATAAAAAATGATTTATTTTATGCCACGTTATTATAATATTATTTGTATTTTTCAGAAGTGATATTATGCCATTTCTTACGATTGATGTTTTTAGAATTTAATTTAGCTGCCACTGCCGATAGAAATGTAGCTGAATTTTGTTTATTCCAGCGGAAATAACGCGCGAGTAATGCTCGATCCTCAATTCAGGTCACTCGCTTATTACGGAGATATTTCTTAGGGGAAACCTTTTAGCCCATATTTTCTCGTTATTATGAATATGCAGTGACAGAGTCACTCGTAACGGGCGAGAAATACGTGATGAAATCCATTTGACTTCACATTCTCAATTATTTTACCGAGCTGTGAATATATTGAAAAGTTCTTTTAAAAAAATATCTTAACAAAATATTTGGTTCTTTTGTACAATAGCCCCGCATTTTCAAAAATGCTTAAAGTAAACAGCAACCAAAACAAATCAATACAGTATTGTTTTTACAACTGATTGGCCTGTCTCGATATTTACAAACCCAATCATCGGACAAGAAATTGATTGGCCTGTCTTGACATTTACAAACCCAATCTCCGGACAACGTGGAGGGTTTCTTTGGTTCCGGGCGAGGCGAAGGGCGCGGTAGCGCCCGGAGAGGACTACCCATTACAACAAAGCGAGCCGAAGGCTCGCCAATATATCCTTTCAATATTATACCCTCTCAAAAAAAATGGAGGATATTGGCAAGCCTTCGGCTCGCTTTTTTTAACCCTCCAGCACGGTCGCCTTTTTACAAACGAGATTCAGGTCGCTGGGTGTCCGACACCCAGTACGTTTATTCTTTGTTTTTAATGAGCGTAACTGCTAGTATTAACTACATTTTACTTAATAACCAATTGATATATATATTTTATATATATATATTAACACACGGAAGTATTTTTGAGTATTTTATTAATGGGTAGTCGTATCCGGGCGCTACCGCGCCCTTCGCCTCGCCCGGAACCAAAGAAACCCTCCCCGTTGTCCGGAGATTGGGTTTGTAAATGTCGAGACTGGCCAATCCGTTTCTGTTAATGTTGTTTCAACAATGCCTTATAGATTCGTTTGACTTTCCTTGGTGATCTTTTCGCTGCATTTTTGAAAATGCGGGGGTATTGATCAAAAGAACCAAATATTTTATAGAAGGGGACGCTAGAGTATTTTCAAAATACCTCGTTCCACTCCCTTTACACAATAGCGGCGATGGAGACGAGGTACCAAAACTCACGACGGGATTCGGAATCTGCGGTATAAGCATTGGCATGCCTTAATAAGCGTGTAAAACGACTTAATGGAAACTTTTCTATGGAGATGTTATAATTTGGAGTGCAGAAAAAATTATATTTTTACTAAAAGAGTTCTTGAAATGAAATCAAATTAAGTATTGTCAATTTTACAAAATATTCCTCTCTTAACTGAATGTAAAACAATAATTCATCAAACCAAACAGCATGGTTTGATAAACGGGTTTCCACGGCATACAAAATAGTGCAAATACATTTATTGCTTTTTAATTTGTAATTTGCACCACTAAAAAAACATTCAATATTCTTATATTTAATGTTACCTGTTACACTCAAGAGAAAAAAGGTGTTTTCTGCAATACAAAGTTATCTAGTCAGCAATTTCTATCGAGATAAAATAAACTTTAATGTTGCTGTAATCAGTTAAATATAACTTGCCGATTAAAAACGTTTACATCGATCTAAAACTGAGATTTTTTTTCGATTGAAAATTTCCTCTCTAAATAATAAATTGCTCATTAATTTAAAGCGCGCCATACAACTTCCTTTTACGGAAATACCGTTAGTAAACGTCTTGAATACAAATCAACCAAACTTGCTTTTTTTCTACGCCATTCTCGAATCTTCTCTATTATAAGAACGTGGTTTTTACGAGAACTTGGGTATATATTTAAGCAAATAATTAATTATGTCTGCTCGCGTCCCACCTCGCCAAGTGCCGCCGTAAATATTAGTTTGTTTTCCGAGCGCTAGGAGGACGCGATAATTGTGTTCGTGAGTCGGTCATTTTTTTTCCACGGGGCACGCGAAGCGCAAACACGGCTTCATTTTTTGTTTTTTTCGTTGTTTTTTGGTCAACGTTCGAAAGAGGGAAAATTTAAAAAAATCTTCAGACACAGGACGCCAGAACTATCCGGACTTTATTGAAGGATGTTTTTCACTATAAAATAAAAAAGGAATGACTCCGAAGCGCTTCCTTTTGTCCTCGCATATTAACAGAAAAGTGTGATTATAAAAGCAGGAAAACACGGTGACAAATGTTATCGCGGAGTTAATAATTGGGTGTGCTTTTTTCTTTGTTTACGTTTGTCAGATTTTTCTCGCTAAATGCTTTCTATACGGATTGAGCAAACATAAAAAAATGAAACATCAGGAATATGAGAAAGCTGTCGTGTGACAAAATGGTGAATGCCAAATCGAGGAATGAAATTGGGACCAATTCTATACAAATGTTTATTTATATATATTTTTATTTTTTTTATTTTTTAAATTTCAAGTTTTAAATTTTTTTATTTTTTACTCAAATGTTATTAAATTCATTTTATATTTAAATGAAGATTTTAATTTCCGCCTCCCAGGATTAAAACATTCCAAATGTTTGTCACGTGGCGAAAAAGACCAGACGGTTTCTCAAAACTTTTCCTTTTTATTACATCTTCGTGTTTTCGTGTTTGCATTTTCCTGAGCGTGTATTTGTTTAGGCAAGGATCTGAATCAACATTTGGATCCTGAAATGTGAAACGCAAACCCTATCCTTTTAGGATATCCATGCTGACTGAAATCGGTGCCGAGTTGACCAAAATAAAACATGGAAATATGGGGAGGAAAAATTTATTCTTTCCGCGAAGAAAAGGTTGCTATTTGCGATGTTTTAAATTATGACCGCTATTTCAGTCACGATTTGGCTAACATAGGATTGCTCAGCAACCAAGAAATGCGTTACATTTGCTTTCAATTAATAATTGTACATTTTGTTCGACAATAAATCCTTAAATTGTTCACAAAATATGTTATTCTTCGCATATTAAATTGTCACCAATGAAAATCGATAATTTATGTTGCGAAAATTGTCCTAATTCCGCCGAGTAGCCTCCACCGCAGTTTTCTTTTAATTAGGAAAACAAACAAAAAAGTGAACGAAGTATACGTGGTCGCAGAAGCTTTTCATTGGAGCTGAATCTCTTCAAAAAAAAAAGAAAATAAAAAGTAAAAGCAGTAGTAGTTGATTCATTAAAATCAATACAAAAATTTCCACAACCGAACATTTTAAAACGTACCAATTAAATCCAAAGTAAACGCAATTACAATCCTATCATTTATGATATTTTTTTAACTTCAACGTGATTCTGAAGTAGGATCGTTCCTATACGGATCAAACTTTTGCCCCCGTTTCATCTCCCTTTTACGTCATTCCACATTCTCACTTGTTATCCTCCTCTGCCGAAATACCCCCCCCCCTCTTTTTCAGTCATACGCTACGTGCTGAATTTTGAAAACCCGGAAAGTTTTGGGGCGCAAGCCAGAGCCCCAGAAAACTCTTCCTCGAACGCCGCTCACGTACATTTTGAAAACTTCCGAAACTAACTAGCTCGCCGAAAAACGTTTAATTGCCTTTATTCTCTTTTAATAATGGAAGCAAGATCTTTTTCCGCATATATATATGCTCTTTTCTTGAAAATCCTCGCGTCTGCTATTGATGGTTTAGGAGGCGACGTGTTTCAATTCCGAAGCATTTATTTTTTTTTTTAACTGTTAACTCCATCTCTCTCTTTTCCTCTTATTCTTATAGGAATAACCGTCAGATGGGGAGGATAGAAAAATATCCGTGAAATGTGGCGTGGAACGGAAAAATATTTTATCCTGCCTTTTTTCTCTAGTTCGTTAACACTGAACAGGAGGACCAGATGATTTTTTTCCTTTTATCGCTTTTTTACATATAAGTTACTTTTCTAATCCGTTCTTCTCCTTCTGCTTCCTTGGGATGGTGCAGAACTGGTTTTTTTTTAAACTTCCTGTTTTCCCCTTCCACACACTCCCCCAAAACCTTTCGGCGGGTTTTAAAAATGAGACTGAAAAGCTTTTCCTGGTATCGCTGATTCTTTAAAAGCATTAGACCATTTGTAGCGCCGATCAAAACGCCCTTGTGCGTCGCTCCGGCTAAATATTCTATCCTGGGCCGTGGGAATCGAGGAAAAACGTTTTTGGCGTGAACCCGGATCTATCTCTTTTAAAAAAAAGCCGGATTTTTCGTTTAATTTATCGCTGAATTTGACATGGATTATTTATCAATTGTAGCTTTCGCGTTTCTTAAATTACATAACGATTAAAATGGTAACTTGATATTGAAAACGAATCAGTTTATCCCTAAGAGAGAGAAAAAGAATTAACTGTCGATTGTATATTTTGTAGAAGGAAGCATTACGTTTAATGGAAAGCAAAATCGAACCATAAACGTTTATTTAAAAATACTTACGTAAGTACATGCGTTAAAAAACGTAAAACAAAATTGACTATAAAAAATTTAACTCGCAAAAAAATCGAGTAACTCGATACTACAAACTTCTAGGTGTATGTCTTTTGCTAAACTATCTTCTGCATTCCAATATATATTCAACTTTTATCATCATTATTACTTCAGCTGTGTGAAATCTGGACCCAAAGGGAAATAGACAATCTTAAAGTTAAACAAAGAAATTTCTGATTTCAGTGTTACATATTTCAGGAAATAAAATATTCTAATGGCTGATTAGATAAATAAAGTGAAGGTGGAACTTGTATTGTTAAAAATGTGTCTGTTTAACTTAAGAATACAATTTTATTCACGGGTTCAGAATTCTGGAATACCCATATTTGCCTTGGTAGAGGGGTGGTTAGCGTGTCTAACTCCCACAGCAAGGGTAGCGGGTTCGAATCCTGCCGAGGGCGTGGTCGTTTGTGCTTCTCATAGAAAATGTATTACAACATATGTAATTGGGGAAACCTATTTGTGTTAAATAAACGATTATTATAAAAACCTTAGTAGCATTTACAGCACCCGTAATATGATAAATATTATCATTTAAAGATCCATTTAATAAGGGTATCTGCATAAGAACAACTCTACTATTGATCGGTGAAGAATTGAATGAAGGAAAAACGATAGCATTAGTCTTTTGTTATTATAGATTCGAAAGCATGACAGGAATAGGGATTGACAGGATAGGGTAGGTAATGCGATTTTAATTTCCATGCCCAAATTGTGAAAGGATATTTATATAATTTGCCTTTTTATTGAGTAAATACGCGATCTGAAGTGGATCGTGGATAAATACAGTGGCAATTTTTTCCCAAATTTAAGTCATTCATAATGTAGCAAGGATTTTATCGCATAAAAAAGCAGCTGAAATACAGACATTCTTTAAAATATTCTCCGCTCTCAACCGTGCTAAATTATTTCTCACGTTAATCTCTTTGTGGTATGAATTACCTCCGGTGAGCCTTTTTCTGATTATCCCTCGTTAACTCATTTAAAAGAACTCTCTCTCTCTCCCCCTCTCCCTCGCGCCAATACGCGGTGTCAACCACGATAAATCAAATTCGAACTTGCCGTTAATCACAGGCGTCGAACACATTAGTTTTCGGGCTGCATTTGTCATTTGAAGTTTAAAAATCGGGGAGCCGTTTGTTCTACGTCTGTCATGACGCGCATTGCTACGTCATTATCGCCGATGATGAATGATACCCGGGATTTTTCCATTTAGGAACGCAAACCCTTTTCTTCTTTTTCAACTTCTAATTTCCTATCACTTCCATTATAACTAGATCTACGGGAAAAAGGAATCGATCGATAAAACATATAACCCGCTTCTTTTTTTCGGAACAACAACGGCATAAAGTTAACTATGAGACGAACTGAGTGTTGTTCTTTAATAAATCAAGACATGACTGCTATTGGATAAAAAGTAGACACGTGGCAAATATTTGTCTTTAAACAAATATAACGCTAAACAGAAGATTTTCAATTCAAAGAGCTTTTGTAATACGTTATATAGTCTGACTTCCTGTCGAGAACCGATGGAACTAGTCTAACATCAAGGAACAGAAATAAAAAACACGAAACCTTCAAAACATAAGCGATTTATGGCAAGTACAAACGACCATACCCACGGCATGATTCGAAACCTCGACACTTGCATAGGGAGCTAAACGCGCTAACCAGCCCTCTACCATGACCTGGTTCATAATTCAACGAAATATAGAAATGATTCGCATAAGAGTCGTCTTCACTGTAAAATCGGTTAGATAAATATGAAGGTTTTCAAGCTAATAAATAACATTCCCATCTATGCCACCTTCGACTATATTTACAAGCTGATACAAGAGTTTTTAGATGAAAGAATTCTTCCTAACTGACACAACACTGGCTTAAAATGCATTTGTGTTAAACCTCTTAAAAATTAAAATTCAACATAAGGAAGACCTCAGCGATTTTTAATTGAAGACAGGTTCAAAATTTACTTTTAATCAAGTACACATACTCCGTGCTATGACAGTGTTTATCAGACTAATTATAATGGATTTGACGGAAGAATAGCACAGCAGAGACTGGAGCGCAAATAACCTCAATATTACAAAAAATTCGCGAAATTCCTCAGTAACTTAATCCCACCTCCGATATAAAATTGTTTAGCGAGTATATTACAAAATAAAACTAATTATTTCGCATTCGGAAAAGCATTCTCATGAATGAATGAAAACGAATTTCGCGGAAAATGCCTACGCTTCCATTCGGTGTTTTATGCATTGCGATTAAAAACTGAATCAAATTCACTCCGAATGATAATGCACAAGTTATTAAACGCGGTTGATATTTTACTCGGCTAGCAACACAGGCCTTTAAAGGCGTAATAATTATTTAGTTTGATGTTTTTTTAATAAACGCGAATCGAAATTTTTGCTATTCGTAGCTTCCTCTTTAATAAATAAAAGAACCGATGAATCAAATATTAAGGACAAGTTTATTTTTTATTGTAGCAACGTAAACAAAAAAAATTTACCATAGCAACGGACCCATACAGTTAGTTAATAAGGTTTTTTTTAAATCCTTCTAAAAGGGCAATGGACAGACAGACGGACCCCTTAAATCCAAAAATTTTCATTACTGTCAATAGCCAAAAATATCCTGAAAATGTGGTTGCTATAACTTAAAACTGTGCAGAATTACTACACCGGATACTGAAGAATCGTTTCATTGGAGCTGTTTGATAGAACGCGAATTCAAAATTGCGTCCTATCAATAACCATATACATTTTTAAAGCTAATGAATATTTTTTTAGCTTTTCATTCCTCAACTTTACTGCTCGCATCGACATCTATTTGCGCACAGAAAATATTTTCTCGCAGTCTCGCACGTCTTTGAAAATCGACGGCGAGGAAATTAATTGCCTACCCTTTAAGCGTCATTTGTTTCTAGATTGAATGCTGTACGATGAGTATTTATAATTATTAAAATTAAAATAAAAAATATGCGAATCCCATCCCTTGTGTTAATAAAACAGAGGAATGAAAATCGAATTCACGACGTAACTGAACAGTCTAAAATTTAAAAGGAGTATATC
Organism: Uropetala carovei; assembly: GCA_036926305.1. Lineage (NCBI taxonomy): Eukaryota > Metazoa > Arthropoda > Insecta > Odonata > Petaluridae > Uropetala > Uropetala carovei. Next base: position 6,629,996 of record JAXCHB010000043.1, read on the forward strand.
CTGAAATTATATCACTCAAATGGAATTTACCAACATAGCCCTGGATCGTATGCAGCCGAACGGTGCTGTACTGTACAAAAATTATAGCCATTGTACATCATGGAGTCATTCGCAGCCTCGCCATCAGAGGTTCTGGTAGCAGCATTCAGCGCAGATCAGGGCTCTTTTTATTACTTTCTTCATACGAAGTAATGGGAAAGTATTGTGATCATGAAAAAATTCGACTTCAAGATTTCAACGGAAATACACGTTTTGAGGTCCCTAGAACACGTTTAGACTATTTTCGGAATGATGTGTGTGTGTGTGCGTGTGTGTATGTGATTGTGAGCGTTCTAACTCAAAAAGTACTTGTCATATCGTTACCAAACTTCATATATAAAACTTTAGCATAAGCACAAAGAACTGATTAGTTTTTGGACAATAACGGTTAATCGGAAGTCGAGGTTTATTCGAAACCCGATTCGGTTTTTGCGATATTTCTCCGTTAAAACTTCATTATTATATATACAATTCTATACAAAGGTTATAGAGAATATAATTTCCTACAGTTTTCATCTGAAACAATTTTCTATGAGACTTATTGTTTAGGAGTTATTTATAAATAACCGGTTTTTCGGTTTCCGTCAAATATCTCCTTAAAAACATCGTTATTGGTAATCTTCGTAAGGATCAAAGTTGTAGAAAATAATATTTCTTCCAAGTTTTGTTTGAAACAAATTTTCGTAGAACCATCCATTTCGGAGATATTTCGCTTTATCTTAATACCAGTATACAGCGCTACCACCATGTAGCGGTGAATTCTGTAACCATATTCACATTATATAGGTAATTTACGGCAATAAGGACGACTCTATTCATTTACGATACGAAATAATAATTTTGCCTCATAATGCTATTCATAATAATTTAAATATCTATACCCCAAATATGGAGAAAGTCGTGTTGGCCACATCAGATTTTATGTATGTATAACAAGGGTGATATTTCATCCGATTCTACTACACCGTTTAGAAACCTGGAACCGCGCACTGACGACAGACAGAATAAATCGCAACAATCACTTTTTTACTTAGTGATTGTTTCTCATACGAAGTATCGAGAAAGTACTGTTTTCGAGAAAAAATTCGACCTCGAGATTTTTACGGAAATATACGTTTTAGGTGTCGCTGAATCCGAAAAAGTGGTTTTCGCAATGCCGTCTGTCTGTCTGTTACTGGCTCTGGAGCCTAGACGGCAGAGCGAAAATGAATGATATCTCGTACATAGGCATTTTATCATACTGAGCAGAGTATATATAGAGATGGTTGACATTGATCAATAATTAAGAATAGTTTATTCTACGCATTTTTAACAATAATTCGATTTTCTCGAAAACGGCTCCTACGATTTTGATCAAATTTCGTACAGTTACTTGAGTATACGTCTACAATAATACTAAGTATTTTATTTTTCTCAATGAATGAATATAAGGCTAGTTTATTCTTGGACATCTTGAACAAAAATTGGATTTTCTAAAAACAGGCTAATACGAATTTTATTTTCTAAAGATAACTAAACGACGCATTATTATATGAGAAAGTCTGTACCGATTTTTTAGTTCGGCAGCACTAAACAAGTGCATGACCACATATCCCAGTCGAATTTTCACGACCATAATTCTTTCTCCGTATACTTCTCATATAAGAAAATGAAAACGCTTATTTCACGAATTGCACAGAGATCGATGACCAACCAATATGGCGATACTCAAGATGGCGGAGTTTTTTTTTCAATGTTGACAGTAACTGAACTGAGATTTGCTTTCATTTAAATCTCGTACGTCGAATTTCGGAACTTTCTTATCGCACGATATCCTTGACCGTAAAACTCATCTCTTTCGGATTCCTTGGGCTCACACACAACCGAAGCTGAAGCTGGATATAAGGGGAATAAAATTCAGAAATACGTCTTCTTATCTTTTCAGCGGAAAATCCTCTAGCGTCGGACGATGTCCGCCCGCTGGCGACGACGAAAATTCTCTCTTGAGAAACGCCTAGAGACGCACAGCTAAACCACCAGAGGTTTCTAGTAGACAAGCTATTACCACCAGGATAATACTTGCAGGGAGAAACAGCTGGGAAGCGTGCGTAGATTCATCGCAGGAAAATTGTAGGATTTGTAGTTTTGTACCACGTTCTCACCGCACCTAAAATTGGAAAAGAAGCTTGAATTGGCAAAATATTCCTGGTAGAACATAAAAAAAGTAAAAATTATACCAATTAGATCTTCTTACCTTTGCTGCGGAAAATCCTCTAGCGTTAACGTTTGTAATACTCTATACTGGGCAAGCTTAACATTTGATCTCGCTTCTGAGTTGCCTGCGAATAAATTGAGAACTTCTAAATTAGAAATGTATCCATTGCATAATGACAAATCCCTACCTCACAGAATATATTTGTGAAAAGTGGCCACAATTTTAACAATTTTGTTAACATTTCGTTCCATAGAAACAAACAAAATAAACAAGCAAAATAAATCGGTACTCTTTTGTTTACATAATGCAACCGATGAACGACGAAGATTAAATAAAATTATTAAAAATAAATTATTGGTCTTTTGACAGAAAGGGAGTGAGAAGGGGAGGGAAGGAGGTAGGGTAGCGGCGAGAGGGGGAGGGAGTGACGGGGAAGGGTAGGAAGGCAGAGAGAGATAATTAACCAAACAGAGATTTCACAAGACCTTTGTTTTCAAAGAAATGTTCCATTAATTATAAAAGATTTTTAAAATGTGAAAACCGCAGTTTGCATAGGGCGTCATTCCAATGAAAAGGAACATCAAAACAATTTCCGAGTCCAGAAAGGATTTTCATAGTGCGGAAGACTATAAAAGGAAGCGACTAACCAACTCTGTATGTGCATTATCCGAATTTATTTGCACTCAATACATTTTTATTTAATTTGTACCTTGCCAACAAACCAAATCACTCCCCGTCATTTTTGACGGGCACTTATACTAGTCATATAATATTTTCTGTCTTGCCGAGGGAAGTTTCTGTTTCATTCTGCAGCAGAATCGCCCACCGCACTCGGTAAAAAAATAATTTTATCCTTCTTGTATGAAAGATTGGTTATTGCTAAAACTTTTCTTCCTAATGGACAAGTTACAACATAATTATATATATATATATATATATATCGGATTATATAATCCGTCGGTAAAATCTTTCTTCTGGGCCTGGAACAGATTTGAGCGAACGGATTCGTAAGAATCCACTAATGTACATTTATCCATCAAATGGATACCATTTGTAAACGGGTCCTTTTACGGCTGTTAATGAAAAAATAAGAGGCGAAGGAGACGGAAAGGATGAAATATTTATTATGCAATCCTTTTACTTATTTAAAAGATGAAGCAACAATAAAAAACTTTACTTAAATATTCCTCTTCCTGTTCCAACTTCAAACTCATTAAAAAAAAAGGATCGCAGTTCTGAAAAGGGAATAATTGCGTCCAGCCTCTCTGCGGCAGTTTGTGACCAATAATGATAGTAGGCAATTTGTTATGAACCATATCGTCAATACGAAACAATAAAGAAAGAAGGGTAATTGGATCACATATCAAACTTGCTAATGCCACTGCTGGATTTAAGCATAAATTTGAAATAGTAATAATATTTTCGAGAGGAAAACTATATCTGAAAGTTTAATGTGCGCGTAAAAGGCAAAAAATTAAAACTTTCAATATATAGGCGCGTCGAAATATTATTTTATTTATTTAATTTGTAATATTTAATTGGCCTTTTAAATAACGAATTCTAATATACCTTAGCACAAACGTTCAGTAAATACCCTTTATATTATTAGACAAGGTGAGGTGACGCTTTTTCCAGGTGGAATTCGTTCTCTAAGCTTCCGGTAGAGAGCGTGTATGTAGAGTACAGGTAGTTCCCCCTAACGTAGTGATTGAAAATTACTAGAAGGTAATATGTAGAGTGGAGGGGAGCGAATTTCTTTAGAAAAGATTGGCATTGAAGGCGCGCGCGCATTTTAGAAGGGAAATCACCGTGTGGAGTAGTGAGACGAGTGAAACCAAAGGAGTAAAACGCCCCTAGTCAGTACAAATCGTGCATGTGAATAACGCACTGAAATTCGCTGCGTATGATATTCAATCGCGATAAGAACAACAAAGAAAATGAGATATTGTAGCGACACGCAATTTGAAATATTGCTTCTGCTTCGTATCTGCATACTAGCGAAATTTTATATTAAATATCTTCCACATTGTTAGAATTCCCGTTTTACCAGCGCTGGCGTATTCGTGATCGACGCCTAATTGCAATCGATGAAATCCGTGAAACTTTTATGTCGTACTTTTGGAAAAAACGATGAAATTTTAAGAGTTTATAATCCGACCTGATTGAAAATTTTCATTAAATATTATTGAAATATTGATGCTAATTTTTTATTTAGTTGTGATTTCTCATTCGATACGTTTAATTTAAATTTTGGTGGAAATCACCTCTGAGAAAATCTGAAAAGGTAGTTTATGCATAAACAGCTATTTTAATGAGAGATTTATGCCTTTCGCGGTAAACGTAAAAACGGAGTAATTATTAGTTTAATAGATCGTAGGGGTAATTTCTTCGAGGAAGTAAGAACTCAAATTCTACGCCTTTTATAATTGAATAATTATGAAACGTATTTTAAAATTGTTTTCCTACACCTGTTAACATCAGTACCTTATTGAATGCATGCATCATTTATAGTAGAGAGATAATTCCGCGAAAAATACCAAGGCGGAAATTCTTGAATTATTCATGCCAATCTCCTGACGATGGAAGTGATTTGTCTTTAATGAACGAGTATATGGATTCCTAAAGGGAAGGAAGTGAAAAAGAGAGATCCATCTGAGAAATCCTTCTTCATTTACGATTCATATCGATTTTATTCGCCAACTCCAAACAGCTCTTTTACATAAATCGATATACTATGTATTTACAAATAAATCTGTAGCGTCTTTAACTAAACCACTCAACTCTTACATAGAAGACTACTTCTAAATTCTTATAATGTCATTTGTTACAAATTTAAAATCTCTCAATAAACTGAACGATTCTTCTACATTTATTTATTTTTTTTCCTTTTTATTACGACATCAAAAGTTCATTTTTTGTCTTTTTACTTTCTCCATACGTAGTAATGGGAAAGTATTGTATTCATGAAAAAAATCGACTTCGAGATTTCAACGGAAATTTGAGGTCCCTAGAACACGTTTAGACTATTTTCGGAATGATGTCTGTGTGTGCGTGTGTGTGCGTGCGTGCGTTCGTGTGTAATTGTGTGTGTGTGATTGTGTGCGTGTGCGCGTGTGCATGTGTGTATATGTATGTGTGTGCATGTGTGTATATGTGTGTGTGCGTGCGTGTGCGTGTGTGTGTGTGTATGTTAGTGTGGGCGCTCTAACTGAAAAAGTACGTGCCATATCGTTACCAAACTTCATATATAACACTTTAATATTAGCATAAAGAACAAATTAGTTTTTCGACAATAACGGGTAACCGAAAGTCGAGGTTTATTCGAAACCCGATTCGGTTATTGCGATATTTCTTAATTAAAATATCATTATTGTATTTACAATTCTAAACAAAAGTTGTAGAGAATGTAATTTCCTACAACTTTCATTTGAAACAATTTTCTATTGTAGTTATCGTTTAGGAGTTATTTATAAATAACCGGTTTTTCGGTTTCCGTTAACTATCTCCTTAAAAACCTCGTTATTGGTAATCTTCGTAAGGACCAACGTTGTAGAGAATAATATTTCTTCCAAGTTTTGTTTGAAACTAATTTTCGTAGAACCATCCATTTCGGATATATTTCGCTTTATCTTAATACCAGAATAAAGCGCCAACACCATGTAGCGGTGAATTCTGTAAACATTCTAAATATACATAATTTACGGCAACAAGGACGTGTCTTCTTTTACGATACGAAATAATAATTTTGCCTTGTAATATTATTCATAATAATTTAAATATCTATACCCCAAATATGGAGAAAGTCATGTGTTGGCCACATCAGATTTTTTCCTTTTCTTCTGATACAGAATGCTTTTTGTGTATTATTTTAAAAATATAGTAATGAATACAAGTTATTGTTAGGATTTTCTACATTATATACGAACTAAAATTTCAAGATATATTTAGTACCATATGACACTATATCATTAAAATTTTTTATAATAATATATTTACATAAACGTCATTCTAAGCACAAAGATGTACAAATAGAAGAAATAATGCTCAAATAATTACGTTGTAGAAATATTTAAACTTTTACAGGCAAATCGCGATGCGTGTTTAACACAGCGGAAGCGACGCACATAGCTTTGTGTCTGTTTTACTCCTGAAGAACAGTAGCTAAAAGGTTGCTAACAACTTGTTCGATTAGTCAGGCAATGAAGATAGGTTAGATTAGAGAACAGTGTATATGAGGCATTCTTTACAAATTGACAGCATTTTAAAAATATTTGGCGTACTCCGTTCTCTTAAGGGTTAGAAAATATGGGCATTGAAGGCGCGCGCGCGCTTCCTAGAAGGGAAATCACTGTGCGGAGTAGAGAAACCAAATGAGAATTACGTCCCTAGTGCCATAATATCTTAATGTCTTTTAGCAAGGAACCACCATTCTGAAGGTAACAAAATAGACATCTATTTATGAAGTACGACTACGGAGCATGTTTGACTGAAATTCACACAGGAGGCGCAGCGATCAAATCCCGTCAGAATGATCATGACTGCCAGGAACAGCTCTTTCAAAGTGTCCCTGATTAGTAAATACACATTATTTGGGTAACGAATACGCATAAACCTATGAACATGAACCGCGAAAACATACAAAAAACTAAAAGTCGAGAAAAAAGGAAAATAGGTATTATTCGCGTTCTATGCGAAACGAACGAAGTAAAAAAATATATAGGTATAATCAAGTATTATCTTAGATAGATATCAATGTTTGAAGGGGAATACATGTTTCCAAAACAACACAACTCGTGGCCTAATGCCTTTATTTTTTTAAGTGTATTAATAACGTATGCGTGACGAAACCGTCCGCGCGTTCTTTGCCAATAAATTCGTATCTCTTTTTTCAACGCGTGTTCCTCAACAGTAGTAACTTCTCACCTGTTTATGTATGGATTTCCTTACGAGGCAGCGAATCGATCTGAATTTTTTTTTCGGGTACAAGAATAGTAAATCGCACACGCACTTGTTTCGAATTCCGAACCGCTCCCCCGGTTTTTTATCCCTTTCTCTCTCTCTCTCTCTCTCTCTCTCTCTCTCTTCGATCTAACCACCTCTCTCTCTCTCACTCCTCCGGAATCCCATCTTCTCTGGCTTCCTCAAGCCTCTTTCGACATCTCCGTTCTCATCCTTTACCCCCAAAACCTATCTTACTTTCCCTTTTCTTATTCTGCTATCCAAAACCTTAGCTGTAGATATCTCTCCTTTTGCGAGAAAAACAATTTTATAGCAAAACCGAAATTAGATTGACAAGTGAGCGAAAGTTTTCCGAACGAAAAATAATGACGAATCTTATATTTTTGTCGTATCTATAGGTCGTATATGTATGTATTTCCGAAAGTTTATTTGTGTGTCTAATTATGCACGGCCAAACTATAACAACCAAATTTCGTACGGTTCTTGCTTACATCATAACTTAGTGAATATAGTATAAGGTTTTGTCAATTGGTTAACTAGTCATTGCTATAATAATATAGGGGATTAACATTTAATTCCATGAGATATAACACGTAAAAATCGATTCGTTGACATGCAGGCTTTTATTCTTTTGCAAATTTAAATTACTTAAAATGAAGATGCGAACTTGGGACTAAAACATTTATTAAGCTGAAGGTGTCAACTTTATATATTTTTAAGACAATTCGAATATAAGCCGATTTAGCATAAAACTTAGTTTTTAATCACGAAGAAGGGTATTTTTATAGGTTCGTAGCCATGGAAAATGCTAAATACCATGGCATCGATATCAATGCTTTCAAATGGGAACTGATCTCACATGCTATAACCGAGCAACGCCGGGTAATTTTGCTAATATTTAATAATCAGAAGCCGGAATCTCCCCCTCTCTCTCTCTAAGTATATGGACCCATCACTGAGAAGGGCGACGAATTGAGGAAGGCTAATCATCCAGGCGTTTATCAATCACTCCGTCAGTACATTCACCATTTAAAAACTAGTCTTAAAAATTAACCATTTTACAATATTCTTTGTGTTTATCTTCTGCAACTTGTGCTGTAAATAACGCCATATTCTTCAGTATGTTGAGAGAAATCGGCAAAAAGGAAGAGGGAAGAATTGCTGAGCAACTAGGATAAGGTGCTTGTTTTAAATTTTAATAAAATACGTTCTTTTACCATTTATTCCCCAGCTACTGATAATGGATCCACCGAATTTTTACGGTACGTTGTTCTACATAATGAAGAACTATCTATCTTAATATGTTGACGTTTGTAACTTGCGTCATTTTTTCAGTAATGTTGTACAAGGACAGAGGAACGTATGAGCGATTTTTTAAACGCAATAATTACACTAAATATATCATTCTTATGTCATGGCTTCATACATATAGGTCATATTACTTTTTTGCAAAGCATAACGAACAACAATCACACTGTTATGGGAGTTTGCTATGGTTACGTCGACAAACGAAAGTAATTACATTACATTAAAAAACCGCAAGTACGAAAGTAACCGTGACGACAGACAAAAAAAATCAACGACGAAATAAAACACTCCGACGACTACAACTATAAAAAACACGGCTACAGCTACTAGAGCTTAAGAAAAACGACGGATCGCTCAAGTCCATTTTTGGTCCAGTTGCGATGTTTGCTCAAATCGTTTCGTGGCGATGACGTGAAAGCTCGCCCCCTCTTCCGCCCCTCCTTCCCATTATCCCCCTCGCTCTCTTCCACATTCTATCCCCTTTATTTTTTATTATCCTCTACCCGCCTCCGCCCTCTCTCTCTCTTCCTTTTCAATCGCGCATAATTCTGCTCCAGTTTCTAGCCTAACATCCGCGCGCTCTCAGCCTTTCTTTTTTTTTTTAACTATTTCCTTTTGAATTCCTTGAACCAACAAGGCTCTTTATTATTCCCGAGATAAGGGAGGTAAGGAAAGGGGGAAAAGAAAGGATGGAAGGGGGAAAATTGGAATGGAGGAAAACGAAAAGGTGGAAGAAGAAGAAAGGTTCGCACGGAGTGTGTGTGAGAAAAAAAACTGGCGCCACCTTTCGGAGAGAATTTTTTTTAAAAAAGCAGGTGAAGATGGCGTCGAGGGATGAGAAACCTTTTTTCTTTTTCTTTCACTGACCGTAACCTTTTTGGTACGTTTAATGTAACCCTCACACAACCATTAAATAAATGGATCTCAGCACCATTTCTTCGATTTATAAAGCGCTCCGGAGGAACCTTTCGACGTCCTAAAGCGCGTATCGAAAATGTTTTGTTTTTTTTTAACGTAAATGACCGATACGTTTTAAACGTCTCGAAGTTGAGCAGATGAAACCTGTTCGCATAACACAATGTAATTGAGGGCGCTTTCGAGGACGGCTTGCATTTGATCTTATCTGTTATAATTATCAAACAAGTTAGAGTGTTAACCATTAACCTGAATAAAATTATCGCGTTTTTTTATCTATTATTAAAAAATCCGGTAACATTTTATTATTCTTTATTTCGCCTTGAAGATTTCTCCCGTTAACGTGATGGACGAACTGAGGAGAAATTGGAATTCGATCACCTGTTATAGGTGTAAATTTATCTTAAATAATCTTATTACTTTCTCCATATACGTAATATAAAGTATTGTATTCATGAAAAAAATCGAATTCGAGATTTCAACGGAAATACACGTTTTGAGGTCCCTAGAACACGTTTTGACTATTTTCTCGATGGTGTATATGTGATAGGAATTTTGTGGGAGCTTTAAATCAGAAACTTAAGTAATACCGTTGTTTCCGTTGCTATGATACAATTTTCTAATTGCTGAAAGCGTTGCGTACGCTGCCGAGGGTAATTTTAATTGCGCATCAAAATTTTGTTATCCATAGAAATAGTTAATTTTATTTACTTATTGTTTTTTTATAAAATAAAGACTATTTAAAATGTTTTAAACTATTCTCGAGTGTAATCGCTGATAATTATTTATGAGAGCGCTGGCGTCGAGAGTACTACTCATGTTCATTGCTCTGCATGGAGAAAGTCATGTGTTGGCCACATCAGATTTTTTCTTATGTGGTTACTATACCTCCACATATTCGGCTAGTAGAGCCGCTTTTGTAAGTGGCATAAATGCGAAAACGTACGTCCAAAATTTAGGGTTTCCATCTTTTATACCTTCGGAGATGTTTTTTTTTTAAATTTAATTGGCTCCTAACCGAACTTGTATATTTTTCAAAATTCAAATTAAAAGAAAAATAAACGGCATCATAGGTCACATATACCCTGCAAATTTCAGTCTTCTGTCTCCTACCGTTTACTTGCTATTTTAATGTAAGTAATTGACTGCACAAACACACAGACAGAGCGAAAACACAAGCGCGTTTATATGAAATAAAATGCACGAATAGGTTAATTTTCAATGAGTTAGTGTTACAGGACAAACTAAGTAAATGATACATATCTTAATCACATCGAAATAGTTATGTTGGGTAGTTCAAATATACTATACTATTATATATACTATACTATTAGTGGTACAGGTTAGAGAAAGTGTAAAACACATTCGTATTCTTATCTATAAGAAATTATAAAATGAATTTGACGTTTTTATTATGATTATATTATTGAGGTTTTTCTTATAAAAACCGTATTGACAAGAATTTGTAGGAAGAAAGCTTTTTCTTAGAACAGAACTGACATACACTGATTTTTCGTGAGTTTCTTCAGAATATAAAACTTTGGGAAATATTGAAACCTTCGTCAGACCTTTTATATTAATATATATCTTGAAGAATTGGTCATAATCGCCGTTCTTCACTTGTTCCAAATTTTGAACACCCTACTGAATTGTTTGTGAAAAATTGTAAAGATGTTTTTCAGAACCCTGAGATTTCGCGTGATTCTATTACATCAATATGTACTATTATATTTGACCAATTCGAAATCAAAATTTGTGAAAACGTACATATTTCGATAATCCATGCTCTGAAAAAAGCAGAATCTAATGCTACGACTCTAGGAATAAATAGGATTTTCTTCCATAGATCCGACGACGAAACAATTTTTTAGGGCGCGCCGCAAATATTTTTTAGAACGCATAGGAGAATCTTAAAACTAAACAATTTGAAAATTCAGACTGCGCGTGTATATCTGTATGTATGTATGTGTATATATATATATATATATATATATATATATATATATATATATATATATATATATATATATATATATATCCCGGCTTGGAGCGGAGGTAAACGTTCCCTTTAAGCTCCCTGCCTACCTTCATTAGTTTGTTTCATTCGTGTTCCCGTAAGGTACGATTATATCGCCTTAACCGTAAAATCCAGTTATATCGCATGAGGAACCCGGATATGACGAACTTTATAATGCCTCGTCCCAAAAGTTATACTCCTTCTTTGGGTCTCAGCGCGATAATTTCATCTTGGATACAAGGGAACCGTTAATAAACAGACAGTAATAAGGCCTGCATGTACGTAGTATAAGATCCAGTTCTTATACAACAGAGTTCTGCCTCGCCGAGACACTCCAGAAATATTCATAACTGCTCCATCGATCCAGAGATGGCGCGCGGACTTGGCCTCACTAAACCGAAAACGCTCGGAAATGCAATCTCCTTGTTCGTAAGGCAATGGACGGAATGTAAATATCCGAATTTTCCCTAATGAACAAAGAAAATAGACGATGAAACAACTGGAATGCACACTGCGTAAAAAAATATATGCATAGGAGCTCGTGAATTCTATGCGTGAAACGCTTATAAGTAATGTTCCCTATAATGAGGCTGACTATCTGAGCGGAAACGGATGAGTCTGAGCGGAATTTGTAAACTCATACCATGAACTGTTGGCCTTTTACGCAAGAAATTTTTACATTCTTACATGAAAATAAGGTAGAAATAAAAAAATCTAACATTTAATTTCATCTATAAAATTTACTATAAGATTATTCTAAGATACTTTTTTTACTTTGTATTAGCCATTTTATGAAAATTGTAATAAAAACAAATAGTACAAAGGGGGCGTCGCTTTTAGCGGTCTCACTGGTAACCTTGTGTCAACGGGGACTGTATAAGGCAGTCGTGATAAGGAAATATGTATTAAAAATGGAACAAAATAGGAACTTTAATTTATTAATTATATAAAACTCGTACTCATTCTATCGTGCCATACAGTCATATATACACAAAAATAATCATGTTAAATACAATAATTTTATTTTTGAATTTAAGTTAACAAAGAGGATAAACAGGTTTCCATTTTACTGTAAAGTAATCACAGAGTGAAGTTTACAACTAGGTTACGGAGTAACATAGTACTTTTTATTAAAATTAATTTTAATTAATTTAAATTAAGTTTTTAGAGTAATATAGCAAGTTATGATTCCTAAAAAAAATAAAATAAGAACTAGAATCGGAAATATATTGCATTTTGAATAAATGTAAAAGTAAGCACGAAATATATTTTAAGTGACTGATCATAAAGAGTTTTTAAGCATGAAACTGAAATTAGACATATTTGTAATTGAAGTGTATCTCTGTGGGATCATGGTATCTTCATTTCTTCTTTTCGCGCCTCTCGTTATTATCAACCCAATGTTTGTAGATCTCATCTAAATTCAAATTTTGGCCAAGTGAAATGTAGGATTTGATTCCCATCAAGTTGTCTAAATGATTCGTTTCTAATCTATTTCTAGATTTAGATTTAATTATGTTCATTAAGCTAAAACCACGTTCAAAGCCAGCACTTGATGCCTGAAAGGTCGCACAAATATCCAAAAGAATGGATAGTTCCTTAAATTGGTCATCCTTCAAAGCATAGTTCACCGAATCAGTGAATGTCTGAGTTGAACCCGTTTAAAATTTTTGACATACTAAAAATTTAAATTCACTGTATTGCCCACACATTTTTGTGAGTGTACTTTCTTCATAGTGAACTCCTTTTGTATGACCAAGTTAATACACTCTACAAATTCAAAGGCATAATTCTTACTGCGCCAGGATTCCGGAATGGTTACATACTTAGCCACATGATCATGAATATCCTGCACGGAGAGCATGGATGAATTAATGGTTATAACAAGCATAACATTATCAATTAAAATTTTTATCATATTAGCATCGGCCTTATTACGCCCGGAGAGTTCTATTCTCCTCTCACGATCCTCTTGGTTTTTCGGTTAAAACTCGTAAAATTCCACCTTTGTTTCTGTTACGTAAAGTATTAACGGAATCTATGTGCGCTTTTTGGTTGATATGTCGCTTCAAGTAATCCAATTTCCATTCGATCCATTTTTCCCAGAAATAAACTCTCCTTCAGCATTTGCTTGAGAACAAACAGATTGTGCAAATCGCATCATCTGTATCACGACGATAAACAAAAATTTATCCCGTCCCTGCCCACCCCCGCCGCGCGGGGCTGCGGGCGTGACCCCTACGTCACTGCTTCTAGTCTGTGGTGCGCGGAGTACTGTAATCAGTGCGCAGGTGTTTAGAAATTGGTGCGCGGCCGCGCAGCTTAGAGGGAACATTGCTTATAAGTATAGCCAAACTGATCGATGCAAGTATATCGTTTGCTTATGACGCGAAAAGTAATTTCCTCAACCATCGGCTTCGTTACAGGGCAAATTCATTCTGGAATTAAGCGTTGCCCTGTGATGCTCTAATTTCCTATTAACATAAAATGCATAGTAAGGGAATAATCGTAAGTATGAACAAAAGTTCACGAAAAATAGTATCCTGGTTTGTATGAACATATCGTATTTATTTGAATCTAATAACAATTTTCGTATTAAATATCTTTTCTGTTTTTAAAGAAATAGCCAGTTTTTTCTAAAATGTTAGTTGCATGCTAATGATAAATGTAAAAACAAAAACGACGATCTGCGTGTCTGTCCGGAACGCTGTGTGACGTTAAAGAGGCATTGGCTGTTACAGTAACGTTTTTCAATTTTCGTTATCCTCTAAAAATAATTTAAAATATTTTACGTTTTGCGGAAAAATATTTAGAAATTAATAAATTTTGCTCAAAAATTAGCTTACTTTCGTAATTGCTTATAAAAAATTGACTATAAAATGCGCGAACGTAATTAAAATCCTCAGGAAACCAGACTGTATAAATATGTATAACGATCAGTTGAAAGTCAAGACTTTACAAAATCCATATACCAACATTTTTATGGCAATTGGAGAAACGCAGTTTTAATTTGATTTCAGTCATAATTTGAATTCGGCTATATTTTCTTTATTCGGTCGGCAGGGAAAAAATTAGATGTTCAATTACTGCGTAGATTTGAAAATTAATTATAAAGTCGTTACTAAGATAATTTAAAAAATTTTAGAGGGAAGTTTTTTATATTCTACTCGAACTACGGATAGGAATTCTAGAATTCTGTATATTTTTGTAATAATAAATATCAGAGAGATAGTCATGAAATTTTATTTATATATTACGTTAAATATTTCGGATTTTTTTCAGATTTTTCATTGTCGTAATAGATTTTGAAGAATCGGTGCAATTAATCGATCTGTTCAAAATTTTGTAATTTTGTTTCCATAATAGATGGGCAGCAGTATGTTTGCATTTCACAAAAATATATTTGGCAGTGAAAGTTAATTGAATCCGTGTAAAGGGGGAATAATGAACTATGGGAAGGAGTACTGTCTGCGATTAGATTTCCCAATGCTGAAGTGAAATTTTGATTACAAAATGGCTGAAGATATTTTCAGTCTACGTTTTTCCGTCTATATACTTGACAGAAAATTACACGAGTAATTAATAATTGATATTATAAATATTATTTGATTTTATTTTTAAAAAAAGGAACTTAGTTGAGGTTTTAGCACTATTTTTCTTTTTAAAAATCGCTTATGTATTCGGTTTGTCTGTCCGTTCGTCCGTCCGGGCAATATCTCTGGAACCATTTAACTTGGATAAGCCAAATAATCGTGATAAGACGGTACATACATGAAGGCTAGACATGGTACAAATTTTGTGGATTTGTAATAAGCTGCTAAGGAGTATTCAAATTCTTTTTCCAACCCATTTGTTTCATATCTACCTCATTCATAAGAAAAGTATGAAATCGGTGCAAGGCATTATAAATTTGCATTTTTAAATTAGTTAAAACTAGCTGGAGTGTCCGTTGAATTTCAGATGATTTAGTGAATCTAAAACTTCGACCGTGTAACATGTAAGCATCGCAAGAATAAGATAGTACACAGTTATAACCGTCGAATAAAGCAAAAATGAAGAAAACCGCTCCGCATTTTCCTATTTAGATAAATGAAAGAAGAAAATCTTGCACTGTGAAAAGTCGAAAATAATGTATAAACTCCTTCCCCTCCCAGCCTCTCCTTCCCTTCTCCCCTGTCTCCCTCTCTCTCCCTCCACCTCTCTCCCTCTTCCTCCATCCCCCTCTCTCCCATATAAATGCATTGAACTCTCAATTTCGGCTTATAATTGGTATTGTAATAAAATCATGTATTTTATTGATTCTAACCGCATTTATACGCGAATTCGCCCAGAATTCGGAATCTGTCTTCAATAAAAATAAACTTTTTTCTTTCCCGCAAAGAAGTATCCAAGTCTCAAGTTCGTACCGTGATTTTAATTAATTTTAAAGTGCAAATTCAAAGTAGTCTACACTCATCCCTGTATTTCAGGTGCAGGACGCGGCGAAATTATTCGATAATTAAATCGTTCACCATTTCGAATCAAAGTGACGGACTGACACAAACCTTGACCATTCACTAAGCTAGGATGTAAGGAAGAATCGTATCAAATTTGGTTATTCTAGCTGTTATCGTTTATGAGGAGTTCCATGAACAAACCAACAAGCACAACCTTCAAAATATATTATAGGAGATTAAGGTAGGAGCTCGGGACATGAACATTTCTATAGCTGAAAGAATGAGGTTTAAATTTTTTTAAACAGGATTAAAATCCGTCTTGAATGAGAGCGAACAATTGCTTTTAAACCAAACAAGGTGGAAAATTTTCCTGTTTTTAACGATGGGAAATAAAACTACCATAGCAACCGAGTCCAACACTTCTACGTAAATTGGAAAAATTGTATTGCATAGCATTCATATAACGCTCTTAAAGGTAATTTATAGACTATGATGCTGTCGATATGTCAACCAAAGATGTAATTTGATGATGACGTCATAATCCTAAAACAAGCGAGAGAAAAGAAGCGTGTTATGTAATTTGCCCTCACTTGTTTCATTTTAATTTGTCTTTCACTTATTTTTGTGCCTAAGAAACTCAACTCGTCTTCAAAATTTCAGCAATCGCCAAAGTTGCATGGAAATTGTTTAAAATAATAATCTCTCCATTCTGAAACACTCGGAGTTTCAAAAGCGAGTATGGACGCCCACCCAAAATATCTCAGCGTTGGCATAAATCTTCCAAAAAAAATAGGTGAAAATCAAACGGTGGAGTAAAGTAGTAAACTGCGGAATGCGTCGTGTTTACACAACTATTTCAGCCGTTCGCACTTATAAAAGTTATTTATCGCCCCATTTCGAAAATAATCGATTCAATCCTTCAAAAAGATAAGCGATCTCTCTTTCAAATCTACCTCGTCTCAAGATATTTTATCTTCTCCCTTGCTCACAGTTCAAACGTAAAATAATAATAATAATATACGAGTTCATTGTCTCGGTTTAAAAAATTGAATCACATGACGTCACACGCGTTTTAGCGCGGCCTTTCTGTTTTAAAAGCAACGTTCCTTATTTTCTAAGAGAATCGTAAACAAAAATTAAAAATAAAAGAATGTGGATCGCCTTAAAACAGCCGAAGAAAAATTTTCTTTCGCTGTAGCAGAAGGACGACAAAAAAATCTTGTTTTTCTTCGCTTACGTACTCACAGAATTGTACCTTTAAAGAAAAATACCTCACAACATCCATAAAACATTCGTGAAAACATGACGACGGAATTCTATCAGGACACTACGGTTTTTTATAATATTTTCCCATATTACAGTAAAAGCAAGAAAGTAAAACCAATATGTAATAATACTACTTCAAATGAACAGTCTTTGACATGTAATTTCCATACTGAAATGTAAATCAATTAAGACAAATAAAAACCTTTGAAATTGACGAAGGAATTCGCGAGAAAAAAACAAGGGGAAAAATTAGATTTAACCACGTTTTTCCTCCATCTTCATTGCGACGCCGCTCTGCCAAAGCAATAAAAAACAAAAGTTACGTCCCCCTCTTTTTCTAAATCGTTAATCTGGAACATATCGCATTTTTTTAAAGTTTATATCTCCGCCGCATAAAAAAAAAAGAAAAAAATATCTCTTTTCTGGGACAGCCAATTTTGGGTGAAATCTTTTAAACCCCAATCGTCAGCTGCAGAAGCGTGGATAATTAACTGGATCTCCTCTATTTACTCCCCCCTCCCTCCCTCCCCCTTCTCTCAGTGGCGGAGAAGCCAGCAAGGAAGTGAAGCAAAGGATGAAAAACGAGGGGAGGGGGGGGGGGGGGGGAGAGAGAAGCTGTAGTATTTCTCTCGGCTCCGATTGGTTAAAAAGATTTATTTCCAAAGCCCAGAGTCTCTCTCTCTCGCAAACAGCCTAAAGGAGACGAAAGACCGCTTCCTCCCCCTCCAACCCTCTCCATCTTTTTTGCCCCGACTCCATTGTGTATGCCCGCCCTTGATTTACAGCCGGCCGATTCTTTTTTTTTTATTCGAACAGGACGATGAATATAAATTGCATATTTTTCGGTTCGTTTTCTATTTATGGACAAAACCTTGCGCTATTTTTCGTGGTGTCTCGGTCTGTCTGTATGTCTGTTCATCCTGCCTGCCTCAGGCAACGATACGATGAACACATGCATTTTGTCGGGCAAATTCGTCCGGAAGGTTTCGTGGTGGCGTTTCATTTAAATAATTTAAAAAATTTTAAGAGGAAAAATAAAACGTCTGGAAGAGAAGATGAGTTATGTTTAGGGATGTTCGCGTTTATTTGAATTTTTTTATTTGGAATTCGAAGTAAGCAAATTGTGACTGATTGGTCTTTTTTCGAAAAACACTTACTATTTTATTGTTTATTAAAATCCTATTTTTTTAAAATCATTTTTCGTTGCAAAAGAAATTCGCAAAGGTTGAGTACTGGCTAATATCAATAATGAACACAAAGCAAATTAAAATACTGGCATGTCAAAATCAGTTTTCACAAGCGAGAATTATCGAGCTCCACCTATATAGCTGAAAACAAATTCAAGAGTAAGCACGTCTATTTAAAAATATTGATAATGTGGAAATATCATGTAACATACGTTACAGGCTTTCTTTCCATAACACTCACTTCGGGGAATTACCAACGAAGACGGATGTCTTGTAGCCGAAATGCGCATGTTATTTTTATGAACTTGGTGTGGCTATTGGATAAACTTAAGTACGTACTTACTTTTTCAATTTTTGTTTGTGAATCGAAGTGTGCTTATTCCTGAATACGTCAAAATCAATTATTCGCGGCGAAAAATATGCAGTGTATACAAGTTTAATGAACCATAACAGTGGGAAATACTCCTAAAAAGGCTCCAATAAAAATTTCAATTTCACCTCAAATCAATTTTAGATGCGCTACTGATCGAATCTTCAGTCGTAAAAATTGTGATTTACTGTAAGTCATTTCATTACCATATGATTATCCTTTTAAACGGAATAGAAATAGATAAGGTCAAAAAACTTGAGGTTTAAGCAATTTAATAATATCGATGTATTCCTTACGAACTTATATGATTCATTTCTCGCACTGCTTTTAAAAAAAGCCTCATCTTGCTTTCTCTCTATTGGTCCGTGTCCAAATTTATATAATCTAAAAATAACCGACTCACCCAATATGCACGTAAGTTCCGATGACAAATTTCTCTCGGGCAGAATCCGCATAATCCCATTCCTTTGCTACGCGATTCCCTTTCTTTTTTTCCCTCCCTTTCACTCGTCATTCGCTTACATTCACGTCTGACTGGCTTATAAAATATTCCTCTTAACAAACAGGGCAGATATTTTTCATAAATTATTTTTTTCTCTCTCTCTCCCTCTCTCCTTTGTTTTTTCCCCTACCGATGAATACAAAGCGAGTAACGCATTTTTTTTTCTTTCTCTTTTTCTCTCACAGCCATTCCTCAAGGCTTGGCAAGAAGAACTGAGCCCCTCTCTCTTCATTGGATCCTTCTTCTTCTTCTTGCTTGGCCCATTTTTTTTTTTTAATTCTTCCCTTCCCGTAATGCACCTCGCCGAGGGTGTCGTCGTCCTGGGGGCTTCTGCCTATCCTCCCCCGCCTCCGGTGTGTTGGTGACGGGATGAGATGGGGGCGGAAGAAGAAGAAGAAGGGTTGAGGAGGAGGAGGAGTGAGGGCCCGTCCGTGAAGGCCCTCCCGTCGCGCCCCTCCGAGAAGAGGAGAGGCACGCCCGTCATCCTCCGAGCACGTCCCGTCAATGCTCCCGCGACTCCTTGGTGGCGTTTTCATCCTTCCTTTTCTTCCTCCCATCTTCGTCCTCTCTCCTCTCCTCCTCCGCATCCCGCCCTCTTGTTCTCCTTGTCCCTCTTGTTAATCTGCCTTACGGGAGCCGTGGGAGCAAAATCGCACGAATATTCCAACGGGGACGGAAGCGGGCAGAGGAACTGGAGTAAGTAATGTTGTGCCATTCTATCCCATTATTTTGTCCTCCTTAATAACAATAATAAAGCGCCAAATGGCTCTGATGATGATGATGAACGGGAGATAAAACGACTCCTGGTGTCACATAGCCTAATCTGAAACGACTTTTGAATTTGTTATATATATATGTATGTGTGTATATATGTATGTATGTATGTATGTATGTATGTATATACACATATACATATATGTATGTATGTATGTATATATACACATATACATATATGTATGTATGTATATGTGTGTGTGTGTATATATATGTATGTATGTATATGTATGTGTGTATATATATATATGTATGTATGTATATGTATGTGTGTGTGTGTGTATATATATACATACATACATACAGGGTGGGCCAAAAAAACACCCGAATTGCAGATCAATCACACACGTGATAAAGTGGATTATATAGAAAAAAATCGGTACAATATACATTGTACAAACTTTCTCATATACTAATGCGTCGTCTAGTGTAGTAGTTCTCAAACGTAGGGTCGCGAGACAATTTTGGGAGGGTCGCGAGCAGTCTTCGCTATGCCAACTGGTTTTTCCTCATTCTATCAATCCTTCAATTTTAATTTATGTTATAAGTCCAATATTTATGTTTGTATCAGGGTTGGAATCTTCAATAAATTTCAATTTCTCAATGTAGTAGAATGCGTTAGTAATAACTATGACGTTTTCATTGTTATTTCTGATTATTACACAGATTAAGTGGACTCACTTAATATTATAATCTATAACTTGCGCCTTGTCGCAATGTAAAAAGTTGGTAACACGTGCAAAAATGGATTCGGTTATGATGGGAAATTGTATGCGAATATCTTGAGCCATTTCTATATCGCGCAATGCACGACTGAATAGATAAGCGAAGGAGTACTTCTAAATCTATTGCAAGCGTAAATGATTTGAGCTTAAAAGTTTGGGCTGTAATGTCAACCGAAATAATTCATTGAATGTACAAGCTAAAACCTGCACATACATTATTCATTCAAATTCGCCCATCTACGTCCTAAATAAATCTAAAATTTAACTTTCAGTGTATTCAACTTCGTTATGTTACACCACTTTAATAGACTAAGAGTAATTTTATTCAAAGTTAACATGAAAAATGATAGCGTCATTTCGATAAACTAGGCTCCGTGTTTTAATGAAATAGATATCAGCCACTTAACTTGAGAACACTTCTGCTCGTATGGAACTTAACTGAATATTTTCCTCGCTTTGATGTCTTGATATAAACTTTAGCAATGTTAATAAAACATCTCAATCCAAAAGGCGTAATATTTTCGTGTTTATCACATAGTAATCCATCACATATTCTCATAATTTTTAAGATCATACGCTTTAATCTGTTTCCACCTGTTCTACCTTCAGTATTTATATTTTAGGAGGCATGCGACTCCAAAATATATATATATATATATATATATATATATATATATATATATATATATATATATATATATATAATTTATTTATCGTACATTGTTCCTCCTCTCCTCGCAAATTAGTATGTCGCTTTCTCGCATAACAATGTGTTTTTTCACCCGGTTTCACTGAAATAATTACGATAGACATATATACAATGGAATGACATCTTGACACACGTATTCGGCTTATGAGCCATGTATAGTCTTATCGAAGGAGATATGATGTGCTGGTTAACTTTGGCAGATCGTGAGGCTTTGTACAAAAAATAAAACAAAGGACAGGAATCTATTTTTGGAAGTCTGGATATGGCGAAGAACTGTGGGAACCTTGTAGAACAATGGAGAAAACAAAGGGAAGAATGACAGAAGGAGACTAAATCGATTTCGAGACCGAGGGAATCATGCATGCCAATTGGAAACAATACTTTCTGTATACTACAAATATGGAGAAAGTAAAAAAGAGCGAAACTGAAAGAAGGAAAAGAGTTTGGAGATTGAGGAAGACCTCGCACGAAGCGATCGTATTACCGAGGTTTCAAAAAATATTACAAGGATTGCCAATATGCGTTATAATACCTATAGTTTTAGAACGATTCTAGTTTGATTTGTTCACGTTAAAATGCGTTTCAGTACTATTCTTATGTGAAAATTCGAAACCCATAACTGCACACATTTAAGAATGCCACAAAAATAAAAATACGGTGACACAATTTATGTTACCATGGTGATTATACTTCATCACAAATTAACGCAATGTAATCAACAAGCTCGTAAATCCATGATAAAACGATTTTCATTGCCTTTTATACAACATATGTTTTTACAAGATTTAATTAAATTAGAATCGTTTTAAAAATATAAATTTGACTATAGCAGGGATTCTTAACCTATGTGGCCTGCACCCCAAGGTGGTGCGTGAAGTGGGTCCAGGATGTGCTCCCAGAATTACGAAAAAATTTGCCTTGATAGAAATTTTTCTTGGATAGACGAGGGCAATTTTTAAAAAAAATTCAATTTTAATGAGTAACGGTATTTGGCAACACAAAATTTGTATTATGTACTTAGCGCCTGGCAACACAACATTTTCGGTAACTAGGACAAGAATGTGTATTTCATAATTATATCTAACTAGCGGTTTTCTCCCTCCCTTCCTCCTACCTTATGGGAAATAGAAATGTCTACCTTGGAGTCGTATCCAGAACTTTTTCCGAGATTTTTTTCGTCGCCACCTTACGATATATGAGTCGAGCATTCTTGCTAAATTTTGAGTTTCTATCTCGAAAGATAACGATGTGATACCTATGTGAGGGGTGATTCGGGTGTTTAAAAGCATCAGTGCCAGCGGTGTCAAGAATCATCAGCGGAACAGAGTTGATGGTGTGAATCTGAAAAATAAATATAGGCCAGCTCTATATAGAGAGCTGAAATGCAAGTTTCCATAACTCGTGAGCACTTTTAAATATAATAAAACTTTGTTTGTAAATGCCCTAAACATTGTACCCATTGACATTATTTAAAAAATTGAAATTTTAATCAATTTACGATAATTTTATGACGCACTGTTACCCTGACATATAATTGTCAAAAACATAAGCAGGAGTGGATGGCGGCAAAAACTCGGCATATCTATCTAGCTCTGTGTTAAGTCTTCCGTCTCTTTTTCACGTTCACCCGGCCCTCCGGGCGCCAGGGAGAATAACATTTTTGCGAAGTCAGTCAGAAATCTTCAGTTAAAAGTCATCTTAGAGAGGAAATTAATGCTACACCGTAATTGATCGCGAACATTTATGTTTATAATATTATTTGTTTCTTTTTATTGTAATATGTCGCTTCTTCTTTTATATAACAATCAATACAACCGTTTATGTAGATTATCAATGAAGAGAAGATAACCATGTAATGTGTTAAAAAATAACGTAGGTCCCTGTTCTCCTCTAATTTAAAATGTATGCGTGAGCCTATTTGCGTTAGTAATCATTACAGATGTATAATATAAAGGTTTTACTTACTAAAAGGTAAGATTCCAGCATACAAACGATGAATTGTCTTAAGTTGTTACAGAATAATTTTCCTTAAATATGTACGTTTCTATGCATCATTAATTTCGATGCTTAAACAATAGTTCGAAGCGAATAACGCTTTTCTTTCGTCTATATTGAAGGTTTAATTGGCATTAATTGAATCGGAGGCAACAATGACGGTCGCCTTCGCAATGTCCGGAAAGAGTACGAAAAATCCGCAAAATTTTGAAAAAGAATGTGTATTTCTGAAAACTTCGAGCATATAACATGTAAACATTGCAAGAATAAGGTAGTATATAGTTTTAGCCGTCGAATAAAGTAAAAACAAAGAGAATCGGTCTATATTTACGGATTTTTATGTATGAAGGAATAAAACCTTGCACTCTGAAAGTTCGAAAATCCCGTGTAAACTTATAGGAAAATATAATTGTCTCATGGATTCGAACCCGGGACTCTTTAGCAGACAAAAATATTTTTCCAGAGAACTAACAGCAGGTAGAAACAAAACGCCGCTTACCGCATATCTTTACGACGAACGGTTCTCGAGAAATACGCCGCTTTAATGCTTCACGTACGTGTGGAAGTTTCCGTCGCTATGTGGAACGACGTTTACTATAATATTATATAGACAAATGATAATTTCAGGAAAATAGCAAAAAGTAATAATAGTTATAATTGAAATAAATTTTTAAAATTATTATTTATTATTTCTTTTTTCTTCTTCAATATATGACTTTTTTATATTTCACCCTACCATCTCCTCCGTCTTCCTCTAATAAATCCATGAATTCACCTCAGTCAATGTTTTCATGGTACATATACTCTTTAATGGAGTATAGCTTTGTATGGGGCAGAAACATGGACGCTAAGGAAAAATTACATAAAATACTTGGAAATCTTCCAACTGTGGAAGAAGAAGAATTCTGAAGATAAAATGGACAGATAAGGTGAAAAACGAGGAATTACTACGAAGAATAGGAGAGAAGCGAACGATTATACAGGCTATCAAAATGAGGAAGGCGAAACTAGGAGTATATGGAGAACAGAGTTTAAACATGAATAATCACGGACCTGCCTACAGACAGACTACCTACAAAACTCTACCGACAGATTTCACAGGTGAACTTACTTATTGTTACTTCGGTAACAGAATAAATATTTGCATTTCACCAATTATCGAAAACTTCGAGGAAATTATTTTTTTTTTAACAAAATTTTCAATTTAACCGTGGTACGATGAAAAACGTCTTTGATTTTTCAGCAGAAATCAGAAGATGATCAAAAGAGTTTATAATGTTACACCTACGTCTGCCGGTGTTATTTTCGTGTATGTAACCGATCGTGATGGAAATATTCCAGCGAATATTGATTTTTTTCTTTTCGCCCCAATATATATTCAATAAACTAAAGAGAATCAAATAGCTTTCTAAACATGTTGACCATATGATTTATCCACTTTTTCTTTTGCAAGAATTAATCACGAATGGCCCAATTAAATGTACCACATGATTCTCTAAATATACCACTTCTGTACGAACAAAAAACAACTTCAATTTTATTTTTTTTAGACGCGTTTCGTGAAAAACGAGGAAGTAGAATAGGAGAGAACAAACGATCATACAGACTACCAAAAAGAGGAAGGCGAATTGGATTGGACATTACCTGAGGAGAGAGAGCATGATTAAAGAAGTGCTAGAAGGAAAGCTGGATGGAAAAAGAGAAAGAGGTAGGAAAAGGTTTCAGCTAGTAGAAGACTTGAAAGGAAAAGAGAGCTATCAAGACATGAAGAAGACCGCGGAAAATAGGAGTACATATATGGAGAAACAGGTTTAACCATGAATAATCACGGACCTGTCTACGGACAGACTACCTATGATGATAAAACTCTTTAATCCATCTTTCATTCAAATTTGCATTAGCGTTTAATTACTGTATTCGTTTTAAAATAATAATAATAACGGAGTTCGCCTTTTCCGAATCTGCTAACGGTGAATCACCACTGATGACGGCTAATCTGTAACTAAAATACGCGTCTATTTTTTCCGTCCTTTTGTATGTCTATCGTAGCTATTTAAATGATCCATCAAATTCGTAGATTGCACTTTGTTTCTCATAAAATTTAATAGGCTAATTAATTTCATTAATGCGTATTAAAACTTCGGTTTATCCATATATTTATTATTACCTTTTTCTTCCATTAAGAGCTTCCCTACTCCATGATATACAAAAATTATTAATTACGACGTTTCCTCGTATCTATAAATGAGAATGAACATATCCGGGTTTCTAAGATATGTAAGCTTACAAATACGAGATATACTCTAACTTAATTGATCTCAAACACGGATACCAAACTTTAAATTATTCTTGAAAACTAAGTACTTTATATTTTAAGCGATGAACATGAACGTTTTTTATAAATATTAAATGATACAAGTGTTACAAAATTTAATACATTCCTCCAATGAAGGTTCAGTGTGCTGATTTTGTATCCATGATTCAAACTTTTTACTTTCTCATACCAAGTATCGAGCAAGTATTGTTATGGCGAAAAAATTCCACCTCGAGATTTTTACGGAAATATATGTTTTAGGTGTCGCTGAATCCGAAAAAGTGGTTTTTGCATCTCCTACGAAGGCATTGTATCATGCTGAGCAGAGTATATGAAGAAATGGTTGACATTGCTCAATAATTAAGGGAAGTTTATTCTACGCACTTTTAACAACAATTTGATTTTCTCAAAAACGGCTTTAACGATTTTGATCAAATCTCGTGCAGTTACTTGAGTTTACGTCTTCAATGATACTATATAGTTCATATTTCTCAAAAAATGAATATAAGGCTACTTTATTCTAGGAAACTTGAACCATAATTTGTTTCTCAAAAACAGCTCGAACGATTTTGATTCAATTTCGTACCGTTACTTGAGTATACGTCTGCAAAAATACTACATATTTCATTTTTCACAATGAATGAATATAAGGCTAGTTTATTCTTGAACAACTTTAACAAAAATAGGATTTTCTAAAAACCGGCTTATACGATTTTCATTTTCTAAAGATAACTAAACGACGAATTAGTACCCATATATGAGAAAGTTTGTACAATGTATGTTGTACCGATTTTTTTTATGTGATCTAAAGTTTTTGTTGCGTTTGTCTACTGCATCGTAAAAGTGCTCCACACGCAATGACATATATTAAAGGCGAAATTCCGACACTTTATGAAATGCGAATGTAACACGAAAAGCGCTCGTGTGCACACAAAAAAGAGAATGCATTCCTATCAATGCAAACACGTTCGCTTCTCCATCCAAAAATTCCGTTCCTGTCTATATTCATACTGTCTTCCATCCCTGTGTCTCTTTTTTGTTAATCCTCTCTCCCTCTTTTCTTTTTTTACTTATTTTCCATTCCTTCCCATAGTTCTCGTCTCTCAAAATCTCCATCTATCTTTTCTCCTCCTCCCTCTCTCTCTCTGTCGACATTTCTTCTTTCACGCTCTCTTCCATCTACGTACGTCTCCATGCCTCCGAAAAAAATCATCGTCATCTCCCCGTCCTTTCTTGCGCGATGTTCATCTTTTTTTTCTCCCCTTTGTTACGAGTCAGACTCGTTTTTGTTTTCTACCCTCCGATACTTCCTCTCAAAGAGGAACGTGTGTGTTTTTATTATTATTCTATTGTTTTTCTTCTTCTTTCGGCGATTTTATTTTGTTCGGATTTTTTTCCCTCGCTTCTCATCTCGAGGGCTTTATTTTCTTTCATTGTTTAATATTTTTTGTTCCTTACTTTTTCCCAGTTCTGTCGTACGTAAAAAAATTCCTCGATATTCATTTCATCTCTTCCTGCGAATCGCTTCGCGTGAAATTAAAAGCAATCGCTGCCTGAGCTAGAGCTAAGTTACATTAATAGTTTCCATGGCTATGGGTTTTGTTTATCGCTATTTTTTTCCTCATATCCTTCCTTTTATGGGACATAAATATTTGATATTGATGCCGATCTGGAAAGAGCCGTAATGCACTTAGAAAAAAAAATCAAATACATTTATTATATTTCAATAAGATGAAATATTAATGGCGTTTTTATCTTGCGCTCCTATAAGTAACTTTAAGTGAATAATATTTCGTTATTAAATGTGTTGGTAACCTTTATACACAACGTTAATCGACCGTGAATAATAAATTTTAAATTTCTTGCTCTTACGCGAATGTATAATTTTAAAATTGTGCGAGAAAATTTAGCTCGATTTGCTTTGACATCCCTCTTGATAATCAATCACTAAAATATTATCTATTACCTAAAATTCTGATAGATAGAAATACACCTAAATCAATTACGAATACAAATGGAAATAAGTAAAATGTTTGATGTTTTTAATGTGGTGATTTTTATGCGGCATGTGATAATAAAAACAACAATTTGGTGTTGAAGGAATACTAATGAGAGAGGTAACTTTAGAAGAAAAGAGAATTAAACCAAATTGGTTTTTAAAAAAAAAGAAGCAAGGCAGAATGTTTAATTCAGACATTTTTTATTTTTCCAAAAGGCAATTTTTCATAAGGAAGAGCAGCACACAAAGCGACTTTTTTCTTCGCGGATTCGAGAAAAGCAATCACCGCGAGACGATGAACCGAGAAGGGCTTTCTGATGGAAAAATACCATTCGGGTTCGTCAGACGTACTACTACTCGTAGGCAAAGTGCTGACCGATAGAAATGGAAAAGTTTTTGGATACACCGAAGGGCTTTAAAAAAAAGGAGAAAAAAAAGAATCTATCCCTCTCTTCGCATGCAAAAGGAGGAAATCCTACCTTCCTTACTTACTTCCTCTCTAGTTCTTTTTATAACGCGTTATCGAATCGACGCTACTTTTTCCATTAGATCCGTCGCGTCTAAGATGTCAGCGAACGTCGCATTCGCTGTCTTCTTCCTGCCGTTTCACCCCTTGAGGGAGCTTCTCAGAGAGAGAGAGACATTTTTTTGCGAAGACAAAAGAGAGAGAGGGGATAACTTTAAAGCTCGGGCTTCTTCATTGGAGGATATATGGGTTTTTTCTTCTTTATGAAAGAGGGAAGAGAGAGAGGAGGAGGATGGAGAAGAGAGAGGGAGAGAAAGAGGGGAAGAGAGATGAGAGAAGGGGATAGGAGGGAGATAGAGGGAGGAGAGAGAGAGGGTGGAGGAAGAGGAGCGAGAGAGGAAGAAAGAGGTGAGAGGAGGAGAGGGGGGGAGGAAGGGAGAGAGGGAGGAGGGAGGGAGACGGAGAGAGAGGGGGGGGAGAGAGAGAGGATTCCATGAGAGGAAAAAGAGAAGCAAAAGAAAAGCGCAGAGGATTTCGCTCGAAGCGTCTCCTTAGGACAAGAGATAGAAAAAAGTCGTCTCTTTTTTCCCCTTTTCTCGCCCCCTCTTATTTTTTTCCGGGAGAGGATTCAAGGAAGAAGAAAAAAAAAGTAAAACTGAAATTGAAGTAAAACATCCGTGTGCTGAGTAAATAGGCGAACCTTATCGCATTAGCTTCCGCCAGCTTATTGAATTTTTTTCTTATTTCGCTTCCGTGTTAACATTACTGTTATTTTTATTGGTAGTGGCGGAAGTGGTCGTAGGTAGAGGAGGAAATTTAAAAATATTTCTTTTCTTCTTTCTGGCAAGCTGAATTCGGATCAATGATAACAATAAAACCCTTGTAGAATTCAAATAGTAATACTTTATGAATTTAGAAGTACAAATAAACATTGCACACTTAAAGTAGCCAGGAAAAATGCACTATATTGACACTAGGATGAAGGACGATCGATTTAGTCAAGTTTGTAGTATCGATACGAAAAATCGATCTCAAAATGTGGATTTCCATTTGGTTTTATTAAAGTGACAATTTTAACAGGAAATAAATGGAGGACAATTTTTAGAAAATCAATCAGAAAATTTATTTATAGTTTTGAGAAAAACGAATACCAAATTACACAGTGTTCAAATCGTTGTTTAATAATGTTGATCATTTGAAAATCGGTTTCAAAATATAAGCAGAATTACTATGAAAACGTGACAGAATGACAGCACTTATTTGAGAGCACGACTATTTTTTAAACACTTCTGAGGGATCTCAACAAACAACATTTTAAAAAGAATGAACAGCGAAAAAAATGCTTTCGATGTTACCATGTGCGCATCTTGAAACGCCATTACACTAAACCAGATACATATGTCAAACTGGCGGCACTTACTGCGGTCCGAAAGTTAATTTTTCTCTCAACTAAATAGTCCGAGATTTTATGTAAATACTTTGTTTTTGTGAAAAAGACACACGGTATTTCCTTAGCTATTGAGATACAATAGAACTCGGTTTCTAAAGCGTTGCTTTTAATATTTTAAAAAACAGGTGACCAATCTTCTAGATAAAGTCTATTTTTCCAACGTTGGTCCTTATTAAATTATGTACTGCAATCCTAATGCGGCTCTTCTATGGCATCCACCGCTTCAATGCGGCCCTAATGTTCCTTCGAGTTTGAACTGCCTGCACTAAAAAACGCTCTCAAATTCACACACGCGGTAACAAATGTCCACCGAATGTTTCACATTCAAAATAAAATATGTACCTGCATTCCATATAATCCGTCACGCTTCCTCTTTTCCGAAACAACTGAAGCGGGATTCGTTTCTTGCCCCATCCTTGCGTTTCCCCGCCAGAGGGCGTTGAGATATAACATGAAAGATAAAAAACCGATACTCTTTTCCACTTGGACGATTTTCTCCTAATCGAGTAATCGTCATGTGGCGTCATCTTGAAATTTCTTTTTTTCTTCTAGCCTGTTATTGTCTAGAGAGCGCCTATCATTTTCATTTCTCAACGTCACTTTTATTTATTTGTTTTATTTATTTTTCTTTTCTTCCCAGGAATCACGTGTTATACCTGCGTGAACGTGTCGAACAACGACGAGTGCAACCGCTTCGCCATCGACAGGCCCTGTCCTGAAGGTAAGTTCTTTCGTATTAAACCAGCCTATGGTAAATAGCGCCTCACCCTATCCACATCCGATAGCTCTTTTATTTTTTTACTTTCTCCACACGCAGCATAGGAGAAATATGTTATTCGTGTGAAAAAAATTCGAATTCGAGATTTCAGCGAAATGCGCACGCTTTTTATGTCCTCAGAGTACGTTTTCACTATTTTATCGATTATGTTTTTGTGAGAGCTCTAACTGTAAAACCAATAAACAGATCTGCACAAAACTTTATATTTATGATTTTTATTAGTAAACTAGCAGAAACACCCGGCCTTGCCCGGGGAAATTTGGTTCAAATCCGATCGAAATTCTAGATGATACATGGTATTTAAGCATTCACTCGGCCGCCGTTTTGAATAAAACGGGCAGAGAGAAACAAAAACTACGTATGAATTATTTCTGGGAGCCCTCCACAATCGTACCAAATTTGATTCTAATCAATAGTAGCACTTGGGAAAATACGCGTAGTTTAATCAGTACCCGCCGTCCAATTACGGATAAGGAAGTAGTCGTTTCCCACCTTTCTCACTGTGTATAAGACGTAGAGTTACCCGTTCTTTGAGAACAGGAAGTTTATGAGAACAGTTATTTTATAGAACAGTTTAGGCATCAGAACAGTTCGAAAAGAAATGTCCCGTTCTTTCTGACCCATCTCTAGGTGGCAATGCATTAGCATACAAAGTTATTTTGCTTTTTGTACAATTAATATAAAACATTTGGGATTAAAAAGTAGCCTACGACCTTCCTATTTGTGAAGAAAGTATTTGTTTAAAGTTTGATTATTCTAGCTTTAATGGTGTGGAAATGTAGATATGCGCAAACAAACAAACTTTCGTAAATATATAGGAGATTGATCTTATACTTGTATTGAAAGTGACAAATATCAAATTTGAACTTCTTAAGTTAATTTACTCGAGAGTTATCGTCGAAAAACCAAATCGATGCTCCCCAAAACCCCACTTAAATTTTTTTTATATACACCACGTAGCCTGTATTTTAAGCTGGACCAGTCTAAAGATACGCTGCAAGTTTCATAAAAATTCGACCAGTCGTTTTTGCGTGATGCGGTAACAAACAAACAAACAAACAAAGAAAGAGACAGACAGACAACAATTCTACAAACCGGTTCAAGCGTCTTCTTATGATGCAAATCAAACAAAAAAAGTAAAACCCCGACAAAAAAACAAATGTACAGACAGAGGTTACAATTTTATTTATATAGATGAGAATCTTTTCTGTTATAGCACCACCACTTTCTTGAAACCTACTAACCCAACAATAACAATAAAAACAAAGCGAGCTAAAGCATACGGGGGTTTGGGGGCAGAGCTTCATATTGCGAATGAGGATATTGGCGAGCCTTCGGCTCGCTTTCTTTTTAGATTATAATGCCTTTTATATCGGGTGTAGCCGTCTCCGGGCGCTATCGCGCCCTTCGCCTCTCTGGAACGAAACTATCCCTCTTCATTGTCCGGTGATCGGGTAGACAAATGTCGCCACAGGTAGATCAGTCATGGGTTTGCAAGCTTTCATTTTGCTTGATAGGGTTATCCCAAAAAATTATCTGATCTGCATGTGGCGACATTTACCCACCAGATTACCAGCCAATGGTGAGGGATAGTTTCGTTCCAGAGAGGCGAAAGGCGCGATTGCGCCCGGAAACGGCTACAACCGATATAAAAGGCATTATAATCTAAAAAGAAAGCGAGCAGAAGGCTTGCCAATATCCTCAGTCATTTGTAATTAAAAATTCCAACTATACTTAATCTCGCAAAATAAATATTTACATAGCGATCACATGAGCCTCTCAACAATAAATACTGCGTGAGTTGTGGTGCTATAACAGAATAGATCGGTAAATGAAGATAGGAAAATGGTTTGGCTTAAACTGTTCAACCGGAAGTGCAGGTTTATTCTGGTCGTTTTTTTTTCTTTTCAATTATCTCCTTTAGGAATCGATTTCTGTAAATATTTCTCATTATCAAAGTTGAAGAAAATATTATTTTCCGCATTTTTTTGATACGTTCTTTCATAAAACCGAATATGTATAAGATATTTCAATTTTCCTCAGAATCTATGTTAAGTACGTCGCTAAACGATACCATTTTTTCCGTAGCTATGAAAAACTTTCTAATTGTTGCCGCCAGAGGTAATTTTGATTGTGCATCCATATTTTCTTATCCATAGCAACAGCTAACGATTTTGTTTTCTTATTGTTTTTCCAATGTAAAGATTATTCAGTATTTTTAAATTATTCACATGTGTAATTGCCGATAATTATTCTCGAGGACACTGATGTCGCGAACAATCGTATTCATTACTGTGTATGTAGAAAGTCGTGTGTTGGTCACATCAGATTTTTAAAAAAATTTTACTGAACTCGTAGAAGTCGAAAATTTATTTATTTTAACGTTTCATTAACTCTTGAGAAAAGAAACTTTCAAATTAAATATTTGCGCTACTCTGCAGTTTTTTTAAATCAAATTATTCCGCTTAAATGCGAACACCCACTCATATGAGAAAACAAACATGCATAAGCAAACATTTCAATATGTTATAAAATTGGATGAGAAGAAGACGGAATAAATAAAGTTGTAGACAGTTACGGTTTGTTAAAATGATCTTCTAAAAACGCACGGAATATTTTCTCATGACAAGATAAAATACAACTACGAAATTGTTTCAACAGAAATAATGACAGCGATACGGTATTTCAAAAGTAGCTATTCATGTATAGTTCATTTTTATTACATTGAAAAACTGTAAAGAGCATAGTTTTATTTTTCATGCTAGATAAAGAGAACAGGACTACATGTCGCTCATAGGTTCAATTTTCATTCATGTTCGACTATTTTTTTAACATTTCCAATTCTATAAAACGAAGCAGCAGTGAAATAAGTTTTTAAAATGCCACTTTTAATAAAGTGACGTTTTTTGCGAAGTTAATTTAGTTTTCTTTTTTTCATTTTAAGAAATGTTAACACCACAAAGTTAAAGCTAACCGAAAATATATATTTCATTACTTATTTTAATTAAAAGTAACGAACTGGAAAAATATTTACTCGGACCATGTTTAATTAATTTTTTATGGCGCGTTTTAAAAAAAAAATTTCCGCGCCTATAGTTTCACTTTGCCCGTCTGTCTATCTGTGCACTTGCTTAAATTGAAAATTTGAAAAAACCGTAAACGATAGAGATATGAAACTTAGAGTATATATTACTTTACTACTGACACTTGTTCTTCTTTAGGTCTGAGTTTTTTTAAATATACATTGTCGGATTGGGACCCATTTAAAACTTTGTTTTTAGGCGCGTTTCGCATCCAGCGTGAGCGCCTACTGTCGTCGGTCCGTCCGCATGTTCGTTCTCGGACGGATTTTCATGAAATTCTATATTAAGGACTTCCTATCAAAGATAACAAGAAAATCGCAAAAATTAATCACGTAAGCCAATCAGGGGTACCATTTTACAGGTGACAAAAAATGAACTTTCCGTCATATCTGGTAAAGTATTGCTCATATCAAAATATTTTTCAAATAAAACATATAGAACTAGTAAAGAAGAGTATTTCCTTTCCTATACATTTTTATCGTAGGCGTCGCCGTTATCGATAAAATCAAACAAGAACGTCTTAATTCGAGTTGAACTTATGTTAGAAAATTTCTTGCATGGTTACTTCTTCATTGTTGCTAACATAAACAATCTCTCAAACAAACGTTAAATTTACTTACGTGTGCATGCAGTATTATTAAATAGGAAGAAAATGGTTTATTTATGAAGAAATAACTTTAAAACGCCATTCCCCTTACGTACACGTATATCATCTTTTTCTAATACTCCACTGCACGAAAATTCGTGATACTCTGTACACTTTCCTAACTTTTTTTTTAAATATCACCGAAAGTGCAAAAGATGGAAAGCTGAAAATTTAAATGTACATTTCCACATAATCACCACTTATTCTTGAAAAGTTTGGGAAAAAATCCAACAAGAAAGTCGTAATTCATTTCGAACTTGGGAAATTTTTTGCGCGCTTATATTAATCGTTGCCAACGAAAATAATCTTCGTAGTAACTGAAGTAAAAAGTAAAGATCCAGTACAAATACGTGCATACGTTTAATATCTTAACGGTTATGCTTTAAAATGGGTCGGATTATATACGTTTTAGCTTTGTATTGCGAAGCTTAACTGAAACTTGTATCGTGATAAGATACAGGCAGTTGTCCGGATCGATATTCTAAATTGTTAAGACGTCGCTAAAGCTTCCTGGACATTGTGTCATCTAAAAAAACCGGTACAACCTACAGTGTACAAACTTTCTCATATACTATTGCGTCGTTTAGTTATCTTTAGAAAATAAAAATGGTGTGAGCCTGTTTTTAGAAAATCCAATTTTTGTTAAAGTTGCTCAAGAATAAACTAGCCTTATATTCATTTTTGAGAAATATGAACTATGTAGTATTATTGAAGACGTAAACTCAAGTAACTGTACGAAAAATTTTATCAAAATCGTTAGATCCTTTTTGAGAAAATAAAATTGTTGTTAAAATTGCCCAGAATAAACTTCCCTTAAATATTGAGCAATGTCAACCATTTCTTCATAGTTTCTACTCTGTATGATGAAATTCTTAGTACGATATTTCATTTATTTTCGCTCTACCGTTTAGGTTCTAGAGCCAGTAACAGACAGACAGACGGAATAACGAAAACCACTTCTTCGGATTCAGCGACACCTAAAACGTATATTTCCATCAAAATCTCGAGGTCGAATTTTTTCGCGATTACAATACTTTCTCAATATACGAGTACTTCGTATATGAGAAAGTAAAAAACCTGTCAACTTGTCCACTTATGATTCGGACTTGGATTATCTCCGATGGCCTCCCAAAAGCAAAAGCAACGTGAAAGTTGTTGTTACGTGTGTGTTATACGTCTCGTCCAAAGCGTAGACGATGAAGGACTATAGCTACGATTGATGACGACCTCTTCAAGACATACTAAGGGACGAAAAAAAGAGATAGAGGAAAGTCGAAATTCTCTCTCCTAAAGGCACGGAGGATTTGTTTTTGCGCGTCCAAATCATCCGAAATTTATTGTTATATCTTCATTTTCCATAACTACACTTTTTTCAATAAATCGACATGAAAACGAAATCTGAAAAATAAGAACCTTAATGATAATATGATATGAGAAAGAATATGTGAATATGTGTGTGTGCGTGTGCGTGCGTGTGTGTGGTATTCAGAAAATTTTCCCGAAAACTAATCCTGAATAACGTTTGAGCCTTTTTGAGTAGAAAAAAATAAATGTTTTTTCGTCAAAGAAAATTTTCCTCCTGAAAAGATGAAATCCGACTCACCTCACAACGTGGGTTTCTCGTTCTCTTCTCGGGATAAACGTGTGCTTTTCTTAAGATTGCTACCCTAGGAAACACATAGAGAGAGAGAGGCGGAAAACGGAACGCAAGCTTACATTTTTCCATAAATTGTTACCCTCGCGTCAAAAGTGTTTTCGACCTACTGCCGCTCGAGGGCGCTGTACTTTTTCAGGAACCGATCCATCATGTATTATTTCGGAGTAAGGAAGGATGGGCCAAATAGGAAAAGGGGGCATTTCGGACACGAGAAAGGAAAAGTGGTAGTGCAGGAGGAGGAGGTTTGGTTCAAGGAGATTCAGGGTCAAAGTTAAAAAGAGACCTCCAAATTGGAGTTC
The DNA here is from genome assembly GCA_036926305.1 of Uropetala carovei. Lineage (NCBI taxonomy): Eukaryota > Metazoa > Arthropoda > Insecta > Odonata > Petaluridae > Uropetala > Uropetala carovei. Next base: position 6,666,084 of record JAXCHB010000043.1, read on the forward strand.
TCTCCATCTTTCGGCATCTCTTCACGATCTTCATTCGATAATACACGTCTCTCACGAAATTTGGGTCCGCCAGTCTAGTTTAATACGATCAAACATCGGACTTTTTAATCATTTTAAACGTTATTAGAAGATAATCGATTCTGTAAAAATAGCTCATAAGAAAATCCACCTTTTTTCCAGATGAAATTATTAATAAACGTGCATTCAAGTTTTTTCACAGCTGCAGATGTTCAACTCCTCAAAATTACCATTTTTTCAATGGTTGCCTTGAAGAGGCTAAGCTATATCACGCATTTTTATTGTTTTATACAAATTTTCTCACCAACTAACATCACGTATATATATATAGCTATATACATTTTTTAAATGTTTCAACCCATTTAAAAGCTGAAAATATCTTACCGCCACAGGATTCGAAACGAACCTAGGGCTGTACTGCATGTTTATGAAACACGGATTATAACAATTACACCACAGAACTTTTTAAAGTTATACTCTTTTTTATAAAGCGCACTGAAAAATATAAAATACATTTTTGGGTTCAACAAAATGTCTGGATCTAAATGAAAATTTTCAGTGTATATGATCAATAATCTCTTTTCAAAAAAAGAGGTATGGCATATGTTGATTTAACAAGAATTTACAGTCTATTTAAATGGCACTGAATAATTTAATCAACATATGCCATGCCTCTTTTTTAAAGATATTCATGATCATAAGGAATGAAAATTTTCATTAAGATCCAGATATTTTCTTGAAAACAAAAATTTATTTTATATTTTTCGGTGCGCTTTATAAAAAGAGTATAACTTTAAAAAGTTTATATATGTATATATATTTATATATATATTTATAGGAGTTAGCACTTAATATTCGATATTTTCAATATCTATATTTTTACTCTTTCTTATTATAAATGATTCCAAATTAATTTTATAGCTTCCTGTGTATTAATTAAAGCTTAGGAAATGTATTGTAATGTTGATATATGATGTGAGTCAGCGGTTTTCATCGTACGCTTCGGGCGTCTTGCACTCTTGAGAACTACAGCCCTATCATGTTTAAAGTCCGACCACCTGGAGACCCTTAGGGCCTTCAATGGGACCATTTTGGGAGGTTTTCTAATGCCCGAGAGAGTTCCGGAAATAAACCATTGCGTGATATTTTGTTAACGGTGACGTCATATTGTCGTGCGCAGAACGTTAAACCAAGTTTTTTGTTTTTGAGCGTCATGACTTCGATTATTATTCGAGTGCTCTCACATTCGAATGCCTTTTTCTTTGGTAACACTAATAAAAAATTTTAAAATAGCAGAAATTACATTATACTCCAGCGTCAATACGTGTCTAACAATAAGTGTTCAAAGTGGTCTTAAAACCAACCCTGAAATTTTAACACGCAAATTGATATATTTGTATGAATAATTTCGTAATAAAACTTTTAATATGGGAATGTCTACCATAAAAACCTCATTCAAGCATGATTTTCACTTAAATGGTACCTCAGAACATGTAAGTAACTCCCGATTTAAAGTGTATAATCCGGCTTGCAGAAGAATTGAAAATTTCCCAAGGATTTGCAACCACCGATGTTGCCCGCCATGTAGAAAAGGTTGAACAACACTGCTCTATACATTCCATCAATTCTAACGACTTATCATCAAAAATCTTGAATTAATTCCAGATTTAATATGTTTTAAATAAAGAGGATAACTTTATCTCACTGTTACAAGGGTTTCATCTTCTTGACTTGATTTTTCGCCGACTGCCGCCATTCGGAATGTTTTTCTAATTTTTCTAGCTCGCCTGTCCATTAAATTCCCATAATTCCCTCTCACTCAACAAAACATCATTCATATTTTATTTTCGACCAGTTTTAAAGTCGATGTAACATTTTCTAATAAGTCGACTCTCTCAGAGTTATAAAATCGTTGCATACTTCATAGTATAAATCATTAAACAAGGACAAGGACTGTAAATAGGTGCATTGCAGATTATATGCCGCTATATAAAATATAACAACGCCGTTCAAAAGCAATTCAAATTATCCAACAATGGCAACTCTATAAATAAACAATTTATATAATGCGCAACGAAATGTAAGCGAGCGCGAAACATCATCGTTTATTTGCTTTCTACGGAACCGTACGTTTACAAAACCAGCGTTCGCTTTTTATCTCTTGAACAGTTTGTCACAGATGTTGTAAACGCCATTTTGTTTCTGCCAGCTGGGAGACCCAGGGAAAACTATTTTCGTTGGCGGAAGTGTCCCGGGTTCGACTCCAGATGACAAATTCCCTTTTCTAAAAAGAACACGTAAAAATTCGTTTTCCGACGCACCTGCTTATTTCTTTTTGCAAAATTAAATTAAAGAAAAAGATGTACGATCTTCGGACCTGCACGGCATTAAAGAAAAATGTGCGAAGTTTCTTATTTATAACATCGATTCTCGCTTTCTATTCGAAACCGCTCGAATTTATCTTTCAAATAAAACATTTTTGGCAAATTAATGCGTATTTTAATGAAAAAGTTGCGTTGCCGACCAATGACATTGTTAAACTCGAGATTCTATTGTTGTACGGATTCACCCATATGAAAAGCATACGCGTTTACAGCATGAGGCGATCGGTCAGGGACTTGTGGGCTTTTTCAACTAATAATTAGTGGATATGTGAGACGTTTCGCTCACACTAAAAATATAGAACGAAATAAACAACGGTGAATCATTTTCGCTTCTAATAGGTATAAAATGTACATATTAGCATAACTCTTCTACCTATTACGTTCTATCAATTACAAGAATTCTACGCAAAAAAATGCGCAGGTACTGGTAAGTATACCTTCATGTTAGAGAAATAATTTCGGAAAATGCCTACGTGTAAAATTCTCCGCTGTTATCTACAGAATGAAGGTTAAATTTATGGATTATAAGGTTTTTTTTCAACTGTTTGTATCCCTACAGCGTTGGTTAGTTAACAAGGGATTAGAATCGAAATGGAAACCTCACACGGCTCTGCCAACCTACCCTTTTAAGTTGATTTGATGGACCTCTCTCCAACCCAACCCCCTTTTTCTAATTGGGGATATTACGCCAACGCGAGCCAACATCTCCTTTAAACGCCTTTCAACTGTTTGCTAAATAAATACGACAAGCAAAACGATATATTTTGACTCTCAACGGCGCTCTTTTCTAAAATAAAATAAAAGAGAAGAGCCTAGGTGGGACGTGAGTGAAATAATTCACCTCTCTACCGAAGGCCATATAGTAGAAGAGTAGGAAAAATAAAATTACAGAGAGCTTCAGAGAGGAAGAGAGAGCAGTAACAACAAAGGAAAGGATAATCTCTCCCTCTGGTGGGAGCGGAAGAGAACCAAAACCAAATAGAACTCTATCCTACGGAAAGAAGGAACAATACGCTCAGTCATCGCGCTGACGGTCAGCTCAGAAGGCGGAAAAAAAATACTACTTGAAAACTTTATCGCACCAACGCTTCAGAGAAAGAGAGAGGAAGAAGGAGAGAGCTCCCAGTGAACGTTTTTTATACATTTTTAAATCGCCGCTAAGTATAAGGCGATCTTCGTAAGGGCACAGAAAAGCCTCCCTCGCCTCATACTATAACAACCTTCCGACGAACCCGCCCACCCTCCCCTTTTACTCCATCTCCCCTCCCTCTCTCTACATCTTTTCCCCACGCCACCGCGATCCTCCCACCGGCAAAAAAAGAAGAGGGAAAACGTCAATCACCGTGGAAACCGTGCCTTTTTCTCCCCCCCTCCCCCATCACTCTCTCTCACTTACTCTCTGGCGTCCTTCAACCTTTCCTCGTTTTCCTTCTTGGAATTTCAACTTGGAGTCTGTGGATGTTCCAAACCAATTCTATCTTATCCCTTTCTTCTCTCTCTCTCTCCTTCCTCATTCTCTATACTTTCTATATATGCCTTTCTCTTCAAATCCCTCTCTGTTTTCCACGTTCACTCTCTTTCTCTCCCTTCCCGACCCAACGCACCTTCTAACCCAGGCATGTCGAAATGGCGCCTCTTTCTCAGTCTTACTGCGACCCGGAATGTTAATTCCAGATTTTATACGAATACTTTATTACTTTCTCCATACGTAGTATAGGGAAATTATTGTTTTCGTGAAAAATTTCGAGATTTCAACGGAAATACACGTTTTGAGGTCCCTAGAACACGTTTTGACTATTTCCTCGATGATGTCTGTGTGACAATGCGTATGTGATAGGAATTTTGTAGGCGCTATAACCCGAAATGTATTTGCCATTTCAGTACCATATTTATAATTATTTATGATGAAGAAAAGAACTTTAAAACGCTATTTCCCTTACGTACAGGTATATAATTGCTTTCTAATATTCCACTGCACGAAACGCGCCCATTTGTGATACGTTGTACACTTTCCTAACTTATTTTATTTTTGTAAAGAACGCCTAAAAAGGGCGGCAAATGAGAGACTTGCAGTGTTTTTATTGTCCCTTAATTTAAAGGTTTGAACGAACGATGTTGTATTTGCTGGAAGAAAAACCAGTTGGATGTTGTTCGTTGGCACTCTCGGATGAGCAGTACAATTGTCCAAAAGCAATGCAGTCTTCCTTCTTTGAACCACAAGTTCCTTATCCCACTGTAGTCAAAACTCGGAGAAAAGCTGGGTCGTCATCCAAGCATTTCGATTGTTTTCGTAGACAACTGGTAGTGACACACCTCGAAAACAGCGTGGGTTTTTTAATTTTCCTATTCTAGGAGATTCCTTTTATCAGTTCAACTCATATTACAGGTACGAGAACTGTTACACGGTCTTTCTGTTTCTTTCCTCCAGAATTGGAAGTGTTTTTAAATAATAACGAGGAATCTGGCAACGCTCTGTTATAGATTTCATCCTGTTTGTACTTTTTCAAAAGGTTGGGGAGAAATGACCTTTTCCACTCTTCAGCTGCTGGTTGGTTAGCATCTTGCTTCTCTCCGTGCAATTTTTTATGAACAATGTTGTTCCCGTCCTATTTTTCCGACAGCTAATGGAAATTTCCATATTCTTAGGAAAAGGAAGGAATTATTCTTCGGGTTAATCTCAAGAAGACCCTAAAACCCTACAGCCAGTCATTAGCACGTGATTCAATTAACCGAAATAAGTGATTCCAATAAGAGGAGAATTCCGAGTACTTTCCTATTTTGATTCAATAAAGCGGCTGATTCAATTAACCAGTGATTCTATAAAGCGGAACCCACTGTATATTAATATTAAACCTCGTTTACTGTTATTTTTGCTGCAATTTTTAGAATGTATTTATTATAAATTATGCATGACGATAAAGTCGTTTTTAACTGAAAAAATAAAAGGACTTCATGTTACTTCGAAATAGACTTTTTTTATCATCTCGATGTTACTCAAAACTGTTTGCGACCCAGCAGCAGGGAAAATGACGACGAAATGAAGAAAAGAAAATCTTCCGAACGGTATTTTCATCAACTCGCGAGGAAAAAACCGAAAGAAATCTTTTTTAAAAAAATGATTCCTTATAGCAAAACATGATCACTTCGTTCCAAGTTTACTTTTTTGCATTTTTATGCGCACGCGTTATATTTTAACTTTTTTTTCCTTCTGGCGCTCTCTCTTAAGTTTTTCCTTCGGAGCCTCTTTACAGTACCCAAAAGCGTTTCACAAAAAAAAAACAATTCCAATTTTTATCTTCATCTCTTTCATATACGTACGCTCTCTTTCTGCGTCTTGTCCCTTTCTGCTACCCATTTTCACGCCTTATCCTTCCTGTCTTCCTATTCCAATTATTGCATCCCTCTCTTATCTGAAACCCCAACCACCCTCTCCCTCCTCCTATCTCCTAGAGGGGACCTTATTGTCTCAATATCGCCCTGAAAATAAAGACATTTATCTACATATCTATCTCTCCCCTTCCCTCCCTATCTCTCCCTCCCTCCCGGCCTTGGTAGAAGGGCGGTTAGATTAAATGCCGCCGAATACTAAGGTCGCGGGTTCGAATCCCGCGGAGGTCATGGATGTTTGTGTTCGTCGTAATGGCTTAAATGTAAGAATGGACTAAATCTTCTTAATATCGCCCTTGAAAATAAAGTCGAAAGTCTCTCTTCCTAACTCTCCCTCCCTCTCTTTCTCCCTCACTCTCTTTTCCTATCTCTCCCCCCTCCCTCCCTCTCTCTCCCTACCATCTCTCCCTCTCCCATAATCCCTCTCTCTTTCATTCTCCCTCTCTCCAATCCTCTCTCTCTTCCCATCTCTTCCATTTCTCACTTGGCTTAACCGCCTCTTTCTTCAACCATTCCTTTCCTTTTCCGCTCCCTACTTTTCTTTTCACCCCCACCCATTTATCTCCCCCCCTCTCTCTCTCTCCTTACCTACTACCTACCCTTGTCATTATCCCTTTTTCGTTCTTCTTTTTTTTTCTCCGGCGTCTTCGCGCAATTTAAGTCTCCCACGCGAGAGTAATTTTCGAGGCGAAGATTTTTTACGACTTGATTTTTTCTCTCTCTCTCTCTCCCTCCCTCATCGCCGCTTTACAACATCTCCGAACAAAATGTCGGCGGGTTTTTTTGGGAAGAGGAGGGGAGGGGGGGGGGGGGGGGGGGGGGGGGGAAGGAGGTGGTGTCGACGTAGGGAAGCATCTCTCTCTCTCTTTTATTATTATCACGTCGGTTCATGAAGTTTATTTTCCTCCCTCTTTTGTTCCAAAAAGGGTGTTTTCGGGAAAATCACTGTCACGAGGTAATTTTTTCCGGCGTTTTTTTTACCACGGAGCTCCCTGATTGCCTAACTTGTCAGAAGCGATAATTTATAACTTTATATACGATGCGCGAGGGTTTTTTTATTTTTATTTTCTGTGGTTCGAAGCCGGAAAGCACATCCGGCAATAAGTAAAAAAATGACACCGAGCTCGTAAGATAAGGAGGGGTAAAAAAAATGTCGATAAGGGTAATATATGCATTATGATGGAGCCTGTGTTTTTTTTTCATCTTACCCCCCGAGAGAAAATAAAAAAATATTATTAAAAGAGATCCTGAAGCAATTACGCCGTTATTTTTTATGACGAGATAGCCGCCGAGAATGTAGGTTTTTAATATTCGCAATTAAGCACGCAAATGAATGCTTCCGGCGGCTGTTCTTCCTTTTTTTTTTGACGTTCACTAAATTTCGATCATAACTCATATCATCCGCAGAATAAACAGCAATGTCATATTTAAAAAAAATTAACGCCGTAAAAAAAGTTTTTATTTCTTTTTTCGGATCCATTCTTTATGTTTGACGGATTTCTTTTTTTTTTATTCCTTTGCCTCTTTAACGCTGTTGGTGTGAACTTTCGTAATTTTCGAGACGCTTGCTTCCATTCACGAAAGAGATATTATCGTGTTATTTGCACGCCCGTCCTTCCCTTTTCTTTCGCTTAAAACTATGTATATTTTTTATCGCATAAAAATTTGTCGCCGTCCACGATTCGTAAAAAATAATATTGTAAAACGGAGGCGATTAAAAAAATCATGACGCGATTAAAAAAATTTCTTTATCTTCAAAATTCAGAGTTAGCACTAGAAAGTTGGATAATGTATCTATCTAATCTTACTCAAACATCTCGGAAATAAAACGTAGGTATCTCATTTTATTATTTTTTACAATTTTCAAACAAATGCAGTCGAACTTGTGGAAATGGAACGTCAATAATTCCAATTTCCCATAAATTTAAATAAATTCATTTCACACAATCTTTTCCATTTTATTTTTCTTGTACGAGTAAAATCGAATTTTCCATTAGTCGGATGTACATTTTTCCTAGAGATTTGACTTATAGAAGTTCCACTGTATCTCTATAAAGTCGAAATTTTTAAACAAGTGGGGAAAGAATTGCAGATCAAATTACATAAAGTGCTTTTTTTAAAGAATACTAAAATACGTACTTATGTATTAACGGGGGACTCAATAAAACAAATAAAATGAGTACCTGTCAAAAAAAAATTATTTACAAGTAACCGAGAATATTGGCGAGCCTTCGGCTCGCTCCCTTTTTAGATTATAATGCCTTTTATATCGGTGTAGCCGTCTCCGGGCGCTATCGCACCCTTCGCCTCACTTGATGGAAACTGTCCCTCCCCACTGGCCGGTGATCTGGTGGGTAAATTTCGCCACAGGCAGATCAGTCATAGGTTTATAAGCTTTCGTTTTGCGTGAAAGGGTTATCTCAAAAAATTCTTTTCAAAAGGGATCCGGGATATCCGAAGAGACCCCATTTTTCTTTGAGTTTTAACATTTAAACTTGGGTCCCCCGTTAATACAAAGTATCATAAAATAAAATAAAGTTCCCCTGCAGACCTACCTATCTGGAAAATTTTGCATCTTTAATAATATTCAATGCATAAATTATGAAAACAGATTTTCAGACCTATCTAATTTCACTTTTCTCTCGAAAAATTAATTAACTAATCTCAAAGCAATGTATTTTACCATTACAACGTTAAGCAGCATATCACGTAAACATTTCTTCAAAAACAATTGGCATTAAATAACAACGGCAAAATATTTCATAGAATAAAATTTTAGAACTGTTTAATTTCACTTACTTTTGCTTAATAGCATAATTGTTTATTTACATTCGCTGCTGCGAATTCGGCCAGCAATACGAAAGCCATAATGGACCCGTTTGTAGCTTACGTAATTTTTGAGTTATTCTGTACACGGTCAGACTGACAAACAGACAGCTGGATGAACCGAATACATAAGCTCCTTTTTTATCAAAAAAAAAAGCTCTAAAAATAATTTTCCGTAGTAATTATCGGCGGTCCGAACTTAGCTACATTACTATTTCCCTAAATAAAAATCCAAAAATGTTTAACGAATTCTTTTCTTTTAAATTAGAGTAGTACCTAACGGCAGGAGATACTTTCTCTTAATTTCTTTGAAACCTTTCATATTTCGTCCATAACTTTACGTGAATATACAAACAGTTATGGAAAGCGAGCGAGCGCGTTGGACAAATTTGACGGACGGACAAACGAACGAACGAAATTGATATCGTTTCAATTCTTTTTTATTTCCCGTCAAAATATCATTTACCCCATTTTCCGGGAAATTTTCAGTTAATAACTGAGACGTGCCTTAAAAATCGTCACGAATCCCACTCGCATCAAAAATCGAAAACTTAATAACGGCAAACACAAAGACGATTAAGACATAAAATATTACGAGATGCGATGGAAAAAATGGATCCATCCTCTTGAACGAAAACTGGTTTTAAAGCTGATCTTTTCTGACTGATAAAAATCGAATTTTTCTTCCGGAGGTAGCATATTAGTGGAAGAAAGGAAGGGTGTAAAAATGGATCCAAACGCCTCTCTTTTTTTACGGTCCATCCGTGTCCTCCTTGACTCGAATCTTTGAATAGCTTTTACTTGTGCATGCGCTTGTGTGGGGTCCCCCTACGATTTGTTTACATCAGCAGAGGCGGGGATATTTTCCCGATATTAATCAGTCGGAAGGTATCGGTAATACTTTCCTATCAGTTGGGTGGTGTCGTGTTCGAACGCAACAAAATTATATGCTTAAAACTATTACGTGACGTTCCGAGATGAAGGAAGGAGAAAATAGAGAAAGAAAAAATAGAGGAAGGAATCGAAGTGGCGTGATTATTTCCCATTAAAAAAAGTCGACTCTGATTCCCTCACTGCAATGATTACAGGCATCTGTAGTCTATCGTGCGTTAAACTGATTCGTAAGGGGAGACACAGATTTTCTCAGAATTTTCGTCCGTACAAATTTTGAATAATGGAGCGCGATCGCTGTTCTGTCAACAGTACTGTGGGAGGGAAAATTAAATTGATTCGAATCGAAGAAAACTGTGTGGCCGTATTTATTTATTTTTTATAAAAATCGTTTTTCCCTAGGAAAACATTTAGATGTGTAAGCCTTTTTTAATCCCACCTGTACGCCTCTGTGTATTTATGTGAGTGTATGACTGTGTATCTAATTATAATACGTATACGCATTTCATTATTATTAATTTATATCTATGATCCCATGTATCTGTAGTTTTAATGCTAATAAATCGAACGCAGTATTCGTGTTGTTTACATTTGTTATCTATATTACTAAAATACTATTTCTGGTTGTCTCTCTCTCTCTTTTTAACGCTCTACACGTCAGCCATTTTTAATCCCCGAGAATTTCAGCCCTCTAAGTTTATTTATTATAGAGTTATTCAACTAATTTTCTTAATTTGTTATTAAAAATCAAACATACATCTCTTATAAAATATATTCATTGAACTCATACTCAAAACATATTCCCGATAAACTAATCCAATAGGTACATGGTAGGAACGAAGAAACAGCGAGAAAAGGGGGAGGGGAGATTGCCTTCTAGTAAGTGCATATGCACGGAAATTACAGAAGATAACAATACTGGTAAACATGGAATCTTATTATTGAAATGTTTAAAAAAATTAACAAAACTCGAGTATAAATTCAAATTATGAGCGAATTCGAATCAGATTAAGTATTCGACGGTAAGAATAAGAATTCTAATTCATTTTGGCGTGTTTCGGCGCAAATTTCGTGTCGATAACTTAATTTTAAGATATTTTAAAGAGTAAAAGAATGGAAGTCTTCAAATCAAACAGGTGATTTTTACGTGTTATCATATGGGAAACGAGATATCCATCCTCTGGAGTCGAACCCGTGACCTTTCTCGAAATATTTTTAGCCGTAACGTAGTGATCAGTGCCGTAGCAAGGTGAAGCCGAGCCCTGGTTCGAGAATTCTTTACGCTCTCCACCCCCCCCCCCTCCCCCGCTCTCCTCCAATATATATTTTTTGGTTATTTTATTTTTTAATGGGAAAATTTTAATGAAATGTTTCATGATCTCGGATTCTTTTCACTGTATTTAGCAGCTCTTTTATTTTAAAATGGCACAAAGGGTAAAATTTTGTGTATGTCGACCACGGGCCTTTGGGCCCCCTCGAGCTCTGGGCCCTGGATCGACCGATCCATCATATCCATGGTCTCTACGCCACTGGTAGTGATTCATCAACACTGAAATCCCGAGAAATTTCAGGCTTCTAACGTTATTTCTAATCGAGTTATTCACAAAATTAGAGCGATATAGCAGACTGCCCAATGCGTGTTTTTTAATCATTCGTGTATTTCATTTTTATTTTTTAGCTCAAGTTTATGGAAGTTTTTAATTTTTATTTGTAACTGACAATGGGTTAGATGGTAGAAGAGAATGTCTAGTCTCAATCTCGTCCAAAAATAAAGCCGATTATCTATCTATGTACCTGCTTAATACAGAATCGTGAAATAGGCGATGACTGAGAACTGCAAAATTCACCTACAACATAAAACATTCTGCGGGATGCGACTCTTCTTTTTTTTTTAGAACACAATATTCCTTTAGCGCCTCTTGTCTCACAGTATCAACTTTTAATTTCTTAGCGACTCTTTTTCGTCTTCCAGAGAGGGGTTACTTTTACATATTCTCAATTGAGAGTCGAGTGATATTTTATCTGGTACATAATATGATTTTTACGTCCCTTGTCTAGCAAACAAATAAAAGTATGTAACGGCGACGGATTTAAGGGGGGTCGCATTTGAGGAGCGCTAGGTGCCCCATGAAGTAAGGAACCCCGATTAAAATGCTTATATATAAAATCAAAAAAATACATAAAATCTCAATTTAAAAATGTTAATGTTTCCACAGGAAAACGATCGTTAAGAGGGGTAGACAGCAGCCGTTAGGAGAGGTTTCGCTATAGATTTAGATTGCATGGTTCCTAATTTGTTTTAAGCACCAGGGGTCTCAGAAGGCGTACATCCTCCACTGGTACACGTGGATTTAAGGAAGTATAATATCGAATCCTTCAGTTGAACTGCGTTTAAAACTTCTTTAAAAAAAGAAAACAAAATGTATGCGAAAAATTGCACTTGTATAGGGAAAGAAAAAATTCAACTCGGATGGAACAAAAGAAGATTTATTTATCGCGTTAACTTCCACCCTAACGTTCCGCGAAGGCCCTCCATTTCCTTCGTTCCCTTTTTTTTTTTTAATCTGTCAAAGAACGGGAGAAATTTTCCAGTAAATCCCCTCAAAGAGGAATCGCGCAGTAACGCGCTTCTTTAACGTTCCGTCAAGAGACGAAAAAAAAAACCCTTCCCTTCTCCCATCCAAGATAACTCGGAAGGAAACCGGTCTCATTAAAACGGCATTCAATTCTTTTTATTTTTTGTTTCTTGCTCTCGTGTCTCCCCCTTGGGAGAAGGGGAAATTATTATTTTTCCTCGCTCGAGGTTGTGATGGTATACAGCCTAAGGGGGTGATTTCGAGGCGGTTACTTGAAATGCCTCGCTAAAGCAAATGGGATGAGATGGAGGCGGAGGAGAAGACGACGATGATGAAAGCCTTTAAGGCATTAAACCCAGAAGGGGAGAGGGAGGAGGAAAAAAAAGGTACTTTCTTTAAGTCGTGAAGCGCACACTCGCAGAAGGTGTGAAGTCATAGCGGCGTCTCATTAAGAATTAAAAGGAGGCGGAGGGAGGAGAAAGGGGAAGGGAGGGTGGGAAGTTTTGGTGGTACGTGTGCATACACACACACACACAGAGACATATATATGCAAGCGAACGAGATGGTTTTTTTTTTAAAGGGGAGGAATCGAAAGGAATGATGATGTATAGAGGTAGAGAGGCTTCTTTTCTCTTTATCCAAAGAGGATTTTTAAGATGTATGCGAAATCTCTTAAATTGATGAGCGCATTTTGATTACCGAGCGGTTTTCGACAAGACTATCAAAATGAGACGGTTATGTACGTCCCTTTTCCAACTTAACGACCAGAATAGAAGATTGTATCGGTTTTTTTTATTTCCATATGGAACGTTATGCATGCGCGACATCTGACAGACCATCGTTATCAAAATAAAGATCCACTTTGCCTATCACGCGGTTACATGGATTCGGCTTTAAATTTTTTTAACCTCTTTTTTTTAGCTTTTTTTGCCCTTTTTTTAACCTTATATCCTTCCTAATTAACTTTAAAATCTTATGATATTCTGGAATAGCACACGTAAAAGGTAAGGCTTACAGATAGAATATTCATCAGCTGTATGAATTCCACACGAAAACCGTCTAATAAATACTTAATCGGTACGATATACATTCTACAAACTTTCTCGTATACTAATACATCATTATGATACATGTATTTTGAAAAATATGAACTATGTAGAATCATTTAAAACATCAACTTAAATAACTACACGAAATTTGATGAAAGTCGTATGAGCCGTTTTTTCAGAAAATCCAATTGTCATTAAAGTTGCCCAAGAATAAACTAGCCTTATATTCATTTACTGAGAAATATGAACTATGTAGTATTATTGAAGACCTATACTCAAGTAACTGTTGGAAATTTGATTAAAGTCGTTGTAGCCGCTTTTTAAGAAAATTACACTGGTGTTAAAGATGCCTTGAATAAACTAGCCTTATACTCATTTTTTCAGAATCATGAACTATGAATTATTATTGAAGACGTAAACTCAAGTAACTATACAAAATTTGATCAAAATCGTAGGATCCGTTTTTGAGAAAATCAAATTGTTGTTAAAATTGCGCAGAATAAACTTTCCTTAATTACTGTACTATATCAACCATTTCTTCGTACCTTCTATTCTGTATGTACGAGATTTCATTCATTTTCGCTGTACCGAGTAGGCTCTAGAGCCGCGAACAGACAGACGGCATTGCGAAAACCACTTTTTCGGACTCGGGTACACCTAAAACGTATATTTCCATCAAAATCTAGAGATCGAATTTTTTCGCTTTTGCAATACATACTTTCTCAATAAACTTCGTATATGATAAAGTAATAAAGGAGATGGAAAAAGTACAGGGAAGATAGATTTATAAAAAGAAATTATGATAAAAAAAGTCTCGCTAATAGAAGATTCGAAATCGGTATCGTTAGAAGAACACACATTACAGGTTGGACTTTAAGAAACTAGCGCACGAAGTTATGTCTTATTTAGAATCCTAAAAATCTCGGAAGGTACTATCATGATGGTAATGATTAGCGAGATAACGGAGCGATACAAAGGATAATTCTTCTCAAGGACGATTAGGAATCAATGTAAACCATTTCTATGTATACTCTGCTCAGTATGATAAAATGCCTAAGTACGAGATTTCATTCATTTTCGTTCTACCGTCTAGACTCCAGAGCCAGTAACAGATACACACAGACAGACGACATTGCGAAAACCACTTTTTCGGATTCAGCGACACATAAAACGTGTATTTCCGTAAATATCTCGAGGTCGAATTTTTTCGCGAAAACAATACTTTCTCGATACTTCGTATGAGAAAGTAAAAAGTCAAGAAAATTAAATCGCCCCCGGGTGGGCTTGAACCACCAACCTTTCGGTTAACAGCCGAACGCGCTAGCCGATTGCGCCACGGAGGCACGTTGAAAGTTATCTCTGGCAAAATTTCATCTATTTTCCAAGTAACATTTTTTTTAATGTAGATATTTATTGCGTGAGGTTATAATTTCCCAAAATGCGAAACGACTGAAAAAAATTCGAGCTTCATTTGCTCACGCAATATGGAAAGCGCGTTTCATTTATTGAAGCTTATTTAGAATTGTAGGCTTAAAAATTATTTACAAATGTAATTGTATAATTATATGATAAAGTAATTCATCCAATAATTAATTTTAAAAATTCAAACTTTGTATCTAAAGCCGTTTGATTAGAATCTTAATTTGAATAGTTTAAAGGCACCCCCTGCCGCCCACCGATTTCTCCGAAGTATTTCTTTAACAGCATTATAAATGGAAAACTAGAACGCTCCAATATTGAAGTGTATCGTAAAATGGCACGAACCAATGTAGTCTAATATCGGACAGTCTATAGGTCGGAAGGAGCTTAAATGACAGATCTGCTTCGATATGGTAAAAGGAGTCTTTGGAACCAAAATGCGACGAATATGCTTGAAGACTACCTCTCTCATATTATTTTTTTTAGTGGTCAATTTTTCACCAGAAAAAAACTTGGATATTCAATCGATTGCGGAAAGCGAATCGGATAAAAAGATGTTAACATAAAACCATCAAAGAGCTACAAATGAACAAAGGAAACCATCACCTCTTTCTTAGCTTTCGATGGAATTTGAATTACTCCGCAAATTAAATACGGATGACATTGTTTCAAAATTTCCTAACAAAAAATACAGAAACCTAAGGATGTAAAGGTAACATTAGAGATGAAATTTTCCTACAAGGGAAACTTAATATCTATTATAAATTTTACTGAGAAATCAATATTTTTTCTCCATGTTTATCCCATTAAGCGTCATTCTGTGCATACGTATATTTCTCTCTACACATCTACGTAATACCCTGCAAGTCACCAGATTGGTATTAGTGGCAGGGGGTGAAGCGCACCAAAGTCTACCTAATAACTTCTCTAGCGGGAATCACTCTCCTATTATGATCCCGTATGGTCCTTGAGAAAAACGAGCCCTGATGTCGCTCGGTCCTACAGTCGATCTCTCGTATTTTATCCTCTGTGATCGTGCCTACCCATGTAAGCAGGTGCCTCTAAAATTCCAGGAGGAGGATACTTCCTGATGTGCTCGAGAGTTGAAATTTGGCACGATTATAGTTTGTGGTAACAACCGATTTAAATAATCCGAAATTGTAAAAATTCCAACTTCTTGGGACTGTTTTGCCCATTATTGCCCCTTGCGAAAAGCACATAAATCGGTGCAGGGACTTCCAGATGAGCTAGAAGCTCGAAAATTGAGACGATTACAAGTTTTTGGTCCCAACCAATGGGAAAAGTCGGAAATTGTTAAAATTCCAACTTTTAAGGGGTTGTATTTAGCCCATTATTAAAAGTAGGCTGAAACGGTAGCAGGATGCAAGCACCGTCTACCAGTACAGTATATAATAATTAAAATAATATCATACGTGGCAGATCCTGTTATTTCTGGCAGGTACAAAAAAATACTTGCTGGTGAATTTACCCTAACCAAGATCTTCCGAACGTGTGCACCCAACCAGTTAAACTACTTCAAAACAAGTCTGACATAAAATTTCATCCACTGATCTCTCTCTCTTTTTACGCACTCTACGCAGGAGGAGACTATTGCCTGACGCTTCACATTATGGAGGGCAAGGATAAAGAGAGGAGCTTGCTTGTTAACAAGCGCTGCGCCTCTTTAGAAGACTGTATCGGTGATTCTACGGGATGCAACACGGCATACGGACAAACGGTAAGCATCCGCAGATGTGCTCTTTCGATAGAAATAAAAAACGTAATCGCATCCGCGGTTACTCACCGATGTCGAGGCTTCTTCGAGACCGCTAATTTTCTTCCATTTTCTTTCCCTTTAAGCAATGCGTCTCCTGCTGCGACCAGCCTTACTGCAACGACTCCGTGCCGAGCAACGACACCAACGCGGTGTTTTACAGGTCCTCCGCACGCAGCGCGACGGTCGGCAACGGGATCCTAGGAGTTATCTGGCGTTCAGGGGTCGCCTTGATACCGGCTCTGAAAGTCTTAAGTTGTGCCGGGCTGTCGTGACACCTTTAAAAAATTTTTAAAAAACGAACATCAAAAATTAAATCCTATCGATAATCAAACCCAAGGGTCGTTCGATGTGTAAACAATTTTTTTTAAAGTTTTATTTATTTCCCTAAGTGGATGTGATCGATGTGCTTGTTTTTTTAAGTGACTTAAACGTGTAGATAACAGGATAAAAACATTAAACGAAATGTCAAGGTCCTTCCACTCTCCACTCTAGTCATTATCACCGGTGACTGATTTTTTTATCCTCGTAGAAGTTTTTTTTAATGTTGTAATTTCGCCACAGCAGTCCATTTAGAAATCATCTTGTCAAGCGCACTTGCAAAGTGCTTATGCAAGTTTTTTTTTAAATGTGGAACTAATAATTTAAGCAAGACTAAATATATATATTATATATGTAGTTCTAACGCATCCTATTGCTTGCTCATCTTGCCATTAAAAAAATATTCGACGCTATCGTTCTCTCACCGAAGTGTGATTCCAATGTTTTTAAAAAAAACTTCGTTTTCCATGAAAAAAATAAACAAAATGATATATTTACGTCTGTGTTGTATTCGAATTATGTTAATGGATGCGGCTCATGATATATTCTTTGCTATTTATACGATATGGGCTGGCATTAATGTTTGAACTCTGTAACTTTCTTTTCAAAAGGATACAAATGTATTATAATTATCTTTTCGTAAAGATACAAATGTATTACAACATATTTTAAAGGTTGAGTGTTTAAAAAGTACTTAACGACATGATATTTTTAAAAGTCTATTACTTGTATTCGATGGGTTATTATTGTATTTCAGCAATATTTTTGCAATATTATTGTTATCTTTAAAAAATATCGGATTATTATTTCTCCGAGATGTGTATTTGGATGACTCAAGTGTTTAATTAAATTAATATTCCCAAGTTTGTTCCATTCCTTTCAGCTTATCCCATTTTTTTTTAATGCTACTCAAATCCTAAACGCTAAATTTTGCAAATACTGATTACCCTAAGCTTAAAAATATAAAATTATGTTAATGTTAGTCGTATGATATATTGGTACTGTTACATTAGGAAATTTCATTATAATAACTCATTTTATCTGAAAGTTGTCCGAGAAAAAAAAACAATCGCCCCCGGGTGGGCTTGAACCACCAACCTTTCGGTTAACAGCCGAACGCGCTAGCCGATTGCGCCACGGAGGCTTCTGATAATGTTATCTTTACTGTAAAGTTTCAAAGCTAAGGAAACTAGTTATACATCGAAGCCAATGGCTTTAACGCAGATATCCCAAAAAGTGTAGAACACCGATCTACTTTAAAATGCGTATAACCTCTGAACGTGTCTTTATTATTTTTTTTAAATTTTCCTCGAAAATTGTTTTATTTCAACATTCCGACAATGAAGGGTGCCTTTGGTGAACTAACGCTCTTTCGCTTCATGGCGAACAATAAAATCAATTTGTTTAATTTTACGTTGCCTTTCGTGCGCGCTTTTTTCAATAAAATAAACACGTCACAAATCCTCCTTGCTTTTCAAAAAAAAATTAGCGAAAGTTTTTTGTAATTTCTTCTCCCATATTGATCTTCTACGTTTTCAAGCTTAACATAAAAAAGTACCATCGCGCATCGCATTTACAAGTGTAAGTCTTAATAATTAGTGGATTTTTTTACTTGTGTATATCTTTCATATCTCGCGAAAATTAATTTAGGAAAGCTTTCCTCTAGAACTGCTGTTTTCGGGCAACGTTTTCTACGGCGGAAAAAACCACGACGTGATTACTCTGTGTGCCATTAAATTCGTATTTTTTTTAACAGGGAACATATCTAGAATTAAGAGTTACATTATCTCATAGGCAGAGAGATTAGAGAGAGAGAAAAACGCACCTTAGCGATGAAGATAAGACTAGTTGCGTGTTTTTGCGCGGGAGACACATCACGAGAAAAGAAGACTTTCACGAAATTAAAAGGCGTTGAAAACTGATGAAGTAAGTCATTTCAGTTAATTTTTTATGCGGAATTTCCAAGTTGTGCTACATATAATCGGATTCATTAACTACCGCAATCAAAAGCGCTCATCTACCTTCTGTGAAATGTTTCAGTTGATTATCTGTGAAGTTTTATTGCGCAAATTGTATGTATGTATGTATATATATATATATATATATACACATTAGCAGAATTTCCCGTTGAATTTCAACGGATTTAGTGAAGCCACTACAGCACAACATACAAACTCTTTAAAATATATAGTAGATACTTTTTAAATTACAATTAGCTTTTCTTAACAATTAATCATATTTCCTTGTAACAATCCGTTTCCGAGCCTATTGCATTCAAATCTAGCGATAATTTTATTTCCTATCATGTTACTTTCGCCAAATCCAGCTTCATTTCTTGTGTAATTATGCCTCGCTGAAATATTTACTTTTATGTCTTGTAAGCAAGAAACCCGTGAAAAAGCAACGTACAGTTGTCCATGATTGAACACTGACTCCGATAAATGTACACCACATACGTGAGCCTATTTACGTTAATAAACATTAAAATGTAAAATATAATTATTTTACTTTCAAAAAATGTAAGATTCCAGTATTCAATAGACGAAAGAAGGTTCAATTACTTTCATCAATAAACGCTTCCTGAATAATAATCAGTATCTGTTTACGTTGCTATCCATAAACATCGATCGTTTCGTTGCTTAAGCAAAAGTGCGAAGCGAATAACGCTAAACTTTCGTCTATTTGTAAGCTTCATTGAAGCTAACTGAATCGGAGGTAAGAATGACGGCCGCCTTGGCAACGTCCGGGAGGTGTACGAAAAATCCACAAAATTTCGAAACAAATAGCGTATTTCTGAAAACTTCGACCGTGTAACATGTAAACTTCGCAGGAATAAGACAGTAAAGAGTTTTATTCGACGAATAAAGCAAAAACGAAAAAAATCGGTCCTAATTTACGTATTTTAATGCTTGAAGGAAGAATATCTTGCAAGTCAAGAAATGGATTCATACGTGTTATCTTATGGAAAAATGTTAATCCCCTATATTGGCAGCACTGATTAATCCCGGTTGACCAAACCTTGACCATTCACTAACAATAAGTTAGGATGTAAGGAAGAATCGTACCAAATTTGGTTATTCTAGCTTTTATCGTTTAGGAGGAGTTCCATGAACAAACACACAAACCAACAAATACACAAACGCTTCAAAATATATTATAGTAGATATACAAAATCGTCAGAAGTGCTTAAATAGAAATTGTGTATGATGGACAATAATTTACGAGAAAGTTATGCTTCTTAGCGCTTTTTAAAAAAGAAACTCGCTTATTTGTTCGGTTTGTCTGTCAGTCCGTCTGGCTGCTCGGCCTATATCTCTAGAATCCTGCAACTTTGAGAAGCCAAATTTTCGGGATTGGGTGGTCTAGATAAGGGCTAGGCTTCGCATAAATTTGGTGTATCTAGGTTTAGCTTCTGAGGAGTAATCGAATTCTTTTTCCCAACCCCTTTGTTTCATTTCCACCGCCACTTCTACTACTAAGAAAAGCATAAAATCGGTGCAACGAATTATAAATTTGCATTTTTAAATTAGTTAAATTAAGATAGGGCTAGGGACATGAACAGTTCTATAGCTGAAAGAATGCGGTTTACATATTCATAAAGCAGAATTCAAACCCATGTCGAATGAGAGCGAACAACTACTTATAAACCAAAAAAAAGAAGGAAGAGTTTCCGATTCTTAAATGGGAAATAAAACTGCAATAGGAACGAGCCTAATTATTTTAAATGGGAAACATATAACGGCATAGCATTAATATAATGCTTTTAAAGGGAATATATATATATATATTTATTTATTTATTTATTATGATGCCCTCGATCTCAATCAAATATGTATTCTTATGATCACGTAATAATCCTAAAACGATTTTTAAAAAAAGCGCTTCATGCAATTTTCTCTGCAATTCTTCCCTCACTTGTTTATTTTTTTCTTAACAATCATGTTCGCGAA
Organism: Uropetala carovei; assembly: GCA_036926305.1. NCBI lineage: Eukaryota > Metazoa > Arthropoda > Insecta > Odonata > Petaluridae > Uropetala > Uropetala carovei. The sequence continues at coordinate 6,686,679 of JAXCHB010000043.1, forward strand.
GGATTTTAAAGCGAGGACAAGTAGTAATTTGCCGAACTATTTAGCATAAATAAATCCACACACGGATGCAAAGGAATCAAATCGCATTTTTTAAAGCAAAAACTCCGAGAAAAATCAACACGGTAAAAAAGCACGTGAAATAAAACGCTACGGGTATTGAGTTCTCCTTCGTAAATAAATTGATGTCGCAAAGAGTCGAGAATTCCAAAAACTAATTATGCGACCTAAAAAAATAAAATCCACACCAGATGCATCAGTGTCCATTGCACAGCCCAAAAGTCGTGGTTTGGTGTGGAATCGCAGCATTCGGCATTTACGGTCCGTACTTTTTTGAGGACGATAGCAGTAATTCTGTAACCGTAAATGCTCAGCGTCATGGAAACATGTTGGAAACGTTTTTTGTACCAAAGCTTCGTGTTCAGCGTCAACGAGAAATTTGGTTCCAAGCAGGATGGGGCAACTGCACACACAGCTCGAGTAAACATGAATTTGTTACGCATGTTGTTCGGCGACCGTGTCATTTCTCGATTCGCCCGTTTGCAATGGCCGCCCAGGCCCCCCTGATCTTTCTGCACCAGACTTCTTTTTGTGGGGCCATCTGAAGAGCAGGGTCTACATTAGCAAACCTCAAGACTATTGATGAATTTAAGGAAAACATTACAGCAGAGATTCGGGCAACTGACGACAACTTAAAGACATCGCGTAATGGAAAGCTTCACGCAAAGCATCAGAGAATGCATTGAGAAAGAAGGTGGACGCTTAAGTGATGTTGTCTTTAAAACTAAATAACCTGTGAAATTGCCTATCTTACTTGAATAAAATGTGTCGAAATTAACCGTACTAAGAATTTTATTATAGTTATAACAATTTGAAATCCGTCAGTCAGCCGCGCCGCACCCTTTATACACATACACAAACACACAGATACATACATACATACATACATACATACATACATACATACATACATACATACATACATATATATATACTAAATAAATATATCCACCCCAAAATACCCTTGCCGCTCCGCACCGCTCTTAAATGGGGATTTACGAATCTGCAGCTGTGCAGCGAGGCCCGTGATCTACTCACCCTCTAACCTGTAATTTCCCACCTATAGGGCTTAGGAATGACTCACCCGTTGGGGAAGGTGGCTGGTAGGTGGGTGGGCGGGTCGGATGGGTGGAGCTGAGGGGCGTGGAGGTAAATAAGGAGACTCTTAGGGAAGGGGGGGAAGGGACGGAAAAATCGATCTCCTTTCCTTCAATCCCCCCTCCATCTCCTTCCCCCCCAAATCCCGCAGTAAAATGTGTCGCTCACCTCAGGTGTACCATAAGGAGAGGTTCCGTAATAAAGTTTGCGTCTCCCATTATCCATAACTCACGAAACTATCTCAACCCGTCGCCATTTCCCTGTTTTAACTGCGAATTCACAGAGAGATTACATGCAACTCGAAAAAAAGTCAAGAGTTTAGTAGGAGAGTACGTACCTGTGAGAATTACGCATTCTTTAGGAAGTAATCATACTTATAGAAGTCTCTTATGTAACTTCCAGAAAAATGATGAAGTACTTGGAAGAAAAACCGTGGATATGGCTTACCAAGTCAAATCGACATACAAATTGGTTTTACGCTGTACAGCTACTTTTCTCACAACAGCAACTAATCATACCTAAAGGGTGGTTAAAGTATGTGGCGACGGACTCGAATCCGGCCTAGGATGTGGATGTTTTTGTTCGTCCGGAGGTGTGAAAGTAAAAACAAATGAAAAACACGCATACATTCCTCCATGGATACAATTATTTTAATAAATTAAAGTAACCTGCCGTTCCCTACGCGATGTGCTACTACTTCCTTCCTTTTTACTTTCTTATATACGAAGTATATTGAGAAAGTATTGTTATCGCGAAAAAATTCGACCTCAATATTTTTATGGAAATATACGTTTTAAGTGTCGCTGAATCCGAAAAAGTGGTTTTCGCAATGCCGTCTGATTGTTACTCGCCCTGGAACCTAAACGGTAGAGCGAAAATGAATAAAATCTCCTACGTAGGCATTGTATCATACTGAGCAGAGTATATGAAGAAATGGTTGACATTGCTCAATAATTAAGGGAAGTTTATTCTACGCATTTTTAACAACAATTTGATTTTCTCAAAAACGGCTTTAACGATTTTGATCAAATCTCGTGCAGTTACTTGAGTTTACGTCTTCAATGATACTATATAGTTCATATTTCTCAAAAAATGAATATAAGGCTAGTTTATTCTAAGAAACTTCAACCATAATTTGTTTCTCAAAAACAGCTCTAACGATTTTGATCAAATTTCGTACCGTTACTTGAGTATACGTCTGCAAAAATACTACATATTACATTTTTCACAATGAATGAATATAAGGCTAGTTTATTCTTGAACAACTTTAACAAAAATAGGATTTTCTAAAAACCGGCTGTTACGATTTTCATTTTCTCAGTATAACTAAACGAAGCATTTGTATATGAGAAAGTTTGTACAATGTATGTTGTACCGATTTTTACTTTCTCATATACGAAGTATATTGAGAAAGTATTGTTATCGCGAAAAAATTCGACCTCGAGATTTTGACGGAAATATACGTTTTAGGTGTAGCCGAGTCCGAAAAAGTGGTTTTCGCAATGCCGTCTGTCTGTCTGCTACTGTCTCTGGAGCCTAAACGGTAGAGCGAAAATGAATAAAATCTCGTACTTACTAAAAAGTATTTTATCATACAGAGCAGAAGATATGAAGAAATTAAGGGAAGTTTATTCTACGCATTTTAATAACAATTTGATTTACTCAAAAACGGCTCTAACGATTTTCATCAAATTTCACACAGTTACTTGAGTTTACCTCTTCAATAATACTGTATAACTCATATTTCTCAAAAAATAAATATAAGGCTAGTTTATTCTAGGCAACTTTATCAATAATTTGATTTTGTCAAAAACGGCTAGAACGATTTTTATTTTCTAAAGATAACTAAACGACGCATTAGTATACGAGAAAGTCTGTACAATGTATGTTGTACCGTTTTTTCTAACGGTAAACGAAGGAGAGATTTTCGGCGAGAGCGAGAGAGAAAAATAAAGCGAACGAAAGATCTTTATCTAAGTAAGACGAGTGGGTATACTTTTCTGCATGGCGGGCCGCATCGGCGTTTGCGAATTCTTCAGCATTGAAAGGTGCCAATGCTTAGGCGGGCCGGATTAGAGTTTAAATCGGAAATTGCTTATTGTTAGATTCTTAGGCATCATGCATATGTGAAAACAATCAAATACAAGGATTTTATGGCTAAATTTTCAAAACTAAATGTATTAGTATCACAATTTTACCAAAAGTAATATGAAATTGTGATAAATTTTACGGATCGCCTTTTCACCAAAGCTTCGCGGGCAGCATAGAATCTCTCGAGGGCCACATACGATCCGCGGGCTGGTTTGCCCACCCCTGCTCTAAGAGGGGAAACATTCTCTTTACTTATCGACCTCTCGAAATCTCTCTCTCTTGCGTTTGTTTTTTTTTTTTTAAGACCACCACCTCGGGAATATCCGAGCAATTATTTTTTTCTTTTCCCGCTATATAGAGGAGAAAATGGGATTCTTATTTTTTTGCACACACACAGACATACAGACGACTCCGAAAGGGCTTTAAATCCTTCTGGATCGCAGTGATATGTCTTCTTGTAATCTACTCGGCGGGATCTCTCTCTCTCTCTCTCTTTCGACACAAGTGGGTGAGGTCTGAAAAAGGGTGTGTGGAAAGAGAGAGAGAGAGTAGCGTTGATGTGGGTGGATGCAATCATCCCCTTTCCATCTCTCCACGATGAACATCTGGAAGGTTAAAAAAAAAGGGTGGACTTCCTTTTTTTTTTTAAAATAAAACCTTTTTCGAACTGAATGGAATACATTGGGCTGCTACACTTTTGAAAAAATAAATATAATCTTTCAATCGAGTGTGAGAGAGAGAGACACGTTCCGGATGAAGGAACATTCCGAATAGTTTTGGAAGGGAGGTTTTTATAAAAATATATTCTCCATCCTTTCGTTCCTTTTCCTTGCGGTTTCTTTCGGATTTTTTTCTTTTTTCGCGAACTAATGGTGGCCGAACCGCCCTCTTAGTCCCAGATCCGGAGATTGTAACCGATTTTCGATGAAATGCGAATGTCGACGGTAAGGAGATAACTGGTACGTACTACGTACGTTCGGGAGTGGGGGTCTTGCGTTAAGCCGGACGGGAGTGCCTGGGTAATACTATCTATTAATCTGCTCGATTAAAAAACAGGTCGAATAATCAGAAAGCGAAGCAGTTTATTTAATATAAAAAAATTAAAAAATAAGATTCGCCCATTTAATATTTAAACTTCATTCCGCTTAAAAAAAAAAGATTGAATATCACGAGAAAAAGGATCGTCTTCTAAAATAAGTTTTTCGGATTTTGATTTTGTGTCTCAATTTCATTCTTTATAAAGTCGTTTGTTTGTCTGTCATCTGAATTTTTACACAACAGATATTTTTTTTTTAAAAACAGCGAATCATAATTTCAGTACGAGTTAATGCTACTAAGAATTTCGATTTATAATTGCAATATAACTGAGGATAGCTTATATACCAATAGTAACTTATATAAATAAATAAAATTTCATTCTAGCTATAACATGCCACTAGTAAAAAGTTAGAAAATTTATAATTAACAGTACAGTTGAATTTCGATTTAAGAGTCATTTAAAAGTGAGAATATTATATCGGTTGACTATTTTTAAACATTTTAAAGGAATGGATACGGCCTTAAAAATTGGAAGATGATTAAGAGGGGGGGGGAAGCAACGGCAAACAACTTAACGACTGTTCACTTTAATGAGCATTATTTAAGTAGAAGAATGAATGTTAGGGATAACGAACGAGTTGGAAAATCCTGATTTTAGGTATCCTTGAATTAGGTTTAGATATGGTCAGTGCTCGAAATAGACAATGTTACGAAACGGAACGCTTGTTATAAGCGACGGTATTTCTAAATGTCTGACGAAATGGAAATGTGTCATCGGCATGTGTGACGAGCCGGAATGGCGTTCCGATGCGTACCGGCTCATTACGAGCACTAGAAATGGTCCTTTCTAATATAATGATGGGCAATACAATGTTGAAAATGCGATTTAACGCCGTGCTCCGTTAACGCAAGTTAGTTTAATAGAATCAAACTTAAGACATTCCTAGGTTTAAAACCCATCAGCCGAATAGTCTTTCGTCGAAGAAAATGATTTTTGAAACGTCAATTATTTACAGGAAATAAAAAATCCATGTGCATTGCAATAAACAAATTTCAAAATAATTTGTTATAATTTCCAGAGCGATAATTTAAAATAAAGTTACCTGTCCGTTAATTAAAATCTTTTTAAGCTGATGTGTTCTTACTAGTTCTTAGTAATAGTTTCCAGAGCTGCGCGCACGTGCTTTCGATTATAACTTTCGTTAAGTCCTCAATTTCATTGCGCGGTAGCTCGCTATTAAAACTAAGCTCTCGCCTAAAATTTACATTGGATGCAAATTGATCTAAGGTTTTGGAAATTCAACAAGATTACCTACCCCTCTTTCAGCCTTCCCTTTCTCTCTTGGAACCTATTTCTCCCTTAAGAAAATTCGTGGAAAAGAAACCTTATACTATACTAAAGTATACACAGTCTTGACCGGAAAACTTTTCCGTTTCTTTCGTGTGTGTGTGTGTGTGTGTGTGCACTGCCGCCTGTGTGTTTGTCTTTTCGAAGCAGGAATATTTAAATTTCAAATGGGAAGGAAAAGATAAGCGATCGTCTTTTTTTGGCCCATCCGCGCGAAACCGAATGAGGAAAACTGAGAAAAAACTGCAAGGAAATGATGTCTTTTTTGGATTAAAACTGACAAAATTTAGCGAAAAAAATCGCTCGCCCTTCTGTCTCTCTCTCTCTCTCTCCCTCTCCTATTCTGCGTCATCGAACAACTTTCAAATTATTTTTCTTTGTTCAAATGAAAATATATTCCATTATCGACGTTTGGAGCTCTTCTTTTATTGTTAACGAAGCGAGTTGATAAGAATCTATTTTATGGAAGCGCCACCGGAATGTCGTAGCAGATGGCTTTATAAGGGGAAACGGTCCTGCTTTCGATTCCTGACGATTTTTTTAAAAGCATCTTTGATTCATAAATAAAGCAAATTTTTTAGCGTCGGAAATAATTGACTTATAAACTTCCCTTTGATTATTCAGAACTTATTTTAAAGGCTTTTTTGAGACGGATCCTAAAAATTCTTTTATCATCGCCTCCGATCAGGATCCGATTTCGTATTTTTATTTTTTTAAATCTAATTTTAAAACCGACAGTAAAATCTCAAGAGCCCCAGGCATGATTTTTGAAAATTACGCCCCCACTCTTTTAATGTAAGCATACAGCCAGGGCTGGACAAAGGAGGGATGAGACGGATGCGATGCATCCTGGCCCGCGAATAGTGGAGCCCTCAGAAGCAAGGGCGGATACAGAGGGGGGATAAAGGTGGATAATAGCCCCTCCTTCCCAAGATATTCCTAAACCTCGTACTACGGTCTGAGCAAAATGCGCTCTTAAGGCAGCAACATGCAACATTGCCGCATGCCTCATTCTGCGGCACGTTGTTGAATGCAACAACGTGCAACATATGTTGCTTGCCTCATAACCATTTAAACCAAAGCAGCAGATTTTCTCTGTTTCTTTCGTTTTCCGATGAAACTGCAAGAGAACCCCGTTTCTTCCTGTTGTTCTTATAGTTACTGTCAGGGCCGGCTTGGTAAATCGCGGGGCCAGGTGCAAAGTGTTTGCGCGGGACCCACCACGAATAAAAAATTTTCAATGACACGTAAGAAATATCGCAGGTTTTTCTCTTACTTTGGCTCTGTTGAGTGTTAAATTAACGTAACAAACTTAAATAATTAGACGTAGATTTTTCACAAATTGTGATTTCCACACCTTTTGAAGATATCGTCACGAAACTTCGCATAGGTATATAATTTTACCTTGCGGGAAAAATAGGCTATGTGGCGTTAAAAATTAGGGGGAGGGGTTGCTTAACTCAATCATTATGTACCCGTAAGTTTATACGAAATTTAGATTTTTCAGAGTGCAAGGTTTCTTTCCTTCATTCATCAAAATGTCTAAATATGGAACGATTTTCTTCGTTTTTGCTTTATTCGACGGCTAAAACTGTGTACTATCTTATTCGTGTGTTTACATGTTACACGGTCGAAGTCTTAGATTAACTAAATCCGTTGAAATTCAACTGGTACTTACGCTAGTTTGGTTTAATTTCTTATGATCGACTGACAATGAGATTATAAGCTCGTATCATCGTCTGTCCACATATTCAAGAAATTTACACAATGTTTTTTAAGTTTAAGCAATTATTGGGGTAGGATAAATAATACGACGAAAATAAAGAAATATTCAATCATTCATCGTCATCTGTTAATAAAGTCACAAAGAGAGACTAAAATTACTGAACTTTTTAAAAAAATTCTTTGAGGACAATTTCTGCGAGAGCTAAATTTTAAACATTTCACTAAAAGCAGAAAAATAAAATTTAATATAATTTAACATAAGTTAGTTTTGGTGAAACCGCCAATTTATGCACTAAAAAGCAAAAAGAAAAAAATTTAACATAACTGAATGATCTAGAAAATAAAAAAAGTTTTCGACGTATAAAAGTTGTTATGACTATACCATACGTCCTCATGTTTTCGGACGTCCTAATTTTTGGCATTCTCCCGTCAAAGAAGGAATTCTGAAAATCCCATAAATTAAGATAAAGTTTAAACAAACATATGAAAGTCTCACCTGCTTGCACGCTGTCCACCACAGGAAAAGCTTCCGCCTCAAGCAGTAATTGAAAAAGTCGTGAACATTCGCGGCTACGCCAATTTAAAGGATTACTGGAAAACAGAAACAATACAACTCGTTTAATTTTGAAAAGAAAATTTGGTATAGAATACACGAAAACATATCAATAAAAATATAATTACCTTTCTCCTTATGCACAGCGATTCAGTTATCTTGGCATTTACGGTGTCAAACGAGAAAAAAACATTGGATGAGAAATGGCGAACATAACATGCACAAGCGTTAGTTATTAGTGTGTAAAAACGAACTAGCTAACTAACTAACAAACAAGAACAAAATCAGAATTATGCGTTTAAGTTTCCTAAATATTATTTCCTAACGTGCCTAACATGAAAACAATTCGCTCCTAGAAAACACGAAATACGAAATTGACTGGCGCACACAGATGTTCTGTTGCGTCGGCCTTACACTAATGCTACTCTAAGTTAGTTTAAAGCGTTAGTTAAAGTGGTTAATGGTGATAGAAATTTTCTTCTACCCTTCGCTGGGGCCGGAGCATCGTCCGTCGTCCATCGGTGGGAGCGCCATCTGCGTCGATTAATTACCGACCTTAGTGAAAATTCATTCCATCGGCGAATCCTTTTGGAGGAGTCTCAGCAGTCCCCTTTGCGTCTACGGACGACCTCCTCCGATGCGACTTGCAGAGTCTCTCTCCGAAGGCTTGATTTGGCACTGCGATCCTCGCTGCTTTCCATCTGGAAATGCACGAGGCCAAAAGTTATATACTATTACAAAATTTCTGGGTTAACAGTTACTTACAGAGATCATAATGTTGCATTTTAAAATACGTGAGAATTTAATATGCGATTTCGGCAGGTAAAAATCGATAGAATTAATTTTTTCTTCTTTTCGGCGCGTTTAAAAAAAATGCGCTCATAGTTTCACTTTGGCGTCTGCCTGTCTGTAATGTTTCGATGTGAAAGCAGACCGCGCGGGGCCCGTGCAGCCGTGAAATACTTCACAGTATTTCATTGCTTTTATAATCTTCTATAAAGTCTAAAGTTTTTTACATTTGACCAATCCATCTCTACCACAACATGCTTTATCACCAACTGTCACAACGGAACACAACTTGAAACTGAACCGAAACCACAAAACGAAGTGAAAAAATCGGTACAACATACATTGTACAAACTTTCTCATATACTAACGCGTCGTTTAGTTATCTTTAGAAAAATATGAACTACGTAGAATTATTATATACATCAACTTAAATAACTATACGAAATTTGATGAAAATCGTATGAGCCGTTTTTTAGACAATCCAATTGTTGTTAAAGTTTCCCAAGAATAAACTAGCCTTATATTCATTTTTTGAAAAATATGAACTATGTAGTATTATTTCAGACGTAAACTCAAGTAACTGTACGAAATTTGATCAAAATCGTTGTAGCCGCTTTTGAGAAAATTCAATTGTTGTTAAAATTGTCTACATTAAACTCACTATTCGTCACAAATGCCGCATGCAACACTCCTTGCTTCCCACCCCAGTCGGGAAGCATTGCAACAACGTGAGGCATCGGTATTTTTGTGGAATGCGGCATATAGCAACAATCTGCAACATGCAACATTTATTTATTAATTAATTAACTGAAACCTAGAAACATCGCCGATACATCGAGTAATGCACACAGTGCCACGTACTGGTTGAAATGGGAAGTTCTAAGTAGGCGCATAAGTAGTGTCATCTAGCGGGGAAACGTAGAACTCGGTAGTGTGGCCGCGTTATGACACGTATGTACCTAAACGAATGCTTTGAATATCAACGAAAATGAACATTTCTGCTCCAATGAAGGCAAGATGTTTTTATTAATAGCGAATAACTCAAATTAGATACAATCAACTTCATTTTAATACATAATTTTCAGAAACGGAGTTTATAAATGAAATGTGATTTACCTATATTGTGCAAATTGAGAAAGCTAACAACCGTTAGTCTCCTATTTCGTCTCATTGCCTCGCAGTCCTGCAAAATACCGCCGCGATGCTCTAATATAAAAAATATTATTTCTTAACTATAATAGTATAATGAATACATTAATTTAAAATTAATTACACTGGTCTGCATTGATTTTGACGTTTTCAAACTTGCAGCTGTTTTTTTACCCATTTTTGATGCTGATTGCGAAAATGAAAAACGCTTTTGGCTGTCACGTGCGGTTTTGTTGCAAACAGCCCGGATCTTTTTTTTCAAAATTTGCATAAATATATAGGAACACGTGGCTGAACAGCTGTCATATTCAAAACATCGAGAATTTTTTTCAAAAATGCGGATGTGTTATTTTTACTTTCAAATATTATTGCGAGCATTTCTCTCCCACGCTATTGTCTCTCCGCCATTTAAACTAGAAGAGTTGCTAAATACGGTGAAAAATGTATGATAATAAAATATACCGTTTAACCAAATTCATTTTGCTGTACAAAAATAATATGATTCCTTTTCCCTGTATTAAGATATACCTACGTGAATTAAGATATTTTCAAATAGTTTATTTTATCATTCCTGATTATCACCCCATGGATGAAGCCTGTCACTTTATATTCCGTATGAATTTGTTGACGTGTTTATTTTTGCGAAATGTAATTTTCTTTAAATGCTTCGGGCTGTGAATTTTTGCCCTAAGGATGCGCGAGCTATCCCCCCCACTCCTCTATTTTCCCCTTTATCATCGCATCTTACTCCTAGACTCATGTCAGCCCATTTATCTGTATCGATATGTACGTATAAATATACTGTGCAAGTTATAGACGACGATGAGTTATAGTACCCCACTTTCTAGGGCCCCTATGTCCCATCACGCCGGCCCTGAACGTATGAAAACCCATAGTTAAGTGCGTTTGAACGAATTTTTAAAAATTATTAGCGGCACTCATAACTCATTTAATTGGGGAAATCTGATTACTAACGAACTCATTATAATTATTTTTTTAAATAACACATACCAAGCCTGATGGCGTTATATTTTTAAACAGAATGAAAAGGATCGTATTTTTATTAGGTCCAGCGGTACGCGCATATTTTATTCTTCGCGATCTCAAACAAGCCTCATTTACGCCACATCCTTTCCCCCTCGGTCGCGGAGCTTAACTAAGGCACGTAAGGAATGGTTAAAATATTTACAACGCAACCCGTATCTCCTTAGTCCCGCCTTTCCCTCACTCTCTCTCTCTCTCTCCCCCCTCTCGCAGCTGAATTAGATTGTTTTGGCCTCTGGCCAAGTTTTCCGCCTCCGCTTATTTTTGAAGCGGCAGTGCATAGATCCACACTTCCAGATAAGAAAGCCAGGCGTAGTGCGTGTGCGCGCATACGTGTGTATGTGAGCGGAGCATATAAGCCTTCTAGCGAAGGAGGATATCTTGGATCAGATAAATAACTACAAGCGCGATAAAGGAGTTAACGGATTGCGCAGAAATGAAAGACAACTTTGGATACCTCCCTCAGATTACAACAAAAAATGTATACGTATATTCTGACGGTGAGGCGAGCACCGTATTTCTCTCTTGTTCTACATGTGCGCGTCCAATGATCGCGGCGAAGATTGTGGACTTTTTCGCATCCACTTGCAATAGCGGGATTCCTTGGGAAAGCGAAAGAATGTTGAAAAATTTTCAACTGCAAATCTCAATTCTTATATTTTTAGGCGCGTTTCGCTTCCAGCATGAGCGCCTATTAGCTTCAGTCTGTCCGTCCGTCCGCATGTTCGTTCTCATCTTCTACCGAAAGGATTTTATTGAAATTTAAGGACTTACAATCAAAGACAATAAGAAAATCGCGTAAATGAATCAAGTAATCCAATCAGGAGTACCACTTTACTGGCGATAAAAAATGAACTTTCCGTCATATCTCGTAAAGTATTGGTCACATCAAAATAGTTTTCAAATAAAACTTGTAGAACAAGTAGAGTATTTATTTTCCTATATTTTTTTTATCATAGGAGTAGCCGTTGTCAATTAAATCGAACAAGAAAGTCTTAATTCGAATTGAAAATTTCTTGCGTGGTTCCTTCATTATTGTTGCTAACATAAACAATCTCACGAAAATACGTTTAATTTCCTTGCGTATCCATGTAACATTTTTAAATAGGAAGAAAATGGATTATTCATGAAGAAGAAAAGAACTTTAAAACGCTATTTCCCTTACGTACAGGTATATAATTTCTTTCTAATACTCCACTGCACGAAACGCGCCCATTTGTGATACGCCGTACACTTTCCTAATTTGCTCTAAATATTATAGACTAATATTACCATAAAGCATTGTATAAATTGACCGAAATAAATTAGCGTCAAATTCTCATCGTTAACAAGTGTCGTGGATCAGCATATGTGCTTACTTCCCCATTTTTTTAATTAAAATGTTAGCATTAAAACTTTTTATCATGGAAATAGTTTAACACGTAATTCAGTTAACACGAAATTCGGTTAACAAAAAAATTCTGTTAACAAAAAAATTCTGTTAACAAAAAAATTCGGTTAACAAAAAAATTCGGTTAACACGAAATATTTGTGCCTGCTCCCCACATTTCGTGTTATCCGGTTTCCACCGTATATAGGTCCGGATAGAAATATATGCCACATAGAAAAGGTTGCTCACCATTATTTTATATGAAGAGGTAACCGAAGTTTTATATTTTACCTGTAGGAGGATTTTTTCCTTTATTAATATTCTGGAGGAATAAGGAACGAGGCGAAGAACAGAAGAAAGGACGTTGACTTGGGCGGAGAAATGACCGTGAGGGATGAGAGAGAGAGAGAGAGAGAGAGGGGGGGGGGAAGGAGCCACACAGAACGTCACTCGGCTGCCGCGGGACGAAGAAGCACTTTGATTGATAGTCCATTCAGAAATGAATTCCACCCGTCCTCTTTGACGCATACCCAATATCGTTTCAACCCTCTGATCTGTGTGATCTCCCTGCAATATACCCCACCAAAAATAGCGTCGCCTCGAGGGGGAAACGTAGATCGAAACACAATATTTAAAAAAATCGGTACAATATACATTGTACAAACTTTCTCATATACACTAATGCGTCGTTTAGTTATCTTTTAAAATATGAACTATGTATGCAGAATCATTTAAAACGTCAACTTATATATATACGAAATTTGAAGAAAATCGTACGAGCCTGTTTTTAGAAAATCCAATTGTTATTAAAGTTGCCTAAGAATAACCTCCTTATACTTATTCATTTATTGAGAAATATGAATTATGTAGTATTATTTAAGACGTAAACTCAAGTGACTGTACGAAATCAGTTCAAAATCGTTGTACTATCCGTTTTTGAGAAAATCAAATTGTTCTTAAAATTGCCTAGATAAAACTAGCCTTATATTCATTTTTTGAGAAATATGAAATATGAATTATTATTTTAGACGTAAACTCAAGTAACTACTAAATTTGATCAAAATCGTTGTAGCCGTTTTTGAGAAAATCGAATTGTTGTTAAAATTGCCTAGAATAAACTGCCCTTAATTACTATGCAATGTCAACCAATTCTTCATATTCTGTATGATAAAATGTCTAACAATAAGTATGAGATTTCATTCATTTTCATTCTACCGTTTAGGCTCGAGAGCCGCGAACAGACAGAGACGGCATTGCGAAAACCACTTTTTCGGACTCTGGTACACCTAAAACGTGTATGTATTTCCATGAAAATCTCGAGGTCGATTTTTTTCGCGATTAGAATACTTTCTCAATATACTTCGTATGTGAGAAAGTAAAAAGTCACAATAGATGGCGTAAGCCTAGGTGCTAAGAAATCAATGATTTTGTCCCACTGTCGTTTTCGTCGAAAGGAAAAGCTACGATTAACTAATGATTCAGAATAGAACTCGAATACAGGGTTGCTGAAATCGAATTTTTAAAGTGAAATGCTTTCCACTTCAAAGAAAGCATAATTTCAAAGAAAATTTTCGATGGGCGCAATTACTTTATCCAATTAACAATTTAAATTCAAATGAGGAAGTCACCTTTGTTACTAACCAGTTATTCATTGCACGTAAAATAAAAAAATTCGAGGCAAGCTATTATGATTTAATTGAGAATAAGAAAGTATCACCATTATCCATGTTGTTTACAATGGTTAAAATAGATATTGCCCGGATACAGCACGCGAGAGCGTTTGACAGAAAAGAGATCCGTAGAATTTATAAACCACGTTAACATGGAGTCCCTCTACCTGTAATAACATGTGGGACATATTTTCTTAAATATAATAATATATAATGAAACATTTCACATTGGAATGTTAATGCTATAAACCTAATCAGGACTTTATTTTTAGAGCTTCCAGTTAAATTCCTATTTAATCTCGAATGCGGTCCACCAAAGCATTGGCAACTTACAATGCGGCCCGCCGAAAGATCACTAACCACCAAAATGGGAAACTTAATGCAGAAAAGGTTGCCGATTCTTGGCCTAAAAAAATAATTATCTCAATTTGTGCACAAGGTATGTGGGGGAAGATGTGATTTGAAAGTAGTAATTTCTCTCTGCGTGGTGAGCCGACCGAAAGTTATCTACCGACCTTAGTGGAAACCTTGAAGATTTTTTATCATTTCTGTATAAAAGAGCGATATTCGTTTGAACTAAAATTAAGTATACATCTATATCTATATATATCTATAAAATAAAGTGTTTGTATGTAATTTTATAGCGCAGTAACTACAGCACGTAAAAACAAGAGAAAGGTATCATTTTAACCGGAATAACGAGTACGGTGGTGTAGTAAGGTTTTTATATCGATTTGATTTACCTTTATAATTTAAAAAAATATTTTCTTTTTTCATTTGAATAACATAGGGACGAGTTCAGCACATTTTTCATTTGAATTTTAAAATTACTTAGAAAGGTGGTACGAACTTGAGACTTGAATGGTTCTATGAAGAAAAGAACAAAATTTATTTTTATTGAAGACAGAATCCGAATCCTGATCGAATTAGCATAAAAATGCATTTAGAATCAATAAAATACGTGATTTTATCAGTTTTATTACAATACCCATTATAAGCTACCATTACAACTCCCATTGTCGCCGAAATTGAGTCTCCAATGCATTTATATTGGAATATTTTTAACGTAATATCGTTTTACAATTTCTGTGTGCGAGTTTGCTTTGTTTACATGACAACCTAATATTTGTTGATTATAATTGAAATATTACTAATAAATAGTTTTTAATGATATTTTCGTGTGGCGTAGTTCTCCAAAGCAAGATGTTTTTAAAACTATGTAAGTAACTTAAATAATTAGACGTAGATTTTCCACAAATTGTGATTGGATAAATCGTTCCATTGTTTCCAAAGTATTGTTGATGTAAACAATTTTCCTGTAACAGAACATAACAGAACTCGTGGATGAGCATGGATGAGAGAATCGAGCTAATGGTCTAAGGGTAATATTCACTCATGTCAGTGATTCTTAAACGTTCTCTATTTACTTTTTGTCTTTCGTAAAATTAAATCATTTCGTAAGTTCCTTTGTTCATTTATTTTTTGTTGATTATTGTGGTCTTGCTGGTTTTACTTTCAGTCTTCGTTTTGAAGAAATCGTCACGAAACTTCGCATAGGTATATAATTTTACCCTGCAGGTAACATAGGCTATATGGCGATAAAAATTGCGAAGAAAGAAACACAAAGGGTGGCATAGAGTTCTACAAAGCAAACAGTTTTTAAAATACGTAAGTAACTTAAATAATTAGAAGTAGATTTTCCACAAATTGTGATTTTCAAACCTTTGAAGATATCGTCACAAAACTTCGCATAGGTAAATAATTTTATAACGTAGGCTATATGGCGATAAAAAATTTGGGGGGAAGGGGGGAGGTGCTTAATTCAATAATTATTTCCCATAAGTTTACAGGTAATTTTCGATTTTTTAGAGTGCAAGATTTTCTTCTTTCATACATCTAAATAGGTAATTGCGAACAGGTTTTCTTCATTCTTGCTTTATTCGACGGTTAAAACTGTGTACTATCATATTCTTACGATGTTTACATGTTACACCGTCGAATTTTTAGATTTAATAAATCCGCTGAAATTTAACGGGCAGTTCTGCTAGTATATGATAGAAATACAATCATTATAAACTGATTCCCGTTTAAGCCGAGGATTTTGAAGGAGGAACCATATATCCGAAAACACGTCCTCTTTTTAACCCAATCCAGCATGTTCGGGCCACTATTCATTTTTTTTATTTAAGTTTTTGCCAGCGAACAAACAACATTAAACGCTTGCACCAATATATAGCCATTGTAGTGGAATTTTATACATTTTAATTTAGATTGCGCAAGACACAAGGAATAACTGTGGAACAAGCGACGACATAAAAACTGGGGAGCAATGTGTATTCAACAGCTATTGTTCTTAAAAATCCTATAAGTTATTCGTATCAATATGCTCTATCGCTGTATTATTGTAATATCATTCTACAGGATAATTTTGCCTTGAATAAAGCGTACATAGACAAATATATAGAGTGGGTAAGTATAAGCATTCATCTGCTTCAATTTTTTTCACTCTTCAAGCGAATATCGTGGTTTTCCAAACTTTTTCGTAGTATAGAGAAATTATTGTATTCATGAAAAAAAATCTAATTCGAGATGTCAACGGAAATACACATTTTGAGGACCCTATAACCCGTTTTGACTATTTTCTCGATGATGTATGTGGTAGGAATTTTGTGGGCGCTCTAACTAAAAAAGTATTTGTCATTTCAGTACCAAATTTCAAATATAATATTCATACTAGTGGCAAGAAATTATTAGTTTTTGGACAATATAGGTCAACCGGAAGTGGATGTTTATTCTTGTTGTTTTGCCGTTTCTACTTCCTCCATACATAGTATGGGGAAAGTATTGTGATCACGAAAAAAATCGACTTCGAGATTTCAACGGAAATACACGTTTTGAGGTCCCTAGAACACGTTTAGACTATTTTCGGAACGATGTTTGTGTGTGCGTGTGTGTATGTGATTGTGGACGTTCTAACTCAAAAAGTACTTGTCATATTAATACCAAATTTCATATATAACACTTTAGCATGAGCATAAAGAACTGATTAGTTTTTAGACAATACCGGTTAATCGGAAGTCGAGGTTTATTTGAAACCCGATTCGGTTTTTGCAATTTCTCCGATAATACCTCACTATTGTATACATTGACCATTACAAAAAATGTAGAAAATATAATGTCCTACATCTTTTATTTCAAACAATTTTCCATAGCAGTTATTGTTTAGGAATTATTTATAAATAATCGGTGTTTTCGGTTTCCGACAAATATCCCCTTAAAAACATCGTTATTGGTAATCTTCGTGAGGACCAAAGTTGTAGATAATAATATTTCTTCCAAGTTTTGTTTGAAACAAATTTTCGTAGAACCATCCATTTCGAATATATTTAACTTTTTCTTAATTTCCAGTATACTCGTACAGCGCCATCACCATGTAGCGGTGAATTCTGTAAACATTCAAAATATACGTAATTTACGGCAGTAAGGACGACTGTATTCTTTTACGATACGAAATAATAATTTTGGCTTATAATATTATTCATAATAATTTAAATATCTATACCCCCAATATGAAGAAAATCATGTGTTGACCACATCAGATTTATTCCAAATATCTCCTTTAAAACACAATTTTCATAAATAGTTATTATAAAAGTTGTAGAAAATGTAATTTTCTACAAGTCTTCTTAGGAACATTTTTTCAAAAAGCCTATTGTTGAAGAGATATTTTGATTTTTCTTCTAAATTTATGTTAAATACGTCGCTAAGTGATACCATTGTTTCAGTTGCTACGTTAAAATTTCTAATTGTTGATAGCGTTGCTTACGCTGATCTGTATGGAGAAAGTCATCAGATTTTTAAAAATAGTTTCGAAGGGTAAACTTTTTAATCGTGACGTACGTACTAGTATTCTTAAAAATAGAAATAATTTTTATATCTGATTTTGTCATTTTGAACATTGTTTAAAAACGTCTAAATGCATCAGTGATCTTTATTTTCTAGTATTGCGCTATTTAATATTTATGTCATTTTCGTGATCCTAACCAACAATATTCGAGGACTACCAAAATTTGCCTAAAGGATTTATACCGATCTCCTTATCCTTAGGTATAAAACTCAAAGAATTGAAGCTTAGAGACGAATTTTCTGGATTGGAAAAACTTTTAATTTTTTTTAACAAGAATAGCACGTGCATTAAAAATCCGAAGCCTTTTTTAGGCGCGTTTCGCTTCCAGCGTGAGCGCCTATTATCATCGGTCTGTCCGTCCGTCCGCATGTTCGTTCTCGGCTTCTACGGAACGGATTTTCATGATATTTGATATTAAGGACTTACAATTAAATATGATATGAAAATCGCAAAAATGAATCACGTACGCCAATCAGGGGTACCACTTTACTGGTGACAAAAAATTAAATGTTCGTCATATCCCGTAAAGTATTGCTCAAATCAAAATATTTTTCAAATAAAAGTTGTAGAACTAGTAAAGAAGAGTATTTCCTTTCCTATACATCTTTATCATAGGAGTCGCCGTTATCGATAAAATCAAACAAGAACGTCTTAATTAGAGTTGAACTTACGTTAGAAATTTTCTTGCATGGTTACTTCATTGTTGCTAACAAACAGTCTCATAAACAAACGTTTAAGTTCCTTACTTGTGCATGTAATATTATTAAATAGGAAGAAAATGGATTATTTATGATGAAGAAAAGAACTTTAAAACGCTATTTCCCTTACGTACAGTTATATAATTTCTTTCTAATACTCCACTGCACGAAACGCGCCCATTTGTGATACGTTGTACACTTTCCTAACATGTTTTTTATCCGTCATGATTAATTTTCACGCTTAAACCGTGCAGATCATTTACATCTGCGCCGTTTTTTGTTTAATTTAATTTAATCATGGCAATACGGTCCATGCTCTAATTTGCGAGAATATTTTTTTTTTCACAGCTCTCCAAACTTCCGACACGTGCCGTACGGATAGCAATGAGATTTTTTTATTTTTGGGAGGGTAAGACGTGGCGCGATTCTAGTGAGAGAGAGAGAGAACGCTACGGGATTAAATTGTTAAATGGTGCGTGGGAAGGGTGGAAGAAGTTGTAGAGGTCCACTCCGAGATTCATTGCAAATTCTCTCACGCACCCACAATACCCTTCTTCTTCTTCCTGGCTACCTTATCTCGCTTCCTTTCCATCCGTCCGACGTTCTTTTCTTTTTTTTTTAATCTTTTCACATTCTCTCCTTAACTTATGGTCCAGTCGGCGAGAGAATTAATTCATCTCCCGTAACGAACTTTTAATTATATCTAATTTTAATTTTTTCCTTCGATTTTCGTAAACGGATTTTTTTTTTCGGGAGGGTTGCCGCAAAAACGATGCGCGTGTCCATGGTTAACGCTGATGAGATCAAGTCGGTTCTTTAGAAAACGTTTGTTTTTTTTACGATAATCCCAGTTCGGTTTCGATCGCGAAGACAATTAAATTACAGAGGAAGTTTCTATAAGTCGAACCTCGTGAGAATCATAAAAAAAATATATTCGACTAATAGAAAATTCGAGTTATAGAAGAAAAATAACATGAAATGAATTTTGTCCTGTAAAAGGAATTCACTTCGGGTTATTGAAACATTCGAGTTATTATAGAGGTTCGACTTAAAGAAGTTGGACTACATTTCAGATCCCGGTAACGAAATAAAAGACAATAGCATATTCGTGCAAACACGACAAATCTTTTCAAACATTTCGTGGATTAAACCACACGCTCCTTTCGAATAGAGAGAATACAGAACTTATTAATTAAAAACGCTGTGCTGTTTCATTATTCCACATTAATTTTTTTAAGGATAGACAGAAAAAGAATAATAAATAGTCTTCCTTTACTGTAGCTGAGACTGTAGTAGGTATTTTAGCTATATCACGCTCCGCCTTACTGAATGCACATATCCACGCGACTTGAATTTAAATGTGGGGAGAAATTATATTTTTCTATTAAAGGAAAGACAGTTGCATTAAAAGCTTTAGGTTTTCAAATTGGCTTATCTTATACGATGGCTATAGACCTCTCAGCGCTTAGCTTTCTTTGCAAGGATTCATTGAAACAAGGCGACGTCCGTGCTATATTTGAAAGACTATAATTATGATTTAATTTTCACGAAATCAAGCTTATAACCTACTTGAAAAAAATCCGATATGGCCAACACATGAGTTTCTCCATACAGAGCAATGAATATCATTGCTCTCGACGTCAGCGTCCTCAGGAAAAAATTATCAGCGATTACACTGGAGAATAATTTTAAAACATTTTCAATAGTCTTTATTAACAAAAGTAAAGAAAATTGTTAGCTGTTTCCATGGATAACAAAACATCAATGCGCAATTAAAATTACCCTTAGCAACGCTATCAAAAATTATAAATTGTATCACAGCAACAGAAACAATGGTATCAACGACGTATCTTCTAATATATAAAATTGACTTCGTCGTCGTCGGTGGGAAATCAGAACTTTGTAATGCTATTTTTAAAAAACTTTCCTAGTAGCTAGAAGATTTATATTTACTATTATTTAAGGAACGGGTCTGTTATTACTGTTCCAGAGTATATGTCTAATATATGACGATATGAGTTGCATTACAAATATTTCAAGTAAGATTTTCAATTATAGCAACAATATCAAGGAAAGTGATTTTAATTATTTTTTTTAAATCACTAAAACTGCATTCATAACTTTACAAAGTAAAAGCATGTAATAGATATATGTAATATTTAAAAAAACATTATTCTATAAATTGTTTTATAATTGAAGTATAACCAGCTTAGGTCTGTTATTAGTCACCTACAACTAATTGTTTACTGATCACTACCCATTAAAATAAAGCGAGCCGAAGACTCATCAATATATCCTTTCAATGTTATATATTTTAGAAAAATTCCTCCAGTACTTCTGAAATGGGTTTCATTTTTATCTTTCTATATCCCTCGTTACTACTTTTTCTCGAGGTAAATAAAAACGGGTTTATAATAGCAACAGTGTGTTTTAATGATGGATGACTAATAACAGACCTGTTCCGTATAACCATTTCAAAATTGTGAGGTCAGTTAATATGAAAGTAATACTCGACGGCTCCCCGTTAATACGTACCAATTTCTGGAACTGAAATTTCCGTTTTATTCATTAACTACTACTTTTCATGTTTAAGCGTTATATTATTGATTAGATCGGGTTTTTAAAATGTACCTGCTTATTCCTTTTCTTCTTTACACTGCACGGTATTAGCTTTTAATTCCTACAAAACAGCTTTTCTGAGTCGTGTATGCTGCCGGGTTTGGTTACCATCCAAGTTGTCCTGTTGTAAATGGAAAGAATGCACAGCCATTATTTTACGTAATTTTCATTTTTGTTATATTTTCGATAATATACTTGATTTAACGACGTTTCTCATTACTGTAGTCCTTTTTACTTTGCATTTATATAGTCAACTGAAACAACTTTACGGAAACTTTTCTAAAATTGATTTCTTATGTCCTTCTTCGAACGTAAAATTCAACAATATGGCGGACCGAAAGTAACTCTCTCGTTTCCCTAGCAACAGTGACTGCATCGCGCACTTCAACATTAAAACATTTTAAAACATCAATCCTCAAAATATAATTAGGAAAAGATATATTCATTCGTTACTCGCCAATCGTTATTGTGAAAAAAACAACATTTCATTTAGTATTTTAGACTCTTACCTTAGAATTAGATTTCATTTCCGTGATCTTACGCAAGCCTCAACTTATTTGGAAGTCTGCTCGCAGAAACTGACAATTTATTCGGTATATCTACAAGAAGCATGGCTATTGGAACCTCTATAACCAGCTAGCCAATGATTTCTTAGATTAGTTTGTTTGTGGCCAATCAGAATTGCTGAGACAGCAGTACACGGATCATGCGGTAGCGTTCGAATCTGCAACTTGATACCCTGCTGAAAGTCAAATACTGATCTATTCTTCTGACTTTGCTACAGAAAACATATGGTCTACTGAAATATCAATTTTTTCACCACTGCTACCGTTGTCGAGACAACGCTTTAAGATGGTTCTATACCGTTCCTCCTTTTGAGATATGTACAAACATTCGCAATGAAAGCCAGATTCGCGTTAAAGGTATATGCTCAAGGAAAAGTCTGAGTTGTTTTCCGATAAATATTAATAAATAATCATGGTGCAATTAATAACTAACAAAATGCTTAATAATTCTACGACCTATCTTATGAACATTATGAGTAACCAATATTTTCACGCTGGCACATAGATCGCTGTTTAATCTCGTAAGCTTTTATGCAATTGTTAAATTATAACTACATGCAAGCAAACAATTATTTTTTGAGGCGTCAGGCGAGTTTTCGCGTGCACATAAAACCGAACGCTAAGTCACTAACTACTGTAGATGCATAATGTTCGTAAAACAAAGACTCGGATTCACTTAACGAGCTGAATTTGAAAAAGACGACGCCAAGGATGTATTAGCAAAGTATTGCGTTATCCATTAAAAGCAATTATGCACAACATCAGTCAAGATAATGATAAAACAATCAACAGAAATGAAAAACATGGTAATATAAAAATACATTAACATACCTTATTTATTACGTCTTTTCCTTAGTCAATCACTTGAAACTCCGTGAGAATGTTGGAATTGGACAACGGTAGCGCATTTATACGAATCAAAAAGTTCATCGCTAAACTCTTAATTTTTAAGGACAATAACGTGATTAAAAGTTTTCCCATTATTATTTAAATATTATAAGTTTACATTAACCGCGAGATCACTCAAATACGAAGCAACAACAAAAAATTAACGCGTACATCATCAACCAACAATTTACTGAGTTGGAGTTGATGAAACTGGCGGTCTGCAACTCCCTGACGTCATTTCCGGAAAAGCGTAGTTTATTTTATTTCAAAAGCTTGTATTTCAATTATATGTTATCTTTTAAATTAAAATTTTAATATTTAAAACATATTCTTTTAATAGTTAATAATTAAGAAAATGTTATTTCCGTCATCTTTTTTGACTTACAACTTACAACTTTAGTTCTGCTCGTAAAACTTACCATTGATTCCTTAGCATAAAGAAAAATAACAACCAATGCCTATTTAATTATATACATTATTTAGAATTATTTATTGGGCGATATTAATTTAATTAACTTACTATTTTGTTGCTGCGCTCAGAAATTGACTGAAAATGCGAGCGGGGTAATGGGACAGAATAACTCGTTTAATTACAAATCGTTTATTGGTGAAAATATTGTTCATTATGTTCATAAATAGAAATAAGAAATCATATGTTGAGAGAAATAAATGTATGATAAGTTCATCAACACAGAGCCAAATACACAAAATTTACACTTTCACAGTTACATTCTTACAAGGTGATGAGAAGATATGTTGCAAAAGAAATTATCTACACGTTTCCTTAAGCTTGTACAATAACCGTCCAGTTATTAATTCTTATATTTTGCCAATACGGTGCACAGACCAGCTGCGAAAAAGTCCTTTAGCCTTCTTAGGCTCTCTCCCGTGGGCTAGTTCCACCTCCATTGAAGCCCCACTGCAACTTAGGGACAACCATGTGCGAACTTCATTTGATCCAGGCATTGCACCTAAATGAATACGTCAAAAAGAATATTACAAAGATATTTTCACCTTAATTAATAGATAAAAAAAATATCACATAGGTAGACATTTAATGCAGAAATGTCAAAGCTGTATGAAATCATACTTATGTTATGCAAGATTCATTCAGAAATTACTGTCAATTGCTATTTAAAACATACTAGTTTTATTTTAAATTCATGGTTGATTAATTTTATTTAATTAATAGCTGACTTACCTGTCCATCTGGAAATTTATACTCAGATTTTAATTTTATTGGCAAATAAAATTATGTTGTACCTACTCATAATTTTATCAATAAAGTACATATGTAGAAGGTGAAAAAAGTTGCCATGTTTGGCCTGGCTAGAAAAAAAGGTTTCAATTTCACCAAAAGTATAATTTCTCAAAGACTTCATCCAAATTAAACATAGAACCAAAAGCAAATGAGTAAAACAAAATTTAACATCTCCAGAATGACACTGGATGTCTAGCTTTTTTGTGCATAATCTCTTTCAGTGACTATCTGGACATGTTTCACAAATTCAGCATTAAAAATATGTCATCTTCTAGGTTGTGTGAATTAATTAGAGATAATGAATAACCATTTTTGTTTTTAAACAGTTTTTGTGAATCCAACAAATATTTTGCTATTCAATGTGTAAAACTTATGGGCATACTAGTGATTAAAAAATTCAATTGTGGCTAGGTAAGAATTTCCTTATAAATACAAACAAATCTCTATGAGTTAAAACAAAATACAAAATATATGAAAAACTGAATTGTGAGTTTATGTTAAAGTATAGTAATGGGATTAATTAATTCTCTTGCATTGCACTGTATAAAAATTTCAGTTATATACATTTGAAATTTATATACATTTGACTTACTCTGTTTTACTGTCTAATTATATAAGATCTATTAATTTGTAAGCAAAAAACAGCCAATTTAACAAAAATGAATTAAACAAGTAGATTTTTTATTAACAAAATAAATTATGGAATTGTACAAATATTATACATCAGCATTAGAAAAACACTTGAGCAAATTTATGCTAGATGTTATTTCATCATCAAACTTCTAAAATATATTTAAAATACTTACAACCTAAGAAATTAGGCTCAACTTTGCGGTAAGTGATATGCATATTTCACAAGAAAAATAACTTTGTAACTTCCACACAAAATGCTAGTCATTTAGCAAAACCGTCGCAAAATAAAAATTTTGTATGCAAGTTACAAAGTTATTTTTCTTGTGAAATATATTTAAATATTCCATGTAATACAGTTAAAATAAGATATTTTGGTGCAGTATTTGTCTAATGGCTGCATAGGACTATAAGAGTGTAGACTGTTGACTTTGACAGACTTTAAACTTTCACCCAGAGATTTATGGTGGTGATCATGAAGTTACTTATGTATAAAGATTCTGGTTTCCTTAATTGGTTTACAAGAGAATTCCTCATTAATCAACAATTTAGGAGTTTAAAACTTAACTTATACTAACAAAACCAATGATCATTTCAAAAATATTCACTCAAGAATTTTATAAAAATATATATAGGTTTCAATCCACTTTCCACTGACCTGAAAAAAGTTCCTGTACAGTGATTCGTCGGCTGGCGAGGGTGTCTTTGTTCCCAGAGGATCGAATCTCAAAGAGAAGTGCGGCCCTGCAGGAGACACCTTCCTCCCTCTCACCTCCCCTCTTTCCTCCTCCACCCACACCACTCTCCGACACGTGGAAACACAAATCAAAGTGAGGATTTGGAACAGAGGGAAGCAGTCGGGATTTGGCTAACGTTTTTCCAGTGGCCACATAAGGTGACTTGCTGCCTGGTATCGTAGGCCTGCAAAATATAATCAAGGAAGTTAGGAAAATATCTTTTCTTATTTGATTGATACTACTGATGCATGCATGAGGTTTTTCTCAATTTGAATTAAAGTACTTAATGCTCCTATTTGCACTTTTTAAATTTGTGGTAATGAATTTACTGTTAATGTACGAAAATAACCACTGAATAAATTACTAAATATATTACAATGGAGCATTATTTCTTTAAAACATTTTAAAGTGGTACATCTAATGCAAGAAAAGCTCTAAGGGTACCATACATCATGATTAGTTATTTAACTGAAATCTCTAATGGAACAATGAAAAACACCAGATAAGTTTTAAAATGTCATCTAACAGTGAATTTCTAAGTATGTGTGCTTCATTGTGTGGTAAAGAAACACTGAATCATTTGCAGCTTAAAGATCCAACTGCTGTAAGAATATTAGTTTTTAATTCTCTAATAAAAATATCAAATTATCTATAAAACATTTTACAAACCTTATGCAATATATAATACAGCAATAATAACAACTTTCAGTGAATTAATAAAAAGATGTTTAATTTTTCAAACACAAAATAGCACAAAAATGATTTAAAAGATTTGAATGGCCATTACCTCTACTTGGTCTAGTTACAATTCCTAGAAAAACTGAAATTTACCTATCAATTGATTTCAAATCTATAAACATTACTCTCATATGACAGATGCCAGAAACATTTTCTGAAACTCTTAAAATTTTACTTTGCTGATTAATGAAATCTGTTATAGGATCATTTATATGAACATCTTAAAAGTATGATATCAGAGAGCTTATTATGTGCCTTACTTGAAAAGTTTCACCCGGCAGTAGAGTTGTGCAACACGAGCAACATTCAATCCCTGTGCTTGGATCAACCTCCCTTCCACTCCCATATACCTCTCAGGCTTGTCAGGACTGTTTAACATCGGAGCAGGTAACACATTTAAATCTGGAAAATTTCATAGATTCATATGTAGAATTAACATAAACACATAAATCAAGCAGTCACTATGAGCTACATTTTCCTTGTTGACCCACAAAATATTCTCAATAATTCATTTGGCTTAGTCTATTATGGTCAGAAACCTCTAACTTTACAAGATACATTCAAATCCTCATGTACAAATGGAGAAGGAATCCATTAGCATATTGTAGAAACACAGTTTTATGCTTCGTTTATGTTATATGACCAAAAGAAATTAGTGCTTTTAAAGAAAAGGCGATCAATGAATTTACATAATGCAGTGACATTGGTTGGCATATTTTCTTAGAAGTGCTGCATATTTACAAGAAGAACACAGAAAAATATTAAACTTCCACAGAAATAGTTTAATAAAGAATAAATGTATTACTTTTAATTCTGACTTCTAAAAACATGATATGTATAGTAAAGATGATATTTCTTTTTTAAAAAACCCTTCTTTATCATTTGATAAGAAAATTAAATCAGTAAAAAACTTATATTTTTTATAAACTAACACATATATTGACTAGGTTACAGAAATGGATTGACAAACATTATTGAAACTTAGGTTGCAACCCTAAATATTCCATAAGTGACATATGACATAACTGTGCCTTGTAAAAATAAATTCTGCTGTTGATATTCGACATAAAAAATAAATACATTACTAAAAATTCAGCCCCTTCCATTCCTGTTTCATAATTAAGAAAAACTCCTTAACCGTACAAAGCAGAATATTTAGAGACAATACAACTGGTAAAAGTTAAAAAGGGTAATGAAATAAAAAAAGAGAAACAAAAAAAGATGTTGCACTTGCAGGTTCATGGGGATAACTCCTCACTAGTGACCTGATGTCAATCGCTCATAGACTCACTCACTCCCACAAGAACTAATACTGTCAGAAGAACACCCACTCACATACGCACCCAAGTAACAAACGGTAATCTCTAAATATTCAGCGGGAATCTAGATACGTATTTGGAGAGCAATGCTCTTATCATCATCAGCTGATGTGTATGAGCGACTGACATCAGGTCACTAGCGAAGAGTTGTCCCGGTAAACCTGTAAGTGTAACATCTTCCTTTGTTTCTCTTTTTTTCTTTCATCACCCTTTTTAACTTGTATCGGTTGTATTGTCTCTAAATATTCCGCTTTGTACGGTTAACGAGTTTTTCTTAATTTGTAAACATAGTCTCCAACCTTTTTAATTACCCCTTCCATTCCGTCAAAATTTAAAAAAATATTTCGGTATCGTAACAAGAAAGGCGATCTTGTATCGTTGACCTCTCACCCGTCGGTCGCTTGCACATGGTTGTCGCCGGCTGTTGGGGAGGCGAAGAAGGCGACGACGATGGAGAAGGGGATGGAGTCATGGGCAAGGAAGTGACCGAGGATCCGCCCTTGGAAGCAAAACCCACCAAACCCATGTGTCTCCTCATTAGGAGGAGGTTGGGTTGCGACATGGCATGTCCGAGGATCCTCGTTCCACCCCTAGACTCCCCTCTGGCGTTCCTTTCCCCGTTGAGCAGTTCCGTAGCGTCAGCTTCGCCTCCTCCGCGTGGTTCTATGCTAAGCGTCACCGATCCTCTTGGAGCCATCGGGTTTACGGGCGAAGTGGCTGCTACCTTCTTGTCATCTATGTCAGGGCGAACGTTTACTTCCGAACGAAAACGGCGGAGGTTTAATCCACGCTTCACCTAAGGGAGAAAAGATGAGTTTGATTTATAATAGTTTTTCTTGATGAAATCTCTCGTATCAATTTATTCATCTACAAGCATGGAACTTTCAATTTAAAAAACCAGATTGTTGGTCTGGAAAAAATATACATGACGTGATGCACAGATGAATTTATATACTTAAGAGTGATAAAATTGTTTTAGTATTATCATAATGCAATTTTGGTAAAAGCCAGCATTCATGCTTTGAAAAATAATCAATTTCTAGCTTAATGTAGATGTATGAAAGTGAAATGATTGCATATTAAATCTCAAAGAATGATGACAATGCTAAAACATAAATGAAAAATATATCTATAAATGCTTTATTTGTCTATTTAATCAGTGCATAGAAACTATTTTTGTCAGTCACTTGGAAATGCAGAAAAAAAATCATTAATGCAACACTTTCAGTGTTTACACAAGGAAAAATGTTTTGTAAGTTCCACAATGGCGAGGAGACAAATAGAGCAATGACAATGAACAAGGGGATGGAGTCATATGCAAGGAAGTAACTGAGGACTTCTCCTTGGCTTCCTCAATTGTGGAACATACAAAGTGTTTTTCCTTATGTATGCTATGGAACGATTCCATAAAGTTGTCTTCCACCATTAAATTTACTTTCAGTCTTCTGAATGGAGGAATCTTGGTTCTATACAACACTTTAACAGGATTCTTTGGAAAGATTAATGAATGATATAATAAAATTGTTTTTTTCCTTTAACTGTGCATCTCAAGAGCTATTGAATATTCCACTCATTTTTCATTTCACAGAATATTCTATAGAAAAATTTTAATGCTAAAACTTTTCACAATTACTTATCAAGACAGTGAATGATTATGATGAGCTACATATATGAATTTTTTTAAATGGACTTTGGGAGTTATATTTATTATAAAACTACATTTTTGTGATGCAGTAAATGGAACTGATTCAAATTATTTTTTGACAGTAGGAATTGTTACAAAATAAGTTTAAGAACCAAGATAAGAAACACTTATACATTAATTCAGCCACATTTTAACTCCTTGGCTGCTATTAAATGACCTGTTACCTTTAATTTTACACTCACACAATAGGTATATTCTTTTCTAAATGGTATATTGGGATAGCATCGTTGAAATGCTGCAATTTTATACCCAGATATTCAGAGCTTGATGACTTAATTTTTAATATGTAATGTCATAAAATATTCATATAAATTGAATTAATAACATTGTATACCTTCTGCTTCATGACTCTGAAGCTGCTATATTCGGCAGCCTTCTTAGGGAAGTAAGGATCTGGCGTAGCGCTCCTTTGAGGGCTTTCGGAACGTCTCAAAGTAATCTTCTCAGCATGAGTTTCGGTCACCATCACTCTGGGCACACCTGTCGATTCATCCAACCTGCTCACCATTTTCATCGTGGAACCAATAGTCGCAGTTCTCAATGGAAGCGAACCGTCAATGGATGAGCTGTTCAATTTCTGGAGAGAAGAATGATTCCTTATAGGTGGAGGCGGGGCCACTGCAAAACAAAGATAAAAGTATGAGGAATTAATTTCAAATATGAAAATTATATAGTCACACTTTACTATAAGATGAAATATTTTCTGCAGTTAGATATGCAAATTAATGACAGTTAGAACTGCCCATCCTTCAAATTTGGACATGGTATTATTTTTAAGAGATTATTTTTGCCCTTCCTCATTCCCTTCTTGTTTGTTAAAAGGATTAAGGGACAGCTTAAGGATTCAGACATACAAAAGTCATACAAGGGCAGTTCAATTGCAACAGGTATCCCTCTTCCCTTAGAGCTTGCATGTAAGCTGATTCATGCGTATGTTTAAATGGTTTTCTAGGGATTTTTTTTAGCAAAGATAACCTGTTTATAATAATATGGCAGAATATATACCAACTTAGCTAAGCAGACAAATCAGTAATGGTAAATTACAGAAGAATAAATAAAATTCCTCTGGGCTTTCACGTGAATTAACTTGCCTCATGCAGAACCAAAAGGAAGAAACAATAAAATATTCCACATAAAACAATTATTGAAGTTAGGTATTATTTTATGTGTCTTAATTATATCTATAAATTTTTAGTACATAAATTTGATATGGTTTTCTATAATAAAAGATTGTTTATGCCATTCCAATTATATTAATTACTTAACGAACAATACTTCTCCATACCTATCCAGGATAGTTAAATGGTTAAATTTTACTTAACATGAATTTAAAAAAACAATAAACAAGAGTAGACTAAATGCATATCTCTTTGCCATATTAACCCAGATTTACAGAAAAATAAATTTTAAAATATGAGCACGCATTGTTGTTGATCCTTTCCATATGAAGTCTGATATATTGGTTCAATAAATAATCAGAACAAACTGAAAGCTATGTGAGTGGGAACAATGACATTCCAATCGTATGTTTATATTCTGCAGCATCCATGCTGTTCAAGTAAACAAAAACATTTTATGAAATTTGACATTCTCTCAATGATGAAAACAACCTGCAATATCTTCTTTTATTATTCAATAAAAACTGCTCTCCATAAAAGTTATGTAAATTGTGAGTTATAATAGATTTTATGAGCAAGATGAAGGAATGATCCCAATATTTTCTTATTCATTTTATATTTTAGATTAGATTAATACTAGAAAATATTCCACTATGGGCTATTCCAAATTGCATTGCATAGACTTTTTAAATTAACAATAAACACCAATTTATATTTATTACAGCACTATATTTTTATGATATGATAGATAGAACTGGTTAAATATTTTCTTGATGGTAGGCATTCTTGCAAAACATGTTCAAGAACCAAGATATAAATTTTACTATGGGAGATATATATCTTCATACTATCTAACAGAAATTTCTTTCTGTTATATTTGACTAGATTTTAAAGTTAATGTAAAAGTGGAAGCAAATATTTGTTATAAAAATTTCAATATATTTTAATTTAAATTTAAAATGTTGATGCTGAAATAGCAGTTATAACTGAAAAAAATAGTCAACTTTTCATTCCCAATGATAAAGTTAAAGCAATTAAATATTGAAGCTACATGCAATAAATAGCTCAAAAAACAGCACAAATGTAGTTGTGCATCATATTCAGCCCTTTTCTTGCAACAATGTGCAAAGGAATGTCAATTTCTCTCCCTCCTCTATGCTACATGTAGATGAATGAGGATAATTAAGAATGTAAAAAAATCAAGGATTCTCATTTTTTCTTGACCTGTCTTTTAGAAGCTACTCAGCCCATATTATATTGCAGAAATAAAGCATACGTTTGATTCTAGGAGCTAGAATTTTATCCATGTGATTAACATGGAGATGAGCTTGAAAATTTTTAATTTGCTCTTAACTCTTAGAGTGCCAATGTCATCACACAAGTGATACACAAAAAATCTGCTGAAATTGCCAGTGTCGTTCATAGGGACTCTTAATTTTTCACCATTGACTCTGACAGATGGCCAATGTATGGTGCATGTTTTATGCTCAGTGTTCTGTAGAGAGTTAAGAGCTATTAATTGCCAACTAACTTACTATTCCGGTCTTGAACTTTAAAATGCCTCTTTGTTATTTGTCTTGGCACTCAAAGGATTAAACTGGTTAAAATCAAGGCACAAAATCGCCACTTAAACATGCATGCAGCCAAAGGATTGAAGTTGTTTTATTGCAAAAATTCCTTGACTCAATCTCAAATTAGAATGGTAAGCAGTTTTGAACAATAAATGCCAATTTCTCAGATCTTTAACAAGATATAACTCAATTACCAATATATTTTCTTCGCAATAAATCTTGACAGTCAAATCACATTTTCTGATAATTATAAATGAATGACAGCATAAATATATGTGTATTCTAAATATTTGACTTTTAAAAGATTTATTTAGGTGTTTTATACAAGTTAATAGATAAAATTTAAAATTTCTAGTAAATATCATACGGCAAGTTTGATATTTAGCTTTTGAACAACTGGCTTTACATGATCATGTATGTTTAATCCTTCTCTTCAAAGTTGCATATACAAAAATGTACTTTAAAAACATTACTCGTTGATTTCTCTGATCTAAATTTAAGAAATATAAATGATTGGACTGGAATCCAAAAATTCAAGTAAAACATGAAAAGAATAAGTGCCTGTTATCGTGAAAGATCCATTGTTATAAAAATATTTCAACAAAATTTAGTTATTGAGGTTTAAATTCAAACGTATGATAACTGATGAATAGGTTTCCCCATATGAAGTCCAGTAAAACGTTAAAGAAACGAGAAACTGCATGTCTGGGCAATAATCTGAATCTAGCATATAAAACATTGAGGAAAATGTGTTAATAAATTATTAATCTATAAAAAAGTAACACTATTGATCATATCTTTGTAAATTAATTTGGTCCAACAATAACATTTTTCAAAATCAGTTGCTCAGCTTTGAAACTCTTCATAATAACTCAATAGCAGTGGCAGATCCTCCAGGGGAGGGGGGGGGGGGGGGGGGGGATGGGAGCAATCGCCCCCTCCTTGGATAACCCCATTGCACTCCACTGGGCGCTTTCTTAAATTCATTCCGTGCAAAAATCCTCTCAATTATACGCCGCAGATTAGGTCTGTATAGCAAGAGAAAGGAGTCTAATAGGGGTAGGGATTTTCAAAATATAGGGCAGTTGGGAGGGGTGGATTCAATAGGTGGTGGAGGGGCGATCGCCCCCCCCTTGAGAAGTTTCTGGATCCGCCCTTGCTCAATAGACACAAGCATCCCACCTCTCTTTGTGTCTTACTAATTTAATATTAATTGACAGCTAATCATGGATAATTTATAATCAATACAAGCAGACAAACATATACCCATTCTGAAACAGGAGAATTAGTCTGCTATGGTAGTTGTGGTAGAATATCAGCCCCGCAAGTGGAAGACCCAGGTTCGATTCCCAGTCATAGCAGATTTTTTCACCTGTTTTCATATTTCCCACAAGCAGACAAACAATATCCAATGAAGTCTTAAACAAAAGTAAACTATGTACTTATCATAACTAATAACATGTATAACAGTTATTACTTACCATGCTTAAAAATAGTTCCATGATATAATATTTTTAAAGGAGTTGGTTTTACTTTTGTTGGAGTGTTAAAGAAGCTAATTAATAACCTTTCAATGAAAAATATAATTACAACCAAAACATTAAATAATTTGCGACATGATAATACGCATTTTTGCTGTGTTAAATTGTAAATTCCTTAGGAAATCTCAGGCACCAATGAAATTTTCTGGCAACATTCCTGGCTGATTTGGTTATGATAATTCCATTTTCGTGGAATATTTTTACATCAGCAATAAACTCTACAAATCTTGCTGGTCACATTCCAGCAAATAACTACCTAATAACCAAATACATTAATAAACAATTTAATTTTTTCTAATTTTAACGAAGGTAAGGAAAACATATTTTTTAAATCTTTCTTTAAACTATGTACTGGTTGTACATAGTAATTTGAAAAAAAAATTAATTTTCTTGGTGATAAATAAGTTTCCATTTTATATAGTATCCAGCAAACAAATTTTTTCACCTTTCTCTAAGAATGAAAAATGCCTTTTTAAAAACATTACATATTTGTCATTTTAATCATTCTAAAGTATCGTCAAAGTTAGTACCAACATATTTCCGAAATTAATGTATGCAACTCAATATAGTTAGTGAGGCTAGGATTGCTCAAAATGTATTACTTGCTGCACTCAATTAATGAAATCATAATTTTATATTAAGGAAATTTAAGATGTCCTGTGCATTG
Source organism: Uropetala carovei (assembly GCA_036926305.1). NCBI lineage: Eukaryota > Metazoa > Arthropoda > Insecta > Odonata > Petaluridae > Uropetala > Uropetala carovei. The sequence goes on from JAXCHB010000043.1 coordinate 6,720,575, forward strand.
AAAGTTAAAGTAAGTGACTAAGTAAGTGACAAACACCATTACTGAAGAAATTACACTACAGGCAGTTCAAAACATTTAAATACTGTTCCCACTTCCACCAACCTAAGCTACTGAACGTAAGACAGAGGGTAAAGACAGGGAGAATTTTTTTATATTTGAAGTGATTGGACATGCAGAAAAGTTCCTCTACCAAGACACTACAGAGTTACCCAAAGTATCTAGAAAATATACTTTATTTGGCAACACAAAACAAAAGCACACATACATAAATAACAATATAAAACAATTACAGATGTTGGTTTTATATATTGTTAACAATATGACAGTTCATACTTAAACATTCATTAATAGGATATGGAACAATTTAAATATCATTAAAAGACTGTAATTATTCTAACATAGTTACTGAAATTATAACCTATGATATGAATTAAATGTTGAGCATGTGCATCTCTATTTACAATTATAAATTAACAATTAATGATGCACATTTACTAAATACTGTGAGAAATAAATAAAAAGGAAGCCATTAAAAAACATTACAGTCCATGCTATCCCATTCATAATTCAACTCTTCAACAGAAAAATAAATATGTTGCCATAAATATTTCATCAAATTTATGAGGATATTTATAAGCCTCAGTCATTTTACATTCAATGTTTGCCTCCCAGGAGATAGACCTCCATAAATGAAATCACGGCCAAAATATTTATTTATCAAAAAGTGACCCAATTACCCTTTATTCATACTAAACAACTTTACTGTACCATATATGTCCACGTCTGAATTAACATGAGTTATATAAATATTTTTAAATTATAATGTATTGATAAAATGTCTGAAGATTAAACAGTGATCCCTTATTACATGACATGCCTTTAAATAAAAAAAAGGAACTCATGATTTTTTTCATCCATGCAAAAGAAACCGATTGCCCAAAAAGAAAAAAATCGGACAAAACAAAGTCAATTCTACAAGAACTTCAAATCAAAAATTCCTCTTCATAACTACCTCTATGAGTATTGAATTTGTTTGACGGTCTCCTCAGCATTGTAGGACTGCTAGGAGGTGGCGGAGGGGGTGGAGGAGGCATGAGTGGACAGCTCAACAAACGATTGGTTTTGGCGGAGCGTTCCAAAAGTGGAGAAGCAGACACATTTCTTGAACTACAGCCACTACTCACAGACAAATTACCCTGAAAATAAAGCAAATGACTCAAATTCTACGGTGTGCATACTACAATATTTTATTCTAACTTATCTCTAACATTTGTATTATATGAGAGTAAATCAGTAAATAAGGTGAAGATTAAATTTAAAAAATTCACTGCCGCTTTGCATCCATAATGTATTTATTATCACACTCTCATTACTGCATATAGGGCCCAATAAGTGCTGAATGTGTTAGCAATATTTTTGCCTCAACGGAGAATTATCGAGTTTGTCTTCAAGCCAAAAAAAAAAACTTTAAAACTTTAAAAAATACTTGCCTCAGATATTTCCAATAGCCACAACAAGGTCATCAAAAACTTTATCTACAAAGCAGCCATCTTCATTGTCAATTTTAGGCTTTTTTTTGGGAATTGCCACTGAAGATGGATGCTTTACAGTAGAAATGTGCATCAGGTTTTTTGTAACTTCACTGTGGCTATCGGAGATGTCTGAGGCAAACATTTTTTTAAGTGCTTGTTCTTGAATATTCTTTCTAATGACCAGTTTTCAAAATAGTCCCTCTCTTGTCAGTTGAACAGTGAACTTCAGTCAATTTTTAACTGTCAGACAGAATTAAAACAAGTGAAACTAACCAAAGAATGTGTACACAACATGGAACCAGATGGCTGCCATAGAAAAATTTGTACTAATGATGTGAATTGCTCAAACATAGTTGCACAACTATAATAGTTGATCATCAGTAAACTGTTCTAATTGGTTACTCCACAAAACTTTTTTTCTGTCATGGAATAAGAAAACTTGACATTTGCTAGAAACAATGCATCAAGGTAGGAGATTATTACTTTGAAAAACAGTTTATGTTCATATATCTTGGTTAAACTGTTTTGAAACTAATGTTACGTTCACCTTATTTATTGATTAACCTTAGTACATTTTCCCTAAATTCTAAAAAAGAAAATATAAATTTCCATTTTTATTTGTAAAAATAACTTACAATACTTAAAATAAACATAAAAATGAGAAATATGAATATCTACCCTAAAAGAAGTCACTAAAATGAAAACCTTTCTTAATTATCAGAGCTGGCTTGATTGAGGTGCAGGGGCATAACTACGGTTTTGGGGCCCTCACACAAGTCAAGTTTTTGGAGCCCCCATTTATATAAAAATATATGAAATTATTATACCATTCTGATTTTTATTGATTTTTTTACGTTTCAACTCCAAAAATACATTGAGACTTCTATAATTCTAACATTATAAGGACAAGACAAAACAACTCGAAACAATTGAGATGGGTATTTTTGTCCTCATTTCAAGCGATGAAATCTTTCATTCCCATAAGGATATTACTACTTTGAATACCTTACGGGAGATTACGGAAAAAATTCTAAGTATGTTTGTGGGGCCCCCAAGGATTGCGTGGGCCTGCGCCCCCCAAGTTACACACCTGGCAAACGATGTGACTGCACCTGACCACGCACTTAAAGAGACACCGTGCTCTCTAAGAAATATTTGTCATACTTATAAAGTACACACATTTTTGAAAAATATCGATGTGTCATAGTGAGATAGATTACTCTATAGTTATTATAATTTAATATTTAAAATTTTTGATGTGTAAGAGGCACACACACTTTGCACCGGTCTCCACAATTTTCCTAGCCATCTTTGGCAATTATATTTTACTTTTTTGATTCGTTTTAACTAGCGTAAGGAAGTGAACTAACACACTATCTTACCACCTGTGTGTTATTATGCGCCAGCATCATGTGCTTTATTTTGGAATCATGCCGTGAACATCGTATCTGAGATTCTCTCGAGTTTTATCCTGCAATATCTGTGTTCGCGTGTATTATTTGTGTGCATGTGAGTTATTTATGTGTGTTTTCCATTCGTATTTATGTAATTTTAAGATATTCATTTATATTAAGATTAGGCAATGTTCAGTGTATGTACTGTCCTGTATATTAAACCTTTCACGACCGGAATGCCCATATACAGACTTGTTTTCTTGGTTTGGATGTCATAGGGTAGAGTGGCAATGACTTAAACCTATTCTCCCTTATTACATGAAATCTTATAAGAGAAAACTCCCCATTTTTCATCACATTAGTGATTTTAGTGGCAAATCGGAATGTAATCCCCCCTTATATAACGTATTCATATGGGGAAAAAGTCTCTGGTAGTCGCTGTTTCAGTATTCATGACCATTTTCTGGTATGTAACCCCCACGAATAACAGGGACCCACTGCACTATAAAAACAAGATATAAAATTTTCAAATGTATCATTATAGTTATATACTGGTCACTCTTTTAGGACTTTAATATCTAAAAACATCAATTACCTACTTAGAAAAAAGCAAAACATATTTCACTCACCTGAGATACTGATCCATTCAAATCAGTGATTGGCCTAAAACGAAGCTGAATAGATCCAGATTTTATGTCAGACAGTTGATACCATTGATGATATCCAGTCATTTCAGCCTCTGAACTTCCCTCAGAAACTTGGGAAAATTTATAAATGGAACAAGCTTGGCGCACTTCACCAGCAGTGAGTGTAACTCTTCCTAAAAAGTCATGTTTGCCTAGTACGTCATGGTCCCATAGATCCTAAACAATAATCATAAATAAAAAATAACATTTAATTTTATTAATATAAAATATGTACTGAGAAAAATTTTATTCGTTAATTTTGAATTTAATGAAAGGATATAATATAGAGTTGAATATTAACAACTTGTATCTCAAGGAAAAACAAAATATTCTTATTGTTAGTTAAAAACAATGTAGCATACATATACAGGCATGGGAAAATATTTTCTCCCAACATCTAAAAACTACAGACATTACTTTCATTAAGGTTCAATTTCAATTTTTTATAAAAGATATAATTGAAAAATAATAGTAAAATAATGAAAATCAAAACTAGGATGATAATTGAAAAGATTTAATTAATTTTAGGGTCACATTTCCACAAACCATCTTTTAATTTTTCAACTAACATACTTATTTTCAACTTGATAGATTAATCTTAAAGAAATATTGTGTATAATCAGCAAATTTCAATTTCCAAAACTCATAAAATCACAAGAAAAAATCTAGTACATCTTCTATGACTTTACTTTCTCCAAATCAGGTGAACCTTGAAATAAAAATATTGATATTTTCTCAGATTGTTGATATTGTATTTTGAGTTTTTCAACACTAAATTCTGCACATTCCTCACCACTTGTAGTGTTTGCTGGCCTGTGGGTAATTCGATAATGGTCGTTTCCTCCCAACAAGGATTCAACGTCTTTTTTCTAACACTGGAACGATACTTCAAACGTCCATCCACGCGAACTTCACAATAAGGATCACTATATCCATTCAGGTCTTTTGCCACCAACCCATGAGCTCTAAAATGTTAAGCAAATGATAGAAACCTTTTAAAACTTGCACAGAAATATTCCAAATTACGAATTAGGAGGGCAAAAATTGAGCTAAAATTTTGAAACAATGTTTTAAAAAGGTATCATGTTTTTTATAAGTTTATCACTAATAACCCTAACAACATTTTGAAAGTGCCTCCTTAATTCAATACTCTGAGTAATGGTGTCAAGCTTACTCAGCATTCATCTTCCCAATTATGATTGACTTCAAACTTATTGTCATGGTAAATTATAACATCATCAAAAGTACAATTAATTAATCCAGGCTTCATTTTAATTCTTTATGATAAGTTTGTGACTTATTTCCTATTGATTCTAAATGTATTAAGATTTATTTCAGAAACATGCAACTCATGGAATGACCAAATCTACACTTACTTTATAATTCCAAGTTCGAAAAGGGCTTGATTTTGACTTTTAGAATGGAAATCTTCACTACATGACGATAAATCTAGATCTTGGTTATCTCTTCCTCTTTGGGTAAGAAGTAACTTCTGCAATTAAACATTTCAAAGTTTAAATGAAATAGGCTCACAGACGATTTGATGTTAAACACATCTACAAAGTGAAATTTTATTTTAATGGCAGATTTTCAAATTTATCTCATTAATGTTTTTATTTCTCACTAACTTTAAGCTAAGAAATAACTGAATTTCACATTACATCATTTTAATACATTTGTAACAGCGCTATGCATCATAACCATAAAGCATACACAGTTTAATCCTTCAAAACTTATTTTAGCTGCAGTAAAACCTCTACCTTAAGAACTCCCTTAGAACAAAGAACTCCATATAACGAAAATTATCGCCGGTCCCGAAAAATTCGCTAATAAAAATATATCGAAAACCTCCATATTACGAACCTCCGATAATTACAAAACCTCCCAATTACAAAATAAAAATCGCACCTGTTCTGCTAAAAACAAACCTTCATATAGTGAAATTTAAAAAACGAATATTGTATGCACTGTTGTAAAGCAGAAATCAATGCCATCAATGCGGGTGTTATAACGCTATTATTACGACCTCACCCGAATGCTTCAAAGCATAGTATTTGTTGTAATTTCAAGCATTTCAAGTGATAAGGTAGACCTCGTCATTCGCGTATTTCGATCTTTCATGGTTCCACATTTGGGCCCAGTTTTATATTTCGCGGAGAAAAATCACGGAAATCGCTGCGTGAAATTTTTTATATGTGGAATGAAACACCTTTTCCTCGTGTTTTCTCACATAGTCAGGCCTGAAAAATAATGTTGCGTTATTCTAATTTGTAAAAATATTTATGTAAGTGCATTAATGTACTATATATGCATAATTTTTAAAAAAATTAGACACGTGTCTTATATATACTTTTAAATATTTTTGGGATGCAGTCTTCCCACACTTTTGTGCCCCTTTGCATGTGAAAAGTTGCAAAATATAAGCTGATATCACCGTTCAGGAGCTATCTTTCTTTTTGATGACAGGGAAGTCCCGAGGAGAAAGACCCAACCCTCAACTCTTGACCCTTCCTATTCAGGATCATTGGGGTATTTGCTCAGGTTTGACGTAGTTCAAACGCTTAAGCTTCGCGTATTACGCATCATTTATTATTGGTAGAGTTTCGCGGAGTTTTTCAGGAATGTAACCCCGAGAAAGACGAGGTCTGCCGTATTTGGGAAATTAGCTCCTGCAAGTTGGGCAACCACCATTATTTTTCTTGATTCTACTACGGAACTTAAATAATATTTTATTTTCTGATACATTTTTCGTGTTCTTTATTTTGTTTAAGTCTCTCTTTCATTGACGTTCATTTTTCCGTCTCATTCTCTATTTTTCTGCGGTCACCAATACAGAGGACTAACGATCCGTTTTTGTTAGGATGGAAACTGAATCCTGTATTTCCCATTGCCTTAATTACTTCTCTTTTGCGATTTTGTCTTTTGTGGTGTTTTCAGGAACGTAACCCCCACGAAAGATGAGGTCTGCCTGTATGTATAATTAAGTATGAAAATTTATTAAAAACCCATAATAAAATATAAATTCTTTTTTATAAATAAATTTTCTATAGATAATTTCTCGTTAGTAGCTCTTTGTGGTAAATGTTGAAGACCAACTGGATATATAACTTTTATTTAAATAAAGGACAAAAATATTTTTTCATTAATTTTTTGTGCTATATTTTCATTTACTTTTATTTGGCTATTTATTGATACACTATTGTCTCTAATGTACATAGTGTTAAAAATAGCAAAATTTGCCGTTTAAATATTTTTAATACTGAAAAAGTAAATTCAGTATAAAGTAATCCAAGTCTTTACCAATAATAATGATATAGCTCAGTAGCCCAGAGATGTCCTACATCGTAAATTGCCACATCATATACAGTATTGTTTTTACTATGAAAATTGATCGATGTTACGGGAATGAAAAAATAATATATTGTTTTTATCATAAAGTGAATTTTTTGGAAACATTCTTTAACTAAAATGTTAGTGTTGAAAGAAATTATAACCAGCAATAATACGCAAATATGCATATATGATGAAACTGTAAAACCTCCATACAAAGAACCTCCTTACAACAAAGTGCCAAAAATTAGGTCCCTTCAATTGCGTTATAAAGAGGTTTTACTGTATAACACACAATTATTGCCATCAATATAAAAAGGTACGCAAAGGGACAAAAATCTGTTCCTATTGTATTAGTAGTTTCTTTTTTGTAAGCTGTGAAGTATTGCTGGTGTTTGTACTGTTTCAAAGTCAGACTGATGTGCCTAGCTCATTTATTATGGTATAGTTAATAACATGAAGGGCATCCTTCTTCAAATATTCTCCATCTATCACAATGCAATTCTGCCAATGTTTGTAGGGTTTGTGGAAACAATTCTAGAATGCTTCTTGTGGATTGTTACACAGCACCTCCTGTGTTTCTGCAATGACTTCTCCCTCATTACCAAAATAGTAGCCTTAGCCTTTCTTTCATTTTTGGAAAAGTACTGTACTGATGTTGACAAAGTTTGACGTTTAACCGTTGTTCAAATTTTGACGTTGTTAACTTTGAAATTGCACGGACACAGACAAAGCTTCACAGCTTATAGCAAAGAAACTAGTAATACAAGAATGCATTTTGTCCCTCTATATAGCTACAAGTTAGGACTTCATATTAATATACATTTGATCTGTCACCAAGCACTTGTAGCATACTCTGACAGATAGTCCAGGAACTTTTTGACTATACCATGTATTCATCACATGCATTTTTTACAGATAAAAATAAAATGATGTGAGAAAATTATAAAACAATGAAAAATTGATTTTCTATTAGTTCAGCTACTCTTTATTCACTGATTTCACATCTGAATTTGAAAGAATCCTCAATGTGAAATAACATTTAAAGGTCATATTTGATTGACTACAATAAATACAGCTGTCAATCATATTAAATATCCATATAAAGCAAAGATATATTGCAAAATGTTTATAATTCAAAAATCCTTGTAGTTTAACAGAACGCATTTTAATATTAGTGCACGAATCCTGTTTTGTGGGAAGAACAGAAGCTAGGAAATTACTGAAGTTGAGTCTTTGGCCACAAAATGCTAATTCTGACCAACAAAGAGAGGAATCTAATGAGATATATACATTTAATGTTAGAAGAAATTATAAAATTATTCAATCAGAAAGAAAAACAGAACAAGGAAATTATTAGTGAATATTAATCGAGTTTTATGATTTGAAATGAATATTTATATAAAATAACTTTAGGGAAATTGTTTGAACAGAGTAATGTCACAAAGAGGATAGTCTCTGAAAATGTAGGCCAAAATAAAAATGGATAAAGAATAGATACCTTTGAGCCTTCACAACTATGTCTCTTTAAGACAAAGATTGCAAGAAAAATTTCATAAATCCTAAATGTATGCTTTGAAATTTCTAATATTTACTCTAATTGTCGTATGTTTTCCATATTTAATGACCAAACGGGGTAGAAATAGAAGAAAATAGAGGAGTGCTTTGCTGGATGATGTACAAGTGGGGACTTTGTGGGTCCCAGGAAAAATACGGTAATTGTGAAGACCTGTCATGAACCCACTTAAATCTATCACTGGAATTTTATGCTTAGTGTGTATATATATATGTAGATAAATTGGGATATTTTTCATATCAGTTTATATAATGTATTACGTTGATTATTATATTGTTGTCACCTGGCCTTATGGCCAAACTAAAATTGTATAATAATAATATCCAAGTAATATAATACATACAGTGGAACCCCCATTTAACGTTTGCGTCGGGGACAAGTTTTTTGTACCTTAAATCGAGTAATACATTAAATGGAGGTTATCTAAAATTGAAAGACTAAACGGCAGTTCATTAATGTCAAATATGTTTTATTAGTTAAAACACAAATATTAAGTGTATAGATTAATTACGATCAATTTTTTCATTTGTAAAATTTCACAGAACGAAGATGGTTGAGAATAATACCAACTGTAAGTCATTCAGCAAAGGTGATTCTTCTAGCTTACGGTTTTTTTGCGAAATTAGTGGTCACTTCATGGCTGTGACCCTTATTGCACCTCCTAGCAGTGAATTTGCAATCTTTAATTTTTCCATTTGTATTTACGAGTTTCGAATAATTATCCCTCAGTGAAGCAGTTGTTAGTCTCATTTGTTACATTTCGGCCATTTATGTGAAGTGGGCTCGCAAATTTGATTGCGCGTCTTGTGCGGTGTAGGGAAATGCTACAGTGACACGAGTAAGAACATACATCCAAAGTTTTAATAACATTGCCGCCTCGATGTAATAATAACACTGTTGCGAATAAGGCTTCCCCTTTTTTGGGGGATTGTCTTCCTTTTGGGTTAACTAGGTAAATATGGCTGTGGTAAACGCGGGTGGCCCAATTACGCGTCAAGTTAGTGAGAGAGCGCCTGCAAAATGAAACGTAAAAAAATCCGCATTCATGTGATGACGTCATCGCAACTTTTGTGAAGCACGTAACAGATTAGGACATTTAAGGTGGATTGACAAAACAGCACGACTAAACATTAATTCTTTTGAGTTTATTTAATGTAGTAACAACGCCAGTATGTATTGTGTCATTGATGGTTAGATTGAATTAATATATTACATCTCCAACAAATGAAATATTCTCGAGTCATAGTGTAAACGTACCTGAAATCGAGGCGACGCCCCGCAAGGGACCAGAATTTTGTCCCTTAATTGCGGGAAATTCACTAAATCGAGGAACACTAAATCGGGTCATACAATACATTATTTACATGGAGCTTTGGTCGGGGCAGCAAAAAAACCGCCTTAAATGTGGGTAAACCTTAAATGGGAGAACCTTAAATCAGGATTCCACTGTATATACATCATATCATACATAGATAATAGAGAAATATGGGAGAAAAATTACTCATTTGAAATCATTTGAAGGATTAGGGTCCAACAATAAACTAGATAAATAAGAATTATGACGACTTTCAATGATAAAAAATGAAAGTTTACTCACAGCCTGCTGCATCCAATGGTTGCTGTTACGTTTCCCTCTGTAGAAAGGTATTTCTTCCCCAGATGGAATCGATCCTTTTTCGTCGCCATCAAAATACTTGTCCTCGAAAGAGGAGAATGAGGAAGAAGAAGAGAGCGATGAGGTGGCGGTGGTCGACGTAGCATAAGGGGAAGGCGAGGGCGTCCGTGCCCTGCGAGTATTTATGTATTCTTTGGTCCTCTTAGTAACTCTCTCTGCAACTATGTCCACGGAATTCACGGGGCAGAAAACTACAGATACTGTAACCGTAGCAGGAGCACAACCGGCAGGCGTTGATCTGCCAGCTAAAGGAAATGACCTGCGCCATATGATATTCGCCTGGAAAAATAATGTTGGCACAAAATGAAAATTCAAACTCATCTCACAAATTCTACGATTTGAAAATTGGTTTCGTTAAATAAGACACATGCATAAAAAAATTAACCTTTTCGATACGTTTCCTTGTACTACCTATAAGTACAAAATTACTTATTTTAAGATTTACCATTTTCAAGAGTGGCAATAAAATTAGACAAATGTTAAATACAGCAGATCAAATGAATTATTCAAACATATCTCAGCAGAAATGAACACAGAATAGATATTAATGTAAGGATGTAATTCTATGGCATGCGTTGGATGAAATTGCTTTTAATCTATAGCATCCAGAATTTAATTCCCCAGATCACCACTCATGGATGAACGCAGGGGTGGCTCATACCTTGGGAATAGTGGGATCCATCCCCACCAGAACCTAATAAAAATCTCTCTTTGTCATTCCATCCTAATAGCAACATGTAACAAGTTTCAATGGATATTTTTTACTAACCCATTACATAGTTATCATGCATTCATGATGGCATTGCTGAACCTTATTTCTCTCTTGTGCTAAGCACCGCATCATACAGAAAGGATATGAAAATGCACCTATGAAGTAGGAGTTTTGCTGGCTATCCCTAAACTCGCAGAGACAAGGCATGAGACTGAGCGCGAATGGAGATGCGCAGAAGAAAGTTACAAGGTCCTGGCACTCAAGAGTGTCCCGTGATTTTGTTCGTGAAGCGAGTATTACATAACCCTCCTTTTTTATGATGAATGAGATAGATTTTTTGTCGCAAAAGAAGTTCAGTACAATGACTTCCAAACAATAATTGGAAGTGAAACATTTACGACCACATCAATCTGATGACTTTGCTATTTTCAAACAACAAAAGCGAATTGACAGAGCACAGCATTTTGTACGGACGCACATCTCATAAGTGATATAAATCTACTACGTCATTTGTTGCTTTCTTTGGAACAGAAAATGTAAAAGAAATTTTCAGTGAAACGACAAAATTCCTTGAAATTATTATCACAACACCCACGACAATGTCAGAAACAGAAAGGGGTTTCTTTGCATTGAAGTTTACAACTGCATTAAAAGTATTTTCCTTACATGGTGAACTAAACATATAGACGTCACGCCCAGCGTGCATGACTCAGCAGATGACTTCTGCCTGGATTTATGCCCTAACTTCCTAGAACTAGAGGTCGATCCATTCCCTCCTTTCTCTCCAGCTTCCTCCCCGCTTCCTCCATTTTGATTCTTCTTGCAGCTCTCATCCGCCTTCTTAACATTCCACGAATACACAAAAAAGGAAAAATTTGCCTGAGTATAGTTTGAGACTAGAAATTGTGCACGCATGTTCCACTTAGGATTCGCAGAACCACGGATGAAATGTGTTGTCTTCACCTGGAAAGAGAAATTTTTTAAAATTATCTACTACTGCTGGTTTGAAAGAATAAATTATGGAATTGGTTAGATAGGTACAATTAAGTTGCACAACATTATTAGCATAAAAGTAAATAAGTTGCAGATATCATTTCCAAGATAGTAATTTACATGATTTATATATTGTATTATATTTTCCATCTTAATAGGCTAGACTATGATATAATGAGAGAAACACCACAAATCATTAAATGTTAAAAGATATTTTTAGTTCTTTAGTCGGACATTTAAATGATGATTAACATATTTACTCACATATAATCCACACTTTTTTAAAAAAACTTTGCACTTACAAAATGAAGATCCTGCTTATGTGCAAGGAAAAAGATTGGAAAATTCTAAAATCTGAGATAATCATTGAATTTCACTAACAAGACATAGATGAATGGCTATCATGATTCAATGTGCAGTACATGACATATAGCATAATCAATGCAACAAATAACAAGAAAGGGACGATGCATACTTCATGGTGAACTGAGCATAAAAACAGCTGTATTGGTACTTGGACTGCATGCCATTCATACTGTCATAAAAATAAAGACAATGATACTATAAACAAAGATGCCCTATGTTAACCATCTAGCCACACGTTCTGCATTTTCTCCATGAAGTATGTTTCGGTTAAATTCTGTATGTAATATGTACTGCTATTATTAAATAGTCTTGAAAGAAAAGTAAAAAGCATCAATTTTTTCCCAATATACATAGGAGATGAGGAAACAGGTGAAAAAATCTGCCATGACCGGGAATCGAACCCGGGCCTTCCACTTGCCGGGCGGATATTCTACCACTGAACTACCGTGGCAGACTAATTCTCCTGTTTCAGAACGGGAATATTTTCTTAGGTTGGGACCAAGCTAGCTATGCTAGTATCAATCAGCCCCAACAGATGTCCTCAAGGAGATACATCAAAGAAAACCCCTACCCTCTCAAATGGTGAGAATGCCATGATATAAATTGATAGAAAGGATGATCTGAAGATCCTTATGCGACAGGCATAAGCTGTTATGATGGGAGATGAGGAAACAGGTGAAAAAATCTGCCATCTGCCGTTCTGAAACAGGAGAATTAGTCTGCCACGGTAGTTCAGTGGTAGAATATCCGCCCGGCAAGTGGAAGGCCCGGGTTCGATTCCCGGTCATGGCAGATTTTTTCACCTGTTTCCTCATCTCCCATCATAACAGCTTATGCCTGTCGCATAAGGATCTTCAGATCATCCTTTCTATCAACCAATATACATAGTTCATTCAACAAAATTAAAAACATACCTTCTTTCCATTAAGAATAATTTTACAGTAGGGGTTGCATTCATTTTGATTAGCTATGGAACAGAGATCTTGCGCTCCATGGACCCATAAAAATATCACTCCACCCACTAAAAAGATAAAACAGATTTGTAAAATTAAGGATACACAAATCTGAAACATCAGTTCACAAAAATGTCTAATTCTCTTTATAGATATATTTGAGAGAAAAGCACCATCCCAAACATCTTAATCTTAAACAAATTTCAGTATAATAGCTATTTGATACAAATATTTTAATAAAAGAATCAAAAATATTTAATTTTTTGTAAAGATTCATTAAAAGCCACTTTTGATATTTTTAGTATTTAAAAGATTTTCTACTGACTTGAAAAGCATTCAATTATAGCATTTCATCCTCAAAAACTGCTTTAATCTTATACTATTTATGGTAGAGTGGGCAGATTTTCAAATATTTTATTTAAAAAATTAGCATTTATTCCATATTTTGTCCAAACAGATCTTTCCGTATCATGTTTAACACATTCTGTGAATGAGTTTGACCAACTACAAACATTAAATCAGTAGAAAATTTTTGGGATCAACCAGCCTTTGCTTCAACATAACTGAACCAATCTATTTCCTTCACTTGAACTGTTTCCTCTATCAAGAGGGGGAATGGACTTTATAAGTTCACTATCTCAGTACTGTATGACACCTGTTTTTCATCATACACTTTGGTTTCTGTTTTAAGTTTCTACAGTTTGTGTTATTATAATTTGAGACCAGCCTTTTAAAAGTATTTCTTTTATTTCACTGTTATAGCTCCTGTCATAAAATCCTATTTTCTTATGACTTCATCAAATGCTGACCCTGCTTGATTCTTTTACAGATGTGGCCTTGCTACATACACTTTTAAAAGCCCAAATTTCAGGCATTGAATGAAAAGTAATTTTAGCAGACATTAGATTCTGAGACAAAGTATGATAATTAGCACATGATGATATCATAAGAGAAAATCAAGCATTCAGAAAATGAAGTACATTAATCCCATATTTGCAGGGTTTAGGTTCTTGAAAAATGCTCTGAACACAGAAATCGCAAGTACCGTATTCACCCGAATCCAAGACGACCCTGAATCTAAGACGACCCCCCATTTTGATGATTCCAAAAGAGAAAAAAGCTCAAATTGACCTTCATGACTACAAAAATTATAAATCTTGTGAAATATTTATTTTCTCTTATACTTTTCTTGAATGTCATTTGTCTTTTAACATTTTAAAATCATAAGATCACATCACAAATAGAACCATTCAGGTTTTCAAACAAATTAAATGGTAGCATTCATTTTAAGATAACAATAAAAATAAAGTAAATACATTGAAAGAATATACTCATTTCAGGACAACAAAAAAACATTTCAATCCAAGTGCTGCATAAAATCATTTTATTGTGTTAGTCATCATCACTGTCTATGCAACCTTCACTATTTTCCTCATGCTCACTATCTTTATCACTCTCAACTTCACCATCAGTCTCCCACAAAACATCATCCTCACTCCCATCTATGGTATTAGATAAGCAGCATTTCTTAAATCCTTTCACTATTACTTTTGCATTTATTTGTTGCCACGATGCCTTGATCCATTGGCAGAGCATTGCAACTTCAGGTTTCTTAAGATTTCCTTTTGGTGTTAAAGTGTGAGTTCCACTCTGTAACCACTCAGAATACAAAACCTTTAAATTATTTTTAAAACACTTATTGACAGCAACATCTAAAACTTGAAGTTGCGATGTCATTCCTCCAGGTATTACAATAAGATCAATATTCATCGCACTCATTATGTTTTTAATTTCAGGAGATGTGTCCTTGAATGCATCCAGTGAAAGCATTGCTCTTTGTTTCAGTAAAGCTCCTGGCCGTCTATTCCACACCACATGTAACCAATCTCTCATTAGTTCTTTAGTCATCCACCCCTTTTCTTGACACCTATTATTCCACTTGGCAAATGTTTCTTAGGCATTGTTTTCCGCTTTAGAATCATATATGGTGGTAATTTAGTCCCATCTGCTAAAACCGCCAACATTACCGTGACTCGCATTTTTTCGTTGCCTGTAGTTTTAATTAGGACGGACTTCGCACCTTTTTCGTTCACAGTATAATTAGATGGCATGTAGAAGAAAACCGGAGTTTCATCGGCATTTCCTATTTGGCTCAAAAGGTAATTATTGGTTTTTCTAAGTCCAATTACGTATTTCTGGTAAGCGAGAAGTTTTTCAACATAGTCTTCTGACAATTTCTGACACAGCTAAGTTCGTCGCCGTAAAGAAAAATTATTTCGTCGCATCATTCTCACGCACCAACTTCTGCTGGCCTTAAATTCTTGCAATGATATATTAAGTCCTCTAGTAATTTCATTAGCTTTAAGTATAATACTTTCAGTCGAAACGGGCATACCGTTCTTCCTCATGGTGTGCACAAACTTGACTACTTCTTCTTCAATGCCATGAAATCGGCCTAATTTTGGACCACTGAGCGACTTCCTTGTGGCTTTGGCTTTTTCTAGTTCCTGTTTTGAGAGTTTCCATCGACGCACATTTGCCTCAGATACACCGAACTTTCTTTTCGCATCACAGTTATTAGTTTTTTCGGCGTAATTTATCACGATCAGCTTAAAATTTGTATCTTAGCTCCGTCTAATTCCTTTGTTAACTTCCCCTTTGCACTCGTGCCACGTACTTCAACATGATCTGTCATTTTAACTTAAGGGTTGTGCATTTAAATCAAGAATGCACAACTCAAAATTACTGTCACACTTAGTGAATCTCGGTGCGTCGTTTGAAAGGGGAATCCCAATGATTTCCGCTCTCATTTGTTTTGACATTCCGGTTGACATTACGTGCAAGATGAAAGTACGTCGTCTGTGTTATGATCGTCGACGATGATTATTAGTCTAAATAATTATTATTCCCGTCGTTTTTCTTATTGTTATTACTATTTGTTTATTTCACTTCTTTATGTACGTACTTGAGTTTGCTGTTGTGAATTGTTTACTCTAATATACCATTTGTTGTAAAAACCATTGATTAAATGCTTAAATATATTTTGTATTCGAATGTAAGACGACTCTTGATATTTACAGCTGAAAATTTGGAAAAAAAGGTCGTCTTAGATTCAGGTGAATACGGTATATATAATATAAGCTTATGGGAAAATTTTGGTTAGTGTAACAGCTATCCCCTGTTCATGCAGTAATAACACTATTATTGTTTTATGATTATCACTTTGTTTAAGCCAAAAAATAAATGCCAAAAATAGATTGCAACTACTCACTTGTAGATGGTTTGATGCTAAGGTGCTGTTTTAATGATGTAGGAGGAGAATTTGGTCCGTTGAATTCTTCAGTTTGGAATACTGGAGGAAGTGGTGAATACTCAAGCCTTAAGTTAATACTCGGCACTGTGCTGTTCCCATCACCTGTCTTTTTATTTAGAGTTGTTTCAATACTGGAAATAAAAAAAATATTCTTTCAAAGTCTAGAACAGATAATAATAAGCCTCTTAATGACTATTGTGAATAATTGCCTGCATGACAAATAATCTCTCAGATAATGAACAATTCAATGCATATTAATGTGAGTTTTAAAAATCTGTGATCATCTTGTAAAAACATGGGATTAAGGTGTCTTTTTTTTTTACTAGTTTCAGCCTTCAAAAACACAGGTGCAGCAAATATGTAGGGGTAGCTTATAAGTGAATAAAAAAGGTATATTGTTGATTCCAATCAAACCATATTTCTTTCATAACATAACATTCAATTTTCAATTAAATAAATCAAACAAATGTAAGGGAAATCTTATTTACAATTATGAACCATATGTTCATTGGACATTAAAATCACCAGCAAATTCAAGTTAGTGAAAATGAGTGCACCCAATGGAAATTTACTGTTAGTATCCATAAATAAATAAATATCAAAGGGAATGCAGCTAAATAGACTTACATTTGAGAGAATTCAGGATTGTTGTGCTCTATGGGTACATCATAAGAAGCGACTGTAGACGAAGACCCATCCTGTGCTACTGGCCGACTTTTCACTTTCAAAGTGAAAACCTGATGCTTCTTCAACTGTGAAATTGGAGTCAAACGTCCATCTTGTGACTGCTGACACGTCTTCCTTGCATACGTCAAGAATGAGGCCGAGTCCCGCCAGTGAGAGGACAGAGACCTCGGAGTGGTGATTTTCCTTTGTTCGTCGAGAGTCATCACGACCCATAACTGCTCTTCAGGGGTGGTCGATGCCAAACCTACTTTAAAAGTATTACATGAAAGATTTTTCAGTCACAATAAGATGGTAGAATGGTCAATAAGCTGCATATTGTAAAGTCTTTCTGAAATAATCTTGCTTCAAGATTTCTTGAAAGGAATAAAATTGAGTGGAAAGTAACAGAACAAACACTTGACTAAATCCAATAGTTCTACAGTTTTAACTCTTTAAATAAAATGGTAAAACCAGAAAAACCATGAGTACTTCATGTTTCTGTATTGTCATAATTAATAAATAATAGGTACATCAATAATTTTTCAATATTTTCAATCGTATTGTTCAGAACTTGTAAAGAAATTATAGGACATAAAACTGCATTAATAATGTAGAAAATATTCTTTAAGAGGGAAATAATTTTCAACGTAATGTGAAAAAATTCATAAATTTTAACACAAAACAGTAAAAGATAATTACAAATGATATCTCAAGCAAAGTATCTTCTGAAGGATGTTATGATAAAAAAATCATAAAGAAATATTTCCTTTTCAATTAATCAGAGAATTTTTAATACCAAATGTGTGTTGTAAGGAGGATATGCAAGAACATACCTCTATCTTTCAGAGGAGACGCTAAACTACATGCCCAGTTGGTGCTTTACAAAAGGGTAGCCTAACGCCTGCACCAGGTTTCCATCTATGTGCATGTGTGGTGCTATCTACTTTAAAAGGTGGTAATCAGATAAGTTGACAATCTACCCATGTAAAAACACAAAATGTGTAGGCAGAGGTGGATGATGGGTGGTTGGGGACCTAAGCAGGACTGTCACTGGAGCAAGACTAATTAAGATGACCTCCCTGGGTCCCGTCATTCCATATCACCTCAAGGAAACACTAAGTTGAATTTGATGGTAAAAGTTGACAGGGTTCCACAAAGGGCAATTTGCCCTGGGTCCTGCACCTCTCTAGGGTTGACCCTGGGACTAGGACTTATGTCAATTGGGGCTCTTAACATAAATAAATATATTATAATTATAGAAATGAGGAAAATTTTGCAATGAAGAGTAGGTACTTCACATAAGAAAATTATTCATTTAAAAAACTTTATATCTATTTTTACGATATTTAATATTTGTGTTAGTCATTCAGGGGCCCAAGACTGTGGACCTTGTTAGCCTCTTAAAAGGAGGCCAACTTTGAGCCATAGTAACAGAGATGTTGATGATTAGTAAATAATAACATAAATTATCAAAATCATAACTTATGGAAACTATGTGAATTTCTCCTTCATACACAATTATATGGTCAATTTATAACAGAGACATAGCGTACATGTAGCAAACTGGTGAAATGCACCAGGGCACCCAACCAAAGAGGGCCTCAAATGCCCCTGAAATCTTATAACTTTCATGATAAAATTAATGATAGGGGCTCCAAAATCGAATTTTGCATGGGGTCCCATAAGAGTTTGCTACTCTACTGATTTATTATAATTAGAATTGTTACTTTTTTCAAAGTAACCATAACTAACAATGACACAACATCGTTGGCAATCTAGGCTTAAGAAACAAAAAGCAATGAACGACATTTGGTGGGGTTAAAACAAAAATTACCATTTTTCAAAACATACCTGTCCCATCTCCAAGTTTTGGTGGTGTGACAGACAGCTTGGCGGTGAAGACGCCAAGAATTTCTCCTTCGTTAACAGTGGAATGTGATAATTTTGGATTAGTGTGGACCTCTTCTTCGCAAGGAGGTTTGTCACCCGCGCTGAGGCGTTCGTGCCTTCGTCGGTGGTAATGGCGGCTGCGACTCCTCGATGCGAGTTTAAGCGTCAAATGCCCTGGATCGACCAAGGAAGAGGCGAGAGATTCCATCACCACCGAATTGATCCACTCCCTAAGCACCGGAAACTCCATTAGCTGCATCGACTGTGAAGTACACAATTTTGATGGACTTGTGTAAACCATGATCCTGGTTCACTAGATAACATGGATTTAGCAAAAATTATGTTGTCATGCATGGATTTCCTCTCGTAAAGTAATCAGAAATTATTCAATTATGCTTAAATTATTTTTACTTTGCTAAGAATCATATTAAGTTGAACATAAAGTTTTCTGTCGCTGTATTAATGAAGTTGCTTCTGGATTTATACAGTTGATATTTTCAGCCAGAGATTGCAAAACACTTTTATATTGTGAAATGAAAGTTACAGTCTCTTCAGTATCACTATAAAAAAGTCCTACCATATAATAAAAGCAAAGAGACATTGAATATACATCAAATGATTTAATGGTATCATTATCAATTAAAATGTAATAAATAATTTTTTCCGGTGCTATCTTAGAATTGAAAACTATGAATTATCTTTGAAGACGACTATTCTTTAAATTACAAGTAACAAATATGTAGTTCATTCAACCATTTATCACCATAGGAAATGATTATATCATTTAGTTGATGTGAGCCATACATTGAGCTAAAGATCTCAACTTCAAAAACCTTAAATTAACAGCATTGCTTCACTTCAAAAGTGTTAGGTATCACTTCTTAACAAACAGCCCGTATAAATAATATATCAGGTAATTCCACATGTTTCACAAACCTTGAGTATCCTGATGCTGAAGCACACATTGGGTTCATTTAGAAATGTGAGCGCAAGACGGGAGAAGTGTGGGAATGGAGTGTCCGCATCAAGTGTAAGAGTCGCCCTGACACGGCCAGATATGCTAAGCTTCTCCACGGCAACATCCAAGTCCATCCCCACACTACATCCAAGAAATGAAAATCAAACATAAAAAAATAATGGAAAAATGTTAAGAAACAAAAATATTTCATTTCACGGTAAGGTTTTGTTATATTAGGCCAATGGTCCACAAACCTCAGCAACTGTCACAAAATTACACCTTATAAATTTCAATTTTGAACAAGAAACAAAATGTCCACTATAAAACTATAAACACTCCAAAGATATTAAACTTTTAAAAACAAAAATTATACATTTTTTTAAATGCAAAACTTGTATTTAAATAGTTTAGAAACATTTTTCATATCTTCACTCTGCTGATGTGACATAGCAATAGAAATTAATTTCATCAGTACATATATTAAATGTTCTTTCTTTTTGTAACCATGCAAACATAACTGTGGTATGATATATGATTGTCTGAAGTAATTTTTTAAAAAGTCTCTAGAACTGTACTCATATTTATCATTATTTAATACCCTTTTCAGTAATATTTGTTTTTAACAAGAACATTTTGAAAGATAGAGTAACTGGTTTACATTTACTCACAAATAGAGGCCATCAGCAGAATAAGGATGTTTAACAAGGGATTAAAAATTAGAAAATGAGAACCAACATATAGGGAACAAATGAATGAATATAAGGAACCTGCTCTACACAAATTTAAATGAAAGTGCCATTTTAAAAAATTCTTACTTATTGCATACTACATCTTAAAATCTCATTTAAAGATGGAGTGTTTTGGAAAACCAGTGCTCTATAATCTCATACAAGAGTTTTGCCATTTTCCTCAGAAGGCTAGAAGTGTGTGACAGGTTGTTTTTTTTAAAGTGTTCTTTACAAATAGTTTTAAAAAATGAATGCTTTACGGTTAGTTTGTGTCTGTCTGTCTGCATATTTCATCTCCAAAACTACTGAGTGGATTTACATGAAGTTTGGTAATAAGGACTTTTTGGGCAAAGGGTGATAAGAAAATTACATAAAAAGTTTGCACACCAAAACAAAAATTAACTTTTTGTCATATATATTAGTCATATCAAAAAAGGCTTCTAAGAAAAGTTGTAGAATTATTGTTTTAAAACATCCTTATATATACAATGTAAAGAAAGTCCTTACTCTTTGCCGAACAGCCTAGTCTTGAGCACCATCCTGAAATCGTCCGAATCGAGCCTCAGGTCAGCCTCGAGAGCCACCCTGTGCACCGGAAACTTATCAAACAAGATGGCGTCGGGTGTGGACCCTGCCGTGGAGCCAGAGGAGGAGAATGAGTAGTGTCCCCTCTTGAGGCCTTCGCAGCCCCCGAGAGGACTTGGGTTGGCGGCCCTCCCGGAATAAGTCCTCCTCCTCCTGACGCCCATGCTGGGAAAAACTGGTCCATTTGCATTGGGAGTGGAAGGCTGCGAAGACCTGCAGGGGACCCAACAGGCGTCGTACACTCCTCGAACGGCGGTGACCTCTGGAGTGGATTCACCTAGGGTGAATTCCCTCAACTCCACGCTCTCTGCAAAGGTGGGGGTTAGAGAGAAGAAAAAAGGGAAAAATTGGGGATTAATTAGCTGGCGCAATATGAAAAAGCGCATTTTATTTATAATTTTAAACTAAGAATTATTTACAAGTATAGTAATATAATTGTGTGACGTCATTTATTCAATAATCAATTAAGAAATTATTAACTTTCTAATATCTGCAACCATTGGCTCATAATATTAATTTGAAAATTTTGTGAAGGCGCCTCCTGCCGCCAACCTATTTTTTTCAAATTCTTCTATAGTGTTATAGATGCAAAATTTTAACTTTTTATCTTTAACCATTTGCTTTCAATATTAATTTGACTATATTGAAAGCACCCTCTGCTGCCCACCGATTTTTCGAAAATTGTCTTCTGTAGTGTTATGTTTGGCATTAAAGATCACACTAACTGTGAAAATTTTAAACTTTGTATCTAAAACCATTTGGCCAGAATCTTAAATTGGTAATTTTGAAGGCACCCCCTGCCACCAGTGCCGGATTATCCAATAGGCACGTGCCTAGGGGCCCCAAGCTTAGGAGGGAGGCCACACCCCGTAGGCTGACCGTCATACAGGCAGTATTATTGAAAGCAAAAAGAAAATTTAATAAAAAAATTAAGGAGAGAGATACTTTTCAAAACTTTCTCAAATCAAAAATGAGAAAATAACAATGCGTCAAGGACGTATAAATGCATTAAGTCTAACGTACATAGAACATGATTTTGTTTTTTTAAATAGATTTTTCGTTATTGATACAGAAATTCGCTGCGTTAAAAGTTCGGAAGGTGGATTTGTGAGGCTTATTTTCGTGTTTTTTGAAAAAGAAAAAATAAGATAACATTATTTTGTTAATAAAACGTTTTTCGGTGTATCATAGCTTTCTTTATACCACCACACACTACGAGGAGGGCCGCCAAAGTGCCTGTTCCTGGGGGCCCCAGAGGGTCTTAATCCACCACTGCCTGCCACCCACCAATTTCTCCAAAAATATTCTTTTGTATATAGTAATAAAAATCATAGATCACATATACACCACGCGAATTTCAGTCTTCCATCTCTTACCGTTTACTTCAGGGCTGTCCAACATACGGCCCGCGGGCCACAATCCGGCCCGCGAAGCTGTTCAATCCGGCCCACTAGCCGCTAGAAAAAATCTCTTATTTATATTCATATTTTTGTTGAAACGAATTTAAAAATATATTTCAAAATAACAAACTACCTACTAATATTTGTCTGATAAAGAAGTAAAAATATATCACCGATATATATCGACCTTAGTGATGTGGACGACAGGACAACGGACGTGCAGTGCCAGTTTGACAGTGTTGGTTGCGTTATCGCGTGGGTATGGTTTTATTAAAACGTCCGCTATATTAATAATATAATACCACCCATTGTTGCTGATTTGTCTTTATCCCGGTTAATTATAATTATAATTACAGAATGGATACATTGAAGCTATTAACACTTAATAATGATGGCAGAAAAGAAACGTAAAATTGACGCAGAATGTCGCGTGTTCAAGGGCAGTTGGACTGAAGATATTTTTGTGATTGAACAAAATGCAAACATCATATGTCTTATATGTCAAGAAAAAATTTCAGTATGCAAGGAATATAATATCAAGCGACATTATTTAGCAAAGCACGCTACAGAGTATAGCAAATTGAAAGGTCAAATTAGAATCGATCGAGTGAACTCATTAAGAAGAAATATTGTTGGACAGCAGTCGTTCTTTATGGTGCCCCAGCGATGACAGGAAAGCAAAAGGGTTTTGTGAGCTTAATGAGCATTGAAATTTTACACGAAATCATTAAACATCATTGTATAATTCACCAGGGGCAACTGTGTTGAAAAATATTAGGAATGAAACATACAATGGAAAAAGTTGTTAAAATCGTAAATTTCATACGATCAAAAGGCCTCAACCACAGACAATTCAAAAACTTTCTTTCTGAGGTTGGATCAGAACACGATGATGTAATTTATTATAGTCACGTTCGTTGGCTCAGCGGAGCGGCGACATTAGAACGATTCTGGTCACTTCTAGGAAATTAAAAACATTCAGGAAAAGCAAGGGAAAGGATGTTAGTTATTTAAATGAATCCGAGTGGATAAATGATTTGGCATTTTTTGTAGACATGACAAAATATCTTGCTGACGTAAATTTGAAACTTCCAAGGGAAAGACCAGCTTGTTAATCAGCGTATTCAAGCATTCGTTAAAAAGTTGAATCTGCTACAAAATCAATTGGTTAATAAGAATTTTGTTCATTTCAAAACATTATCGACGAGGGAAAAGACAACAATAAATATCGAAAAATATTCGCTCTCACTAGTAAATTTAAAAAATGAATTTGAAGAAAGATTTACCGATTTTAGAAACAATGAGCCACTTATGAAAGTGTTTAGTAATCCCCTTTCTATTGATGTTGAAAATGTTGAGGAAAAATTCCAATTAGAACTAATTGATCTGCAATGTAATAGTTCCCTGAAAACGGCCTACGTTGAAAATGATCTTTTAACGTTTTATAAAAAATATGTTAAAGTTGAACATTATCCCAACCTTACAAAGCTGGCCCTTCAACAAGTGTCTTTATTTGGCAGCAGATATATTTGTGAACAGTTCTTTTCCAGGATGAAAAATGTTAAAACAAAGAACCGATCAGGCTTAACAGATGAACATCTGACTGGTGGGTTGCGAATTGGTACATCGAACATTTCACCTGATATTGACTTTTTATGTAAGCAGAAAAATTGGCAAGTGTCCCACTAATATTTATATTGCACAACAATTTTATTCGTAATTTAATTTTCTTTAATTTCTTTGATAAATATAAGGTAAAAGATGGAAAAGTTTTATTTTTTCTACCTTGGCCCGCGAAGTCGGACTTAATCTTGAATCCGGCCCACTATTAATTTGGGTTGGACACCCCTAGTTTACTTGCTATTATAATTTAAATTAATCTAAATTACACAGACGGACAGACAGAGCGAAAACATAAGCGCGTTTATGAAATAAACATCAGAGTTAGCCCCAGATTAAGAGAGGTCCATGCGAAAATAACACAGCGACTTGGAAACATCCCATACGAACATAGATTTAAGAAAAATTTAACATTTATCGAATACAAGAAGTTTAAACGAGGACAAAGTGAAAAAAAGGTTATAGTATAGATTTTTGGAATCTTATTGCGCACTTAGCGACAGTTTTGGGGGTTCAAACCGTCTCAGTCAGATATCCCAAAGATCGTTCTGATTTTAATGCCTTTAAAATTTTAAATGCTCTAATTGAAGTAATTTTCATACAGTAAGTATCGACACTCACTTTAGGTTTCAAAATTTTTTATCTTAAAGTTAGCGTATATATGTGCAACGAAAGAAAATTTTCACCGGCTGAGGTAAGATGGCCCCCGTCGCAAAATCTTCGCTACAGCACCGCGTACAATTCGTTAAACCATCCAGTTACGCAAAGCACTAACAAATTCTCTCTTTTTCCTTGCGCGAGAAAGTACTCTTGGGCGGAAACCTTCCACAAGTCACGGAGGCCTGTATTACGAATGATTTGACGTAAAGATGTGCGAACTGTGAAAACTGCAGGTTTCGTGATTGATGAATGACCTCCGCAAGCGTACTCAAACGATTTAGTTACACTACAAGCGTTGTAAAAAGTTATGCTTGCTGGTAATAGCGGATTACGTAACATTAAAGGCTAATGTAAAATATAATATACAGTGGAGGAATATTAAAGACGATTATGATACAGACGTCACTGTGTATAATATAGCAACAGTAGTTTATTAATATAAGAATTAAGGAATCCTAGAATAATAGCAAACGTAGGCCAACATTTTATAATATTTTTCTGGTATAATATGTACAGAGGAAACGAAATTCGGTTCCTTCGCGAATCAATCTCGAACATGGCAAATTAATATTTACCCAAGATAGCTTAAGTTGGGATGAATAAACGTCCAAGACTTAATTCGATATAGGACCTCAACTAATTCTGCCTCGAAAAACGTATTCGTATTTAACGAATACGCCACTTATGAAACTATACTGAAATTTTTTTAAAAAATCCCTTTTACAAGAATGACCAGGGACGCGAAAAAAATGGAATACCTTGGCCATTAAATCTTCAAAGTTCACAATCACGATCTAGCGAATATCGATACTCTCAACACGAGCACGCGTAGAATCATAATTTGACGTTTTCTACGTCCGTAAAAAAATTAAAACGCGATGTTGACATAATTTTCACGAGTCAACAATTTACTACTCATAGAGGATTCGAATTCTTGAGGCCATTGCCCCAGAGGTGTAAAAACTCGAGGCACAGACGACGTCATTAGAGGAAGAAGATTGCGTTTGGCGGGATACGTCAAGGCATATGAGACGGATGAAAAGAATGCATCCGCGAAAAAATCATTAAGAAACTACTTATTCCTTCTGTGTTTGTGTGTGTGTGTTTTTCTTCTTCCTTCTCATGGGCGTAGTCTACCTTTCATCTCTTAATCTCCTTTGGCGGCGTTCCAGATAAACACTTAAAAAAGGGATCCATTCCTCGTTTCCCTTCCAGAGTTATCCGACCTTTCGGGTATGAATGTATGAATCAAATATTGGAACAAGCTGCCAATTTCCCATGTCTAAACTTCGCTGAAATTTTTCGACCTCATCAGAGACGTATTAAAAGGTGGTTGCCCCGCCCCTGGGCAGAAGAGATTTGCCGCCCTCCCTTCAATATTAAATTCTACATAAGCTAGTCGAATGAAAACAATAATTATGTTTGAACGAATTATATTAAAGTGAAGTTCCGTAAAGCAAAAAAATGTAGCAATATAGGTAATATAAAGAGACTAATTAATCCGAAAACAAATTGTCCAATTTAAACGCCGCCTCTCGAATTTTCCGCTCCGGGCAACCGTCAGGCTTTTCCACTCTGTAAATACGTCGCTGGACCTTATTATATAAGGGAATAATCCCGCACGTTTTCTAATATCCGGAGATACGTTTAACTCCGGAGGTTTCATTAAACAGATGTTAAGACGACTTTCAATTCGCTTTTTAATAAGGTATTCCATAAGATTTTTATTGGCAACATGCGTGAGTTTGTCAATAATGTTTTGGTAAATTACCTCATTATTTTTATCTTTCCTATTAAATAAATATGGTAAATATAAAGTACGTAGGTAGTATTAATTTATCAAAATATCATTTCAGAGTTTGTTATTTTCAATAATATACCCTTCTAGCGGGAAATATATCAACTATAGGTAATATTTATGATACGTGGAATCAGTGCCGTAACTAGGGTATGAGGGTAAGGCGGCATTTGCAAAAGGTTCCGCTTGCAAAGGGCGCCAAACATTCCAGAAAACAAAGCAAAAAGTTTAATTTGCCATAAATAATTATTAATTTAATATCCAACCTTTTAAAGTTGTTGCTAATAAAAACGCTACAATTCTTTATGAGAAAGCAGAAAAAAATCATTCTCTACATAAAAGAGGTGTTTCCCTAAAAACGTTGTCATAACCGCCATATGTCCTAGTAACGCCTCTGCGTGGAATGTCGTGGATTCTCAGATACATCCACCTTAAAAGGATTTTTGAAAAATTTACCTCGTAGAGAAAATTTAATAAAAACTGACAGACGGAGCGTGATATATTAAAGATGAAGTGATAAAATATAACTCGAATTCAAACGAACCAAAGTTAATTAAAAACAAAATTTACCCAAACAAGTGAATTCGCCCTTCACAATTACAAAATTATTTCGGAACTACTTTGACACCGAATTTCAGCATCATTTAATCATTCACCCTACCATAATTTCTACTTTCTCCATACGTCGTTACGTGATAATGATAAAATTGTCTAATTTCTGATAGCGATGATTACGCTGCGAATGGTAATTTTAATTGCAAATCGATATATAGGAACAAAATACAATTCTGTTTACTTGATGCTATTTCTACGTGAAAAATGATTTAAAGTATTTTTCAATGTGAAAATTATACGTGTTTAAAAATTATTCTCAATTATAATTACCAATAATTTTTCTTGGGACGCATATTCAGAGAGCAATCATATTCATTACTCTGCACAATAATTAAGGGCAGTTTATTCAAGACAACTTTAACAACAATTTTATTTTCTCAAAAAAAGACTCCAACGATTTTCGTACAGTTACTTGAGTTTACGTCTGCAATAATACTACATAGTTCATATTTCTAAAAAAAAAAGGAATATAAGGCTAGCTTATTCTTGGGCAACTTTAACAACAATTGGATTTTATAAAAAGACAGCTACAACGGTTTTCATCAAATTCCGTTTAGTTATATAAGTTGATGTTTATAATGATTCTACATGGTTCATATTTTCAAAAAGATAACTAAACGACGCATTAGTATATGAGAAAGTTTGTACAATGTACACTGCACCGATTTTTTTTAAGCGAGGCCATATTGGTATACCGTAATCTGGATCGCGCAAATATCACCCGACAGCTATTTAGAAAATTTCCAAAAGGATCTCACCGACAATGGTGGGCTTGGCGTCGTTCAGGAGGGGTTCCAGTCTTCCCTTCATGACCTGGAATATGCTCGGGGAGCTGAATATCCACCTGAAAAAGACGAAGAAAAAATAAATGAGAAAATTTTTAAGAAGAAAAAAAGTTGGGGTAAACCCCTTTCTCTAGAGTTAATGAGGAAATGAGTTGGCTTAGAGATGAAAGAAACTTTCCGACGAGAAAAAAATAACTTACTTTCTCAAAGTAAAGAAGAGAGCGCGGGGAAGCGGAGAAGAACGTGAGGTGACACCTAAGGCTCCTAAGGAAAGCTTTCACGGTAAATGGATGGGGGAAATAACGGTAAATCACGCAACATTCACGCGATCGACAAGGCTCGAAAAATCTTCAAATACCTTATGATCTCTTTCGAAAAAAGCCAAAAATTAGGTTTAATTAATATTTTTCGTGATTTTTTACGCATTTATTCAATTCATCGTGATAAAATTGTGATAAAATTGTGTTTTATATGTCCATGACTATTATTACTTTCTGGAACATTCGATTATGTGGATTTTATATTCTTTTTACCTTTTAGTGCACGTAAAAATTTGTGTCATTAATTTTTATTTTATTTTAACGTAATACTCAATTCACGCCTACCCGTCATATTTGACGGGCAATTACGCTAGTCACTTATAACAATAAACAAGTTTTTTTTGGTTGGTTGGGTTGGTCATCAAATAAATATGCGATTAACTAGATTAAAAAAAGATATAGGAACTCTAAATGTGGCAGCTATTTTTCATTAATTTAAATGTTCCGAATAAGCTTTCCTAATGTTCAGTCGCAAAAGGCAATACTTAAATGGTTGCCAAATCAATCCCGCTTTGATTAAAAGACGAATGGATTATTTAACAGTTTAAACGTTCTTACCCAGTGAAGCAACGCAAAATAAATCGTCATAAACTATTATACCTCAGACCGTTATACGGAAGAAGTCAGGTTTTACGAAGCAATACACTTTATACGAAACAAAAAAATAGGAGCTTCATTTGATGACGCAATATGAAAAAGCTCGTTTTATTTAAGATGGTAAGCTTAAAATTCTTTATAAGTTTAGTTATTTCATTATACGGAATCCAACAAAATATTAAAAATCTAAAGGCAGAACCTCCATTTTAATACTTTGAAGGCACCCCCAGCCACCCACAATTTTTTTCAAAAACGCTTCTTCTGCTATTTTAAGATTCTATCTGGAACCGTTTGGCTATAATTTTAAATTTTTGAAGGCATCCCCCGCCACCCACCAATTTCACAAAAAAAATATTCTTTGGTAGCGTAATAAATGGAATCATAGATCACATAGACTCCTAAAATTTCAGTCTTATTTCTCTTACCGTATACGTGCCATTTTGATTTAATCGATTGAGCAGACGGGCAGACAGAGTGAAAACATCAACGCGTTTATAAAATAAAATTCGCTAATGAGATGGTTTCAAAGAGAAATGGAACTGATCAGATTAATCTGACGTCCAAACCCGTATCTAATGAAAATGAATGAGGGGAAAAAAGAACTACGTGCAGAGCCGGCCAAGCACCGATGGGGACCCGGATGCAAAAATCAATGAGGGCCCCAGTATGTTAATATTCATAGTAATAACAAGTGATTTATGGATATTTGTTTAATATTGTAACTTTTACGGCGATTTTTATTGGAAATCGGTTTAATTAAGCAACGGCCTGAGAAATGAAAAAATAATTCCGCATCTGCAAAAAAAATTTTTAAAAAAGCAGATTCCTAATTACGCGCGTATTGATTCACCGGTTTCGTCTCTTTTCATCGACGCGACGACTATTTCTGCGGTAACGTCTAGTTAATTTCAAGCGACAAACAACGAACTAACATTTCCGCTTCACGGGTGAAACTATTCAAATCTACAAACAAATTTTAAAAGACCTTCTTGGGGAAGTTTCTAACATTTATCGATATAAAAATTAAGCCATTGCATCCGGGCGTGGAAATTTTTGTGGAACCGACAGTTCAGATGAAGAACGATGTGACGTTTACCGAAGAACTCGCGTTTCTCGGTGTGTAGCGGATTTTTTTTTTTTAAAGGAGCTCCGAAGAAGAGAAAAATCGACGTCCCACGCAATTTGGAGCTGTTACCGAATAACGCGTACAGCGTACATCAATCAATCGATCGGCGAGATTGGAACCTTTCAAGAACACGTGATCACTCTCTTACTTTCTCCTTTACGCATGAGATGAGCTGTTAGTATCCTGGCAATCAGCTCTAAGTAATTAAGGCGTAAAACGAGGCGTGGGTGTTCGAGGAGATCAGAAAACCGAATCCCGCGGGCGGACTACGTAATAGGATTTAAAGGATCAGATGAAAGATGGGTTTTTTCCCAAAAGAGTCGAGGATTAAGATATGATGAAACGATTCTTTTTTTCTTTTTTTTGAAAGGTTTAAAAATCAAAGGAAATCTTGTATGGATGGGTATAACGAACTACTCGTTAAAAATGAACGGGTGTCTTATGAAGGCGATAGAACGGGACGCTTTGTAAACGAAAAATATTAAAAGAGATTTTGGATGGGAGGTAATTATTAATGATGCGCGCTAAAAAAAAAGGTTTTTGATGTATCATAAAAGATGCCGTGTCGTAGACAGTGGTGAAAACTCTTTTCGATGTAATTTAAAAATTGACTTATCAACCCCTTCGTAGGTTTTCCCGAGATAACTCGGGAACACAAAATTTTGGGCGTGTATCTTTCATCATTTGCCCGAACGTATTCGCACACATACAAATACATACGCACAAGTTATCAAGTGGAGAAGAACATCGTGTTTTTTTAACTCATTAAAAAAAACTTACACTGAAAAGGCATTATACTCACATTTTACGTACTTCGATAAAATCGCGGAAATTATATTACACTAAAAACAATAGAAAGTGCGCGATTATCTAATGGTAGCCATTTTATGTGAAATAACTAATCATAATCGTAAAATGAATTGATGTTTATCTTGTTTCCTGAAATTTAATGGGAACTTTGTTCTCAATTGAATATTTTATAACTAAAAACAAAAAGTTATTTTTTTTTGTTTTGGGTGCCATGCCCGCTTTAAAGGTACCACACAGTTTTCTTACTTTTTTCTTATTTATTTCAACAAAAGTTTGAAATTTCCATGGTTAAGTACCCGGATCCGTACGCATAGAAAAACACATATTGACCTGACCTTTTCTAGCAAACGCTTTTTCTTAATGAATTTTTATGAATATTATAGATATAATTAAGATTTCATAATGTGCTGTTATCATAGACCAGGATTTCTCAAACACTAATCAAAACAGTTTTGAGCGGAAATACTAAACGTTGAAAACGCAAGAACTTCCTCGTTGTAGGCCATTAAATAATTACATTGAACACCAGACCACATTCTTCCTAAAAGACAGTACACGAAATTATAGAAGAAGCTTATACAAATCGTATTTATTAAGACGATTTTACACAGATATTATAAAAAACGTTGGGTTATACATTATCCTCAAATCATGGCATTAGCCGAAGACAAAAGCTGGTTGTTTTATATTTATGCAGCGTTACGGGTTGTTGTTTCAATTTCTTCACAACATCAGCCCATTAAAGCAATATCAACAGACTTGTCTCCCTGTCAGCCATTAGGAGAGGTTGGGAAAAACATAACAATTACAAAGCGATCATCATCGGTGGAGATTCCACCTACAGCACTTCCTAACAAAATAAGGTATTTTTTTTTAAAATCCAAACATTTTCACTGCTATAGGAGAGACATGGTTTGCCAATTTCATTACAGTCATAGAGCGAGCTCAATAACTAAATCTTATTCTCGAGCAGAATCGGTACACTTGGGCGTCGAAATCTGTATTCCGAAAGCCCACATACGGCAGGAAACATCCCTGCTAGCTTTCCTCGATACCGTTACGTTCACAGCCGCAGCCGAAAATCTCGTTATGCAAATCAGATCGCTTCGGCATGAATTTGCTTCGTGTGTCGGGGCAATTAATTGATTCCTCCTCTGGTTTTCGAGGTAACGGTAACGAAAAAACTTAAACCATTAATATCGTATCGCTTTAACCCCTTATGGGGTTGGTGGCTAAATGTTTAGCCAGCGCTTTTTGTCACCTAGTGTTTAATTTGCTCATTTTTCCGCTAAATTGGCATAGATTTTTATAAAGAATATTGACAATGCTTCATAATGTACACAGAAACGTATTTTGAAAATAATTTTTACAGTTATCTTGAAAAATAATGCTAAATATTTAGCCACAATTAGACTATGTAAAAGTGCCCTCAGATCGTGTGACCCTTAAAGGGTTAAAGAGAAAAATGAAGATAATAACCGAACGAATATTCTTTTTTTACGGCGGTTAGCTTCAAGGAATACGGAACCTTTAATAATACGCGGCGGATTTTAAAATTTTATATCAGATTGTAAGACAAAAATGGGTAAAAACCGAATCTTAAAAAATTGCAGATTTTATAAAAAATACATCTGTTAAATGCCAAACATATACCACGAAGGAGATGCACAATTTTGATAGGATATGGATTGAATGGAACATCACTTGAGGTAATGTATGGCGACGGAGTGGATTAGAAATTGTGAAGATAATCATTAATTGCAATAAACTGATGGAAAGGATGATCCGAAGATCCTTATGCGACAGGCTTAAGCTGAAATGATGGGAAATGTGGAAACAGGCTAAAAAATCTGCCACCGAACCCGGGTCTTCCACTTGCCGGGCGGATATTCTACCACTGAAACTACCGTGGCAGACTAATTCTTCCGTTTCATCAGGACGGGAATATTTTCTTGGGTTCGATTCTAGGTCATGGCAGATTTTTTCGCCTGCTTCCACATTTCCCATCATTTCAGCTTTTGCCTGTCGCATAAGGAATTTCGGATCGTTCTTTCCGTCAATTTATTTCTCATCATTTGAGAGGGTAGGGGTTTTCTTTGATGTATCTCCTTGAGGACATCCGTTGGGGCTGGTTGATACTAGCATAGCTAGCCTGATCCCAACCCAAGAAAATATTCCCGTTCTGAAACATTAGAATTTGTCTGCTACGGTGGTTCAGCGGTGGAATATCCACCCAGCAAAGTGGAAAACCCGGATACGATTCCCAGTCATGGCAGATTTTTTCACCCGTTTCCACATTTCCCATTAATTGCAATGTTTACCAAGGCAATTGACATCGCGAATTATACCTTCGCAAATCACGTTGGCCAAACATCTATATCCAACGATGATATAAATTTCACTGGAATGATTATTGTCAATCTCGTCTTATGGCTAGGATAAAAATTGACAAATCGTAAATTTCCAATCCCGTAAAATGGCTGTGAAACCTAAATGCGCACTTCGGCTACAAGGTATCGATAGCAGATTCTAGAAACGAACACTTAGTGTAATGGTTGTTGTATTGTAGCCGAAATGCGCATTTGGTTTTCACGACCATTTTACGATATTGGAGAATGTGATTCACCAGTTACAATGACAATGGTAATACGTTGATGAGTAATGTCACTCCTATAGCCATTAATTTTTTAAAAGTGCATATACCTCTCCATGTATGTCTCAAAAATTCTAATCGTACAAATCTTTTAACGCATCAAATAAATGTAATATGATAAATGACGTAATAAAACTAGCGTAATTGCCCATCAAAAATGACGAGTATGCATGAATAAAGTACGAGTATGTTAATATTAAAATCAAAATAATTTCCATTCCCCCCTTTTTTTCAATTCCCTTTATATCACAATAAATAACGTGTAGCGCAAAGCAGGGAAAAAACGTTCTCAACATTTGAGCTCTAGGCTACTCCGTTATTTTTTTAACTACTAGGACGAATTTATTTTTAAAAAAGTACGCATAATAGACAGGCATTCTCTTATTATCCCCTAAAAGTCCCTCTATATCAATAAAACTTAAAAAAACGAAGTCCTCCAGGCCCGTAATAATGTCATTACATACATCAGTATAACGCAACAGTTTTGAACCGAATACAAAAAAATTCGAACCACGGCCCCGTTTGATCCGATTTCTCGTGCACTCGACGGAATTTCCTCTTTATTTTTTCGCGCAACCGAAATGGACTTGATCACGCAAAGACCGCGTCCGAATTTTTACGGTCTTATTACGATTTATTCCCTCATTTTTTTTAATAGGCACCTTAAAAAACTCGCGCACTTGTAACGGTGATTTTTACGGACGGCCCGAATCGGGTCGAACGCGGGACGCTAAAACCAGCAATCCACACGGCCGGTAATTGCTCCGTCTTCGGGTTACCAAGGGGATACTGACAGAAGCAGGTGCTACTGACAATAAGTGGATGTCGAGGGGTGCGGGAGCGGATGACGTGAAAGGTCGGGAGGCGCGTGGGTTGTTGTGCGGCACCGAGAGAATAATGGACGAGGCAAATGCACGCGGTTTACCGACCGTTCCGTGTTTTTGAACCATAATACGAACCTTTTATAACAGGGGCCCGCAACCTTTTCAACTTGGCGAGCACCAAGTTTACATTCTAGAGCACCATTATTACTATTATAAAAGTAGGAATGGTCATAAATAAAATCGACGTCAAAGTAATTTAAAATGTTTTTTTTAAACAGAAGAACAATTACAATTTAATGGTAGATACTAGGAAAGACGATTTTTATCATAGTAAAAGTGCACGGTAGGACTGTTAAAGAGCAACGTGGTGCTCCCGAGCACCAGGTTGCGCACCCTCTGCTTTTATAAGCGCCCGAACAGAGCGAAAGTGCACGGAGAAATGATCGATTATGAAAGAGCTTTAGAGCTTTTTATAAAAATAGCTTATGTTTTATGCCGTGTTAACCAGCATATTGCACAAAATTTTCTAACTGAGCATTTTTTAAATACCAGTAAACCTTTTACTTGCGTAATAAAAAATAACTCCGTGTGGATCGATGTTTTTTATTTAGCTTTTAGGCGGATTATCGTATTTTCTTCGTATTTGATTATCGTAATTTATTGAATAACTTTAAATGATGTGCCAACAAAATTTTCAATTTGATTTTGAAATAAATAAGAATAAATAGTATATTTATTACGTTGCGTGCTGTATTGTGCTGCATTAGTTGTTTTTTATTACGTTTTACTGTATCGTATTTTATAGCACGTATTGCGTTGCATCTACTCTATGTATTGTATTATATGTACTGTATGTAATATCACTGATTGTGAGTCCAACGGCGAATTTGATGCATTATCGCTCAATTTAATAATTTCGTGGTCAGTTTGAGCAATATACGCAAATAAAATGCTACGAATCGATTTCTTTTCGTTCTTCTGCAATAAAATTCAAAGAGCATATAGTTTTTAGAAATCTCATTTATTTCACCGAATAGTAACCATCAACTCACCATCCAGAGACTTTAAAAAGTGTATTGATATTCACAGTTAAATGAATGCCTAAGTTCGCATATTTTCCCATGTCATTCACCCCCAAAGAGAGGACGTTCCATCCTCCAACAACACTAACATCTGTCACACTCATTAGCGTATCATTGCCAAGTGATAAAAAAAACGAACGCTTCCGTGTAATGCACAAAAGAAGTGCAAAAAAATAAAGATATATCTTCACGTGAATAAATTAACTCAAGCAAATTGCCGTTTCTTAAATACAGCCCGAATTTCCATGGTATTCTTATTTGAGCTCAACCTTTTTAATGGCATTTTAATTAGACGTTGGACAAGATGTGTGCTTCGAGGTATCTGGAAGTGAAGTCGCTGATAAATTAGAGATAATCATAAAATCATTGGAAACCAAAATGAGCACCTCCTCTACAAAGCAGCCGTCGTCATCAGTGGTGTTTTACCAGCAGAAGGTTCTTTTATAAAGCTACTATCAGTGAAATATACCGATAAAAGTGCCCCCCCTCTCCCGAAATCCGCATTTTTCTACAAATTTAAACATTTTTATGCGCGTTTCGCTTCCAGCGTGAGCACCCATTAGCGTCGGTCAGTCCGTCCGTCCGTCGGTCCGTCAGTTCGCATGTTCGTTCTCGGCTTCTACCGAACGGATTTTCATGAAATTTTATTTTAAAGACTTACAATAAAAGATAATGAAAAAATCGCAAAAATGAATCACGTAAGCCAATCAGGGGTATCACTTTACTGGTGACAAAAAATGAACTCTCCGTTATATCTCGTAAAGTATTGCTCATATAAAATGCTTTTCAAATGAAACTTGTAGAACTAGTTAAGTATTTCTTTTCTTATACATTTTTATCGTAGGAGTAGCCGTTATCAAGAAAATCAACCAAGAATGTTTTAATTCGAGTTGAACAGAAATTTTCTTGCATGTTAACTTCTTCATTTTACTAACATAAACAATCTCACAAACAAGCGTTTAATTTCCTTACGCGTGCAAGAAATATTTTGAAATAGGAAGAAAATAGATTATTTATGACGAAGAAAAGTACTTTAAAACGTTATTTCCCTTACGTACACGTATATCATTTGTTTCAAATACTCCATTGCACCAAACGCTGTACATTCCTAGCTTGTTTTTAATTAACAGACGATGCCGAGATATCGTGCGAATCTGTAATATGGAGGAAATGCTGCGCTGTTAAAATAAAAATAAAACAACATAGAGTAATAACAACACTTTGACTTATTCCACATAACACTAGTACTATAAAAACGACCGGTTTTGATGAATAATCACCATCATGGAATTTTGAAATCGGTGAATCACCAAATACGATTAGCTGTATTTTTAGGCGCGTTTCGCTTGCAGCGTGAGCGCCTATTATCGTCGGTCTGTCCGTCCGTCCGTCCGTCCACATGTTCGTTCTCGGCTTCTACGGAACAGATTTTCATGAAATTTGATATTAAGGACGTACAATCAAATATAATAAGAAAATCGCAAAAATGAATCACGTACGCCAATCAGGGGTACCACTTTACTGGGGACAAAAAATTAAATTTTCGTCATATATCGTAAAGTATTGCTCATATCAATATATTTTTCAAATAGAAGTTGTAGAATTGGTAAAGTAGAGTATTTCCTTTCCTATACATTTTTATCGTAAGAGTAGCCGTTATCGAGAAAATCAAACAAGAAAGTCTTATATCGAGTTGAACTTACGTTAGAAAATTTCTTGCATGGTTACTTCTTCATTGTTGCTAACATAAACAATCTCCCAAACAAACGTTTAATTTCCTTAGGTGTGCATGTAGGTAATATTATTAAATAGGAAGAAAATGGATTATTCATGAAGAAGAAAAGAACTTGAAAACGCAATTTCCCTTACGTACAGGTATATAATTTCTTTCTAATACTCCATTGCACGAAACGCGCCCATTTGTGATACGTTGTACACTTTCCTAACTTGTTTTAGATAAACTGCGCATCTGGTTTTCCCTATCATGGAACTACCTCACATAAACATGGGTAGTTCCAGGGTTGGACTGAATTCCGGCCATAATACGAGATCGATAATTCTTAATTTTTAAGGAATCACTTCTTTGCCATGTTTCATCGCCTACCTCACATCACGACTTTTGACCTAATCTTTTTTTTTTACTCATCCTCGCTTTCTGTCCTCCTTTCTCAAAACAACACGTGCAGTGGGACTTCTTATTAAGTCGAACCTCAAGGGAAACAAAAAAATATTCGACTTGTAGAAAATTAGAATAGTAGATGAAACATAACACGAAAAATATATGGTCCTTTAAAATGAATCCGCTTCGAGTCGCGGAAAATTCGAGTTATAGACGTTCGACTTACGGAATCTCGACTGTACTTAAAGAGGAAGCCTCTCCATTGCCATATCCGTCGTATATATATAACAGTTTGCGATTTATAGTTCTGCAGAATTCTGTCTGCGATTACACAGACACCTTATATTTTCCATATCATTTAAACAAAACAGCCAACGGAAAGAAACTAGAGAATGCTCTAACAATAAGACACTGGGGGTTGTTTTAGCCTTAAAATTTTCCCCCTTCCAAAAACATACGAAATACAAATTTTTAGAAAACTGTTAAAAATAGGAAATAGAAAATGCGATAAAATAACTGTGGCTAATAAATTGTTTATAATATAATGTAACAAGAGAATGGAGGAAAACCGTTCTGAATAAAAAATAAAAGAACTTCTTGAGAATGAACAGGCGATAAATCCTCCAATAAAGGTCACAGTCACTAAACCGGTCGCTGTGACGTTTTTTTTTACCATTAGAGAAGGAGAGAGAAATAGATGGAGACAGTTTCTCCGAAATAGGATGTAGCCCACAGATAAAAGAAAATCTTCTCCTCATATATTCGCAATCTGAATAATGCTTAAGTTTTAGCAGAGAATCGGGTCGTCGTCTACGACACTAAGGTAGATGACCCATTTCCCGTCTGTTTTTTCTTATTTTAACCAACCAGAAGGTCAATAGTCGAAAAGGCGACGGTTGCTTAGCGACTACGACGGATTTAAATCGCCGAGTAACAGCCATTGGGTTCGAATCCCGCCTATGCCATGGACGTTTGCGCTTTTTTCATTCCGGGTCATACGTAACAACGAATTCGACAGTCTAAACTCGCCCAATAAGAAAGACGAATTGTTATAAACAGCGTAATTTCCTTTCGAAAATACAGTAAATGACGGGTAGGCGTTAATGAAACATTAACTTAAAAGAGAAAGAGTTCAATATGTAGACCTCAACTATGCGTTAATTCAAAATTGGAATGTAAAAATAAACGAATCCACAGCTCGTTATCAATGTCCGACGAATCTCGCAAAATAAATATCAATCATATCGCTATTATTTCACTTTGTTGGCTTCAAACGTCTATTAATGTTACGTAATTTGCCCGACCGTTTGTTTTGGAAAATCAAAAGCAACAAAAAAATATTGTTAAAAAAACTTATTTGTTGCTATGTGAACAAAAACGAAGTCGTAGAGGGCAATTGAATACCCGAATTACGATTAATATTTCCCATATAAAAGTACTGAATTCGCAGACGTGGTGGCCATTCGAGTTGTCATGGTAATTAAAATTTCCCGTTTTTAAAAAACGTGAAGAAACTACTGCCTTTTATATTCGGGCTCCTTAGGAATGGATTAAAATTCTATACAGAGTAAACTTATAACTCCTTCAATCATATCGTTGTTCTCAAGGAAAAAGTCATTAACAACAATTTTGAAAATTGAGTTTTTTGCATACTTAAGTCAGAGTATCGATTTTCTGTCTGAAATAACGCATTAAGCACCTACTCAAATTAAATTAGCGCTAAATATTTGTAAAGAAAAAGTCACTGAGTACCTATGTTAGTCTATAACGTAGTTAATGACTTTTTCCTTGACAACGATGATATGGCATTATGTTCAAAGCAAAAGTTCACATTTTTCCTACACTAATTAAAAATTCCCTACTCTTGTCCCAATGATTCTAACGGATAAGGGGAACATTCCTGGTCCTGACGTTTTCAATATTTCTCTGTCGTATCCTAAAATTACCTACGCGTGCGCAAATTTTAACAATAAAATCCAAACTGTGAGTGCCTTAAAAAAAATAACGCGCGACAGACGGACGGACACTCGTGAATTATTATAAACGAGTAATATAGATAGACAATTGTTACCGGTAACCATAGCACCCATTTCTCTTTATACCTATTATGAACAAGGAAAAGCTACATTTTCATCGTACGGAGGGTGCCATTTATTTTTAAAAATTTTCCTTCGCGGCAAGACAATCCGGCCCCATTTTCCTTCCTCTTAACAGATACGTGTGTCGATGGAGGTGGAAATAATCGCGACCATCTTCCACCTATCCGCCCTACATTCAAGTATATTGACGTTCTCGCCAAATGTTAATGCCCCACCGTCTTTTTTTTTTGACGCCAGAATTAATTCCGCGTTATTTCCATATTAGTTTCGAAAGTTTTGAAATCTTTCTTCTCCTTCTTTCCCCTTCCCCCCCTCTCTCTCTCTCTCGCTCTAATTCCATCGCCATCTGAAAGGAAATTCTAGATATTTACCGCTTCTAAATCTATATTTTTTTAGGCTGGTAAATGGACGGAGAGTCCTATTATTACGCACTTTCCCTGGAATCATAATTCAATACAAACAGAAATGATCCATAGCTAAATAGATCACCGTAATCATCATCCACCATAGAACAAAATTACAGGTTTGTTCCAAAAATGTCTCTCATCGAAAAATTTTGTTTTTATTTTAACATCCTGAAAACAGCGTGTTTATGATCGTCCGTATTATTATATTCTTAATGATCTCAATTCTTATGATGACTTCAAACCAATTACGGGAGTCGATTTCGTATGATGCGCCTAAAAGAATTCTTCTAAAAATGGAAATAACAGCACGCAGGCTTGGTTAAAATTCGAAATATTTTATGCGAGGATTTTACTGAAAGTATCTCTAATGACTCGAAGACTGCAAAACTTCACGCCTGCAACGACCTATGTACTAATGGAAAAAACGAGTTATTATATCGATTAGATATATCCCAGTATCAAACTTTAAAGGTGTATTAAATTACGCCACAGACTCCACTCCAAATGTCTTTATTTTCTAAATTCGTTTTTCATTTACTCAAATGGATACCTAATTAAGGCTAATTATAATTTATTTAACATTTACACTAAGCCATAAAAAATAACCCAAATAAAACAGTTTGGCTTATTCGCGTACATATCTGAATTTGTAAGTCAAACGAAGCCAAGTGTGCAAGATTTAAAAATACGACTCAATTACCAGGGAAAGAACAAACTATTTGGGAATAAATTATGGCAGGAAAGCAAATACATAAGAGTACGTTTTTTGGCGTAGAAACGGCAAAAAAGAGAAACATAAAAATAATGCTCTGAATTAAATTTTAACTTTGCATCAGAAACAAATGTATTATCGCCATCTAAACGCTTCACCGAAGAATGATGAAAACCGCCTAGTTAACATAAATATATTTTAATGCTTTTCAAATGCCAATCCTTTAGTGAAAGTCTTCAAAGGCACTACAGGCTTGCGTCGAAAGGAATACTACGATATAAAACCAGGTCAAGACTACCGAAGAAAAATTAAAAAGATTCCCTACCTTTAATGCCTATATATTTTTTCCTCCTCTAAAAGGATGAACAAAACCAAAAGGTTTTCATCTTGGATTACCACTTGATATTCTCCGACTATTCGTAAGAAACGTGTTTTTCGAAACGAAAGAAATAGGAACCAAGGTATTCCACACGCAACCCGAATATTAATAGTCCGTTTCCAGCGTCAAAAGAAAATTATTATATCAATTTACGAGTTCCGACGAAGTCCGAGTTATGTCGGTAGCCCACGGGCTACGGGCACGCTCCACAGCCGTGCACTCAAAACACCTGCAGAGGCGTGAGACGTGCCGTGAATTGGCCTCGGGGTCGTGTCATCACTTCCGCGTCTTCTGAATGAAACGAAGAAAGAAGGAACATGACGTGAATGAAAAGAAGATGGGACAAAAGAGAGAGAGAGACAAAGGTCGCGGCATATGTAAGACACATATTTACCCGCCCGTTTAAATTTCCCGTCCTTTTTCATTTGATGTAAAATTATAAATAAATAATATGTATGTATAGTGAAACTTCTCTAAGTGGAACCTCAAGGGAAACAAAAAAACTTATGAAGATGAACAATAACATGGAAAGGTTTTGTCCTGCAAAAAGGAATTCTCTTCGAATTATAGAAAATTAGAGTAACACACGTTCCACCCATAAAAGTTCGACTGTATATATGTACCTACACACAGGCTATAATCCAAACCTTAGGAGTGCACAGTAAATTTATACAGAATAAGAGCAAAAAACATCGATTCAAGCAATAATAATATTAATGGAAAATAATATCCTCATTCGTGTTTATGGTATGTAACAACTAATGACTTAATTAAATAAACAAATTCCGTGGAGAGAAAGCGTTAAAATACAGTGGAACTTCTGTAAGTCGAACCTCGAGGGAAACAAAAAAATGTTCGAGTTATACAAAAATTAGAGTTATCTAGAAGAAAAATAACACGAAAAAGATTTTGTCATGTTAAAAATGAATTCGCTTCGAGTAATGGAAAATTCGAGTTATAGACGTTCGACTTGTATAGAAGTTCGACTGCACTATTCGATGGTTTATTAAACACGAATGAATACGGAAATTGTGCAATTTTTTTTTTAAATAAAAGAGTTCTGGTTAAAAACGTCGTCTCATTATCCGACCTGATTTTTACTACTTCCTGGTTTTCGAGAGAAATGACTGGCAACCGACAGGGCAACCACTCTCGTTTTACATAATCAAACACAAGCTTCCAAAATCTATTTTTAAAAAGGAGTTCAAATTAACGATTGCTCAATCTGAGAAGAAAAAAATCTTTATTGCACTTATTAAAAATTTCTAAGTCATAAAGGTGAATCGGTTAGGTCCACTGTAACCGAAAAAGATTTCCTTCTTAATATTCATGAAATCGAGAGATTTCAACGGCTGAGACGAGAAAAAAATTCCACAAAAGATATGAATAAAAAGCTACTTCAGTAACACATAATTTACACAGGAAACAGCGGGAAAAACACTTTAGTCGAGGGTGATAGTCAAGATTAATTACTGCGCAGTAATGTCCAAGAGTTGGCAAAATTTTACTTCATCGGAAAATCTGTTCCTAAATCAAATATAATTCCCAATAAATTAAAAGGATGATAATTACTTAACTTCAGAAATGATTGACGAAGAACTTAGGAATTGAGACTACACGTTACGCCATGCTTTTCTAAGTGCAGATGGTCATTCACTACTGGGCCACAAGGAAAATGTTAGCCCTCGATGCATAACCGTCTGAAATTCGTTGAAAACGATGAGGAAATGAGTGCTATAAATTAAACCATATTTGTCAAAGTAAGGGTAGCTACTAGCTACCCAGTACTGGGTCACAAGGAAAACGTTAGCACTCCATGGTCGGAAATGATCAGATAAATGCCAACATTTCGTTATATCGAAATCCTTAGTTCAAGGCGTTATTTTGTGGAATTTATCCATCGTGAAGAATAAAAATTGATACACTTGGTACTTTTTAGGCGCGTTTCGCTTACAGCGTGAGCGCCTATTATCTGTCCGTCCGTCCGTCCGAATGTTCGTTCTTGGCTTCTACAAAACGGATTTTCATGAAATTTTATATTAAGGACTTTCAATCAAATATAATAAGAAAATCGCAAAAATTAATCACGTACGCCAATCAGGGGTACCACTTTACTGAAGACAAAAAATTACATTTTCGTCATATCTCGTAAAGTATTGCTCATATCAATATATTTTTCAATTGGTAAAGTAGAGTATTTCCTTTCCTATACATTTTTATCGTAAGAGTAGCCGTTATCGAGAAAATCAAACAAGAAAGTCTTATATCGAGTTGAACTTACGTTAGAAAATTTCTTGCATGGTTACTTCTTCATTGTTGCTAACATAAACAATCTCCCAAACAAACGTTTAATTTCCTTAGGTGTGCATGTAATATTATTAAATAGGAAGAAAATTGATTATTTTTTATGAAGAAAAGAATTTGAAAACGCAATTTCCCTTACGTACAGCTAAGTATATAATTGCTTTCTAATACTCCATTGCACGAAACGCGCCCATTTGTGATACGTTGTACACATTCCTAACAGGTTTCTACAATATAAGCTAAATTAAGTTAAACTGTACCAAAAGTATCAAGTGTTTCACTTGTTAATCTCCACATTCATTACATTTTTCTTGAGAATTAACAGAGACTAAACAACCTTTTTTCTGTATGTTGCCTACCCTTCCACTGTGTCAGGAGACAAAGGAGCATGAAAAACGCTTCATTAGATGGCGGAAAAATCAACTCGTCTCCTTAATTTAAAATAATATAAACGGTCTGCGTCCGAATTCGTGCCATTCTCGATCGAGTTCTCCGTACAACAGATAGGTTTACAGTTCCATCTCACCAGCTCCTCGTTCGCGAATACAATTTTCCGCCACGGTCGAGATGCGATGAGATTCAACCTATAACAAGGCCACGGCCGACAACTTTCCCAAAACAATTTATTCCTCTAATCGCCTAAGCCGTTTCCGACCCGATGATGCTCCTCCGAGAGATGGGTAACCACGGAGACCGATATTCGTCTCCGCGCAACTCTTGAGGTGCGCCCACAACCTCGCTCACCATCATCGACATTTTAGACGCAATCT
The DNA here is from genome assembly GCA_036926305.1 of Uropetala carovei. NCBI lineage: Eukaryota > Metazoa > Arthropoda > Insecta > Odonata > Petaluridae > Uropetala > Uropetala carovei. The sequence continues at coordinate 6,765,012 of JAXCHB010000043.1, forward strand.
TCTAAACACCTTCGTTGTCATGACGAGAGGTGGCTAAGTAGAAATCTCAGCTGAGATATACACAGACAGAATCCGAGCTTTCTCTTTCAGGCGATAACCAGTTTCGCAACCTTCGCTTGTTCTATCTCAAAGTGGCCTTACAAAAGAAGCGAAACATCTTGAGTGTGATGCCGAGATTCGTTTCGGTTTTACCGATCGCCTCGAAGGTAATCGAGTGGTGATGATCGGGAATAGCGGCGCTCAAAAGGAAGGGTGGGGTGGGAATAGGAGGGAGATTTTACTGTAGTATTCACGAAATATTTTATAGATTCAAACCGACATAAAAGAGACCATCTGGTTCTTGACCTCCAAGAACCAGATTGACTCAGGCGCGCACCCAGGATTTTCTCTTGGGGGGAGGGGGGGGAGAGGGGAGCTCAATTATAACAAAAAATATTCCACCAAACATTTGGGCAATTTACGGCCCATTCAACTACAGCCAGAAGCAGAGGCTCCTCCTGAGTACTTATATATCTGGTGATTACAAAGTTTAAAAGCCCGCCCCCCCCAAACCTGATTGCGCGCCTGAATGGACTTCTTCTTTCACGTAGGTTTAAATCGATGAAATATTTTTTTAAATAAGGTGGAACGTCGATAATCTCAAGGGAAGAGAGAAAAGGTTCGATTCCCGCCGCATCGAGTAAAAAAAATTCATTTTAACATGTTTGCGCATACGAAAAGGAAAATATCTTCGTCAACTAAAAAAAAGCTCGAGTTATAGAGATTTTACTGCATATAAATACGAATTTCGCGGACCGCATACTAACTGGCCCGTTGTATTGGATTGCTACATAATTTTTCAATCAATAACTCCGTATACAAATATCCTGGAATTTGCAATTAATGGAGGATAACGTAAGCTTCGCACCATTTTCATCACTATCGATTTTCTCGTTTGTGTTAAATTCTATTACTGTATTAATAAAACGTTTCACGGCTATTTTAAAATAATATATGATTTAAGATTATTTGATACACGTCCATCATTTTTAACTTCGCAAACTCTTAATACGGTTCGCCAAATATTTTGATTTTTAAAATTCAGCTTGTGGTTGATAGACGGTCTAGAACCTCAAATTTAATGTGCGCTTATGTATAATTACTCTCGATTTTAACAAATTTTCTATGAATGCCAATGAACCTGCGCAAACTAATTTCCTGATTCGGACCTTTTTCGAACGTTTTTGCGGAGAAGGTACCATCAGTGATTAAATAAAAACATTTTAAGGTCTCATTTACAGACGGAGTCAGCAGTTACTTTTATTTCAAACATTCAACCGAAAAACAACCAGCGATTACCAACTTTAACCTAATTTAATCGTGATAGAACAGTCCAAAAATTACAGATGACACGCACACGGAGTTTTTTATTTTTAAATGCGAGTACACGCGTCTCGTTCTGAACGCTACGGGCAATTTTCTGGAGAGAAACGACGATGTCCTCGCTCTTGGCAATGATTTTATAGAGTTCAACTGTTTTTATTTTTCAAGGGCGAAAAAAATTCCTCCCATGCCAATATTCCGAAACGAAAAGTTTTGCATTTTCCACGCCCGAGGGCGGGGAAGAGAGAAGAGGACAGAGAGGGAGAGGAGATTGAATATATTACATAAAATATTCGAGGGAGAGCGCCCCCCCCCCCTCCCCCCTCCCCCCCCCCCCCCACAACCCCGGGCGATGGGCTGTCTGAAACCACAAACCAGATAGCAGACGTAGTCTGCCAGAAAAAAATGTAGAACGATAAAGACGGCAAAATATCGAAAGTACCGGAAATTGCAATATATATAAGTATATTGTTCGGTAGAGGATTATCGAGCTCGTCTCATGAATAAAATCAAATAGAAAAATACTTAAAAATCGAATTGAGAAAATAAGTAACGACTCAAGTATTTCCAATAGTGATAAAAATTATAATCTAGTATGGGTGAATACCACTGATGACGACTACAGGGCACCCGAAATGCGCATGATTTTCTTTTTTTTGCGGCTGCCGGAGGTGCTTGGACAAGCACATTTTGTCAATTGCTTTTCGAGAACTTATCTTACAAAGAAATTATAATTTAAAATATGGCAATATTGGAGTTAAAAACTAAAAAAAACTCGAAAAACGAAGGTACATAAAAACAATGCAAAAATTCCAATTACAGCAAACTCCCGATTAATCAGCATTTCAATTAAAGGGAATTGTTTTTAAATCTATAATTTGAAACTTTTTGTACATCACGTAGGTACATATTCACCGTATTTACCTGCCCTATACCTAATAAATATTTTAATGCGCAGTACTGTATGACTCGAGTTAACTGTTCAATTGCCACCATTACTGTTTTAATTGGCACTTAATTTTTCATTTGCGTGTCTTTACGATACTTGCAAATAGGCGTATACGCCAATCTGAATACACAAGCTTCCGAAGCACTCGGTTAATCGAAAACACCCATTACAACTCAACGTCATACGTGTCCTGTCATTGGAAAAATCTTTATAACAGCTTTTTACTTTGTAGTTATTAGTGACGAATTTAAACGACCCATAATGAACCATCCGTCGTCTCCGAATTATATCACGCACTCCCGGATAATCGAGTCACCAACTCACGCTCTCGACCCTTCTGATACGCGAAGATTTCGCCAGAATCGAGATAGTGAGAGAGAGAGAGAGAAAAAAAATAAAGGAACGTTTTTGTCCCGAGGCGTTAAAATTTAGAAAACGTCCGCTGATTGGTCGTCCGGAGCAAGACCCGTCCAGAGAACAAGTGGAATGGTCATGTGACTCCGCAAGGGCCTTTACTCTTGGCAAGGAGGCTGGCGTAAAAATTGGCAGTCACGGAGGAGAAGTCAGGGCGAGAAGGTGTTTTTCCCTCTCTCGAAGAAATAACGCTTCCTTTTTTTATATTTAAAAAAAAGCAAGTCTACCCTATCACCGTGCAACACGAGAAGGAAAATGGGGTAAGTGGCTAGGTTAAAAGAAATTAACGTTACGAAAAGTAAAAACCGCCTTGATAGTGTAACAGGAATCACTCGATTTGCGAGTGCACGATTTAAGAATTTTCGCCACGACGCGAATGACAAACGCTTTTCGATTTACTAAATGGATTTTCGCACTAACGAAATTTTGGCGAGCAAAATTTTGGCAGGTGGTTCAGTTACGAAGTGAATTATTTCGCAAAAGATTAAATTCGGCGAAAAACAACTTCGCCCAATACTTTTACCAAAGAAACAACGGTTAACTCGTAGTCCATCGTATCTTTTTTACGTTGTAACTACGCAGTTTCACCAACGATCGATTTTTCATAATTTCCTCATCACCCATCGACATTTCCTTCTTTTTTCCTTTTCTCTATATTTAAGGTTTACCTTTAATACACTGGTTGTTACAAGCGTTCAATAAAGGCCTCAATAAATGGTCGATTCAAGATATTATGACGAAAAATTTAGGCTAAATTGTTAGCAAGTTAATCAAAATCAACCAATGGGATTTAAATTTTATTAAATCGTACCGTTTTCATTCTAACTATACCCTTACAAATTCTCACTTTCAATATTTTATAAGGTATAATTTTAGTGGGCCGAATAACATATTTTCAATTATTATTGAGTGGCGGAAAAAGTTTGAAAAACTCTTATCTAATTTACGTAAGGTGTGCATGTGTCATGGAATGCGTTAGCTATGACCACCAGAATGCATCTCTATTTATTATATTTAAATAAATGGAAAAGTCATTTTCGTTTTACAAATTTTCTCTTAACGAACCATTTTAGGGAACGTATCCTTTTCGTTAAACGAAGAATCCATGTACCATCATACCCAGTTAATGCAGAATTAATACAGAATAAGTACTGTTTATGCGAAGCATGCTTCAGTACATTGCGGAAACACAGATACTAACCACGAAAATTAATACCCATTAAATCTTGCATTAATGACGGTATATTGTATGTGCGCATAAAAGTTTCCTCATTTAAAAAAGGCGTATTATTCATGAATTCGTGTAACTCGACCTAGTGTTCTCCGGCAGCTACATCCTCCAGAGAACCCGTACTTCGTTCCAAAAAAGTTTGTGCTTTTTAGAAAATGATATGTATAACAGCTTCGTCCCTTGAGTAACTTACCATTCTTTGCAGTAACTCCCACCTTCGGAAATTTTTTAAATCAAATTTATATTTTTTTACATTGTGTTTTCCCTCCAAAATGATTTTCGATCCGATCCGGAGAAGGTTATTTTCTTAAATCTCCAACGCGCTCGGGATCGCTCCGGTAGGAATTTTTAATAAATTCTATCCCGATATAAACCTATTCGAAATATATACAAGCTCAACGGAGGTGATGCATTCGTCGGAGGAATTCCAAATAGAAAGAATTGGCCGTATTGGTTGAATTCAAGTGCCGATTTATTTTTTCCCTGGGCGTCGAACGGTAGATTCAATTGAAATGGATCTCGCCATCAAACCAGAAGACACGGATCGCCAACTATATAGACCGGTGTTATTCCGAAGTTTCCCTCAACGGTGCATTGACTGTTCTTAAAGGGAAAGTAAAACGCGACTGGCATTATTCCTAATGACGTCATAGAGTGAAAACCATTGAAGGAGTTGTACATGACCTTTGTTTTATTAAGATTCACATTAAGTCCAGCTTCTCGGCTTGCCTGCTCCAGCTCTTTAGCTCTTCTGAGCTTCCTGCGAACAGTATGATGCCATCTGTAAAGCGCAGATGACTAAGATATTCTCCATTATGCCTTTTTCTTTCCAGTCCAGCGTTTTGAGTACTTCACACATATATATTTTTATTTATATATAAGATTTGAGCGAAAGTGAAGGCAACTCACTACGATTTTAAAACAGGATTTTTACTCTTTTCCTTTTACTTAAAAATAAATTACGGAAATCGCATAAAGGGGCTCTTGAGGATAGGACCGACATGACATCAACCCTATTAATCGTTGCCATTATTTCGTCCTATATTATCCGTCAATCAAAAGATTTTAAACGCTTAGATTATTTTGAAATATAGGAGCGACCTGTCATAACGAGATGAAAGGGAAAACTAGAGAAGGAGAGGCCAGAACGAAACAGAAAGATCCTCCTCAAACGGCCATAACAGGGAATTGTGTAAACGGGGCCGCTTCCTACCAGTTACATCTAATTTGCGTTTTCCAATGGGAATCCGACGGGATAAAGGGGAAAGAAAGGCAGAAACCGATGGGTAAACACGGAAAGGCGTGGACCGAAAAAAAACTGTTAGTTCTGACGCGGAAGGAGACAATTAAAGCCAACGCGAGATCGTCAAGGATATACGGAATTCTTCTTACTTTTTCGATAATATAAATAAAAGCCACTAAAGATTACGTAACGGAGAGATTTTTGGAAACGGACCGAAATGACGCAGAATAGGCAAATCTCTAAATAAAAAGGTCTGCGCCCAAAATATTATTGCCTGAATATATGTCGAAAAGGCTATAAAATTATGCCATCTTCATTCATAGGGCTTTAGAATTCGTATCCTCTACTTTCTCTGGCAGATCATCCAGAGCGACATAAAAAATCGATACATTTTCCGAAAAAAACACAAAATGTCAACTTTCCCTTGGTAAAATGCGGTCCTGAGACGATGAGATAGAGACTTGACGAATCCATGCTGATAATAACGCGAAATTTTGATCGCTATTAAATTTAAAAGAAAAAATTTCTTCTTATGTACATATCGAGGTAGGATAGGCCAAACGTTTTATGTATACGGATTCGATATTAAATATAGACAAAGAGAACAACCTCATTCCCATCCATTGCCTGGCTTTATCACTTGTTTTAATAGGATAAACGTCCGTTTCGAATTTTGGTGACCAATGTAAGCGGATCGAGAAGCTGACGCTTTTACACTTGAATGAATTTCTACGGATTCGGGTTAGAAATCGATGAACTTGAAAACATAATTCTTTCGATGTAAAAATTATAGCGTTTGGATTTTTGTCGCATAATTCATGGCACATAAATGTTTAGGTCATCGCCTGTCATTCTCTCTTCACCAGTCTAAATAAACATGGGGGAAACTCAGCTAATTCCGCGATAAGGCAACTTCCGTGCTAGTTTAAATAAAGCTGATTCACAAAAATTTAATCAGTCTCTGGAAACTTTTGCAGTGCATGACACTTGTAGGGGAGGCATAGTAGAACGCGCTAGTGTAATTTTGTTATAATGCACCCTAGCAACGGCAACAATATTTACGTGTGTTTCAGTAGTCTACAAGTTTCTTAATATCACGGAATTATCCGAATTCCCCTAAGTAATGCGTGTGTATTAGGGCACATTTCCTTATCATATCGAGGAAAATTATTATTTTATAATCAGTTATTTTACAATAAAATGAACGATAAAGAGAAAGATGATTCGCTAAAAAAAAAAAGAACCGCCTTATATAGGTTCTTATGAAATCTTTTCTGCGGTTCTACCATGCCCCTTGTCTTTCCTCTCCAGAACGTTATTTTTCTTCCATCTCGAACCGAGTTATCATGTTTACGAAATGGGTCGTTAAGAAAATGCAACACTTTCTCCCAGTTTATCAAGTCACTTCGGTTTTGAAAGCCTACCCGATCGCATTCCGGAAGAAAATTGCACCGGAAATGCGTTTTAATGCCGGTTTCACACGCGGGCAATTTATCAACGCGAAAAAATCTCGTCGTTTTATTTCCTTGCGGCGAATTAATGTCTGATTACGCTCTTACTGAGATACCTATTCACGACCGAGAATTATACACCGAGGCATCAAGGGAAAAAATTGATTTTGTTTTATTCCGAGAAACTTCTAAGCGATACGTAGAAAACTTCCGCTTACGCCTATGAAACCGATACGAAAAAAGAAAAACGCTCGGAATTAGGATAAGAAAAAAACAAGATCCGAATTAAAAGGTCAACGCACTTAACGGAGAAAAAAAGGTCACAAAACAGGACCGAAGGTCCATTTAAAAAAAAAAATAATAATAATAATAACAATAAAATACCCAAAAGACGCGCGACGTTTTTCGCCGTTCGAGCTAATAAACGACCGGCCCAACCACGCGTCTCCTGGGCGACCTCCCCAACCAATCACGAATCAAGGCCGCTCAGGGCTGGATTGGAAAGGGGTAGACCGGTATTACGAGATGGCAAAAATCGTGAGCTTTAAAAGAGGACGCAAAAGGGGCCAAAAAGCCCTTTCTTCGAGGTGTTTCGCGTGGAGAGGTAATTTATAAAATAAAATGTGACGGACCACGAGAGATTTTTTTCCTTTTTTAGTCGTTTAGCCGAATTTATGTAACGAAGAGTACATGCTGGAGACCGTCCTTAGGGGAGGGCGGGTCCGGGCGACAAAGCGCCCCGGGCACCGCGCTTCGAAATTATCACACGGAGAGAGTCATGGGTTTAATTTGATGGCAAATGTAACAAGTTAGGAAAGTGTACAACGTATCACAAATGGGCGCGTTTCGTGCAATGGAGTATTAGAAAGAAATTATATACCTGTACGTGAGGGAAATAGCGTTTTTAAGTTTTTACATTCTTCAAAAATAATCCATTTTCTTCCTATTTAATAATATTGCATGTACGCGTAAGTAAATGAAACGTTTGTGTGAGATTGTTTATGATAGCAACAATGAAGAAGTAACCAAGCAAGAAATTTTCGTGAGATTGTTTATGATAGCAAAAATGAAGTAATCATGCAAGAAATTTTCTAAGTTCAACGCGAATTAAGACATTCTCATTTGATTTTCTCGATAACGGCTACTTCTACAATAAAAATGTATAGGAAAGAAAATACTCTTCTTAACAATTTCTACAACTTTTATTTGAAAAATATTTTGATATGAGCAATAATTTACGAGATATGACGAAAATTTAATTTTTTGTCACCAGTAAAGTCGTACCCCTGATTGGCGTACGTGATTCATTTTTGCGATTTTCTTCTTATATTTGATTGTAAGTCCTTAATATCAAATTTCATGAAAATCCGTTTGGTAGAAGCTGAGAACGAACATGCGGACGGACGGACGGACGGACGGACAGACAGACGATAATAGGCGCTCACGCTGGAAGCGAAACGCGCCTAAAAAATGGAACCCGTGCTGGCTAATTTGCCTCTTGGAACGTTCTCGGATTCATTAATTAAAATGGCCCCTTCAGGGAAATGAGTGGAGGGGACAGAAAGAGGATGGCAGGAAGGTCTTTAATTCCGAGTTCCTAGGACCTTAGAAGAAGCCGAACGAAATGAAGAAGAAAGATTTGCGAGAGAGAGAGAGAAAGGAGCGACCTGGAATTTAGATTGATAAAGAAAACGTCTTTGTTTTTCAAAAATAAATTACAGCATACGAGGAGGAGAAAAATTCCGAACTTGACCGGAAATCGAACGCGGGTCTCCCAATTAAATTAGCCATTTAAGACAGTGGTTCTCAACCGGGGTAATATGACACCCCAGGGTGACACGAGGGTTATTGAGGGACGACGCGAATATTTGATAAATTCACTGTATATCATAATTTGGCTTACAGAAATAAATAAAACCAGGAGAATAAACACGCGCGCTTATTTAAATGCCAGAATTTTATCTCTATGTGGAAGTGGAAAACCCAATTTATCTTTAAAGTTGACTTGAATGTAATGGTACTGTAAACGGGGTGACGCAGGACTAAACGTGGTGTGACGCAGACAAAAAAAAAGGTTGAGAACCACTTATCTAAACTACCAAGCCAGTATAATTTTTACTTTCTCGAATTTTTCATTCCACTAGTCAGACAATAGGGCGTTCACACACGACAAAAGTACCTACCCCATTACTACACTAAATTCAGATATGTATTTAAGCTTGAAAACCGCAAATATTTATTCGAACGGCAGGCAACAGCTTGAGCATTTTCTCTGCAGGTTTTATTTATTTATTTAGCTTTTGCCTACGAATGCAGGCACATATTTCCCAGGAATCCAAATTACACCAATTTATTTGAGTCAATAAATTCATATTTCAGTTCTTCTGAGAGTTCTATCCGTCACGAGAAGCGAAATGCAATTTTTTACGAGCTTGAAATGAATAGCCATCTTGAAACCCATCAAAAAAACCATCATACTAATTTAGAAGCTAAAAGTTGAGATGTCACACAGCGTCCGTTGCGGCTGATGACATCAAGAAGTCATCGAATCAAAAAATATAAAAATCGATATGCTAAAACCTGGAGTATCAATCTCGCAAGCTATAAAAAATATTCGGTCCAGCAATATTCTGCGATAAAAGTTCTCGAGCCATGTGAAACTGGTTAAACAGTCACATAAACAGTCTTAAGCGAAATAAGAAAAATCTAGGTGTCAAAATACTGATGAGTGCGCTCAATTAACGCATTAAGTCGGAGGCGTGCAATCTACAGCTGGCAGGACTGATTCTGCCCACGTGTGCATTTTGCCCGGCCTGCGGAGCTTCGAGGAAACAGCGATCTGCGACGTCCACTGATGGTAATTTTATTATTTTTTTGTTTATTACATTATGGCCAGAAAACCTTTAAAAGGTAAAGTTTCGACGATAAAAAAATCGACCGAAGTTGATTTTCACTTTTACGATAACAAATAATCTCTCAAGCAAGTTCTAATATAAATTCTTAACGGATCTGCCGGAAGCACTCGCAATTTAGGAGAATTTTCAATTACGAATGCGGCGTGCCATTTAAATAGGTTGCACATCCATGCATTAAGGCAAAGTACAGCATTCACGAACAAGTATAAATTGTTGAAATCAGCACAAAAATTACTGCAAGAAATTAATCAATGCAATCACCAAAATTACCACAGAACTGGATATATCGTTATGATCGATAACTTTAAAGGTACTGAAAAATTTGATTACTCTTTACTATCGTATATCATTCATTATAAAAACACCATTTCTCGCTAAAACTAAAGAAGTATTAATTTTGGAAGATTCCACCTTTAAGAAACAGGAAAAATAACTTATTAATGTGGTATTTTACGAAGTTATATTTCTTTTTCGCTTAAATATTAAAATGACTAAAGTTTAATCCCCAAACCGAGTTTCGGAGAATCAAATTCCGACATTTTTTTCGCGGTATGAGATCTCCCCGCAAAAGGAAAGGTCAAAGGGAAGTCGCGATCTTAATTCCACAACATAAAACTTTCTACTTTTCATGCCTCGTTTTTTTCCTGCTAAGCGTTTGACGCGTCTCAGAGTGAATTAAACGAACTGAAAAACAATCCATCCGCTAAACTAGATGCGAAAAAAAAAACGATCGCTAAAAGTGAAATGTCGCACTTTGCAGCGAGCGACCTTTTCCTCCGAGAAAAAAAACGCAACACCTTGTTTGCGCTGCATTTGTTAATTTGTGATTTTAGCGATTCTTAAAGAGTTTTGATTTCATTAAATTGGGCCTTCATTTTTCGTAAAATATTAACTCTGAGTCTAAAAAACACAGATTTTAAAATATATTAAACGGCGTTTCCTTAAAATCCGCATTCTAAGGGTATATTTTTAGAGATATAAGCGATGCAAAAAATGTAATAATTTTTTAGGATATCAAAAGAAATAATTTACCCTCGTTTAGTTATATATATAAGTTGCATAATAGAATAACTGACACCTATTAAATATTGACAAAATATGTAGCTACAAAAGTCATAAATGTTTGGAAAAAATTATACACGCAAATCAAACATATCAAAATTATTAATGGCAATAAACACAGAGTTTGCATGTGTATTTAGTTAAAATCTTTCGTCTGATATAAAAATACGACGTGATATTTGTCTGCAAACTGTTTCGCGTTGATTTCTGAAGGTTTAAGATGCATTTTCATCACATTCGTTATTCTTGATGCACGAAAAAATCAAACCTTAAAACCTGCTCTCCTTCGAAATATGGACGCGGAGTAAATAATACAAAAAAAGTCGATTGCGAAACAGCAAAGATGACCTTGCTGCTGCTCTTCGCGCAGGTGATTTCAATTGAGGCACGCCTGGCTCCAACCCAATGCAGTTACCCGTTTGAAAGGGAGGGGCCCAAGTAGACCAATTCGGACGAATACAGCATGACAGTGCACGTCGTCGTGTGCCGAGAATTAAGAAAAGCTCCGAAAAAACGTTTGTATTTCTCCATTTCGTAGATTTGGCGGCTGCAATTATAAATGTACGCGATAAGCGCAAAACACAAAACGTACGTATGTATAAGTACGTAACCGAACCTGAGAAAATTGTTTTGCACTTCTATATACATTCTAGGTAAATGGAGAAAGTATTACGAAAATTCGATTTCGAGATTTTTATTAACATGCACGTTTTTGGTGTCCCTCCGTCTGACGTCTACGCAGGTCTTTATTAGGACATCTAATTTGAATAAATCTCGTATTTATAAAGGGCAATATAAACCTCATTCAAATGGACCATATCGGGCAACGATGGAGGGGAGTTTAATTTCGTCGAACATCGCAAAATGTCAATATACTAAAATTAACCCAAAGAATTTTAACAAAAAGTACATCTATCTACGAAAATTGATGTAATGGATATTTGTATTAAATACTGTAACTACACTCAGTTCAATGGAATTATATTGAGGTTTACGCTTAGCTACCACCAAGCTGTCCATGAAATAACAGCTATGTGAAAGTTTACGCAATGCGTATCTTACCAAATTTAAAAAAAATATATCCGCACCTTACTATATTTTGGAAGGATAATTCTTTGCATTTTTTTCTTTCATAACGACGAGAATCGTCATCGGGGCCGTCTATAGTATATAGGGAGAATCCTGAGAGACATAGAACTGTTATTTTCTTCTTCTTTGTAATTGGTAATGGGTTATATGGAAGAAGATACTGCTTGCCGGCCTTGGTAGAGGGGTTGTTATTGTTATTGTGGGACCTTGTGACTTCAAACAACGACCAGCGCTAGTAGGCTTCTCAGTCTCTTAAATCACAAAGCAAGGGAGGGGATAAACCCGGTGCCGGCATTAGCCTACTCTTAACGAGAAACACCAAGGGGACCAACGGATTTACCTCCCTTCCGAAGGACGGAGCGCTGATTCGCGTGCTCTCCTCTTAAACACGCAAATAGGGTGCCGCTAAACCTCTGAAAAAACCCTACTTTCGCAGGATTCGTACCCGGTTCGCACCGGGTATGCGGTAGAGGGGTAGTTAGCGTGTCTAGCTCCCGCTGCAAGGGTCGCGGCTTCTAATCCTTACCGAGGGCATGGTCGTTTGTGCTTGTCATAAAAAATGTATTACAACGCATGTAATTGGGGAAACATGTTTGTGTTAAATAAATGATTATTATCGTTATTATATAAATCTCTCCCAAATAAAGACCTCTATCTAACTTGTGGATATTTGTAATTCAGCAGCGAAAGTCTTAATTTGGTTGTAAATGTCATAAATAGAGACCCATTTCCCGCGTCACCTTTACCTCACGCTCTGTATTCATCCGACTCTTGTCCAGAACCTTGTTTTGGTCGGCGTCCATTCACGTGTGTGAAACACGTTACGTTTCTAGTGTTTTAGCGACGTTTTTGTTTTTTTTTTAAAGAAGCCCATCCAAAACGAGACGCACAAACAAATCCTGTTTTCTATATTCGCAGGAAGCCAACTCTCGTCTGCCTCGGAGTCCTTCTGGCTCTTGCGGTGCACAGCCACACCCAAGAGATTTTTATTCCCTTTATGGCCGTGCCGATGGTGGGATACGTGTACCAAACGCCCGTGGTAAGTTCAGCACGCGTATCAAACGAAATTCTCCGAAGGGAACCATCTATTCTGCGCACTCCATAATGCATTTTCCTGGTAACACTGTTTTCCTTATGATTAATTTCAACTTCGTTCGGTTTAAGCCCGCGTGTATTTTATTTCCTTAGAAACCGTGACTTTCATTCGTAAGAAAGCATCAATGTATAATGTAAATTTTTTGCGCTAGATAAAGCTCTTTTAATGAAGACTTATGCGATCTCGAAAATTTAACAGGTGTTTTCAAAACGTAAGTCAAATTTTGACTCGCATCCTCGTTTATAAATCCCATGGCAATGATTACGATAAAATCAACTAATTTCTTATAGAAAATATATTTTTAATGCCGTGTAAAAATTTAACTCGATTTGGGGTTCATTATATTCGCTGGAAGTAATTGAGTTTAAATGGAGATTTTGGAGATTATAATCAACTTTTAACTCATATTTTCTCATTTCTTTAGTGCCAGGATTTAACTCTTTCTTCACGCCTGCCAAAGATCTAATAATAAGACCAAAACTTTCAAACGAATATTGTCAGTTTTATCCGGTATTTTAGATCAGACTAAACTGTAATCCACCGGATAGGAGGTGTCCCTGGGCATAATTTTATAGAATTTTAAAAATAAAATAAAATTTTAGCATGATAATCATCTGAATGTCATCTCACTGTATTCGTAAATGTATGTTCACGCCTGAAAGTGACAGTGGGTGACGAACACCAAGCCTACGATCAAAGACGATTCCAAAAGCGAGAAAATTACCATGTTTTTAAAATTCAAAATCATTCGAAAATCATACAGGATATAAAAATAATCTAATCATATCGAACTAACTTCCAAATTGTGACCGACTCTTATTTCAACATAGCATAAGCCGCTACAATAAAAATAACGTACGTCAACCATTCATGATATTGAATACACAGGAGCCTATTTTTCGAAATGAATCAGTATTAATTACCTCATTAAAGATTTTGATAGACACAAATCATGATAAAAGCAGAAAAAAAATTTCAGCACTCGTTTTGCGTTAAGAACTTTATTATAACTGAAATAATCGGCATTAGGAGACAAAATACGTGAAACGCATTAACTGTGGATGAGATTATCGTATTCACCATATTGGAAGGTTGGCCTTGGAAGTAATTACTATCGGAGAGAAGTTATCGAGCGATTGAATAAGCCGTTTGGGAAATCAAATCTCCAAATTTCTCATCAAGTCTGCGCCCCCATGAGAGAGAGAGAGAGAATATTAGAACTTATAAAGGGGATATCGATGTCTACTCGTAGTCGCATTAACGAACGTAGAAAGAGGTTTTAAGGAATTGGGATTTTGATATTATACGTAGTATCCTACATTTATCAATCTCGGACACTAAAAACATGTCGAGAAAATACGGAGTGAGAGGATACGAAATTTTACCTAAGTTTCGTTCTTTTTTTTCTTCTCCTCGTGATTTGCTCCAGTTTTCTGACACCAACATCCTTAGTTTTCTACGTACGTACACCCATAACCTCGCGGCCTCAATTGTTTTTCTTAATTTTACTTTATTTTATGAACGATAATATTTTATACTATATACCACAATCTTTTGCATGAAATACATAGGGGAACTCGGGATAATATGGGCACATGGGAAATATGAGCACGTTTTCTGTTCCGTCTTGATATTCCCAACACAGAATTTTTTTTTATCTTTTAACTGTTGGTACGAGTAGTTCAGTGTGTCATGGCGTCCGAAGGAGCTCCGCCGTAATGTGCTGCTGTGTATTGTATTCCCAGTCGCTTTTAAAGGGAAGAGTTTCTTATATTCGTTGAGATAATTGTGTCATTAATGTTTAAGTTCATATTTGAGATAGATACCATTATGTTTTCGTGAAGAAATAGAAACTGACAAGGTGTGTATTTGAAACATGGTTCGATAGCTAATGAAACAATGCTGAAAGGGCGAGGTCACTAAAACGTCTACAATGCAGCAATTCTTTCTTTAAAGGCATAACACTAGGGGTAATACGAGCACCTTTATTCGGGGTAATATGATTACAAGCATTTTACGTTACCTTTACATATTTTTATAACTTTAAAATTCTTAAAGCTCATTTATGATTTTGGAGCTCATTAATATAAGGTATTTTCATTTTTATTTTTCAATTTATCATTGCAGATATAAATCAGTTAGGCCAACGTCATAACTTACACAGAAAGTATCGTTATAATGCTTAAATTTTGCATCTTTTAATGTGATTATTTGAATAAATGTACGCTAATAAAAAATGCACGTTTTTATAACTTAATAATTAATTAGATATGAACTGCTCACATTCCCAACATGCGTGCCCATATTACCCCGAGACGTGGGGAATATGAGCACATGTGATTTCCTGCACATTTTTATTGGCACATTTACATGCATTGGTAAAATTGCGTACAAATGTAAGAAAAGGTACAAAACATAGTAGTGAATATATTTATGTGGAAGCATTAAATTTATATGGGCCATAAGGTTTGTTTCACATAAAATACATTAACTATGCTCATATTACCCCAACTTCTCCTATAATTCGTACAAATTACCTTTTTTTTCCTTCATTAACTTCCTCAAAAAGTGCTTTTTTGTGACATGCTCGTTCTTCGCTAAAAATTATTTCCTCTCTTAAATTTTCCGATGTGAATCTTTAAGGTTTAAAAAAAAATTTTTATTTAAGCTTCAAATTGATAGAAACCTCTCCAATTATAATCTCGCCCTATGACGTCGACGTCAAACCGTTTTAGGTATAAAAAATCCAATTCATTCATTTTTCAAAATCCCAGAGAGAGCCTATAAATAAATATAAAGCTGTAACCTGGGATTTAACTCGCAATATTCCCACCCTAATGGTCGAACCCAGCCATTAAAAACTTAATGAGTGTCCTTTGGGCTTCTGAAAATGGTAAACCGTAAAAAAAATCACCACGATATCCACGGTCGCGCGAGTATCACATTAAAATGGAGACCGATTCTTGTTCTTCCGTTACTTTTTCCGTAGAGAGAAAAAAATAATCGAGAAGAAAGCTGAAAAATTAATATAACGACGTCATCTACCATCGCAGGCTCGACTCATCTGCATCCATCCACGTATAAAAAGAAATGACTCGCGATATACGTAAAAAACCAATCTACAACGTCTTATTTCAAATCTTAAAAGTAATACCCGACTATATAGTTTACTAGCTGAAAGTACCCGGCGATGCCCGGGTTATGCCAAACACGTAACCAAGTGACCAAGAGAAAGTCGCCTTTACACTGTAATCCATAAATCTTAAGAATTTTAACTTGTAAGAACATTCAAAATGGGATCGAATCTTTAATAAAGCATACCTACCTTCTAATTACAGTAAATGCTCCATATATTGCTGTGCGGTATGTGTGTCCCTTACGAACCAACGAAGCATTTGTCACTTTCTGGGGAAATATTGGCGTCCTAGAAAAACTTGTATAGATTAGACGTTTTATTCACAACCACAAACTTATGTCGAGTGACTTCTACGGAGAGTATTATAAATGTGCGTTAGTAAGCATTACACATGTATAATATAAAGGTTTTACTTACTAAAAGGTAAGATTCCAGCATACACGATGAATTGTCGTTATAAACGCTTCCCATACGCAGTCAACAGAATAATTATCCTTAACTATGTACGTTGCTATACATGATTAATTTCGATGCTTAAACAACAGTTCGAAGCGAATAACTCTATTCTTTCACCTATTTGAAGGTTTAATTGGCATTAATGGAATCGGAGGCAACAATTACGGTCGGCTTGACAACGTCCGGAAAGAGTATGAAAAATCTGCAAAATTTTGAAAAAGAATATGTATTTCTGAATGTCGACCGTGTAACATGTAAACATCGCAAGAATAAGATAGTATAGAGTTTTAGCCGTCGAATAAAACAAAAGGGAAGAAAATCGGTCCATATTTACATGTTTTAATGAACGAAGGAAAAAAACCTTGCACTCTGAAAAATCGAAAATCCCCTTGTAAACTTATGGGAAAATAAAATTGTCTCCTGGAATCGAACCCGGGTCGATTTTTGGAAATCCCAGGTACCCTATGTTACTCGTAGAGTCATATGTAGTCAATTTGCAAAGTTTGGTCCCGATAGCTCAAAGGGCGTGTGGATGTATAAGGAACATACAGACAGATGGACAGATAGATGAACAGACATTCACTTTTATTATATAGGATTTTTCATCCTTCTTTTTGCAGACACGGTTCCTATTGCCCATCATGCCTCTGGCCCCCAAGTCCGGAGCGGACAGATTCCTGTCTCCTTTCGGCGCCGCTTTCCCTTCACGCACCGCCGTCTGCGCCTTGACAACCGCCAAAGGAGTGACGGGCGAGATATCCGGAGGGGTGATCGTAACCCAGGAGATGGAAGGAGGTCCCATCGTGGTCTCTGGGACCATCCAAGGACTCTCTCCAGGCAAACACGGCTTCCATCTCCACAGGGACCCTGCAAACGGTAACGACTGCGACGCGGCTGGACCTCACTTCAATCCCTACAACGTAAGTGTGTTGACGAATACGTAAAATAAAGTTCAAGACGAATATTCTTAAATTTCCACAAAAGAAACGAAAATTTCCTACAGAAATACACGTCCTTTAATTATTCATTTTTTCACTAGCTCATACACAGATCTTTACGTCCATTAAAATGAGCGTATTAATAATAATAATAAGGACGAACACACACGACCATGTCCAATGTTCCCTCTAAGCTGCGCGGCTGCGCACTGATTACAGTACTCCGCGCACCACAGACTAGAAGCAGTGACGTAGGGGTCGTGATAAAGATGATGCGATTTGCACAATCTGTTCTCAAGCAAATGCTGAAGGAGAGTTTATTTCTGGGGAAAATGGATCGAATGGAAATTGGATTACTTGAAGCGACATATCAACCAAAAAGCGCACATAGATTCCGTTAATACTTTACGTAACAGAAACAAAGGTGGAATTTTACGAGTGTTAACCGAAAAACCAAGAAGATCGTGAGAGGAGAATAGAACTCTCCGGGCGTAATAAGGCCGATGCTAATATGATAAAAATTTTAATTGATAATGTTATACTTGCTATAACCATTAATTCATCCATGCTCTCCGTGCAGGATATTCATGATCATGTGGCTAAGTATGTAACCATTCCGGAATCCTGGCGCAGTAAGAATTATGCCTTTGAATTTGTAGAGTGTATTAACTAGGTCATACAAAAGGAGTTCATGGATGAATTGCGTGAATCTTCTTTCCATTCTCTGGTAGTAGACGAAAGTACAGACATTTCTGTATATAAAATGCTGATTTTATACATCAAGTATCGACCGAAATCTGAACTTCTTCACAAGACTAGGTTTGCAGGCATCTTGAAACTGTGCTTGCGACAGCATTTCTATTGTTAAAACAATTAAGTAATTTATGTTGATAATAATCTAGATTTACAGAAAATGGTAATGTTTACATCAGATGGAGCTTCAGTTATGTTAGGAAAAAATAATGGCGTCGCAGCAGTACTTCGACGAGAAATTAAGCATTTAACGGAGCAGCATTGCGTAGCTCACAGAGAAGATCTAGGAATAGATGATGCTACGAAACATGTCTCGATTATGCATAATACTGAAACTCTTTTAGGAACTGTTTATACGTTGTTCAGCAGATCATCTGTAAAGAAAGAGCAATTTCAAGAATTGGCAAAAGTTACAGAATATCATGCGCTGGCATTTAGACCCCCAAATGAAGTTAGATGGCTTTCAAGACATTTTGCAGTAAGTGCACTTATTCGAAATTATAACGTCTTGATTGACTACTGCACACAACAAGTCAATGACTGCAACGATCCAATAAACAAATGTTGTCTGAATATTCTTGAAAATCCACAATATCGCATTAACAGTTCTGAACGATGTTCTAGGTGAACGTTCATCACTGTTCAAGTTATTCCAAAGAAGTTGTTTAACTTCAATTGAGGCAATGCAATTCGCACAAGCTAAAATTAATAAACTGAGAAGCCAGTATTTAGGTGAAGTTGTTTATTGGAGTGATGAAGCCAAGACTGCTCTGGCTTCTGTCGATAGAGATGTTGACACTGCTGAGATTCTTAGATTTGTTGAGGTTCTATGCGATCACTTAGATAACAGACTTCCAGAAGAGGAATTGAAGGACTGGCATGCATTTGATCAGAATGCAATCAACTACACTTCAAATTTTGAATATGGAAAGGACAATGTGGTAGAATTAACGAAGAAATATTCTTCCCTTATTCCAAACTATGAAGAAAGTACACCCACAAAAATGTGTGGGCAATACAGTGATTATAAATTTTTAGTATGTCAAAAATTTTAAACGGGTTCAACTCAAGACATTCACTGATTCGGTGAACTATGCTTTGAAGGATGACCAATTTAAGGAACTATCCATTCTTTTGGATATTTGTGCGACCTTTCAGGCATCAAGTGCTGGCTTTGAACGTGGTTTTAGCTTAATGAACATAATTAAATCTAAATCTAGAAATAGATTAGAAACGAATCATTTAGACAACTTGATGAGAATCAAATCCTACATTTCACTTGGCCAAAATTTGAATTTAGATGAGATCTACAAACATTGGGTTGATAATAACGATAGGCGCGAAAAGAAGAAATGAAGATACCATGATCCCACAGAGATACACTTCAATTACAAATATGTCTAATTTCAGTTTCATGCTTAAAAACTCTTTATGATTAGTCACTTAAAATATATTTCGTGCTTACTTTTACATTTATTCAAAATGCAATATATTTCCGATTCTAGTTCTTCTTTTATTTTTTTTAGGAATCATAACTTGCTATATTACTCTAAAAACTTAATTTAAATTAATTAAAATTAATTTTAATAAAAAGTACTATGTTACTCCGTAACCTAGTTGTAAACTTCACTCTGTGATTACTATACAGTAAAATGGAAACCTGTCTATCCTCTTTGTTAACTTAAATTCAAAAATAAAATTATTGAATTTAACATTATTATTTTTATGTATGTATGACTGTATGGCACGATAGAATGAGTACGAGTTTTATATAATTAATAAATTAAAGTTCCTATTTTGTTCAATTTTTAATACATATTTCCTTATCACGACTGCCTTATACAGTCTCCGTTGACACAAGGTAACCAGTGAGGCCGCTAAAAGCGACGCCCCCTTTGTACTATTTGTTTTTATTACAATTTTCATAAAATGGCTAATACAAAGTAAAAAAAGTATCTTAGAATAACCTTATAGTAAATTTTATAGATGAAATTAAATGTTAGATTTTTTTATTTCTACCTTATTTTCATGTAAAAATGTAAAAAGTTCTTGCATAAAAAGCCGCTCAGTTCATGGTGTGAGTTTAAAAAGACCGCTCAGACTCATCCGTTTCCGCTCAGATAGTCAGCCTCATTAGAGGGAACATTGACCATGTCCTCGCCAGGATTCTAACCTGCGACCCTATCATTGGGAGATATACCCCTCCACTAACGTGCCCGGTAATCTCGCTCCCGGTAATTTCACTACGTTATTCTCGCTCCCAGTAATTTCATCCCCGCTCAATTTCACTCACACTGACTTCATTCTTTTTGTAAATAAGCACTAAATGTAACATTTATTTTAAAATAGTCTATGATAGGCGTAAATAATAATCGACGCCTTTAATCTGAATTTGTTGAAAACAATTACTATTGATGCTTTTAACATTAACCCTCTACTAAAGCCGACATCTTGAAGTTCCTATTTCTCACCGACAAAAAAATGATCGATGAGCATTATGATTGCATTTTTTTAATCATTTAATTGCGGATGTCATATAAAATGCAAAATTCCGAACCAGTTTCAACGGTAATACTTTTTCTATTTAGTTTACTTGCACAAATGATGTTTCACTAGACACCAGTTCGAAATATCAATGAGTTAGCGTTACGCGCGATAAACTCCGTTAAGAATCGATATCAAAGCCGTAATATCAACTCACAATTGGTCATTAGACCAGACATCTCATGGACGGCTTGATAAAGAAAGAGAGTTATCAAGAAATGAAGGATGAGAAAGGCATGGTGAAATGTGGATATCGCTTTAATCCAGGAGTGGGCAACCTTTTCCACATGGTAGCGAATACTTTGGCCGGCCACATTGGAAGTAGAAAATTCTTTGGCCGGCTGGACTGGAGATTAAATTGGAAAATTACCTCGAGTTTGTAAGGTGCCATATGAAAGTGTTAGCGAAAATGAAGCCTAAATGAAGATATTAGGATAATATTTTTTTTTAATTAAAGGTTTTGTTATAATATTTTTATTAATTTGTGTGTTAAATTATATGGATCGCTTTTTCATCATAACTTCGCGGGCCGTAGTTAGCCCACCCCTTCTTTAACCTACAATCTACGGAGAGACAAAATGGTTATTAGGATGATTACCGACAACTACAAATAATATGATCCCGTATCACGGTCGAAACCAGTAGCAAAATAAAAATCTGTGGAAAAGTACTAATTGTAAGTCTATTATTTAATATGAATAATATTGCCTATTACAAATAAACTAAACTGCAACGAATATTTAACATCAAACATTTAAATCTCTTACTCAATAACAAAGTTTTGCATGCCAATTTTAATGGCGACTATGCACACGAAATTTTTTTCTGCTATTTAGCAACTGTCAACGACGATGAGCTTTTTAACAGATCTCAACCAACAAAGCATGAGATTTTCGAGGAACTTTCATCGATCCCTAGAAACATTTGTTGATCTCAAGTAACGAACCATTTTAATCCATAAATAACCATATTTTTAACATCGTGGTTTTGTGAGATTCGCTAAAATAATTTGGTGATATACTGATGGTTTAAAGACTATCAAAAGGAAATTCAGGAACACGCAATAGCCACGACATGATTATATGAAGAACCAGATGCGCACTTCAGCTGAAAACGTAGCCGTATTCGATGGTCATTCGCCCAAAGTAGATTCTAAAGCTTTCAACCGTAACAGGAGCCAGATAATAGCAAAGTGGGCCATCAAAGGGATTTGGATTTCCACTGATGAGAGCCAATTGGGCAAGAAATCCATTCAACCGTTTTACTGATTGAACAGTTTGATTTAATAATACGTACATATTCGCTATTTCTACGGAAAATCTGGGGTGGTCCCAAAGCTAACTAAATTACCCCATTTTCAATATGGTTTTCCTGAAGTTCGCCTCATTCGGATGAGTGTATAACGGCATAATGTACTGGTGCAATCCTCGTCCTGGTATAATTCCCGATACCTAATTTTTTTCAAGGAAAAAGTGGAAAATTTCATTCTGGAGTGATCCCCGCACCCAATTTTTTTCTTTATAAAAGACAGCGTCGACGAAATTTATTAAGGAGTACATTCCGAGGTAGAAGAAAAAAAGAAGAGAAACGAAGAAACAAATTTTAAAAAGTCCAATTTCGATCCGCTTTTTAAAAAACTGTTTGAAATATATGTTTTCATATGTTAGTATTACATCATAACCAATTCCTTAGAGGAAAACTTATTACTAAAAATCACCTATCAAAACACAAAAGTAAATAAATTGTGTATCTTCCACGGAAATATACATATATACACACGCACACACAGTCGCACTTCTATAAGACGAACGTCTATAACTCGGATTTTCCATAACTCGAGGCGAATTCGTTTTACGGGACAAAATATGTTATTTTTCTTCCATAAATCGAATTTTCTATGAGTCGAATATTTTTTTGTTTCCATTGGCGTTCGACTTACAGGAGTTGCCCGGCGTATCTGAATGTATTTCGCTCGACGTTTCTTCTTTTTAAATTTCAGAAAACCCACGGAGGTCCTATGGACGAGAACAGACACGCGGGAGACTTCGGAAACATCGAGGCGAACGAGATGGGCGTGGCTATCGTCTCGATCCAAGTCCCGGGAGGCGTAGTCGTGGAGAAGGAAGGCGAATACGGCATCATAGGAAGGACGATCGTAATCCACGCTAAAGAAGACGACTTGGGTCTAGGGAGGGCTGCCGACAGCTTGAAAACGGGCGCTGCCGGGGGTAGACAGGCGTGCTGCGTCCTCGCGAATCTCACATCCAAACCGCTCAAATGAGATGATTACTTATATCGAAGAGAGAATTTCCGAAGCGAAGCTAATTGTAAGATTTACTCTTAACGAAGTGAATCAGAAGTCTTTGTTTTGAAATAAAAAAACAACGATAAAAGCCGCCTTTAATTAATTTATGAAAAAAAATGTACCTGTGTATATCTTAATAAAAGTTTTTTTTTTTAAATTATGATGCAATTTATTATTAAAACATATGTGGTATTCTATCTTAATTTTCAACATGTTATGTGGAAGAAATCTTAAGTTTGGGTCGTATTATAAAAGCTGTGTTGTTTGAATTTTTCCTCAATTTTAACAAATCATGAAATCATGTAATTCCACGAATCTATTAATTTCATATGTAGTATTCTTAGAAAAATCTGATGTGGCTAACACATTACCTTCTCCATATTTGGGGTATAGATATTTAAATTATTATGAATAGCATTATAAGGCAAAATTATCATTTCGTATCGTAAAAGAATACAGTCGTCCTTATTGCCGTAAATTACGTATATTTTGAATATGTTTACAGAATTCACCGCTACATGGTGGCGGCGCTGTATAGTGGAAATTTACGAATAAGCAATATATCTCCGAAATGGATGGTTCTACGAAAATTTGTTTCAAACAAAACTCGGATGAAATATTACTCTCTATAACTTTGGTCCTCACGAAGAATACCAATAACGATGTTTTAAGGAGAGATTTGACGGAAACCGAAAAATCGATTATTTATAAATAATTCCTAAACAATAACTACTATGGAAAATTGTTTCAAATGAAAGATGTAGGAAATTACATTCTCTATAACCTTTGTATAGAATTGTATATACAATAATGATGTTTTAACGGAGAAATATCGCAAAAACCGAATTTGGTTTCGAATAAACCTCGACTTCCGGTTAACCGTTATTGTCAAAAAACTAAGCAGTTCTTTGTGTTCATGCTAAAGTGTTATATATGAAGTTTGGTAATGATATGGCAAGTAATTTTCGAGTTAGAGCGCCCACAATCACATACACAAATACACATAGACATCATTCCGAAAAGTCTAAACGTGTTCTTGGGATCAAAATATCTAATAAACTATCGGTTTTTCGAAAAATTCCTATCACACACACACAGAGAACATCGAGAAAATAGTCAAAACGTTTTCTAGGGACCTCAAAACGTGTATTTCCGTTGAAATCTCGAATTCGATTTTTTTCTCGAATACAATACTTTCTCTATACCACGTACATGGAGAAAGTAAAAAGTGGTAACTAGGAAGGTAATTGCATGAAATTTCTTTTCCGTTATCTCTCATGAACTCGATACAGCCATTACAACGCAGGTTTCGTATGACATCAAACAATCATGTCCGACTGAGATGGTTTTTACCTTACGTAGCCTAATATCAAGGCAATCCAAGTTCTATTTAGCGGTTGATCGAGGTAATCTACTATAAATACACAGCGAAATATATTATTCTTTTTTGTTGCGTGATACGTTTTTAGGAGAATAAGTAACATGCTCATCCCTTTACTTCTCGTGTGCAATTTTCCCTGTGCAAAAGTGTCGATGCGACACTTAATTTTTTTGTGTGCAATAAACAACGTTTAATAATAAATTCTACCTTTAACTGACAAACAATTCCGATGAAGCGATATAAACAGAAACGAAATTTTACGATCATCGTTTCTTATCTACGGTATACATTTTCACTGTGGATAAATGAAAAGTTTATACAAATTACGTGAATCCATAGGTTGAGCACCCTTTGTTTTACAGTTTAATAAAGAGCACATCCTTCGGTAAAAACGAATCTGATCGGTATCATCCTGTACTCTTCTAGAATTAATAAGGTACCACGAGTTCCTTACGGCTTAAAAACACGGCATCTAGAACACCTTGCCCATTACAATGAACAAAATAAACGTTGTCTCACTGTTTGAAATTTTTTTTGCGTAAAAATCGTTGTTTCGAAACATTTCATACAAAAACTATGGTAACAACTGGATTTTTCTTGATTCTAAAAATCACAACATATTTAGCATGCATTATAATTTATAATGGATGTTTCAAAAGTCGCGCAAGCCCTGTATATCAGTGGTTCTCAACCGGTGTGCCGCGGAACATTAGTGTGCCGCGAGTAAGGGACTAGTGTGCCGCACAGTCCGAAGATATTTAATTTTTAAATTATGTATGGATTTAATGTACAATGAAACTATACAATCATTGCTTTGCCAATTGTAACAATATAATATAACTGCGACTTTTACTTGTTACGCTAGTTTTTATCTTTAAAAATGAGTATTTGCGCAGTGAAATTAATTGGGGAGTTGGTTTGGTGTGACGCGATGTTCTTAAGCATGCATGAAGGTGTGCCGTGGAGCAAAAAGGGTTGAGAAGCACTGCTGTATATATTTCACTGTAATATTTTCACATCAGTTATAAATTACAGATCAGCTGTACATTACCTATTATTAGATATTATCCATGTCATAGCAAGTGTTGGAAGTAACCACCCATCACTCAATTTCATTTTAAACAATAATTGATGCGTAGATATTACGGTTGAAATATACAACAGGGTCACACTGCGTACCAACAACATTTTTTTTTCGAAAAAAAAGCACTAGGTAGCTTAGTATATAAATTATATTCTTAGTTTCAAATATTATCATTTGCAAACAGTTTTTTTATTTTCTACGCTTTGTAAAATCTTATTCTTGACGACCGACGTTCGAATCCTAAACTTTTGTCCAAGGAAATAAAGAATATGCAGTGAGATGTAGAAAAAACTAACGGAAGTACACGCGAGACATCTTAATTTGATGACTAAAAATGATAATTAATTATTTAATATGGAAAACGGACTTCTTTTCCCTGGGCTACATCCTAACGCGCAAAATAACGTTTCGAGTTGGGCGCTAAATGAAAAGGTTCTTTGCCCTAAAGAGCGACGCACTCACCATCTGTTGAGTAGAAAGTTGAGCCACTCGGCTGTTTCGTCCAGTGGACAGAGGGCAGCACGAGAACGTCTCCTAGCACGCTGCGTCTCTCGGCACACGACGCCACGGACGTACGATGTTATGCGGCCGTGCGTCATCACCCCCACTGTTATCAAAAGGAGGAGAAGCCAAGCGAGTGATGCTCCCATAATGCCCAGAAGGTAACATACGAAGGCGGTTGCCATGACGACCATCAGAGTCCACCGGACCTAGAAAAGAAATTATGATAAACTGAACACAAATAATATATATGATAATATAAATAATATAAATAATATAAATATTATTAATATATGTACTTACGATATATCTTTAAAGGGCTTTTAAATAATCTTAAGAAATCAAAATAACTCTATATTTATTCATTCTTCGTTGTAATTATAGCAATAATTTTTCAAAAAACTGATGTGTCCATCACAGAATTTCTTTTCATACAGAGTACATCAACATCCTCAAGGATAAATATCGGCAATTACACATGTGAAGAATTTTTAAACGCTTCCATTAATCTTCACGATGAAAAAAACAATAAGTAAACAAAAATGTTAGCATTAGGATATTTCATCGCTGTAAACTCGTCCCTTACGCTTAAAGCACTTAAATTACAAGCATTTGGCATCATAAAAGAGATATAGCTCTTTAAAATTACTATCATTCGATTCTCATATCACAAAACGGACGTATTTGACGATTTAGACGTCTCTATTCGGAGGTCAGAAGAAATTACAATCGAAAATTGTACCATTTCTCATAAAAAAAGGCGAGATTTTAAATTTATCCGAGTACGAGAAATAGATATTTTACGGGATAAACCTATAAATTTTATCTTACGTTTACAGAGATAGCCTCTTGAGTCTAAAATCACGATTCCTGTCGAAATCGCGGCCAAAACAAAGACATCGGAATGAGCTGCGGACAAGTGAGCTACGCAATCCATTTCACTCGCTTAGATAATGGGAACTCTTAGGTAAACATTCAATATCGAAGTAAAAAGACGGGATGAGATAACGGATGCATTAAGAGGACGAGTTTAATGGGGATTTCTTTTAATCCGCGATCACATTTTCAAGTGACTTTCACATCGAATTTGATCGGACAATATATGTACATTCATCAAGCACCGATGGTGCTGTAATGGTTGCATAAAGTTAAGGATGTTGTATTCCACATCATCTGTTGGTGATGATAGCTTATCTGTGCAAATACGTATGAAGAATAAACATTGTCATACAGATATACATTGATCGAGTACGTGCATGTGTGAATGCTATTATCTAGAACAGGGGTTTACAGACTTTTTTTCTCCGCGGCCTGATAATAATAAAAAATATACGTTAATCGGCCCACCAAAGTTCTACATTATAAAATATTTTAAATAGAAACTTCTAAGGAAATATTAAAAATCAAATCGATACAATTTAATAACATTTAAATCCCATTAGCCGATCTAGATTAAATTGGTAGCAATTGAGACTAAATTTCGCGTCAAAATATCTTGGAACGACCCTTCATTGAGGCCCTTATTGTAGTGTTTCACGGCTCACCGTTGGGCCGTGGCCCGTATTTTGAAAACCCCTAGCCTAGAACAGCGACCCACAGCTTGGGAAGGTTGGTAAGAAGGTCGCAAAATCGGAGGGGCGTAGTATATGGGACAGTAAAAATATTTTACTTAAGGGTATTTAGTATTTTACTGACATTATCAGATTCTTAAAAAATGCGCTGTACTAATTATTTAGGATTAAATTGTTACCCATGTTATCATGTTTATAGTATTTTGAAATTAATGTTAAATTTTATATCTATTGGAAAATAGATGGAAATATGTAACGGTGTGGCGACGAGGTCGGCTGTCGCGGATGCATAAAGGTTGGGAGCCGCTGGCCAGCAGTTCCCCAACTGTGGTATGTGGAGCTGTTTATGTGGTAAACGAGACGTATTAAAACTGCTAGGGATAATCCTAGTTTTTGACGCGTTTTATTTTACAGACACTAAATAAGAGACATAAGACTGGAATTCGCAGGCTGTATATATGATCTATGATGCCATTTATTACATTTCCAAAGAATAATTTTGGAGAACTCGGCAAGCGGTGCCTTCAAATTATTCAAATTGAGATTCTGAGCAAATGGTTGCTGATAGAATGCTAAAATTTTCAGTATTTGCGTGAATTTAACGCCATTTATAACGCTGCAGAAGAATTGTTTTTGAAAAATCGGTCGAATGGCAGGGGGTGCCTTCAAAACTTTCAATAAAACGTTGCAATTTCTGAAATACTTATCGAATAAATAATTTTTTACGTAAAATTGTTTCACTGAATTTATGATTAATTTTAAGTTTACAATTATAAATAAACCTCGTTATATAAAGCGCATTTTCCTCATAATGCGTCAGCAAATGAAGTTGTGGAAGTAAATTTATTTCACTTTACGTTTCATATTTTATAAGCCGTTTCGTCATTTTTTAAAAATTCTGTCACAATTTTACACCTCAATAAAAACGCTGCTTATATAATGCTTGTGGCATATTTTCGAGGTCGCGAAGTCGCATACATTTCTGCGAGTGTTAAATTTAAAAAATGATGTTTTGGAACCGCCCTTCTGTGTGAGATACAGGGTCCCTGGCGCCGTATAATTTCCTGTAAACTTAGGTATTATCCTCATCAACATCTCAAGGAATTATTATGCACGTATTGTGATTGATCTAGTAAGCGTGTGAGCGCCTAGCGAGTCTTATTTCACTGTTGAAAATCACGCAACGCCTACATACGAATGTGAGCTTGATAAACAGGTCCCAGGCCTTGACTAACTATTCCGCAAACCTGTGTAATTTATTTTCTTTTTTCTTCCTTTGAGTGCGTGCTCTAGCGTTTTTTTTTAAATCGGCTAACGTAGTAATCGTTTTGTCCGTCAGTCCGTCACACTTCCGCGTCTGGTGAACTATGTACTTCTATACCGTTTAAGTTAGAACAATCAAATTTTCAGAATATTTTCAGATGGTAACACTCACGAACTCTTATTGATTTTAGGGTCCGTCCGTCTGTCCGTTGGCCTTTTAGCAGGATTTTTAAAACCCTTTATTATAAACTACCTATACGAATCCGTTGCTATGGTAAATTTTCGTTTTGTTTACGTTGCTACAATAAAAAAACGCCCATAATATCTGATTCATCGGTTCTTCCTTTACTTGTTATTTTTACCATGCTTTACTCTTTTTCTCTCGCCCCTTACCCTTACTTGCGACTCTATTTGTAATTTACCTTCAAGGGGGAATTAATTCTACCTACATTTAAAAACTACGCCGTATTCTTTAAAATCAACTGTTAATCAAGAATCATATACATCACCTGCTGTTTCGCATATCTGCGCATTAATGAAATCGGCGTGTTTTTCCTGAGGAGTTCGTGTTGGGCGACGACAATCTGTTCATTTCGCGAGGCAAGATTTAAAAAAAATGAAACATATCGCGGACGAAATACGCACGAAAAGATGGCGCGATAATTCGGTCCCTGGCGAATACTCTAAGTCACCTCCTTGCAAAGCACTTTGCGATAAAGCGAACAAATTAGCGCCGGTACACGCAAAGTGAATTAATACCCACGCTAGAAGCTGATTACGGGACGAAAACAAATGACTGTAGGAGCCGTCCCGACTCGCGTTCCAACGCGATAAATTCTCTCTTCCTTCTCTCTCTCTCTCCCTTTCTCTCTCCCTCTTTCCCTCCCTCACTTCCTCTTTCTCTCCCGCTATCGTCGTCAACGCGACTGCACATCGCAACGGCTAGATGCAAGAGGCGGGGAATTTCCTTAACGCCCATCTCGCATTTCTCCGCAACCTCTAGATTTATCTCTCGACGCCTAAGCAAAGCTTATCAGACGAAACGTCCACAATACTCTGAAAAAGAGTTATTTATATGAATAGTTTGGTGTGTTTGTCTTTTCTCAATGTTCAAACATTCGTTTATTTTACCACATTTGGAACGAAAGTAATCGATTTGGGTAACAAGCCAGACGGCAACCTTATTTTTTCCCATTAATAACTTTGTTAAGTAAAAATATCAGTATAAACGTTCTGATATCCGCACGCCTCCTTTGCATACAATAACATCACCGTAAACCTTATTTTACGGAGTGTTTGGTGGTAGTTTGGCGATATATTACTACGTATCTGAGCGTTATATATTTTGCATGTATTTAAATATTATATACTATATGTGTGTGTATGCGTGTGTCTGGTTTATTTAGTCTTTTTTATTACCTCAAGCTCTATAGGCGGAAGAATTTTTATAAAAATCCTATCAGGATATTTTGAGTTATTCCACATTTAGTGGAAATTTGCAAGAATGAACTACATTCCATTCTCGCTCGATATGGACCAATTAAAAAAGATTTCCATTCCAGGTAAATTGTTATACTTAGATATGTAAGAAATATCTTCAGATACTGTTAAATCGTTTATCCTCTTAAGCCGCGCATAGAAAACACAATCTTTCGGACTTAAGGAGACCTAAAACGCGCATATTCATCCAAATATCGAAGTCGAATTTTTTTCTCAATCATAATACTTCCTCCATTTCTTATAATATGAAATTCTAGCAACTGATGATGAGAGTTTGGCTCTCGAAATACGTACTTAACGTTACTGGTCTTCTCTAATTCCTCAATTGTATGGATCGGAGCTATAATTTCAAATTATCGGTTATCTTCGCTGTAGTCTACCCTCCTATTTAGTAGCATATAAGGCAATTCTTATATGTATTAGAAAATAAAACAAAGGCATATGTTGTTGATATCGTGTTTTGAAGTTCTCGGAATGGAATGCACAAATTGTCAGTTTCCGAATCGGTCACGGAGCGCAATCAGACAATTAAATTAAATGTCGTTCGCTCTTACAAATATTCCCCTAAGTCTTCCGACAACATCGTTATTTTTACCAAAACCCAATCAAAATCAATATATTCAGAGGAAAAAACATCATCACCAAAGCGGTATAATTGCTGTTAAAAAAATATTTTAAACAACTTCCTGCGAACAGTCTCAATTGTTAATCAATAGCTTTTTCCTGCATCCTATCATCTATAAGTACGAGTAATTTTTGCATTGATTTTGACGCACTTATTCTTTTGCAATAAATCCAGATGAGTCAACTATTGCAACTAAATTTTTTTCAAGCTTAAAAACTTCTTCCGGTAAGTTTTAAACGACTGAAAAAGTGAACCAAAATTCTTAGGATACAACACACGCGTTAGCTTCTGTATGCATGATTTAAGTTACAAAATTTTCCCTCGTGTTTTGTCAAAAAAAAAGTGTATACCGAATCGATTGCAATTTAATGAAAATGAGAATGAATACAGATGAATACACGATATGTGTACATACAAAAATACATATATAGTAAGTGTGTTTATATATAATACATACACGTTCAATATATATATATTACATAAACTGTTGCCACTAATTGCTGAACTGAGGATTTGTAACGTCAACAAGAGGCTGAAATGTTACACTTCGCTACAGAACAGCTGGACACACAAGTTGACATCCAGATTGTTTCCCATTAATTAGCGACCGTAAGCAAAAATAGCTGCAATGGAAAGATGATAACCTACAATGCGTGGAAATGAAATCGCATAGGCGGTTACGTAAAAATCTTAGATGAGATGAGAAGAAGAGAGAAGAGATGTGTTAGGGTAAAAAATTTCAAATTTAAACGCAGAGTTATGCGCAAACAAAGAAAGGGCAATCGATATCGTGGCGAGAAGAGAAAATTTTATTCAAACATCTATAAAAGACGTGCAAATAAATTAATATGAGCTTGGTTCTTAGATTTATACTCATAGTTTTGAGGTAATATGAAAATAATATTAAGATGAAACATATGAAAAAGTTCCGCAGAAGTTTTGATCGCGTTAAATATAATAGAGAGCCAGGAATTAAAGGTGTATTTTATTAATAAAACACAGACATTCACGGAGGATAAGTGAATTCAAGGCGATCCAAAAGTCGAAGAACTTAATTGTTAATTTAATACTGACCCCGTAAAAATTAAATCCAAATTTTCGTTTACGAGACTGACCTGTCCAAATAAAAGCCTTCTTCATTATTGAAATAAAAAACGGTAATCCGGTTCGTCCTTCGAGAAACCGATTTTATTATTGACCGTGACCAATTTCCATGGTTTAAAAAAATCGCCCATTTATCGGAAGGTGTCGGTAGGGGGAAAAAAAATTCGCCTTTCTTTTTCGCGCGATCATATCTTTCGCCTTACTTGCGTCACTTATAAAACTGCATCGATCTTCATTTGCAAGAGTGACGCAACTATACAACAATCTCATATCCCTCCCTCCCACACAATCAGATGATTACGTCCGATATCGCTTCTATATTTAGTAAGGCTTTTCAGTCCCTTGACCTTTTGATCAGATATCGACGGATATTTACGACGCTGATCCATATTTATTTATTTTTATAGCGATTTCTGCTTCCTCCCTCCATTCGGCTATAGAAGTAGAATATAATTATGTCCGGATAACCGTTGTTTTGAACCAAGTGGAAGGAACACCCTGATAAAGGTCCTCGGTCCACCCGAAAAAATACCATGTTTCCTATTCCCTAGCAGTATGCAACCTTTTCTGAACGGTGGGCCGCATTGGTGGCAGTGAATCCTTCGTTGGGTCGCATTGGAAACTGCCAATCGACTAGAATAAAATTACTTAGAGATTCTTAGGAAATCAAGTTAGAATTGGCCTTTTAGGGTTAATATTTCAACATTAAAAATCACTGAATCTAAGAAATAACTTGGAGAAAAAAATCAAATATAGCATTAAAAATAACTTATTTGAATTGAAAAACATTTAATAAAATGGCCCAACTTACAGTTAGATATTTTAACAGATTTTGCTACGTGGAAAATAATGTGTGGTAGTTAAATAGAATAAACGAAAAAAGTTTTGAAAACTATGAATAACAAGCGGTGGACCGCATGAAATTGCTAAGCGGGTCGCAGGCACTCCTGCCCTAACCCATTACATTGAGGTATTTCTTATTCTAATAAATTGAGCACAATTTGCGGGGAAATGTCATAACCTAATAGAAAATAACAGATTGCAACTTTCTGTGAGGTGTTTCAATAAAAGTAACAGTAACATCTCAAAAATAGATTTTGAACAGAAATATTTTCATTTAGTTGCGCTAGAATTCAATACGAGAGGGAAATTATAAATAACCACGTCATGGGGGACGACCTTACATATTTATGGACGTGTGGGTGTATATATAACCAAACACATGCATACATACATACAGGTAACGCATATTATTATTATTACCGGTCATAGTTATCAGCAGTTTCACGCTATCAGTTAAACCGAACCGGATGCGATCACATTACGCGACATCCACCGCATGTTTATGACTGAATAAATCGGCGCTAAAACCTTTTTTTAAAATAGACCGCATCGGAACCAAGCATTCGCACGTAGTATGTAAATACGCGATTAACTCCGATAACCTCGTCCTCGCGATTGCTATTCAAATTAAAGAAGACGGAACTTTCCACCGGTTTTATCTGCCACTGATTTGGACTTCCTTTTCAGCACGCAATTATCATGTGCGAAGCGCGACGCACGCGGACGTGTATAAGATTTGGAAAGAGAGAGAGAGAGAGAGTGAGTGAGAGAAAAAGAGAGAGAGGGAATGAGAGAAAGGGAAAGAAAGAGAGCTATCAAGGTAGCGAGGAACGAAAAGAAATAACAACTGAAACCCGAACCCTCTCATTCGCGCGAAGTCTTTTTTTTTTCGCGAAATTATTCGCAACATTTTTCTCCATCATTTTACTCGACGCAATAAATAAATAAATATATATATATATATATATATATATATATATATATATATATATATATATATACACAATCTGCGAGGTGAAACTTGACAGTCATTTTCTGTCGTGTCAAGCGTGAGCGTGACGAATCTGATAAAAATCCCCTTTTTTTTTGCGAAGAGCGCACTGCACGACGAAAGAGTCACGCAAACTCACGCCCTTCTCTTATTTTTTTCTCTCTCCTTTTTCTCTCACTCCTTTAAGGAGATCTCCTCCCCTTTCTCTCGAGTGTCTCGTTGGCGTGACCGCTGCGGTAATCCCCTCCTTTACCCCAAAATTAATGCGCACTCCTCTCCCCCCCCCCCCCCCCCCTCTTGGTCTTTCCTCCCTTTTCTAAAGGTCACGATCTATAATTTCATTGGAAGGAAGAGAATGATAACAGCCATCCTCCTCGAAAAGAGAGCATTAACCGTGGTCCTTGAGCAAAAGGAAAGGGAAAGCTTAATGAGGAGGAGCCATCGCTCGAGAAGGTAATTGGCACTGTTACTAGTTTCAGCCGCGGGTTTTATTCCCGCAGGCACATAATTTCATCTCGACGGGCCGCGAAAAAAAACGTGAACAAACAACTAAATTATCTTAGAAATCAGATCGCTTGTCCCATAAACCTTTCACTTCGCGTCGGTATTGACTAATGTAAGAAATCAAGATGTTTAAGGTGAGTTTTATATCGAATTAGCGGGCAAATTAATATGGAAAAGGTGTTTATATTAGTTTGTTCAGACATTTTATAACTCTTCAAATGATTCACATGGTTTTACGCCGAAATCGTGAACAAATTAATAACAAAAATTGGTTATATTCATTTGTTCGTGAATTTTTAATTGTATTCGTAAATGCTCAATTTACACCATCGCTTCAACAATTCTCTTCATTAATTCACCATATAATTATCATGCTCGTATTATGGCTGAAAAATTCACGAATAAGATAATAAAGAAACTGAAAATTTTACATAAAAATATATTTCAAACGAACAAGGTTTCACATCAGAGCCACATCATCAAGAATAAGCATTTAAAACTTCTAAAATTGTAATATCTAAAGTGTCTTCAATATCATCAACATTAAAAATTATAAGTACCTTATTCAATTTTTTTCATTATTAAGTGCTTGAAGTTCTTCATTGTTCTGTAAATGGTTTGGATTCCAGATCAATAGCTTGAGTCATGGTTACAAGCAATCAACGCCATTATGACGGGACATAATCAATTTTTCACAAAGACTGAGGCCAATAACCCTGAACGTGAATAAGCTGGCCGTAAAAGAAAACGAAAGACTGATAGAGTTCGAACAGACCGATCGTGACTTATTCACGCAATTTACATCCATGATTGCTCGGTTGAATGGAATAATGAGCTTCCGCGGTAATGAGATTTCCGTTCCGCGCAAACAAATGAACGTCGTCTGTGACAACGCATTCGGGGGAACTCCATCGTACGCGTAAAAGCGGTCATGGAACACTAAATGTTAAAAAAAAAAGACCTGAAAAATTGTAGTCCAAGTTCAGATTACGAACAAACGTTTCCCGCTAACTAAATTCAACTTAATTAAAGAAGCTTCTACATGTGTCCCACCAATAGTTATTATCGATCAAATTCAAATAAATTTTCCAACCTTAGGGATAGATAAACCAGCGTTATTGATAATACGCTTAATGAGAAGTTCTCTAAAATAGAAAATAATGAAATCTTGGTTATATAAATAAAACCTTCATACCTTTCGGAGGTTGTTTTATTTTGAATTTGGTTTTTATCTCAAATAATAAAAAATATTCAACGTTGTTTTGGGAAACCCTGCCTACGTAAAAGGTCAAACAGCTAATTACGAATTAATGAAAGCTTTCGGGAAAGTTGTTTCTTAATTTGTATTATTACCAGGCTGTACGAAAAGGTTTTTCCTTAATATTGGTGAGATAAGATTACAACTGATACAAGTTAGGAAAGTGTACAACGTATTACAAATGGGTGCGTTTCGTGCAATGGAGTATTAGAAAGAAATTATATATGTACCTGTACATAAGGGAAATAGCGTTTTAAAGTTCATTCTTCATCATAAATAATCCATTTTCTTCCTATTTAAAAATAGTGCATGCACACGTAAGTAAATTAAACGTTTGTTTGTGAGACTGTTTATGTTAGCAACAATGAAGAAGTAACCATGCAAGAAAATTTCTAAGTTCAACGCGAATTAAGATATTCTCATTTGATTTTCTCGATAACGGCTACTTCTACGATAAAAATGTATAGGAAAGAAAATACTCTTCTTAACAATTTCTACAACTTTTATTTGAAAAATATTTTGATATGAGCAATACTATACGAGATATGACGAAAATTTAATTATTTTTCACCAGTAAAGTCGTACCCCTGATTGGCGTACGTGATTCATTTTTGAGATTTTCTTCTTATATTTGATTGTAAGTCCTTAATATCAAATTTCATGAAAATCCGTTCCGTAGAAGCCGAGAACGAACATGTGGACGGACGGACGGACAGACCGACGATAATAGGCGCTCACGCTGGAAGCGAAACGCGCCTAATAATCACAGTACAAGAATGCATGACGCATGACCATAACAACGAAGCATATATCCGCAGTTAAAATAATTTGAAATACATACATCCTTGACAATAAATTGCAAGATAATGAATAAAATGCCATATTTAGGTGCTTTTCAAGAGGATAAATTGATCAATTCATGGCTGAAAAATTGGAACAACCCGATTGTTGGAGTTTTTAGCGAATTTTCGTTTTTTGAATCGCTTATGTAATCGATTCTTGTCCGTCTGTCTGTATCAAAACAACTCAAAAATGAAGTAAGTTACAAGCGCAAAAATTTTATAGTAAATAGTTCTACATTAAAGATACATATGGTGAAATTTTGGCGGATATAAAATTAGTAGCTGGGGAGTAAATGGCTTTTATTAAATTGTCGAAAAAAGCGCCTTATGCTAATCGCTCTAAAAATCCTTTCCTCGCTTGTTTTCCAGTGTCTGCCTTTATTTTTTTCGTCGCATTAAATCCATACGAAGAACCGTGTTTAACCTTAAATTTACGATTTTTTAAATTATAAAATATAGCGATTTATTTCCGCGATTAAAAATTCAGACTCCCAGTGAATTACGCGTTGCTGCGGCATTATTGAAGTCGTAGCGAGCGAGCACGAGCGAGAATTTTTAATATTACTCCACCAGCCATTCTTCCTGATGACGCTATATCGATTTACAAAAAACAATCGATGCTAATCCGTGACACGAATACGGGTGTTGAAATTTCTCGGGTGTGTATATTTTTAAAAAGAGTTACGTATCTGGACTTCGTATAATATATTCGCAGGCTCGATAAGGAAGTTTTGTCATTTGGCCGCCTTACGCCTTGACAGCCGTTGAGGATATATAAATTTATAGTTTAGTGACAGATGTTACCATGGCAACTACAGATGCAGAAAAAATACTATAAAAAACCAAATATATATAAGTATCAGTGGATCTCAAAGGCAATGTACAAACCCCGCAGCAAAGCCTGCTTAAAATAGCGCGATTCAAGAATAGTACGGCATAAGGCAGTAACCTTGATTATTTATTCCGGAAAACTGCAGAAAACAGGTCATCTCTCACATGCAAAAGGAATTTAAATTCGATATTGGATCGAAATAAGTCAAGTGCAACTCAGAATTATAGAAAAATAATTTATCTGAAATATATTCAGGAAATTTTAACGACTTTCAGAATCAAGTTTCGGACAAGTTTACCATTATAATAAAAAGCAATTCTCTGTCTATAACGTTAACTTTTCTCTGTCTATAACGCTAACTTAAACGCTAATAACTCGAGAAGTAATGAAGATAGAAACTCGACATTTGGCAGGAATGCTTGACTAACACTTTTTCGGGTGATGACGAATTTAAATCGCGAAAAAATTCCTTGGTTCGACTCCAATGGAGGCATTTCCACTTCTCATTACTTAACATGTAAAACGCGATTTTTCGACGTGCAGGCTTCTATTCATTTGGAAATTAAAATTAGAAGGAATTAACCTACGACCTTCGGATTTGAACCACTTTGAAGAAAAAATTATAAAGTTTCTTATTCTTTTCATCTTTTTTCGCCCATCGTTCGAAATATCCCATGTTAAACGTTTAATTTACATATTTTATGGAAATCTTGTCATTTTAACGGAATGTTGTCATGGTGACTAATTATATTGTTAGACCTCGAAATCCTATTGTTAAATCAATCCTTATGGGTGTAAGCGTGCTTTGAATGTTTTTAATACGAGATAGGGAGGGAGAGAGAGGGATTGTAACGGAGGGGGAGAGAGGGAGGGAGAGAGAGGGGGGAAGTTAGTTTAACTAAAGATATCCCGTCATATTGACGGGCAATTACGCTACATTTTAAAGAGTTTGTATGTTGTGCTGTAGTAGCTTAACTAAATCCGTTGAAATTCAACGGGAAATTCTGCTAGTTTTTTAAATGAAGCATTAAATTAACTCCGGAGTATTTTTTTAGGTCA
Organism: Uropetala carovei; assembly: GCA_036926305.1. Taxonomy (NCBI): domain Eukaryota; kingdom Metazoa; phylum Arthropoda; class Insecta; order Odonata; family Petaluridae; genus Uropetala; species Uropetala carovei. Next base: position 6,803,314 of record JAXCHB010000043.1, read on the forward strand.
AACACATTTTTAACGCTTCGTAATGTTGCAATCGCAAAAAGTCGGGAAACGTCCACATTTCCGATATTATTCGTATGAGATAATAATACAAGTTAAAAGTGAGAAACCTACACTGTTGCAAGAGTTCTTTGGACGACTTGTCTTCGATAGAACATTTCTACAAGGAAGGTTCTTGTTTGCCAACCAACAGCGTTAAATAACTAGTCCATTTTTTCTCGGATTAAAATAAAAAACAAAATTTGGAAGCTGCGTAGAGGATTAATTTCCGACCGATTAATTGGACAAAAATTGACGATCCAATGAAAACCGCACATAAAATCATTACTATAAATTTACTAGCGGCATGATAAAGTAATGCATAAAAAATTAATTTTGAATTTTTTGTGGACGAATTTAATTTTAATGGTAACATAATGATAACAAAATATGATTACGAATAAAACCAAACGTTAAATAAAAATAAACACGTCTGGAAAATTGCGATAGGTAATGAAACAATTGACCTCTACCTGACATCGAATAGACCAACCTGCATATCAAAGGTTTCTGAGAGAAAAATGAACTAGGTCAATTGATACAAGAACAAATTATTTCTAATGAAAATAAATTTAATCCTTTAACTTTCTGGTCGCTGAAACTGCTAAAGAAAGATAATCGGTTAAAATATAACCCTCGTACAGAATAACTTTCCTATAAAAGTGCTCTTATTATATCGCGAGCTAAAAAGGAAAAACTCTCATATCTTTGATGTCGTGTGAATTTTTCCTATCCTAAACCTTAGGCATCCATAATTTCGCTAAAAAAACAGAAAATTAATTTTACATAAAGAAACTCATTATGTCTGAAGGGTATAAGAGTGTCGAGATGTTTGACCTCAATCTTCGAGAGACTAATATCATCGTGAGAATATAAAAAAAAAAGAGAAGCATGTCTAGACGCCGGCGCTAAAAAAAACAATCTAGGTCGCCGTGGAGACGCCGACGTGCGTCTGGTATAATATTAAGTGCTAGAAACGCGTTTCTCGCGCAACACACACGCAGCACTGGAAGGTGCGAGAGGTAAAGGAGAAGAAAATATAAAAAAAACTAATTCAGGTCGAGCACTTCGCTTCTTTCCGTAGAAATTTCAAGGGTAAATGCAAATTCTTTTTTTCCGCAGGAGTGCAAGCGCGAAAAAAAGTTCGGTAAAAAAAATAAACTGCTGTTACGCGAACGGTTATATCATCCCACAGAGAGAGAGAGAGAGAGAGCGCCGTTCCGCGGCAGAGATTCTGGTGTGTTTAATACGCCACTTCCCTTTGCCCTTGGTGACGGGAGAAAAACGGTTTCCACAGCAATACGGCTTGATGAGTCGCAAGGTCGGCCCCTTTAATGGAGAATAGTCGACGGAGAGACATGAAATGCCCCGTCAACTGGTGTCATTTCCAGGCAATGGGAAAATACATGGGGCCCCGGGATTGCCACGGTAGCCGTGAAGTCCTACCATGAACCTCGAAAACTTCGGCTCCGATGGTACACAGGGTATTTCATACACATTTAACGTGTTGCTCGTTTCACTGTTTTTACTTTTATACCGTAATACGTTGCCACCTGGGCATGTGCCTAATTTCAACGTCACATTTGTAAATAAATAAATAGGAGTAACTAGAACGTTTTTTTTTTGTTTTATAAGGTTCGCAAAATGAACGAAATTCTATAATAATTCATCGCAAAGATTTTCGTCTCTGATTTTGACGCTGAAATGATTAATTTACGGATCACGTGCATCTAAAAATGTTAAATATGTTACCAAACGTATTAGATTATTTATTTTCAGGAAAATGTTTATCCACTTTGTATTAATCGAAAAAATGGTCTCAAATGATCTGCAGCAATAATTTCTGCCCTCAGCTCCCCACACACACTCACACACACATATAATTCACTCCCATATATTACCAAATAGAAACAGATCACCTAAAGGAAAAATTGTTATCTTGCTATTGTGTACCCAATATTAATCAATGCAATAAGCGTCTCTTTCTCCAAATCCCGAAAAGTCGTATTTTTTGCTGAATGGAAATTAAATTTCAGCATTCATCAATTTAAGAGCTAATTATGCTAGAGAAAACTCTCTAATGAAGTAGACTGAAGTTTGAAAGTTCTGGGATCAGCAATTTTAACGTCAAAATTTAATTTCCTTGTCTTGCGGAACAAAAATAAATCTCGAAGAGGGGAAAAGTAACGCGCAAAAAAAAATCTCAATGAAAATCTATTTTCCGAATGGTTTAACAATGGCAAACGATCGTTCACGATTAGTAAGTGCTTTAAGATAAATCTATGAATAGCGACCGCGCAATACGAAAAAGATGCAAATTGAACGAATAACTAATATAATGTAAGCAGCCAAGGCAAGCTGCGTAAAAATATCGTGCTCGGTGTACCAATTTTAACTTTTTCTGCTACGAAGTTCAAACATTTAAAAAAATAATCCGCCGAAGCGATAAACTGTTATCTCTTAGTTAAGTCCAACACTTTTTCCTAAGATTAAGACTAAGATAAAGTTTTTTTTCGTTTTATATCCCTAGGTTTTTCATACACTTACGGTTCCTTAGTAAGATTTTTATTCAACTACTACATGGACATTATGGATGACTCAGAAGTCGAAGTTTAATTAATCATTGGTTAAATCAAATGAAAACGTTGGTTTGGTTCTGTGCAGATAGACATATGCCGGAATTGAAGATTTCTGAAAAAAACAGTAGAAAATTTTACGCCATAGCCGGAAATCGAACACGGGTCTTCCACTTGAAAATCCACCCGGAATGTCGACGGTCCTGGTTCGACTCCCAGTCAAGGAAGAACATTTCTCTCCCGCTTTTTCAGTAAACGTTGGTATTCCTTTAATCGCATAACGCGAGACCCGCGCGAAATCCTGCGAATAACACCAAGAAACCGATGCCGTCACACTAACCGCGGAGGTTCCCAACCTGGTGCTCGCGAGCACTGCTGTGCTCTTTGACATCCTTTGATATGCTATTCTGCCATGCTTGAAACCCTTTTAACCAATAATTTAAATCGCACGGGTGCTTTACTTATAAACGCAACTAAAAACATTAAGAATAACTTTGACGTTGGTTTGATTTTATTCACGATCATTACTATTTCTACAGTAGAGAGTATGTATAGTGCAGTTTAGTGGTGCACGCTTTATATCCTAGCATACAACTTGGAGATCAACACATCGGAAAGGGTTGGGAAGCCATGCATTAACGAGTTCGATCATGTTCTTATTTCTCATCTTGATATCGGCGGCTTATTTTACTCTGTCTCGTAATTTCCCACAGATTCTATTGGCTGCGATATTCATTCGCATACCTTCTCATCCGGTTTCAGCGAATCATTTCTCCCTCCCCCTCCCTTTCACCTCCCCCCTCTTCCCTTATCCTTTTTCCCTCGTATCCTCCAACAAAAGCCGCTCGTCAGAGGCGATCTACCATGACAGCGTTCTCATAACGTGCCCACGCTTTTAATCTAGTGGGAGCCCCAACTTTCCCTCCCTCCCTCCCATCCTTCCTCCTTCATTTCCCAGCCTCATAGCGGCCAGATATTTCCCCATTTTCCCACTCCTTTCTAAATCGTATCCGACGTTATTTTTTCACCCTGCGTCTCCATCGCAAACGTGTATCTTCGGTTCTTGTTATTGCGAACGGATTTTCTTGTTATTTTGTGTCGATCGTTCGGGTGAACGAACGAGGTTTTACGATTTTTTTTGTTGAAAAGCGAACATCCTTCCTCCGACGATTTTATTTAAAACAGCGACCATCTCTGTGCGGGCAATTATTTTATAATTTCTACGCAAATTGGTATTTCCGTGCAATTCTGACTTTTTTTAATGATCCCGCAAAGTCAATTTTAGGCTTGTCTGCAGGTAGGGGAAAAACCTCAAGACGAATCACAACATCCCTGCCCGAAGCGGGATTCGAACCCGCGACCTTTGGATTAGAAGGCCGGGTTAGACCGGTAGGTAGTTTTTCACAAACGAATTATGTGTGCACATGTGTATGTATTGTATATGTATATGCACCTGTATGTGTATGAATATGTATAAAGCTATGTATGTGTGTATGTATATGGACAATGAGAAAAGAAGACATGGCTAGCGAAGCGCTTGAAATGTGGATATGTCGCGGACTGGAGAAAATTAGCAGGGTCGAGAGAAAAATAAATGAAATTTTTTGAACGGTGTAGGGGAAGATGGGAGCTTAATTGAAGTAATAAAGGAAACACAGAAAGAATGGTTGGGTCGATTTTTTTTTAAAGGGAAACGGTCTGCTGAAGGAAGTCACAAGAAGGGAAGATGCTGGGAATGAGACAGAGACGTAGGAAGAAAGAAAGAACGTTAAGATGCATTAAATAAATGGAAATGGATACGAGAAAATGAAGAGAAAGGCAATGGATGCTACAGATTGAGACATATGAGCCAGAAACCTACCTAAAACGTGGATTAACTATGTTGATATATACATACAGAGAAGGCATTATAATCGTGAAAAAAATTCCACTTCCAGATTTTGACGAAACGCACGTCTTAGAAGAATGCTTAAAAACGATTAAAAATTTTACCGCACATTTTCCGGTTCGCTCGAACTTGGCGGAAAATCGAACCGTGAGACAATGTATGAATATTTTTATCGCCCTGCAGCCGATAAAAATTAAAGAAAGAATAATAAACCCTTCTCTCTCAAAGGGTAAGTTAAATTACCGCTAAACATTTACATCTTTGAAATCGTTTAAACGTTTACTCAGGACTAAGAAATAATTCAACGATATAATTTGCCAATTCTCCAGCTTCGTAGAAATTTGGTCTTAAGATCACTCCATTCCATCAATCTTCAGCTTCTATGGATAACTTGGGAAGCAGATGTTGTGATTTCACGGCATTATAAAATGTTTTATAGGCACTTTTTCACTGACGAAGACTAATTAAGGTGAAAAAACAGTTAAAGCTCCCTTCGCTCATCTCTTCGAAGAAGTCTTAATTAACGCGAAGTTACTGAAAGATCCGCAGGTCTTTATTTCGCACGTAGGTGATGGTGCACAGTCGTTAATTATTATACTAAAAGATTATTACCAAATCGGTTTTATCTACAGGGGTGAATCAAAATGGTCTCTACCATTTCGGAAATTTATTGTGATGTAATCAGATAAGATACAACGTACAAACTTTAAGACAATTAAACTACAACCGTCAAAGTTTTTTTTTTTACCACTTAAGAGGTGTTCGATATGTGCACCATTGGTAAATCTGCACACATCAAATCGGTATTCCAGCTCCATCCACACGTTTTGCAGCGTTTGGAGACTTGACAGATTCAGTGGCGGATTAAGATCCTCTGGGGTCCCTATGCACAGGCACTTTGGGGGCCCTCCGAGCACCGTACCATTATATTGTTGTCTCAAATGTGTGGTTCTATCTCTTTCTAGCACATGTGCGCTAAGTATAATGCTCGATGTTTTGTGCAAAGAGTAAAATGGAAAGAAAAATACCTTTGGTAAAATGACTCACGGAAAAGGGAAAACGAATTTCTTATGATTCACTTTCAATATAGACACCAAAAATCTTCCCTTTGTATCCGGGTTCTGACATGTTCCCAAGGAAAATAAATAGTAAAATATAAGTGCGATCGGTTAAAATGTATGTACATGATCGTGCCTGACTGAACTGAACATTGAAACCGTACGCCCTGGCGTTGTTGCCGCTTAACAACATACGGAAATGAAACGCATAGGATAACAGACGAGCAGTGTACGGACCAAAATGAACTGCACCAGTTATATAAGACGTCAGAATTACATGCAGAGATTATTGTATTAATTGCTGTATTTAAATTCTTCAAAAATAAGAAAAACTGGTACTTTCCTGTTAACGGGAATACCTTAAAATAAACATGTATTGTTATGATTGTTTGAGAGGATATAACATTGAAAGGATATATTGAGGAGCCTTCGGCTTGCTTTGTTTTAATGGGTAGTCGTCTCCGGGCGCTACCGCGCCCTTCGCCCCTCCCGGAACCAAAGAAACCCTCCCCGTTGTCCGGAGATTGGGTTTGTAAATGTCGAGATCGGCCAATTAGTTTCTTTTCCGGTGATTGGATTAGTAAATATTGAGACAGGCCAATCACCAATGTTGTCGTTAGAATTGCAATTAATAATAAATGTTTCAAAAAAGTATATTTTTTAAGGTATTCCCGTTAACAGGAAAGTACCGAAAAACTTTTTTTACATTTTACTTGTTAATTCATTTTTATATTAAATTTTCTTTTTGCTTTCAATAATACTGCCTATGTAACAGTCAACCTACAGGGTGCCCTCCCCCCATCCCCTAAACTTGGGGCCCCTAGGCACGTGCCTACTGGACAGATTCAACAGCACGTCTATAATAATTCCGGTTTCGAGTTCATTCAATGTGGCAGGCATTGGTGGCACATAAGACTCATTCCTTGATGTATCCCCCAAGGGAAGAAGCCTAAGGGTGTCAGGTCTCAATCCCTTTGGTCCACCACGTCCTATCCATTTTTCGGGCAAAGTCCGATATCCAGGAAATTTCCTACTTCGTGGTGAAAATGGGGAAATGGAAAACCAAATCCTCGCCTAAATGAAATGAACTCGAAACCAGAATTTCATTCGCCTATGAACACCGTTTACATAGTTTAATTGGATTTTTTTTCATTAGAGAAACGCTTTAAAATGGGCTAAGGAATTCTCGAGGTTAGCGAAAATGGAAAGGTTAAACAACCCTTCTCCATAGGCTAAATCAGGCACGTCAAACTCGAGGAAGCCTCGGGGCCGCATTGAAGCGATGTATGTCATTAAAAGGTAGCATAAGGATTACGGTTGGTTTAATGAGATTCAGAGTTGGCAAAAATAAGACTTTTTCAAGAAGACTGGTCGCCTGCTTCGCTATTTAAAAAAAGAATTATTTAGGAATTTATTGTATGTATCTCAGTGGCTAACATGAAAAAAATTATTTCTCCTATTCGTAAAAATAAATATAAAATATAAAATCTCGAATTGTAGAAGTAACCTTGTATATTTACCACACAACGCCGGGGAAAAAACTTTGTTTAAACAAAAAACCGCGTAACAACTGAGGGTAGTTAATTCTTATTAATTTTAATAAAATTTCCATTTTTACTCGAAAGTATCTGACAGTTTTTTAATTAAAATCCGTCCAGTAATCGAGGCCGATGCTATGAATAAATTATTCGAATCATAATGTTTAAAAAAATAATTTGTACTACGCTCAGCTTCCGCCAAGCTATCCCGTACCCTAGCAACAGCATTCTTCGGACCACCCACTCCTGCTTTACCGAATGACTTTCACATACTATTCTTCTCCCGGCATTTCTACATCATTAGGAAGTGGCTTAACCGCAGTTTTAACCAACAGGAAAGATGCCCCCTGGGTGCAGCTTGGAGTGGGCGTGTAAAACCGTTCTGCCCTCGCCCTCTCTCTCTAACTCCGCCCATAATTGCTTCCATTACTGAAGCCTCTGACGAAAACCGCCTTGAGTCTTAAGCTGAAGCTCGCCAATTCAATTTTAATTTGTCATAATTAAGATCGTTCCACAGAATTATTTTTTTGTTTTTGTTTTTGTTGACTTCACTTCATATGGAAGAAAATTCTTAATTTGTAGATGAAAAGGTATCGCGTTGACCTGAACGCAAATCGAATATTGTTTTTTTTTCTTCGAAAATTAAATTCAAAAAATTAAGGACACTGTTTCATACGAAGGCCAAAGGTTTCGCTCGCGTAGGTTAACTTTTATTGTATTTGGTTTTTATATTCGGAAGTTATTTTTTATGTAAATTTTATTATCAGAAATAAAATTCTTATTATTGTTATTAATTGCGCCCAGATCTTCGCGTAAATAACTCTTACATTATGTGACGGTGTTCTGTAGTTTGAAAACAATAATTTTAACCAAGATTTTATAAATTGTCAAAAATTGCGCTTTCCGTCGCGGTATATATGAGCCAATATGCTAATTATTTGATTTAAACCAGCCGCGCAGAAAAACGCGAGACTCGGATTGTCAGTCAGGTCACGGCAGAAAACTTTCCCAATATTTATTTACTATTTAACATGCCAAAATACACAAAAAAAATTTCGTTACCAAGTGACGTAACTATCGGAGACAATGATGCGGTCCGTAGCACCCCCTGCCGCTCACCTATATAATAAATTGCAAAGGTAATCAAGCAAATACATCTACTGCATCACAGCGGATGATAATCCTTCATATCACGTTGCCTCCTCTGTTTTCCTCCCAATCCCCGCGCGCGGTTGCGTAGGTAGCCAGGATGTTGCCTCGGGGGCGGTTTTGGCTCAGACGGAGGTCGATTTTTTCCCCCGTTTAATTTATTCTTTTGTGACTAACAATTTATTCTTTTGTGACTAACTCCAAAAATGGCTAAATTAGCTCTATGTGTTTAAGTAACGCTTACTGGCGCTGCCTTTAACTTGAGAAACTGACCAAGACCGTGGATATTGTTATTAATACCTTGAATCATTAAAATGTTTTATGTTGAATAAGTCCAATAGGCCGCACGTATGAGAGGAGAAACTGATAACATGTAGGTACTCAAAACAATCATTTTGGACTTAACAAGGGAAGGTCTCGGATTTAAACACTAACTCTGGGACGAAACTTATATTGTAGTGAATCGAAATAAAGCCGACACGTGTTTTGCCGTTTTTCTGTCAGACTCGTATTTCTCGAGTTGCGGATTTTTAAATATTACGAATGTTATTAAACAAGTTGGTCACTTTCTCTTGTATACCAGCGACGTACGAGCTTTTTAAAATTATGATTCTTAAAGCTATATAAATTCGTCCAATGACAAAGTTTAAAAATCTCAAAGGCGACGGGGGCGGTTTGAACCCCCTCCAAAAACCCGCCTCCGTCGCCACGCCAACGCCCGTGTGACGAAATGCCCACGTGTACTTATGCTGGTGAAGAGGTCGCCAGGACACGCAAGGTGACACTTTCTATCGTCTCCTCCCCCCCCCCCCCAGGGGTGTCATAGCGAGAGTTTAACCTTTTTTATTCCCTCCCACCATCCCCCCACCATCCCCCATTATGGCGTCCGCTTGATGGCATATTGAGCTGTCACTTTTAGATTGAACATGCACCGTTGACGCTAAGCGTCGGGAGGCGGCTTCAATTTCGCGTCACCGGGAATTATTCAAATTCCACTCAACGAGTGCCGCGATGCATCTCCGTTTGATGGAAAAAGGAAGAGATTAATTTGACTGCGACGCGAAACAAATGAGACCCTGTACATATATATCGCTAAAGCCGTTACGAAATGAGCGATAGATAATAACACTTTATTTATCGAAAGAACAAATGGTTATTTTTCGCTAGCGTAATTGATTTTCGAAAAAATATATTCATTTTCCTATTTAAAGTCATCTATTATCAGATAAGGTTACCGTCCGTCCTGTATTTTACAGGAGTCCTGTGTATTTTAAATTATTATACAGGACGCCCAAATGCCCTGTATTTCATTAACTATCCCGTAAAAATCCTGTATTTTTTAACATGAAAATTTTTTATCGGATATATTGCAGCAAGACAAATATCGCAAAGACTTTCCATATTATATTCTATATTTTGTTCAAAATTCAAGATCTCTTTCCTATTTCGATAGAAATATATCGATTGTATACCGAGTTTGATTGCTGAACGTCTGAATGTCGATTGGCATACGAGTATTTTTACTTACGTGACAATTTTTTCTTTAAAAATGTCCCCGAAGATAAAATGTGTTTTCAATAGCGATTTACAGAAGGAATATCCCAAGATTAAGAAAAATATTTCCAGCAGTGATGTTGAATGTGTTTTTCATCATTTTCAGTGGCTAATGGTTTACACGTCCTGCATTTTCAAGTCAAAATACAGGACACAACTAAATATGTACTGTATTTTGTCTATCAAAAACTCGCGTAATTACGAAAATAAATGCAAAAACGTGCGAATTAACTCAATTATATAAGAACCCGCAACCTAAACTCAGTATCAAAGCAAACCAAATGAAAAAATTGATTAAAAACGAGCGCGCGAGTGATCAAGACGCCCATTTAACCCGTCAGCGTCGTCATGCGTACTGGGAACGTCGGACGAAAACTCCACATGCGGTCGTCATGCGTACTGGGAACGTCGCGGAGGTCGCTAGCTTTCTCTATTTTTTTGACACAGTAAATTTTCTTAAATATGGATAGCCTTTATATATTTTATAAAAGGAACCTTTGGCCTACCTATTTATCGTCATTCTGCGATATTTTTGTCTTTTTTATTACACTTAATGTGCATTAAATTTTGTGATTGATTTTTCGCGAATTGGGGAATCACGTCTTCTAAAAATCTCCTATTCAATGCTGAGAGAAACCGTATCTCGACACGAATGCTACTACAAAGTGAAACAAGATCTAGACTACTCATCTGCTCACAAAATTCGCTTCCAATTTGGTTTCGCTTACAGCGTGAGCGCCTATTATCGTCGGTCTGTCCGTCCGTCCGTCCATCCGCATGTTCGTTCTCGGCTTCTACTGAACGGATTTTCATGAAATTTGATATTAAGGACTTTCAATCAAATATAATAAGAAAATCGCAAAAATGAATCACGTACGCCAATCAGGGGTACCACTTTACTGGTGATAAAAAATTAAATTTTCGTCATATCTCGTAAAGTATTGCTCATATCAAAATATTTTTCAAATAAAAGTTGTAGAACTGGTAGAGTATTTTCTTTCCTTTACATTTTTATCGTAGGAGTATCCGTTATCGAGAAAATCAAATAAGAATGTCTTACACTGAGTTGAACAAAATTTCTTGCATGGTTACTTCATTGTTGCTAACATAAACAATCTCCCAAACAAACGTTTAATTTCCTTACGTGTGCATGTAATATTATTAAACAGGAAGAAAATGGATTATTTATGATGAAGAAAAGAACTTTAAAACGCTATTTCCCTTACGGACAGGTATATAATTGCTTTCCAATACTCCATTGCAGGAAACGCGCCCATTTGTGATACGTTGTACACTTTCCTAACTTGTTCTTATAAGTCAGAAGTTGAGAGGTATAAGACGAGGAGAGCCGAACAACGAAAACCATTGTTCGGCTCTCTTCGGGCCAGGTGCTTGCTTCAGCATTTCTTGAGACCATTATAGTATGTGATAGAGAGGAAGAAACGTCTCTTCTTGGGTCCAAGTTCTGTTTACAAAAATAAATAATTCATGATGATGCGAAACTTTCGGAGCGAGCGCTTGCCTCATGCCCTTAGGCCCGTTGTCCACTGCAGCGAGAAATGTGTATCGAGAAATGTGCGGCGAGAAATGTGTAAATCGAAAGCATAGGATTAAATGAGGGTCCATACATTTGACCGAGGCGAGAAATGTGTCGAGCGAGGCGAGAGAGAAACCTCTTCCAATTCGCTAGCCGGGCGAATTTTCTCTTACACATTTACCCCCTCCCCAAGCATTTCCCGATGATTCCTGAGTCATCCGCACGTGATCCTTCCAAGCTCATCTCTCACAGGATATTCAGATGACTTTGTAGCTTACGTTAGTTGTGGACACTGCGTTTAGGTACTGTTCCTGAAATCTTTTATAGTACTTGATTAAGATCATGGAAAAATTAATCGAGTTAGTAAGGAGTCATTCCTGTCTGTACGACACTGTGGACGAAGATTATAAAAATGTCAAAATGAAAGAAGTCCTTTGGGAGTCAATTGGGAAGGAATTGGGCAAAAGTGGTACATATTTGTGCTTTTTAAACGGTGAACATCGAACGGGTCCGACTTCGTCGCCGCACCGTTCGGAACTAAACACAATTCTAGTTGAGCGAGAAACTCGTCGTAGTGGACGGACAAACCTCGCCCGCCTCGCTCACACATTTTTCGCCGCACATTTCTCGCTACACATTTCTAGCTGCAGTGGACGGCGGGTCTTCACAGGAGAAATATTCTCGTGTGGCTCTCAAGAAGTTAGTCTGAAGTGAATGCTAGTAAAAAAAATTCAATATAGATGATTCATTGAAGTTATATTTTCTTTAAAAGAAACTTTTAACTTTTCTAATTTTCTTATTACGCGTACATTCTGATACATACAACATCATAGCTCCGTTTCTACTGAACGAAATAGGACAAATTTCACTAAGTATATTCTATAATGACTACGAATGACTACTGTATAACTCAAAACTTTATAAACTTTATGAAATGTCTTTTAATAATATATGAAACGTAAAATTTATTTCAAATTTTTAGTCAAGACATGAAAAAGTTGACCTGCGAGAAACTTTTTTTCTATTTGGTTTAGGTAGGTACATCCAGCGAATGAAATTTAATAAAAGCTGAAATATTATTTTGAAAAAGACTGCGTATCAATGCCCTTTATAGTTTTCGTAATACTGAATGATATATGAAAGCACGGGTGCGCGCTAACTGATCGGCAATCGGGATGATTTACGTATTTCGTATTTCTCTTCTCTCCTGTAAAGATTGTGCTTAATGTAAGATAATGTAAAAGAAATTGTTTACAAATGTTATGATCTACTAAAATATTTTTAAAAATTTATACAAATCCAATAAAAATGAAAAAAGTTACGAATTTTTTCATTTTCAGGAATCGAAATCGCGCATTTTCGCAAATTTTTAAAAACCTCTTATGACCTCAAACACGGGATTTAAGTAAACGTCCTGCGCGCTTGAAGGGTTAATAACGCTGCATGGTAAAGCGTAGAAATGTGAGCTTCGTATAAAAAAATAAGTACGTATAAATACCAATCCATCGCCAATTCGAAAATGCATTTCAAAAACGCCAGCGATAATTCGTTAATTTATAAGCCATCTTCAGAAGCGCTGCCTTAAAATGCCACCGTAATGGAAATTCGAGATTGTTGCAGGAAAAATAACTTTGTAACTTCCACGGTGGAAGTTTCGGAGTTATTTTTTCCGTCTTTATGAGGAGTCATTTTCTATAAAGTGGAGCTTGGTTTCATAGATGTGAAATTAGAGCTGATTAAAGCTGTTCCGGCTTTGATAAAATATATCCTATTCTTATTCACGTGATCTAACATTTATCGGGAATTTCGTGCATGCTTACAAGGTCAACGATCTTGCCTTTTTTAAAACGCAAGTTTACGAAGTCCTGTGCAGATCCTCTAGATTAGATGATTGCACGCGTACGAAATCAGGAAAAAAACATCAACTTTTTCTCTATTTCTAAAATCCAAAACAAATTTCCGCGTTCAAAAATGACTCTACCCTTTCTGTGAAACGTTTTTTAGGCGCGTTTCGCTTACAGCGTGAGCGCCTATTATCGTCGGTCGGTCCGTCTGTCCGTCTGTCCGTCCGTCCGCATGTTCGTTCTCGGCTTCTACGGAACGGATCTTCATGAAATTTGATATTAAGGCCTTTCAATCAAATATAATAAGAAAATCGCAAAAATGAATCACGTACGCCAATCAGGGGTACCACTTTACTGGGACAAAAAATTAAATTTTTGTCATATCTCTTAAAGTATTGCTGATATCAAAATATTTTTCAAATAAGTTGTAGTACTAGTAAAGAAGAGTATTTATTTTCCTATACATTTTTATCGTAGGAGTAGCCGGTATATAGAAAATCGAACAAGAAAGTCTTAAATCGAGTTGAACTTGTTAGAAAATTTCTTGCATGGTTACTTCTTCATTGTTGCTAAGATAAACAATCTCACAAACAAACGTTTAATTTACTTATGTGTGCATGCACTATTTTTAAGTAGGAAGAAAATGGATTATTTATGATGAAGAATGAACTTTAAAACGCTATTTCCCTTATGTACAGGTACATATATCATTTCTTTCTAATACTCCATTGCACGAAACGCGCCCATTTGTGATACGTTGTACAAAGGGATCCTTATCGATTTCACGGCGGTTCTAAAGGTTGCCAGAGTAGACGAGTACGACATTACACTTTTTATAGGCAGCGTTCCGAGCTACTGAAAGACAGGATGAAGTTGTCGCTCGGCAGACGACGAGGACGATTCGATGCAACACATTCGCCTTTTCGCGGAAAACGCCACCTCGCACGCAACGTAACACAGCCGCCCTTTTCATGTTTAACGAGTACACATGGAGAAATCACGGTTCATGTTTTTTTAGACAAACCCCCTTTCCCTCCTCTCTCCCACCTTCCTCCCCTACGTCCTAACAAAACTCAACTGGATCGTTGGCATGAAATATGCAGCTACAGACGCCATTAAATATTATCGAAGTCGCAGCAACGAAACCGTTAATCACAGCTCTTGACGATCGATCCATGCGAAGAGAGTTTTCGATCCAGATTAGAGAGGGTGAAAGAGGGCAGGGAGGAAAGGAAAAGGGGCGGAGAGAAAGGGGAGGTGAGAAAAACAGGAAAGAAGAAAGTTACATGGACAGAGAGATAAGGGAATAAGAGGCGAAAGGGACGATATTCGAAAAAGAGAGACAGACAGACGACTCTATTAAGGGCGAAGAGAGAGGGAGTGTGCGAGGGAGAGAATGGAGGGAGGAATTAAAACGCAAGAGATTAGAGATGGAGAGAGTGGAAGGAGAGAGGGGTGGAAATGGGAGTTAGGGACAGACGGACAGACAGACAGACAAACGACTTTATTTCGGGCGAAATTGAGACTACATAGTCCCTTCTTACATTTAACCCTAGGGAAGGAGATGAAGAAGAGACTGAGAGGAAGAACTGATGGAATAGAAAGAAAGGAGGAAGGTCGAGTGGAAGGGAGGAAAGGTTGGATGAGGAAAAGACAGACATACAGACAGACAAACGACTTTATTTAGGGCGAAATTGCGACTGTAAAAGTCCCTTCCTGCGTTTAAAAGAGAGAGGATGGATGAAGGAGAGAGATGGGAGGGAGATGGGAGAGGTAGGAGGGGGCAGAGAGATGGGAGAGGTAGGAGGGGGAGGGAGATGGGAGAGGTATGAGGGGGAGGGAGATGGGAGAGGTAGGAGGGGGAGGGAGATGGGAGAGGTAGGAGGGGGAGGGAGATGGGAGAGTTAGGAGGGGGAGGGAGATGGGAGAGGTAGGAGGGGGGGGAGAGAGAGGAGGGAGGGTGGGAGAAGAAAGAGAAAATGGGGAGGAGGCAAGGAGATGGAAGGAGGATGGAGAATGGAGAGGGAGGAGGCAAAGAGAGAGAGGGGGGAGGAAGATAGAAAATGGAGGAGAGAAGAGGAAGGAAAATAGTAGAGTGGAAGAGAGGAGGAAAAGAGAATGGAAGGAGAAAGGGAAAAAGGGGAGGAGGCCAGAAGAGATGAGAGTGAGAGGAAGAAGGTAGAAGAGATGGAGAGGAAGGGAAGAAAAGGGGGAGGGGGGAGAGGAAGGAGGAGAAAGGAAAAAAATGGGAAAAGGTAGGGAATAGAGAGAGAGAAGAGAAAGAAGGGAGAGGGGGGAGGGAGAAGGAATGAGTTATAAGGTAGGGAGGGGGAAGGAGGATTGAGGGAGGAAGGAATAAGTACGGAGGAAGGAAAGACAAAGGTAGAGAGGAGGAGGAAGGTAGAGAGGGGGAGGGAGGGATAAGGGAAAGGGGAGTGGAAGGAAGAAAGTAGAAGGGACAGACAGACAAACGACTTTATTAAGGGCGAAATTGAGACTATACGTGGTGCCCCAGAGTTCGCGTCTACGGACGTAACCATGCGAATCCTTGCGAAATTTCAAGCCGAAAATGTTCCTTGTAAAAATTTCGGAAGACGCATAGTTTCCTCGGAAAACGTGTTTAAATTTGGCAATATGTGGCAACACTGTATGTACTTGGAAATGGTCGGTTAAGATGATGACTCAAGAGTCTAAAATGACATTACTATGTTTGTCATTATTTGCTTGCAATCTTTAAATTCCTTAACTTGCTTTTATTTATTTATGTTTTGTTTTTATTTCTTTTTCTTGATCTGTTTCCAATCTTTTAGTTAAATGGACATTTCACTGATCAAGAAAAGAAATAAAAACAAAACAGAAATAAATAAAAGCAAGTTAAGGAATTTAAAGATTGCAAGCAAATAATGATAAACATAGTATTGTCGTCATTATAGCTCCTTACATTTAACCCTAGAGGAGGAGGGAAGAAAGAAGGTTAGGGGAAGGGAAGAGGAGGAAGGAGAAGAGAGAGGGGAGGGAATAAATAGGGAGGGAGGATTAAGGGGGAGGATGGAGGGAGGGAGAGCAAATAAAAGTAGATAAAGGTGGGAGAAACATAGTGATGGCGATGTGGATGAAAAGAGATGGCGGATAGCGGAACGTATTTGTGAATAAAAGTTACAAAACACGTTTAAATGTCGATGAATCGTTCATCTCCTTCGGCTATTCTTGGCCTTCGCCAGTAGCTCTAGTTCCTTCAAGCAAAACAAGGAAGCGGGAAAAAAGGGATAGACACGGACACGAATTACATATAGTATGCTATCGGCAAGGCGTATAAAATTCGCCGCTGTCAACGGCCTCTCCTCACGGCATGCGTCGTTTTTAGGGTCGTTAGTCAAGTTTAAAAATTAGAGATAATGATCTTAAATATTATTCCAATACGACGCAATGAAGACAAAAATCTGTCTATATCAAACGTGACTTAAGGTCATTTTTTTATTTCTGCTTTTTTCTCCCTAAAAAAATAGTACCCGTTCGCCTAGCAAACTTCGATTCTACCTCTTGTTTAATTTGCTTAGGCTTCATTTAAATTGGTTCTAACATCGGTAAAAACAAACGCTTTTATATCGAACGATACAGCCTTATAAATTCATCGCTAAGATTTCCTTATTTTTACGCTTACACTTTGTCCGAAGCTGACCAAATTTTTGAAGCGACGAAAATGCCTGGGAAGCTTAAGATTTTTCAATGTAGTTCCGACTGGTGGCGGACATTTACGCTAGAGAAAAATGCTTTATTGGCGATTCGAAAACTTGAATAGGGCAAATTAAATCCAGGCGAAGTTCGTGATGCGAAAGAAAAAAATCTTTCCAGCAAATGAATGCAAGCGAATGATCAAAAAATCTCTTAAACGATCCGTTATATGAAAAATTATTTCAAACAAAACTTGTATAAAATTAAATTGTTTACAACAAATATTTCATATGAATTAAGTTGAAAAAGAAATAATTGGGAAAAACGTAAAAATGAGAAGAATAAACCACTTCCGGTTGACCAGTTTCAGGCAAAAGCTTTTCAGATCTTGAATTGTCAATAAAAGGTTTAAATATAAAGGTTTGTGCTGATATGATTATAAGCTTTTAGGCGCGTTTCGCTTCCAGCGTGAGCGCCTATTATTGTCGGTCTGTCCGTCTGTCTGTCCGTCCGTCCGTCCGCATGTTCGTTCTCGGCTTCTACTGAACGGATTTTCATGAAATTTCATAATAAGGACTTACTATAAAATATAATAAGAAAATCGCAAAAATGAATCACGTACGCCAATCAGGGGTACCACTTTACAGGTGACAAAAAATTAAATTTTCGTCATATCTCTTAAAGTATTGCTCATATCAAAATATTTTTCAAATAAGTTGTAGTACTAGTAAATAAGAGTACGTATTTCCTTTCCTATACATTTTTTTAATAGGAGTAGCCGTTATCGAGAAAATCAAACAACAACGTTTTAATTCGACTTGAACAGAAATTTTTTGCGTGGTTACTTCATTATTGCTAACATAAACAATCTCCCAAACAAACGTTTAATTTCCTTACATGTGCATGTAATACTACTAAATAGGAAGAAAATGGATTATTTATGATGAAGAAAAGAACTTTAAAACGCAATTCCCCTTACGTACAGGTATATAATTTCTTTCTAATACTCCACTGCACGAAACGCACCCATTTGTGAAACGTTGTACACTTTCCTAACTTGTTTTTACTTAGAGCGCCAACAACATTCCTATCTCACACACATTAGCGAAAGGTACTCAGGGGGGGACCTCAAAACGTGTATTTCCGTCGATATCTCGAATTCGATTTTTTTTACACGAATGCAATACTTTCTCCTACGGAAAAAAATTAAAACATCGTCGGAAACAATTCTCTCGTCCATCCGGTTTGTCCAACGCCATGCATTGGATGCGGCGAATTTGGCGTCCGTAAACTACGCCTATTCTGGGCGTTATTTGGGAAGATTTATGATCCTACTAGACCCGAGAACGATAAAACTCAGCACTCCATCATCCTTGAGGATGAGGGATAATAAAAGAGCTTCGAATTGATTGATGCATTGGACCGGTGGTAGATATATATATGTTGACTCCCGTTGGGTACAAACCAGTTAGATGTGTTTCATTTATTTCGATCTTGAGCAAACATCGATCGATCGTCCAACTTGATTGTTTCACACGGAGATTGATTGTTGAAAGAATTCAAGTGATCAGCGCTGTGAAAAATATCCATCCGCGCTAAAAACTTTTACAAGATAGGAAATCTACATAAATCGTGAGAACGTTTTACAATAAAAATTTTACAACGTATTGATACAATGTTTTCGCCACAGAAACATTTTTAATTTATCTAAAAACAAGTGTAAGTATAAATGGAAAACATCACCTCAAGTGATCTCTGAAAATCTTTTAAAAAATTGAATCTTAATTTACTGACGCAATATGAAAAGGCAATTTTTATTTACCCAGGTTTATTTAGGACCGTAAACTTAAACTTTTGTATAAGTTTAGTAATACAATGGCATCACAAAGTAATATACTCAAAAATCAATTAAGAAATTTCAGCTTTCTAAATCTGTAACCATTTGCTCAGAATCTTAATCTGAAAATTTTAAAAGGCACCCCCTGCCGCCCACCTATTTCTACAAAAAATTTCTTTGACAGCGTGATAAATGGTATCATACAGTATGACGCGCACACACTCTGCAGATTTCAATATTCTTTCTCTTACTGTTTACGTGCCATTTTGATGTAATTGATTGCACGGACGGACAGACAGAATATTTTATAAAAAGAAAATAAGCTAAATAAGTGTTGTATTTAGTAGGAACGAACTATTACGTAATACTAATCGATTGGGCAGGATGTACAAAAATTACTGGACGGGTGATGTTATCGACTTCCCAATTGGTAATATCACTGATCTATCTTTTGTTAGCTTTATAGTGTTAGTACATGCTTCCAGCGGAGAATTGCCTTATTATATCTTCCATAATTTAAAATTGTGTTGTTCGCGTTTCATGATACAATAACTGATAAAAAATTTTAAGTTTCCATTATTTCATTACACTGTCACTCTTCCATTCTCATAGTTTAAAACTTTTTGACCCAAGTTAAAATGACAATTCGATCGTATTTCGTTACTAAAATCCCCTATGATGATTTTTAACTGCTATCTTCCTTTAAGTTCCAGGAGGTTTAAGTAACGTCGACTTATTATACAATTAAAATATAATATTTCATCAAATTACGTAGTAATTCGAACGATTATCCTTGAGGACAGCCACAAAAAAAATTCTTCCAGGGTTATAATTTTCCCATTTTTTCGGGACGATAAGAATTTTCGGGCTTTATCAATATCCAGAGGAAATGGCGAAAATAGGCATTTAATAATAGTTATCCCTGAAAAATTATCGAAAGCCACTTCCGCAAATTGTTTTCCTGTAAAGAAAAGCCAAGGAAATCTAAACGATAACACTGTTCTCATTTCCAAAAAATCTGATGTGTTACAGCACATGACTTTTTTCATACATAGTAATGAATATGATTGCTCTCGACTTCAGCGTCCTCTAGAAAAATTATTGTCAATTACACTTGTGAATAATTTTTTAAACACTTTCAATAATCTTTACAATGAAAAAATAATAAGTCAATAAAATTGTTAGAGGGTGTAAGATGGAGGAGAGGGAGAGGGGGGGAGAGGGAGGGAAAGAGAGGCAACTATTTTAAGTTTAAGTAAAGATAGCCCGTCAACAACAGAATATTCACTAAATGCTGTATATGGCAAAATATTACATAGGTAAAATTGTGATATTGATTATTTTAAATGAAAATAATAATAATCTATCTATATATCTATAATTCTTCCGTTGATATTTCAACGGGCATTATATTAGTTTACTATAATAATAGCCCAGGTCTGTAGGTTGGTTGGTTGGTCACGCTATTCCATAGGCTGTGCCTCTGGTAGCGAATTATGGTATTAACTCGAGAAAGAATTGAGATAGGATCTCGAAATTTTGTAGGAAAGCTCGATTAACGTATAATGACAAAAATAAATCCCCAAAAAAGTCCTGGGTTCGACTACAAGGAAGACATTTCCATTTTCCGTAAGGTAACACTTAAAAGTCGATTTTTTGGCGTGCAGGCTTTTATCATTTTGGAAATTAAAATTAGAAGGAATTAACCTACGATCTTCGGATATGAACCATTTTAAAGAAAAAATTACGTTTCTTATTCTGCTCATCTTTTCCCGCCTACAGTTCGAAACTGCTCATGTTAAACGTTTATTTTACATATTGTGTGGAACTCTTTCCATTTTAACGGGATGTTGCCTTGGCTACCAATTATATTGTTAGACCTCAAAATCCTATTGTTATATCAATCCTTATGGGTGTGAGCGTGCTTTGAATGCTTTTAATAAGAGATAGGGAGGAAGAGAAAGGGATGGTAACGGAGGGGTAGAGAGGGAGGGAGGTGGAGAGAGAGAGGGAGGGAAGGAGGGAGAGGGGATGAGGGGGAGGCGGAGGAGAGTGGTGATGAGGGGGGAGGTGGAGAGAGGGAATAAGGATGAAGGGGTGGAGAGAGGGAGGGGGAGTGAGGGGAAGAAGGGAGGGAGAAAGAGGGAGGGAGACAGACAGACAGAGAGACAAACGACTATATTGAGGGCGAAATTGAGACTATATAGTCCCTTCTTACATTTAAGAGAGAGGGAGGGAGAGAAAAGGAGGGAGAGGGAGGGAGAGAGGGAGGGGGTGTGAGGGAGGGGTGTGAGGGAGGGGAGAGAGGGAGGGGGAGAGAGGGAGGGAGAGGGTGGAAGGGAGTTAACTAAAGATATCCCGTCATGTTGATGGGATTTTATACTATACTACGTACCAAACTTAATTATCGCTAAGATGGCGTCGAAATATGAGGGCGTACCCTTCGTCAACTAATCAGAGGCATCCGGCGTTGCCGCCTCTTTGGTTTCTGCTCAGGGACCCTTTCTAGTTGCGTAGCCGATTTTGGTGGAGGCGGTAGGGTTTATTGTGTGAGAGATGTCTGAGCGAAAATCTGTGAGACGTGTTCTTCAGAGTTCCGCGCGGAATTTAGTTTTAAGTGTACGAAATTACTTCGAGAGGGAGAAAAGTAATGGTGGATCGTTACTTGCTATTTCGAAGGCTGTAAAAAGATCAGCTGCTGCCCTTAACTTGGGAACGGCTACAGTCAGAAGAATAACCAACGAGAAGTATTCTCAGGAAAACCGTAGTAGAACACACAAAGAAAGTTATCGAGGAGGGTTGGATTAAAGAAGGAATAGTGGAAGAGGGAATTCAAGAAATTATAATAGCATTGACCTCAAGTTCGGATTCGAATACTAGCAGTGATGTCAATATTAGCGAAGATAACGTTGAACTGTAAGAATTAGGAGTTTCACCTTTGTAGAAGGTAACTATAAAAATTATAGAAATTATTTATATTTGTTTCATTCTGTTTAAATACTAAGGAAGGTAGGATTGATTGAATAATTACTCTTTGTTTAAAAAATTAAGTGTAAAATTAGATAATTACTAATATGCTGTATTGTTTTGCCATTTACTCATACAAATATCTCTTTTTTTGAACAGCTTCAATTGAACACTGTCAATCAGTCAACAATTTGTCTCCTGATTTAAATATATCTTAATGTTTTAATAGGTAAGAAGGTAAGGTGAATGATGAGTTATAATTTCCTCTTGACTTCTTATTAATAAGTTAAATTTTCAGTCTATGCCAAGTTGATCAGTTCCTCCATGGTGCCTTTGCCCAAATTTCCAGCTGCTAATTAATTTCCACAATGTAAGTATTTTGGAGTATTACATTACCACACTATTAAATGAGTGTTTTGCATTTCATTCTGCTATTCCTCTCTTTTTTGCAGAACCAGTTAATTCCAACCAATGTTCATACTTAAGTTTGATTATAAGTATTAATTCATAAGTTATGTTAAGGCAATGCTAATAATAAAAATAATCTGTAATGATATAACTAAAACTTTCATCAATTAATTAAGACATATTAATTAATTTTATATGGTGAAAAGTCTTTCATTTAAAAACAATTTCATTCTTTTCTGCAAGAAAAGTATATGATTCTGTTACATGCCTTAGTTATCTCTTATGTGCAGTTTTGAATTCTTCCATGGCTTGCTGTAATCCCTACGCTTCAAATGTGCATACATTTATTTGCATGTGTCAATGCCTACTGAAAATCCCTGTAGTGTGTGTTCATCCATCTATCCCACAGTGCTTTTACTCCCATTTTTAGTGATAGTCTGGCCATTTCATACTCAAATCATGTGTGTGCTTCAGCTTATAATGGTTTACTTATTCAGTGCCTTTTCTACCAAATGTGGTTCTCCCTATTATCCTTATTAAAGTGTAAATTGTAATTTATTTGTATAGGGTCAGTGTCTACTTGAAATCCCTGAAGTGTGAATGTGTTTCTCCCTCTATCCCACAGTGCTTTTCCCTTTTTAGTGCTATAGTTTTTATATTTCATGCTCAAAGCATGTAAGTGCTTCTTCTTCTTTATAAGGACTTAGCTTATTAAAGTTTAAATTGCAATATATTTGTATAGTGGCAGGTTAGTGCCTGTGTGTACATGAAAGTGATGGATTTAAATAACTTTAAGGCAAATGAAGATAAGTGATTATTTCAAAGGTATTTTTGGCTTAACTTTTCTCATTATTATGCATTTCCTCTTTATTTTATTACTTACTGTTCATGCTTAGTATATAATTCCATTTCTGTTTATTTTATATCCTAAAATTGCTTCTCTTATTTTTACTTCATCTATTTACAAATAACCTAAATTTTATATGTAGCTACTCTATTTTTAATTCACTCTGTCTCTCTACCTATCATTATATTTCAATAGTGACATTGATGTGGCTATGATTAATCTAATGTCATATGTTTTTTCAGGCAGTTATATTACTTTCTTCTTTTTATGAAATTCAGCAATAATAATATGCTGACAAAAACGGTTATTTTATTCTAGTGTTGATCTTACTATTTATGTGCACAATTTAATCGTGTTTATTGCTATGTTTTCTAATCACTGCGTCTTTTACAGCTCTCTATATCTTAGTTTACCTCAGTAGGTTTCGCAGTTTTTTCACATCCCTCGTCTTGTGGCCGTTTTTCTGCAAATGGGGTTTTTGCCTTACTGGTTTTTCCCTGTAAAAATGTTCAATTTGTTTGCAGTTTTAAATATATTAAGTAATTTTACTACTTTGAATTTCTTTAATATTCCCATATTCATGCAAACGTTTACTCTGAATCACAGTGTATATAATATGTAATGGTTTATTGTCTTTGGAATAAGTAAAAGTACCTACTCAATGAGAAGCGTTATTTTTATTCCTTTATCCAATCATGATTTCCTAATAATATGATAATTATTAACTTATGTGTTTGCTTTAATTTGTGTAATGTATTTGTTATATTATAATATTAGTAACAACAGAAGTAAGAAAATACTCGAAATGTTATTCTTCTGTAATCCAACTGCTACCTTTAAGAATATTTTGCTCTTCTTCTTGATGTGATCTATTAACTATTTGCAATTATATAGAGTTGATTGTTAATAATAAAAATAAATAGATGAAATTAAATATTGCGTATTTATTCCTACTCCGCACCCTCTTCCCTTTCATGATGCATGTTGTACTACTTGTTTTTTTTTATATTAATAGTTCAATAAGATTTTGACCTAAACTTTTAGAATGCTGCATCTTTACAGCCTATGGCTAAAATTTCTGTATTTTCGGCAATACGAGATAGGATACGGAAAATATGGCTGTATTTTCATCTGGCTTAAATGTTACGAGATGGTTCTACGCAGTTCTACCGTTATATACTTTACAGCTGCTTGAAAGCAGAAGCAAATAACTGTGAGAAAGGAACATATGTTGTGGTCATACATGTGGTCCCTTAGAAATCCCACACCATTCTTTTCCCTCGTCCTTCCCTCCTTGGGTTTATTATACTACCTGCTCCGACCTTTGCCATTCGCATACCAAATAGTCTCATCTTCCTGCTAACTTTTTTCTACGCATTCTCAAAAATGTAAAATATAACATCCTTTTCTCTTATTTGTCATTTAAGCAGAGAATATTCGATATTGTTTAAATGACAATCATATAAAATAGGTACACTATAACGTGGAAAATATTTTATATCTACTTATGAAAGATAACGTAGGAAGTAATATATTCGTAGTTACTAAGATAATATTACCAAACGTAAATACTCGTAATTTCATTTTATGTAGCTTTAAATGTTAAAGTTTTCAACATTTTCATAATTCCCGTATCTGATCCCACTCTTACAAAGTCTTATCCATCCAGCGACTCTGTCCACTTGCGAAGCACTATAATTGGTCCACGTTTGTGGACTGATTCGGCAACAAGGTTCCCTTTCCACACATTTTAACCCCGCCTCCCAGCGATCATTAAGTTTGGTACAGACCATAGTTTAATAATATTTCACGCACACGTAATAAAATTAAACGTTTGTTTGTGAGATTGTTTATATTAGCAACAATAAAGAAGTAACCATGCAAGAAATTTTCTAACATAAGTTCAACTCGAATTAAGACGTTCCTGTTTGATTTTATCGATAACGGCGACTCCTACGATAAAAATTTATAGGAAAAGAAATATTCTACTTTACCTGTTCTACAATTTTTATTTTAAAAATATTTTGATATGACCAATACTTTACGAGATATGACGGAAAGTTCATTTTTCGTCACCAGTAAAGTGTAACCCCTGATCTTTGATTGTGTCCTTAATATCAAATTTCATGAAAATCCGTTAGGTAGAAGCAGAGAACGAACACGCGGACGGGCAGAGAGACAGACAGACGATAATAGGCGCTCGCGCTGGAAGCGAAACGCGCCTAAAAATAAATGGATTCGTTACGTTTCCCGAATTCTCAGTTTCTTAAGATATTCTTTCGGAAAGAGAGTGAGAGAGAGAGAGAAAGGCGTACGATGCTTCAAAGAACGTTTTAGAGAAGCACCGAAGGAAACTCCAACCGAAAATAATGACGTTCCTTTCCGTTTCTTTTTTCTTTAAAAGGGCGCGTCGTATCAACACGTCAAACGCGATAAACGACGTTTCAACAACTATTTTTTTTTTGGGAACAACACTCGTGAGAAACGCACGACCTCGACGACGTTTTTTACGTCGGAAAAGAGTTTTAAATCATTTGGCCACTTACGTGCGTAAATCTCGTCCCGGCGTTTGTTTGTCTACCCGTCCGCATTTCGGGAAAACACACGAGCGCGCGTGTATGTACACGCACGCAGGACAAGAACAACAACGGAGCCCAGCCCTTTTCGTTGAGGTCTTTGGGAACACGCCAATGACGTCACTCCGCCGGGGAAACTACCTTTTTTTTTTGTTTCCTTTCGAAATCGCAACGTGCGCAACAAGTTATTGTCCGTGAAATGCGTTCCTTCCTTCCTGGACTGACGTTCGATTCAAACGCCGAAAACATCTGGCTCGCGAGGCAAAGAGAGAGAGAGATAGAGATTAAAACTATACTTCACGAGAAATAAGTTGGCCTCCCAGATGTTTACGCCCACAAAGTAGAGGGGGAGCTACGCTGTCAGATTTACGCTTACAGTCCATGCCCGCTACTGAATGATAAAACGAAGTGAGGCTACTAAGGCACAGTATGGCAACGTCGCAAGGCTCTGATAGGTCCAAGCCTGAAAAGTATCCTTCTAATGCTCCGACCATCCACTTCCTCAGAGGCCAACTTATGCACGTCTCGTCTACTATAGACGCCGATGCCAAGACATAAGTCACCAGCTGACAAATGAAGAGTGTGTAAAAAAAATGCGAAAGAAAAAAAGAGGCACTCGAAATGGAGATTTAAAGAAGGCAATCATGGGGAAGCGACCTATATATCGCGAAAGTTTTGATAGCACGCTTTTATCGTGAAGAGTATAAGGAAGTAAACGACGGAAGAGTAGTGGTATCATCCGTTGATTCCATTTCACGGTCAGGACTGTGAAGACGATTGGCTTTGCAGAGAAGAGGATGCATTTGTTTTTTTTTAAGTCTGATGTGTCCATCACATGACTTTTCCTTAAACTGCAATGAAAATATGAATGTTCCCGACATAAGCCTCCTCAATAATGATTATAGGCAATTACACTAGTGAATAATTTTTAAACAATAATTTTCACCGATAAAAATACTTTGAATCACTTCTCATGCTGAAAAAACAATAAGTAAACAAAAACGTTAGCTGTTGCTATGGATACCAAAATATCGATGCGAAATTGAAACTACCCTTGAGCAGCATAGGCATCGCTAACAAAATTTTAGAAAATTTTATCTTAGCAACGGAAACAACGGTATCGCTTAACGACGTGCTTAACATAAATTCAGACGAATAAACGAAATATCTCTTTTTTAAATCCATTTTATGAAAACATTTTCGAACAAAACTTGTAGATAATTACATTACGACGGAAAAATTACAAGAATAAATTCGGTTGTCCAGTTTCATCCAAAACCTTTTCTGACCTTGCATAATAACAATATAAGCATAACTTTATGTGATGATCTGATTATAATCAGATAATTAACTAATAATTATTAGTTCTTGTGTTAGAGAGCCCACAAATATCATACACGAGACATTATCGATAAAATAGTGAAATTGTACTCAGGAGACCTCAAAAAGTAATACTATTTCTGTTGAAATCTAGAATTCGAATTTTTTACAGGAACGCAATACTTTCTCCTTTACTACGTATGGAGAAAGTAAACACGTGCCAATATGGTCACTCGTTATCTGTTTGTCTGTCCGTACCTATGCAATCACCTTTTTGTCTCAAGAGACATTTTGTAAAATTCTTTGTTAATTAGAAAGCTAACATCAATCTACGAATTTTTTCAACAGTTTGGATTTTCCCCCGGTAGTTGAAAGATTTCACGCCAGGGGGCTCCAAAATTCGGAAAATTCGAAATTTTGAAATGATTATTGGAGTCAAACTACTGAAGCTATAGGAGTGAAGTTTTCACGGATGGGAAGGTCTAATGAGGATTTACGTTCCGATAGTTTCGGGTTGTCTTCTCCTCAAAACGGAGGAGAATGACCAGAACACGGAAAAATTTCAAGAAAACCCGCTTCCACCTCTTTGCTTTAGCGAAGGAATCTTATCATTTAAGCAGCATTCAAGAGCGCGTGCGTAGCAGTTTTCCCGGCTATAATATAATGACCGATTTAATATCGCGTTATCTTCGCCCCCCCGTTGCGTGAAGAATTTAAGGTAAAATGGATGGTAAGTTTTTTTTGAAATGTTGGTGGAGAGGATTTAATATCGCGTTATCTTCGCTCCCCCCCCCCCCCCCCCCCCCCCCCCCCCCCGTTGCGTGAAGAATTTAAGGTGAAATGTACGGTAAATTCTTTTTGAAATGTTGGAGGAGATGATACGAATCGCGCTTAAACGTAAATTAAACACGCGAACCTTTAACATCACGCACTGTCGAAAAAAAGAATTTCTGCTCGAATAAAAAAAAGAAATAATGGCACGCTTAAATTTCTTTAAAATTCCTTCAGTTTTTATTTTCAACTTTCACACGCAGTGGAGTTTCAAATACGTCGTACCTCAAGCAAAAAAAAGAAACGCTCGGCTTATAGAAAATTCGAATTGCAGAAGAAAAATGACACGAAAAATATTTCGCCCTGTAAAATGAATACACCTCGAGTTATAGAGGTTCGTCGCGTAAAAGTTCGACTGCGCTTGACTACTATATTTCGGTTAATATTTCACGTTTTAGGTGACTATGAAAAAGTGGATTTGTAATGTCGTCTTTCTGTTGTCTTACGTCTGCGTGTGGCACTGGAAGGTTAAACAGTTTCACAGAATTTGAATAAATATCTTATTGTTAGTTACATAGGATAACACCCGGGATATTGTTGCATATTGTTGAAAGGAAGCGTATCGCGCAACAATGGGGCATAGATTATTCTTGTCGATTCGTTCAATAATGGGAAAAGACAATCCGAAAGTGTCATTTATACAGGGTATAACCCAGAACAAAAACAACAATAGTGATTGGAATAAAAATAACAATAAAAACAAAAATAATGGTTATTTTATTTTATGAAAACGAAGAGTGTGGATATTGAGAAAGTTTGCGCAATTTACGTAGCACCAATTTTTACCTCGAATCGCGCAATTTATTTAGCACCAATTTTTACTTCGAGAACTTATATATCTTTAATAAAGAAAAATCGTTGCCATAGAAACGACCCTCATTTAAATTAAATAGAAGATTGAGATAAAACGAAACTCACTCTCTTGAATAAGATACCGACGATGACAAAATAAAACGAATAAAAAATATTGCTTTATTTCTCAAACGGAAGAAGATGAAAGTTTTAATCATTTTCTTTCATTTATCCCTTCAAGAACCTTCAAAAAGACACGCGAGTTTTCTCTACCTCTCGAAAAGTATTCGGTTCACCCTAACCCACTCTTTCCCCGTTCGAGTCCTTTCTCTCAATTTAATCATCTTACGACGACCATTCCCTTTCCTTTTGAGAAATCTTACATTCCTCTCCCCCCTCTCCCCCCCCCCCTCCTTCCCGCCTGCCTCTTCCCTAACATCCTCTCTCTCTTCTGGGTCTTCTTTCAAATAGATCGCTGCCTCTCAAAACTCGACGCGGCCATTTCTTGTGTGGATCCCTCACAACATTCTGGTCACACTCACCCCCCTCTCTCGCCCTACATTTACATGAATACCCTGCAAGCCGCGAGAAGCGCTTGGCAGGGGGTGTCACAGCACCAAATGAACTCCAACTAATGCCCGTCTTATCGCGTCTGGGAAAAAATAACCGTAGTATTTCTCGGTTCTAGCGATTGTTTCGACATATCTTCTCGTACGCTCTTATCTAACATTACGCTCAGCAACATCGACTATGCAGCGTACGTCTTCAACGAACTCGGAGCATTTAAACTTTTCAAATAGTTTCCTTTCGTACTGCAAATGTTAACGTCTGCTTCCATTATTTTCCTCTTGTTCCAATTCAAAATACGTACATGTAATAATGCATTTAATTGTAAAAAATACAAACTCTGCTAGAAGATTCACAGGATTAAAAAAACTTGGTTTCTTTTCAGTGGAAGATGCAAAGCTTTTTTTTTTCTGCGTATAATGAGTAAATTCCACAAATTTGAGCCTGATTTCATTTACGTGATCTGCTAGAAGGGTTTTCCTTTTAGCCATTCAAAAGCCAACAGTTTTACCGGAAACGAAAGCTTCGCCATGCTGGAAAAGAGTCCATCTAGGATATCTTTTTTTATTTAAATCACTTCGCAATTAGAATTTTATGGATCTCGGTCGCTCTTAAAAAACGAGCTAAATTTCACAATAAACGTTCATTCAGCTCGGACTTTTTTTCAGAAGGAAAATACAAAATCGTCCACGTGCCCTTAAAACTTATCTTAACACATAAAAAGGATAATTTATTCGATCATGACGTTTTAAACCTGTGAAAATCAAGTTAGAATGCTAGTGGGAAAATAATAAAAATCCGCCTTTTTTTTTAAAAAGAGACATCACTTTGTGGGAATTTCTCATTAACGCGGCATCGAAAGATATTAAGCTCGTTGATTAAAAAAAAATCTTTGCGGTTATTTTCCTCATAAGCTAATAGTCTTGTCTACCTCTAAGCTCTTATTTTTAAAAAATAATCTTCTACAGTTTCTCCCCCAACCTCTTTCTTCCCATTCACTTAACAATTGGCCCCGTTTTCCACACCTTTTGACCGCTCCCTTTTTTTATCACCTTTGTTCTGAAACTAAATACGCTTTTAATGATCCTCGACTCTCACGCATAAATCTGGAGTATCTGTGTGTGTGTGCGTGTTTCCCACAGTTTCAAAGCGCAACTATAGAGCAATAAAGATCTTTTTCAAATAACATTATCATCATCCTCATCCTCAAAAATACGTCATTTTAACACTTCCGTTAGTTTTAAAAGGGCAAGATGAAGAAAAATCCAGGATTAAGTTTTGTGAATCTTAATTAGCTACCGAATGACCTAAACCTCATAACTCGCAACGTACGTTTTCGTTCAGCCAAAATAAAAAAGTTAAAAGATTTAAATTCAAAGGAATGATAATTATAGCAAGTATAAATCAGAAAAATGATTTTCCTTCGAAAACGTTAGTAATTAATGTTGTTATAAGTAGCATAGCATAAGGTTTTAAATAGTGCCTTTTAAAACTATTTTTATAAAATAAATGAGTTTTTACATTTTAAAGTTACTAGCTGAGCCCGCGCAATCTTTGCGCGATTTTTTTTTCAATTAATCTATAAAAAATGAAGAAGTGTGTGAAATAAGTTGATCTCAATAATTCACATTTACTTCTATTAATGCATTTATCCGGTATAGGATTTTTATGTATTTGGTTCCCAATGTAAGGTCCGCGGGTTCGAATTGACAATTGACAATTTATTATGCGAATTCAGTCAGAAATCTGTATTTAAAAAGTTATATTAGAGAGGAAATTAATGCTACAAAGTAACTGATCGCGAACTTTTATGTTTTTAATTTTCTTTGGTTCTTTTTATTGAAGTATATGCACTTTTTTTATATAATCAATGCAACTGTTTATTTAGATTATCAATGAAGAGATCTTAACCATGTAATGTGTTCAAAAAATAACGTAAGCCCCTATTCTCATCTAATTTTAAATTTATGCGTGAGCCTATTTGCCTTAATACGCATTATAAATCTACAATATAATGGTTTTACTTACAAAAATGTAAGATTACAGCATTCAAACGATGAAATGAAGATCAAACAGCTTTGATTAAATTGTTAGAAAATCTTCCCATACGCAGTTAACTGAATAATTATCCATAAATATTTACGTTGCTACGTATAAAGCTACAGCAATCATTTCGATGCTTAAACAAAAGTGCGAAGCGAATAGCGCTATTCTTTCACCCATTTGAAGGTTTAATTGACAGTAATTGAATCGGAGGCAACAATGACGGTCGCCCTGGCAACGCCAGGAAAGAGTACGAAATAACCGCAAAATTTCGAAAACAATTGCATATTTCTGAAAAATTCGACCGTGTAGCATGTAAGCATTGCAAGAATAAGATAGTGTACAATTCAATCCGTCGAATGAAGCAAAAACGATGAAAATCGGTCCATATTTAGCTATTTTGATGAATGAAGGAAAAATACCTTGCACTCTGAAAAATCGAAAATCCCGGGACTTTATGAAAATGAAAATAGTTTTTCTGTAAACTCCTAGCCAGTAGAAACAAAACGCCGTTTACCTCATATCTCTACGACGAACGGTTCGAAAGGGGTCCGGGATAACCGAAGAGAACCAAGGATTATAGAGGATTCAGAGGAAGTTCCAGTGGACCAACAAAATGTTTAAGAATGGTGTACCGCTACCTTGACGGGAAAGTAATTCGTAGGATTGCTTAGAGGAATTGCAAACACATTCTTATAATTACAGTTAAAGTATACTTTTTTATAATGCATATAATAATTTTTCGTCATTTTCAAAATGGTTACGTTCATTTATTCATAAGAAAGCATAGAAAATCCTCTCTTCTTTCGTTTATCGCATTTCTTTTGTTCCTTCTCTCTCTCTATTTCGCATGCGAAACGATGAATATGATCCCTATAGACATTATAATGAGCAGGGAAGAAAATAAACGCTTTCATTCTAACCGGAAGGATTTTCGCAAAAAGAAAAAAGAAAACGCGTATATCGCCGAAACAAACCCCTTTTTTCTTGAATATGATCCCTATAGACATTATAATGAGCAGGGAAGAAAATAAAACGCTTTCATTCTTACCGGAAGGATTTTCGCAAAAAGAAAAAAGAAAACGCGTGTATCGCCTAAACAAACCCCTTTTTTCTCGCAAACGATCTCCAATTTTAATGGATTTGAGGAGGAGGGAATATACAGAGGTATACGACGTAAACAGCACACTTTTAAGACTAAACAAGAGATGTAAATTTGCCCCTGAAAAAATGAGTGTTCGCAAGGATTTTGTTCTCTTGGATAAAAATAAATGCGCATAAATGTCAACATGGATAAGACATTTCAAATTACAGCTATATACTTTATAATCTAAAAATTTAAAATTGGTGGTTTTTTAATAATGAAAATTATATTCCAAATACGATGCCGCAGGCATAACAAAGCTAATTATTCAAATGAAATTTAAAATAGTAATCCAAGTATGGAAGTCCAAATGCACACAGGCATACGTGCTTTTCGTAATAATTACAAATATTAACGTAAAAAAAATCGACAAACAAAAATTTAATTTTACCCTAAATTAATTTTTTTTTCTCTTTGGAATATACGGCATTCCCTCTTTCTTTCTTCTTTAAATCTTCATCAAAATCAATTCCACAGATCCACTTACGCAGCAAAATTACACAGTTTGTTTGAAAACTGATTGACATGGAAGAGCTATCGGATTGAAAAAAAATTGAAAGCGGGAGAGACGCATAAAATGACAAAACGTCATCAAATCGACGAAGCTCAAAGCGATTGAATTAATTTTTTTTTTTCAAAACAAACAAGCGAATTCGTCGGTAACATTGGAAACGGGATTAACTTAAAAAAACAAAATAATTGCGTAGGTAACCGGATGAAGAAAAAAAATAGCGCCGAAAAATCCACCCACGCGATAAAGCGTGGGTTGTTGTACCCCTACACCGTCCGATTTGACCAAAAAAACGCGTAATTTTTTCGCATTGTTTGAGAGAAAAGAGGGTTTCCGATGGAAACCGGAATGGTGGGGGGGGGGGGGGGCGGGTGGTGTAGGAGGGGAGGAGGGGGGGGTAAAACAAATATAATCAAGAAAGTTGGTTTGTCTTTTTTCGTGCCGACGTGGATGACAGAAGCACCCACCCTTCCACCCACTCCCACGACGCACTCCTTGCCGTACGATTCCCGTGGGAAAGAAAGAAAATCGATAAAGGTGGATGGAAAAAATGGGGAGGTGCGTGTCTCTCTCTCTCTCTCTCTCTCTCTCTCCAGATTCCCCGTTCCGTTTCCTCCGGGATGCCAAGGTGGGTGTTGGTGCGTTTAAATAGTCTTACGCTTTACGGATGATAAACATCGGAAGTAGTGTCATAACGGATACGAGCTCAAAATTAAATCGAGGACTCAAAAAAACAAGTTAGGAAAGTGTACAACGTATCACATATGGGCGCGTTTCGTGCAATGGAGTATTAGAAAGCAATTATATACCTGTACGTAAGGGAAATAGCGTTTTAAAGTTCTTTTCTTCATCATAAATAATCCATTTTCTTCCTATTTAATAATATTACATGCACACGTAAGGAAATTAAACGTTTGTTTGGGAGATTGTTTATTTTAGCAACAATGAAGTAACCATGCAAGAAAATTTCTAAGTTCAACTCCATATAAGACATTCTTGTTTGATTTTCTCGATAACGGCTACTCCTACGATGAAAATATATAGAAAAGGAAATACTCTACCAGTTCTACAACTTTTATTTGAAAAATATTTTGATATGAACAATAGTTTACGAGATATGACGAAAATTTAATTTTTTGTCTCTAGTAAAGTGGTACCCCTGATTGGCGTACGTGATTCATTTTTGCGATTTTCTTATTATATTTGATTGAAAGTCCTTAATATCAAATTTCATAAAAATCCGTTCATTAGAAGCCGAGAACGAACATGCGGACGGACGGACGGACGGACCGACCGATGATAATAGGCGCTCACGCTGTAAGCGAAACGCGCCTAAAAAAAACAAATATTGCCAAATACTCTTTTATTAACAGGGGGATCGGGGATTGGAACAAGTTACCTGAAGAGCTCTTCAAACCCTTACCAAAAACATGTTAAAATATTTAAGAGTTAAAGTTGGTTTGATAATAGAGAGAATATAGTAAATTGTAAGAGATGAAGATGGAGTCGGTGGAAGTAAAGGAGTGACTGATGGGGCGGAGTAAGGTTTCAAGCTCCTTAGCCGCTGCGGTAGCTGTGAAGGCCCATCATGAAACTAGAGAACTCTCTAAACTCTGTAAAAATGGGTACCTAATAATTAAATTTAACTAGTTATAGATTATATATTATTCTATTGGTTTATAGATAAATTTGTTTTTACTGTGTATATTGTATAACTGTCTAATTTTAGAATATTTGTTAATGTGTATTAAATATTTTTTATTTGGAGACGGACGCATGTTTGGTACGAGACCGTTAATATGGTCGTTTCGCGATGGAATGTCTGCTACTGCCTTTGCGTTGCAAGTGCTCCAGTTGTACTTATTCCTCGCGAGGAAGTTCAAATAAAAACATTACATATTACTAATATAATGGAAGATTTTTTTAAAAACATATAGGCAGAGGAAATCTTAATCAGAAGAATAACGCACAAGGGATGCCTTTAAATTAATCCAGAAAAATAGTAGAAAAACATAATTACAGAGCATCGCAAACAAAAAAATCTTTTTTATATTCTCAACGTAAGGAAAGTAAATTTATTTAAGCTTACATTATGATTATTTTCGATTTTTAAAAATTACAGTCACATTTCTTAATCATTAGCAGGTATATATTAATCGAATTCAGAGCTGCTGTTATAAAAGTTCACCATAATTACCACGATTAAAAAGCTAAGATTTTAATGAATTTACTCCTAAGAGATTACGTTAACCCGTCTAAATGCTGTCCACCGTGGCGAATTCCTTTTCAACATGGGCATAGGTCAATTTTTGTAATCCTCCAAAATTTCTTCAATGAAATACGAAGCACAAATATCATACGTGGAATCTGGACGGAGGCCCTTTATACAAGAGAAATAAATTACGTCAATGACGAGGAATTTACCAAAACTTCTGTGAATTATAAGTATCGTTTTTTTTAATCATTCGATAAAATCTCGAAACTACTTCCATTACCTGTGCATTCTTAATAGCACACTCCAAGCGTGAAACAGCCGATTTAGCGCGAGTTAAGCAAGGAGACTTTTCATAGATAACCATTGTATATTTTTAAAAAGTAAAGGTTATTTTCGATTATATCCCACATCGTAAATAATAATGAAAACGGATTTAATTCATTTAACAGAGAATTTACGGTATTCTTCCAATATGCGGTCTATAACAGTGTTATTCTCGTGGGATCGCTATGTAAATATTACAAGTAACCGAGGATACTGGCGAGCCTTCGGCTCGCTTTCTTTTTAGATTATAATGCCTTTTATATCGGGTGTAGCCGTCTTCGTGCACTATCGAGCCCTTCGCCTCTTTGGAACGAAACTATCCCTCCCCATTGTCCGGTGATCGGGTGGGTAAATGTCGCCACAGGCAGAGCAGTCATGGGTTTGCAAGCTTTCGTTTTGCGTGAAAGGTTTATCTTAAAAAATTATTTTTCGATGGGGGTCCGGGATAACATAGACCGCATACGAAATTGAAAATTAATATTTCGTACAAGGTCTATCGTTATAATCATTATTTGATTGTTTATTTACTAATCTCGTTGGCAACTATAACATAATTAGTAAATAATAAGAGGGGGGGGATATAACCGAAAAGAACCAAGCGGAATTATATTCTACATTTATAAATACCTTCGGGGGTAGACCGAGAAAATACTAAATCAACGTCAATTTAGCCGTTTGAATTGAAATAAAAATTATCTGCTAAAGAACCAAGTACGTATGCACGAGATTGCAGGGGAACACGCATTCACCCCACGAATGAGAGTAACCTGGTTCCATCTGTCACGCACAGTTTCGAAGGAGATTAAACGGGGGGGGCGAGCATCGCAGAAACATTTTTCGCATAGTCGACAGCTCGACGACCTGTTATGTTCTTTTCCTTTTTTTTATAGCGGAGAAAGACATACGGTGCAAATGGGAAGGTTGTAAATCAAACGAGGGTCACGTCACCGCCATTCTATATCTCTGTTACTTCCGAGGTTCGCATTTGGCCTCCGTCTTTTTTTTTGTTACGACGCAGGCGATTCGAAACGCACGTCAGAAACACGCGCGCGCGATTAAATGCAGACGTAAAGTCACACGGGTTGATACTGAATCTTTGATAAAGATAAAGAATCATCCTCGTATATGACGCGAAACGAAATAAAGTCTGTCGCACAAATAAACTTTTCCAGTCTCATCGATTTTTAAACTACACTTTTAAACAACAGTACTTATAACAACACAAAAAACTGCATTGTCAATTAAATCTCACATTTCGTATACACACGCTGAATATTTTTTATAGATATTTAACTTCTATAAAAAAAATTTCTTCTCGTTAATTTAAGCTTTCTTATGATTATAATAAAAATTATGATAAAAATCGTACCTCCAAACTAGTAAGTCGGTCCAATAAATCGGATGATTTCACGTTTCCAGGGAGATTTACATCTCCATTACGCACTCATTACCAAATAACGCTCATTTAATACTATCAGTTCATCCATATATATATAATGGCATCATTCTTGCTGTCAATCAATTTTCGAAATTGCCATTCGTTCAGTTCGTGTCATTGTTGTGAGGCGATGCATCATTCTATTATTACCGTCAGAAGGAGCTAGATGTGGAGAAATTTACAATACAATGTGAGCAATATATTGAGACATTTATCTTTACTCGAAATCGGATGTATGAATGGAAATTACAGTAACGGTCCCACGAGTGTAACGGATTAAAAACGGACTGTTAGAAATTATAGATATTATTGCTTCCGTTCTTAATCAAGATATTTTCTTCTCGTGGAATCAGAAAGCTGGCCATTAGCCGGAAGCAACATGTCGAGTTTGAAGGTAATTACGTTGAGATGAAGTGTATGCTCATATTTCTGAGGAAGAAATTTTTTTCAAATCTATTCCGAAATTCTCCTTATTTAATGACAATCTCTCGTATTTTTCACGACTAAAATGGTGAGAATGATCCCGGTAAATACTAAAGATTCCTCCCCGAAGTTCGTGTAACAAATGGTTATTAGAAAATACATCTTTTCAAACTTCCATGTTTCATTCGTAGAGAACAAGGTGATTTTTTCGTTGATCAATATAATTTTTTTGGAAATTAATTAATCAAATCACGCGTGATTTTTGTGGAAGTGGGCAATATTATTCTTATTTTTAAATAGTAAAAATTCGTACTTTTCAACAGATTAGGTTTGATTATTGTATCCGTGGAAAAGTACGAATTTTATTATCTAATAGGAATGTTTTGAAATTAATTGAATTGAGGCGTGTATATATTACGGGCGGAATTTGAAACATTTTCTTCAAATATACTAAAGCCTCCTACCAGGGCCGGCCTTAGGCCAATTGTACCTATTGGACCCAATCGGGCCCCGCGGCTAAGGGGGCCCCGCAATGGTGTAGGGCAGTGATGGCGAACCTTCTATTATCCGCGTGCCAATATTACTGAAATTGACGATTCTTTTCCGCCTCGCGTGCCACAAAAAGTCCTTGGTTTTTTTTTGCGTGCCAACTAAATTGAATTCGTGATCAAGACATAAGATTGTAACCGTAAAATGTTTTTGCCGCGCTAAATCAGTACGATAAATGCTTTGGTTAGTTTTCGCCTTTCGCTGGCGTGCCAACCTAAATCGTCTTGCTTGCCACTTATGGCACGCGTGCCATAGGTTCGCCATCACTGGTGTAGGGACTCCAAACTATCTACTGGTGACGATTCTTTTTAGATTTATCCATAGTCTCATCCATATCCAAGTGGTCTCATGAGAGGCCATCTGATGCTCTCAGAATGCAGGAAACTAAGCCTTTTAGATGCAGGGGCCCCGCCAAAAGTTTTCTAACTGGGCCCCGAAATTTCTAGGGCCGGCCCTGAGCCTCCTACCCTTATCGATGCGCCACTTGAGAAAACAAACCACGCTCTCAGCATTTAAATAAACTCCAAAACCTTAATTTTCGTTGTGCATGAGAGATTACGAGCGCTCCGACAATAAAAAATATTTAGGTGAGTCCCAATATATGTCCGTCATCCAAAAAAAAAACGCTCTATTTTCTTTCTCACCCCCTCTCCGATTCCAGGGGGGAAAAAGACGGCCTTTAAAAAACAAATAAAACACTATCTCTCGGAGTCGAATTTTATGAGG
This sequence comes from Uropetala carovei, assembly GCA_036926305.1. NCBI lineage: Eukaryota > Metazoa > Arthropoda > Insecta > Odonata > Petaluridae > Uropetala > Uropetala carovei. The sequence goes on from JAXCHB010000043.1 coordinate 6,841,684, forward strand.
TTCACCTTTTGGATTCGATAGTTGATGCAGCAAGGACTATTTTTTAAAAAAAGTAAGGGAGGCAACGTAGGAGGCGTGACGTCACCGAGCCGTGATGACGTAGCCTGACGTCACACCCGAGAGATACGGAAAGAGAGAGAGAGAAGGAAAGGGTAAAGAAGAAGGAAGAGAGAGAGAGAGGGTGGAAGGGAAATCCCTTCCTCCGAATGCATAAAGACACGAAACTTCGCGTGAGCGACTGAACTACGAGAGAGAAAAAAAGGGAGAAGGAAAAAAATCAAGTCCTTCCTGACCACCACGCCACCAACGGACGAAAGCGCAACCCAAGATAATTCACTTATCTGGATATCAAAAAAACTTTTTTTCGACAACCTACTAATTTAAGGGCAACATTTATTACGCACTTTCCGCCATATTCTTGCAAAGATGGAGCGGTCTAAGCGGGGATGATCCTTGGTAAATTAGCAATGAAAGGTAACGTTAAATGAAATCAGGCTAGACTTTGTGGAATTTACTCACGATACACAGAATTATGCGTATCATAGTAATGAAAGGGTTGACAGACGGACAAATTCGTCCTATTCTCCCGCCTAAACAGGCACGCGTAACACCACAAACCCTTTATGTACTACTCGCCTACCCGGAAGTCGTGGGTTGCCACCTCTCCGGGTTTCGAGACTAGTCTCCTGGTTTCAAGGCTATAATCCTCCTGGTCAACAACACATACAAAAGTGTTGAATATATCAATATGTAAATATGTTCCTCACATTAGTATCAATACTAATTAACTACTGTTTATCAAACATTTAAAAATATAGCAAAAAACATTCTTTTTCTGCTTCACCTATGAGAATCTCAGGGTCAAATTATGAAATCCAAATGTCAGATTACGATACTCTATTGGTCATTGACGGATTTGAGGTGGCAACCCTGTTTGGTAACCCAAACACTCAAAGAGGTGAAGGCCGAAGAGGGTTTCCCTCCTTTCCTATATCTCCTCCTCCTCCTCCCCCCCCCATCCCCCCCTTCACACTCCACCTCTTCCATCATCAGCTTGAACACCACCTTCAGGCCTCTATTACAAAGATTCATATCAAGCGATTCGGAAGATAACGCGAAGGTCTTGGGGAAAATGGATCGATTCATACCGAGAAAGTCATTGCTCTCTCACCCTGGAGTGGACGGCAGCGAGAGGAGGAAAAATATTATGCACATTTTTTAGACTAGTAGCAGGAAAGTTGTTTTAGAGGGTTATGCGCGACGATACGAAGAAAGTTCAAAGGCTATATCTATAGGCGCAGTTCGTTTCATCGGAAAATATAAAAAGGCGACAAATAAAACAAGTGAGGAAAGAGATGCCGAAGCAGATGGTATATGGCGATTTTTTTCAAAAAAAATTTTAGACGGACAGACGGACAAACCGAGAAAAAGCGCAGATTGAGACAGGACACTGAATCGATTGGCGAAAAACCAAGTCTCTATCAGATTTTGTTTATGGGGTTACTCGTGTGGCAAGTCAGATGGACGGACATATACAATAAAACGTGGCGAAAAACCAAAATCCCTCTCTGATATAAATTAGAAGTAGTTTAGCGCGTCAGACAGACGGACGAACCGAACGTAAAAGCGGTTCTTTTAGGCGCGTTTCGCTTCCAGCGTGAGCGCCTATTATCGTCGGTCTGTCCGTCCGTCGTCATGTTCGTACTCGGCTTCTACCGAACGGATTTTCATGAAATTTGATACTAAGGACTTACACAGTCAAAGATATAAAAAAATCACGTAATCCAATCAGGGGTACCACTTTACGGTCATCATCAGTGTTTGTTTAAAAAATAATAAATTTCATGAGACAATGGCTGTAAATTTTTATTTCCGAACAAAAATGTGTCTTTGCTGACACATAATGGGAAATAGGTCCAACCGAGAATAATTAATGTAATAAAGTGTTCCTAACCAGAAACGAACCAATTTACTTCAAATTATCTACAATAATGCGAGAAAAATGTCAGAGAACAAAGCCTCCTTCGAAAATAGACACTTTTCGTGTCTTTCCGGATTTTTGGACGCCAAATAATAGGTCCGGTATCTTACATCATTAAAAATAATTCAAGAAAAGAAATTATCGAGCTTATCTAAGGGCCGAGATAAAATTATTAGCAGAAAAGTTTCACCAACAGACGAAAAAAAGTTGGAAAAACTTGATGTGCAATATATGCTTCAAAGCAGTCCTTATCAGCTGTGAATCACCGATAGTTGATTCTGAAACAAGAATTTTATTCGAATTTTCTATCGTTAAATCATCAATGATAAAGGCCGCTTTGTATCGTAAATGTTTATCTGATTTTACGACCTTTTTCGGAGTATTATAGATAAGGAGTTTTTCGATAGTTAATAAATTCAATCAAACTTAGTTAGATTATACTACAGAGCTTTTTTCTCCTCGCGCCCCCCTTCTGATCTTCTAAAATCCCCACGCCTCCCTCCCCCAGAAAATTTTCTTTAATATTTTTAAGGGTTTTATCAAAAAAAAATATTTGTAATTTTTGTTTTATACGGTTTTTTGACCGAGATCAACCGAACTCAAGATTGGAATCTAAAACGAGTCATTTTTTTTTAATTAGGCGTATTTATGTACCAACTTACCATGCAAACCCTTCCCAGCTTAACATAAAACAATAATATTTTGACAAATAGACATGGGATTATGACGGTATAATCACTCGTGGTAACTTCAAGTCGACCAACACGTGAAGCGGTCAGATACACTGTTGCCACACAATTTACTATGCTTTCATGTTAGGCACAAATTGCGTAGTTACAAAATCCATGCTTTTTTTAGGAAAAATTATTTTGATACAGAAAGCTTCGCGCCCCCCCCCCCTTGAGAACCACTGTTATAGAGGATGACGCAGTAAATTATAGGAGAACTGTTTTGCAGAGAAAAGTGCCAGTTGTCAATGCACTCAAGGAGACTGACGTGACAGGTAGATAAAACTCCCACATGGCCACATCCTTTCAAACTGCTGAAACAAAACGCACGTTCTTTGATCCTTTGAAATCGTTATGTTCGCAAACATCGCATCGTCACAGAACAGGTGTCTCCAACCTTTTCTATATGGCGGGCCACGTTCGCTGTTGCGAATGCTTCGGAGGGCCGCACTGGAAATCACGAAAGCTTCAGAAGGCCGGATGGACGTTTAAATCAGGAGTAACATAGATATTTCGTAGTCTCATATTAGTCAAAATCAATTATAATTAGTTTACTAACGTTAAAACTCCACCAGAAAAGGTTTTGAGACCATGATTTCTCTGGAATTGACTGTGTTCAATTATACCGATAGCTTTTTTCATCACGGCTTCGCGGGCCACATAAAACGCTCTGGGGGGGACGCATGAGGCCCGCGGGCCGTAGGTTGCCGACCCCTAGTCATAGAAAAAGCGTCATAACCTCCAGGCGTTCACAATTTAATGTAACCATGACTACGGCCTCATTCGCGTTTCCGTGTTTGTTTTGTTATTTTTATCCGCATATCCTGGACAAAATTACTCGTATTTGGCGCATTGGGGATTCCAACCTCCCTCTCCATCCTGTTATTCCTTCCAACGCACTCCACTACTTCAGCTACGTTTCCTTCCTCCAATGCTTCACACTCCACGGCACATTTCCCTTCGCAATACATATATACGACAAAGGAATATTTTGTATCCTCTATTACTTATTTTTCTTTCGTCGCACATTATCAGCTAATTTTTCGGCATCTAAAAATTTTGGTTGTATTTAGATTCGAGGGGGAAAGATGCTTAACTTATAATGCTAAAAATCAATTTCGTCAGAGAACCTCGAGGAAATTGATTTTTTAGCATTATATAATTTATGGTTTGACCTCACTTTTTCTTTTACAAATTGACCTATTTTTATTCCTCCGAATTTCACGAGATTATAGTAAGTACATACGTTATATGCGTCAACTACCACATGGTGACATCCGGGAAAAGTATTTGAGGAAAATTGTATGACGGTGCATATGCAATCCAAATTAGAACATTTAATCGTTTCGTGGAAGGAAGTGCAGTAATGTGCAAGCGAAACAGAATGAGGAAAAATTCAAGTTTTAGCGTGTCTTTTAGATATGCCAAAAATGGCTATGGAGCGACCAAAACCACGAACTAAAATAGGTTGGTAAGTTAGAATAGGCTTATACGAGAAGTCAGGAAAAAGCTGAACAGGAAAGTAAAATTTTTGAGTTATCACTTTGTTCAAGTAACGATGAAATTGCAGCACTATACAGGCGGGGGTAATTTTTCTGGAACGGACCGTGTTTATCCAAATTTAATACTTTTATTTTATTTTGAATCGCGTTTTCTTATACATACAGGCTGCGGACTTTACTACGCCACGTACGCACGTTCAATGCATTACGCACCAACTAAGAAACGGGTATAATTCAATTTTATACGTATTGGGCAGCAAAAGTACCACATATTGATACTGTATAATCGAATCAGACAGACAGACAAGCGACTTTATTAAGGGTGAAATTGAGACTATACAGTCCCTTATTACATTCAACCCTACGTCGACAGTTACAAAGGAGAATTCTAAAAAATTAACAAATATAATAATGATTATACATGTACACCCACACACAATTTCGCAGAAAAGAATCAGAATCAGCGCTGGGAGAAACTCGCGTTGGACGAGAGTAATTAACTTATTTTCTTCGAGTACCCACACCAGTCTACCCAATTTCAACGAGCTTAATCCCGTCCTCGTGTGTGTGTGTGTGGGTTGAGTCTTCTCTTCTGCCCACAACCCTTTTATTTAACCCTGCGTCCCGTCCATCCTCCGCCCACGCACTCTTCTGTCTCTGCTCTATCCTCTCCTACCTTCAAACTATCATCAGTTTCCCTCTTTTCCTCCCCCTCCCCCCCCCCCCTCTCTCTCTCCTTCCAAACTCTCCAGCACCCTTTCTTGGTTCAATTTTCCCTCCCTTTCTCCACTCCCACGCGCTTCCGCCCTCTCATCTCCTCTTTCACTTCCCCTTCACTCTATTTAATATCCCACTTCCTTCCTCCCTCTTTCCAACAGCTTCCTTCCTCCTCCCCCCCCCCCTCCCTAATTCTACGGTCAGCGAGAAAATTTTAAGAGACATGAACCATAATTATCGAGGTATTGTCTAGTATGGCCCTGTTTAAAAGCGTCAACACCGATTATAAAATCAAAAGTTTTGTTACGCTAAGAAATATTAATATCGCAATACAAGTAAGATTTATTAGTAAAACTGTGTGTCAGAAAAGTTTCAATTATTTACCGAACGATAAGAGTTGTACACATTTTTACCATGTATAATAATACGCATCATAACTTTTTTTGTCAATTTTTCGTGAAAAAATGCGTTATATAGATACGGAAAATTACGGTACACAGCCTCAGTTTCCCCCCGAATAAAGAGGTGTCTGTCTATATCGGTGGTTCTCAACCGGAATGACACTACACCCCAAGGTGACGCGAATATTTGATAAATTCACAGTGTATCTATCATATTCTGGCTTATAGAAATAAATAAAATCTGGAGAATAAACACTCGTGCTTATTTAACCCTTAAGTAGGCGCTTCCATTTTTCTCTCAATCATCATGAAGTTATTCTATTTATTTAATGAATTATATTGATGATAAACATACTAAAATGACGCACAAGAGCAAAAATTAATATTACTGAACAAAAAATAAAGAGTTCAATAAAAACGTTTATGGTCTAATGCAGTGTTTCTCAACCGCGACCGATTATTTGCCGGTCCGCGAAAGTTTAAGAAAATCTTTAAATGTTTTATTTCCCTACGAATCTTAGGTTCAGTGCTCTATAAAACAGTTTTCTACTTGCTAAAGGGCGAAAATCTGTAAAATTGGGGCAGCAGATAGTATTTAGAGTGCAATAACCGTGCATACTCCGAATTGTTAAATGGTATTTCTGAATTCGGTTGGATGTGATTTCCAGACACTTTTATTGCTATATAGGTTCCATGTAATCTTTTGCGTAGGAGAAAGTAAAACGAGGGCTTGCTGTGAGGCCTACTGGAGATCCATCTTCGAAACGTGAGAAGGAAAGACGGAAATCTCCAGGGCTACCGAGAGGGCGTGGATACCGGGGAAAAATCCCCGGGGCCCGGGCCTCTGAGGGCCCCGGTATTAGGATCGGTCATAAGTAGGGTTGCCAACCTCCGGTTTTCGGGCCGGAGATCTCCGGATCATCGCCATAATCTCCGGTCTCCGGGTGAGTAGCACAAATCTCCGGTTCAACTTCGATTGCAGCGGAAAGCCGTTTTTATGACTTTTTTTGCGTTTTTTATAAATGATTCGAATTAAGATAGTTTGCGCTTTAATTTCCATTGTATTTCGTTTTATACAGAAAACTTAAACTGACGATGCTCTTGCAATTTCGCTAATTAGCGATATTCCAAAAAATAACGATTTTTAATCGTATGTCTTAAAATCATGAGTGGCTTTCATAATATTGAATATATTTATCATTACGTTTAATTTCTCTTGGGTTTCTTCTAAAGTGTCCAGGTTTCAAGCAAACTCCGGTTCATGAATATCTTGAAGTAGGCAACCCGTAACAACATCTCCTGCTCATGAAGATCTAAAAGTTGGCAACCCTAGTCATAAGGTTTTCCTATCGCAATACGCGGATACAAAGCACGCCGACAAACGATACCAACGGGCGGCGCTTTTTTCCCTTTCCCCTTTCCTTTTCTCAGATCTCGATTTGGGTTTTCCCAGCTCTACCCACTTATTTTCTTTCACTCCTTATCACTTCTCCCCCCTCATTTTTCTCCCTTCAGGGAAATGCCGTCTTTGGGCCCACCATTCGGAATGTCGTCGTACGGTCAGTTCTACAGAACAATATTGTTTACTATTTTTTTAAGAGCTATGGTAACTTTTCTTTCTTTAATGACCATATTTCATAATGTTGAGGTTGGAATATTTAAATACGCTTAATATCGCATACAAGACCGACACGACGATGTATTCCATCGAACTAAACTTTATTAAAAACACATAAATATAAGACTTCGCGTCTGATTACCTGAAAGAACTACGATTTTATTTCGAAAATTTAATTGTAATTAAAGTTAATTCTTAAGTTTCCTATGTTGTAATGGAATTTCATCGAAGGAAATAATTTTTAAATGTATCAATTGAAAGTAGTTTGCTAATTTTACCGGTACGCGACAGATTTTCGGTTGAGAATCACTGGTCTAATGGGCAATCGAATCTAGTGGGATGACATACACACCACGCGCCTACTGAAGGGTTAAATGCCAGAATTTTACCTTTATGTGGAAATAGAAATCCCAATTTATCTTTAAAGGTGACTTGAAGGTAATGGAAGTGTAAACAGGGTGACGCATAACCGAATGAACTGGACATAAGGGTGACGCAGACAAAAAAAATGGCTGAGAACCACCGCTCTATATAATTCTGTCTCTCTCTCTCTTCCTGAGATAACTCCATCCCTCTCCCTTTATTTCTCACCTGCACGCTCTCTCTCCCCCCTCCTTCCCTTCCTCTTCCCTTTCTCCTGCTCTCATTCCTCCATCCAGTAAAAGGACTAGGCTTTTTTTTTTACGATTCCCTCATTTGTATGTTTTCCTTAGCACTGTGGCGCCATTCTATTTTTTTTATAAGGCTTCCTTTTTACTCATCTTCCAAATATTCCGCACACGAACCAGAAACTACAACAAACGCCTTATTTAAAAAACAAATATTAACACAAAAAGTGTAAAGGGTAAAGTTCCTTTTTTTTAAACCCAGTATTGATAAAAAAAAAGGAGAACAAAAGAGGGTCGAGTTTAAGGATTTTGTTATTTTGTTTTATTTATTCCTGGTAACCGAAAACGTTCCCGATATCTGGTGGGGAAAAAAATAAATCGCATGTTTATCGAACAGGAAAATCGATTTTTAAAAACTGCCGTTTCTTTTTTCTTTTTCGGTCATCGGATTATTTTAACGGGCACATAATGGTCGCAGAGGAAAATTTTTCAGATCCGCAAAACGCAATATACAATTTTAAAACATGATATTTAAACATGGCTTATAATATTAAAATAACTATACATTTATTCCTATATAAAAATGTGAAAACTTAACATTGTATAAAACAAATATATTTTTTACGCATTACGTGCTCGATTGAAGAAAAACGTTTTCGCATTTCGGCAGCCATCTTAAAATACTGCGCTTAAATTTCCACACTTTGTCACGCACTCTTTAAGAAATTGCCCTGTCGCCATTTTTTGTGGATTTCTTCAAAAGATCGAAAATTATATTAATGATAAAGGTTTAGTTTCCACGGTTTGGGATTCAACTGCTAATATTAACATTTTTTTAGCCTAAAGAGCTGATTAGTGCGGAAAATTTCAAATACTGTACAGTCGGAACTTCTATGAGTCGAACGTCTATTAATTCGAATTTTCCACAACTCGAAGTGAATTCATTTTACAGGACAATATCTTTCTCGAGTTAATTTTTTTCTGTAACTCGAATTTTCTAATAAGTCGAATATTTTTTTTTGTTTCCCTCGAGGTTTGACTTATAGAAGTTCCAATGTACTTTCACTAAAAACTCTCGCTGCTTGAAAACTTTTTAAAAAATCGTGGAAAGGCATAGTAAGGTACGTACTCCTATTGTTCCACAGGAGGAAAGGATAAAACCCTTATTGTGTTGATTACAGAGATATGGACAGATCCTAATTATCAATAACTATTTAAGGATAAAATTTTTCGCGCTCTGTATGAAGCACGTCACTGCCTCTGATTTAATTCGCGTCTATATTCTGGTCGTTTTAAATATTTCTATCCACTTTGTTGGTTTAAACCTTTTCCTGCGACGCATTTTAAGCGCACATCCACGACGCATCCACCCGATGGTTAAAAATGCCTGTTTATATTTTTCTACGCCTGAAGAATATTTAAACACCAAGTTTGAAGGTAAAAAATTTGGCTTCTAAAACCCGGAACTCGTAATTACTCATAAATTAACATCTCGGCCATTTTTTTTTACCGGCGTTTTTCGTTGCTACGTTCTGCTTTTACCGCGACATTTCTCACCCGCCTCCTTCCTCTCCTTTAACAATACCGCCAGAATTTTATCGTTGGTCTGCGTTTCAACTACCGGACATCTAACTTCATTTTGCTCGTTACGCGTTTGTATACATATCATATGAATTGAATTGCTTTTTTTCTTTGTTCGAAAATTTTTATCTGTGTTCTATCTGTCGCTGATGAAGGATTGTCTTTCTCTCTGTTCTATCGCTAGCGACTCTTGTTTGTTTGCAATTGTTCAGTGGATATCCTTCTTACCCTACACAAATTGAGTTACTTTTCATGCGCGTTTTGCTTCCAGCATGAACGCCTATTATTAGCTTCGGTTTGTCCGTACGTCCGTCCGCATGGTCGTTCTCGGCCTCTACCGGACGGATTTTTCATTAAATTTTATATTTAGTCCAGGAAAATTAGACGATTTTTTACCAAATAGCGGAAAAAATTCGAACAAAGCTGATTTTTGGCAGAGATGCTCGGACTGGCATCTAGTTCAACATACTAAAAGTCCTCAATGATCCGGTGCGAGCTTCCGCCGCCATATTGGAAAAATGGCGCCCGAAATCAGTTTTCCGTGAATATCTCGCGAATGGTGGCACCTACGTGAAAAGTTACGAACCACAAAGTTGTAGCGAATTAAATTTCCTACAAAAATGGTTCTATCACTTTTTGGCGTCACAGTAACCATTCTCCGTCAAAAGAACGAAAAACAAAGTGAACTAAATGAAAACGGCGAGAAACGTGGCGAAATCCGTAGAGTATGTGTTGGTAATGTCTCCGCATCGCTGTTTTTTTATATATGTGCTTTGGTGGTGGAGGGGGGTGGTTAGGGGGGAATGGTCACTGTCAAACCGGGGGTGAGGGGGGGGGGGGCATGACCCCCCTAAAAAATTTCATTCTTGGAATTCTGATGTTCACATTTACATCTTTTTATACTTATTTCCAAACCACCCTGGCGCATTTTATTAACATTGAAAAATCTTACCGAAAAAATTAAGTGTGAGTTGAAAGCCCTTGAAATGAACGGCCCAACAGCAAGACTTTGGACTCAATATTTTAAAATGGTGACATTGGTTAAGCAATTTATAATGTCCGAACGTAGTGGAAATTGGCAGTTGCATATTGAAACTATTGAGAGTATGCTTCCTTTCTTTCACGCTAGTGGCCACTTTCCCTATGCAAAATGCTGTCAACTGTACTTACAAGATATGGCTCAGCTAAGAACAAAATTGGACGAAGAAGAGTATGTAAGATTTGCGGGAGAAGATTTTTTTACTGTGCGTCGGAGTGGAAAATTCTGGTGTGGAACCTGGACAGACATGACAATTGAGCAGACCCTCATGCGATCTATGAAATCATCGGGAGGGTTGACCCATGGAAGAGGAATTACAGAAAGTGTTTTAGGAAGATGGATCCTTGGAGCTCCGACGCTGCTGCGTATCTGTGAAGACCTCGAAACTTTGTGTGGGTTGTACTCCAGCACTGCAGAACAACATGTGGACTGGCGAGATTCTCGATCAAATAAGAGATGATGCAGATGTACAGAAAGTTGATCAATGGCTTTCAAGAAACCCGCCTTTCCCTGTCTTAGGCAAGTGTATGTCAATCAGTAGTGGAGTTGTCGGTGACGAAAAAATAAACTGCTATGATGCTCACAATATCGGAAGCAAAGCAATGAAGGCGAATGTTGGAAAAAAATTTGGTGATGTAAAACTTTCGCGTAAAGACCGAGTACAAACATTAGCAATGGTCAATAATTCTTTTAAATTCCAGGGTTCTGTTGTCACTGCCGATCCGTTGCTCCTTTTTCAGCGTATTTCAGTATTTTTTAAGTCTGAGGAAGAATTGAATTCTTACTTCCAGTATGAACTTGCTCCTTTCCCCTTGTCTCTTTTTGATGAAAACGGCATGCTAAACACCAACAAAGCAGCGCTTTATGCAGTTTTTGAAAAGAAAAGTGATCCTACGATTCCGGATGATTGCACCTGCATCATAGATGGAGGATGGCTTCTACATCGCGTTATTTGGCCTACAGGTAGCACATATTGTAGGGTTGCAAATAATTACGTTTCATATGTCGAAAGAAACTACAATCGTAAATCAATTGTCGTTTTTGACGGTTACTCAGAAAACGTATACAATACAAAAGCAGCTGAAAGATCACGTCGCTCTTATAAAAACTTCGCGCCTGATATCCAGTTTGATGAACACACGAATGTAACAATACCTCAAGAAAAATTTCTGTATAATGATCGAAATAAGACGAATCTTATCTCCATGCTTATGAAAACATTTTCGGAAAAAGGTTTTAACGTAAAGCAGGCTGAAGGAGATGCAGACACGATAATTGTTAATACGGCTATTGAAACAGCAGGTTCTGGTGAGGTTACAGCTATTATTGGAGAGGACGTTGATCTTGTTTTGCTGACTGCTTTAGCGCCTCCAGAGAAAGAAATATTCTTTGTAAAACCAGGTAGAGGTAAAATTCAAACAACGTTATATTCATCGTACAGTCTGGAAAATAAAGCAAATGTAAAGAATAATATTTTGTTTCTGCATTCTTTCTCCGGCTGTGACTCGACGTCTGCTGTATTCGGGAAAGGCAAAATGTCACTTGCAAAAGTTTTAGAAAAAAATGAAGACGTAAGAGAAACGGCTCAAATTTTCCAAAACGAAGAAGCTTCTCACGATGATATTTCTGATGCTGGAAATTTAGTTTTTCTTGCTTTATATGGAGCTAATAAGGATGAACAATCTCTAAACAATCACCGTTTCATCTGCTTCAAAAAAGGAGTTGCTCGAGGAAAAAAGAGCCTCTCATCATTACCACCAACCGAGGACGCTGCTCGCCTGCACAGTTATCGCGTTTACCATCAAATTCAGTTATGGCGTGGAATTAAAATGCTTCCTGAAAACTGGGGCTGGCAAATCCAACCTAATTTCTCACCTCTTCGATTAACCAAACCACCTGCTCCAGATAATATTTTACAAAGTATTTTTTGCAGCTGTACTAAAGGATGTCGCCAGGCTTGAAGTGCTCAAATGTTTGCCTAAATTGCAGTGGAGTATCCTGTGATAACGCCAGGTACTTAGTAGTGGAAGAAGAGGAAGATGATGATGTCGAAGCAACGGAAGAGGAGCAGAACGTTCGAACATCACCAGATAATGGAGAAGAAAACAGCACCGATTATGATACAGAAAATGAAACTGAAAATGATACAAAAAACGATGACGAAAATGAAACTGATGATGACCCAGTAATTGAACCATATGTATTCGATGATGATAGAATGGAGTGTAGTGACGTATTTCCTTCTACATCTACTGAGTATGAACCAACGACCAGTAGAGTTGTTAAAAGACTAAGATTGGAATAAGTTGAACGATATTTTGTGGACTAGGCCTACTGGGGATACCACATTTTAAAAAACGCGCCATATACTTTACCTCCAGGGTGGTTTGGAAATAAGTATAAAAAGATGTAAATGTGAACATCAGAATTCCAAGAATGAAATTTTTTAGGGGGGTCATGCCCCCCCCCCCCCCCCCTCACCCCCGGTTTGACAGTGACCATTCCCCCTAACCACCCCCCTCCACCACCAAAGCACATATATAAAAAAACAGCGATGCGGAGACATTACCAACACATACTCTACGGATTTCGCCACGTTTCTCGCCGTTTTCATTTAGTTCACTTTGTTTTTCGTTCTTTTGACGGAGAATGGTTACTGTGACGCCAAAAAGTGATAGAACCATTTTTGTAGGAAATTTAATTCGCTACAACTTTGTGGTTCGTAACTTTTCACGTAGGTGCCACCATTCGCGAGATATTCACGGAAAACTGATTTCGGGCGCCATTTTTCCAATATGGCGGCGGAAGCTCGCACCGGATCATTGAGGACTTTTAGTATGTTGAACTAGATGCCAGTCCGAGCATCTCTGCCAAAAATCAGCTTTGTTCGTATTTTTTCCGCTATTTTTCCTAACTTTCCTGTACTAATTACGGACTTACAGTAAAAGGTATAAAGAAAATCAGATAAATGACTCACGTAAGACAATCAGAGGTACCACTTTACTGGTCACATAAAATGAACTTTCCGTCATATCTCGTTAGATATTGCTTATATCAAAATAGTTTTCAAATAAAAGTTGTAGAACTAGCAAAGGGTTACTTCATTGTTGCTAACATAAACAATCTTACAAACAAACGTTTAATTTACTTACGTGTGCATGCTATATTTTTAAATAGAAAAAAAATGGATTATTTATGATGAAGAAAACTTTAAAACGTTATTTCCCTTACGTACAGGTATATAATTTCTTTCTAATACTCCATTGCACGAAACGCGCCCATTTGTGATACGCTGTACACTTTCCTAACTTGTTTTCGACCTCTTGAGTCACAAAAAAAAATGCTACAGACGATCTCATGGAATTTATTTCGGCTCGTTAAAACTATCGAGCGCATCCAAAAGTGTGCCGTGGAATTAAAATGGTTTCTATTAGCTGTAACCCTAGAGACGACGAGAAGAATCTATGAATCAGTGCGCAAACTATAAAGAGAACTCTTCCCACGGAACGCTTCTCTCTATGGAGACCTTCGTGAAAGAGCCATAAAATGGACCGCGATGATTTACGATCGAAGGGAAGAAGACAAATGAGGACGATTCGTAAGAGTAAAACAAAAACAAAATCCGCTCAAAAAAAAAACGGGTATATAAAAAAAATTCGCCGCCACGGTGGAATTCTTGGCCTCTGCCAGAGAGAGAGAGAAAAAAATATTTTTTTTTAAAGCACGTGGAATAATTCGTTCGCACGGGCGAGAATGGAAATCCTTTTATGCGTTTTGGGGCGAAGGAACTTCCTTCCCGGTTCCGATTCGCTAGCGCGCATTCGATTGTCTTTCCTGTGCGAAAATGCATCTAAAATGAAAAAAAAACCGGATCTAAAAAAAAACATTTCCAAGGGTTCTTTTGAATGAGCGTTATAAAAAATTGTGTATTCCTGTAAGTACAGCAAGGAGGCGACCATTTTAATGGGAGAATTATACAAGGCAGACAAAAAGAGAAACGATTTAATACAAGCTCCTGCATTAAAATCGCTGAAATAACGGAAAGCGCTATTCTGATAAAGATCTCTTCGTGATTGGCCACAATTTGTTTTTTTAATGACACTCGCGGATCCTCTAGCTTCCTTTTTTACTTTCTCCATATACGCGGTACAGTGAAATCTCGTTACAACGTACTTCGCAATTACGTTTGTTTCAAATTAACGTACTTTTATCGAATCCCCGTCAATTTCCCCGTATAAATACTGAATAAATATTTCAAAATAACGTACTTAAACCTAACGTACTTTTCATTACTACGTATGATACTCAGAGGTCCCGAAAAAAGATTTTTGTGGTTTTAACGTAGTCTTTCATCCGTAAATGGCTCAATCACAACCATTTCTTTCTCATACAATTCGTTTACACCAATTTTGAGGGAATATATTGTCTTTAGTACAGAAAGATCTGCGGAACTCCGCCAAAATTCTAAAAGAAGGGATCTTCCGAACTGAAAAATTTAGAACCCGTGATCAGTCATACCTCTCGTATTTTCACAATAGAATTGAGTTAAAATCTAGGAATTATCTCTCTTGTTAGACTCTCATTCTCGTCGGTTTCGGTTTGCGCTGAACCTGCGAGAATGCCTAGAGAAAATGCTGTACTCCTTATGGGCATTTCAGTATAACGTACTTTCAGTAAAAGGTATAAAAATTCATGCTCCCTAGAGATACGTTGTGTCGAGATTTTACTGTATAGAGAAAGTACTGTATTCATGAAACAAAATCGAATTCGAGATTTCAACGGAAATACACGTTTTCAGGTCCCTAGAAAATGTTTTCACTATTTTCTCGATGTTGTCTGTGTGTATGTGATAGGAATTTTTCGAAAAACCGATAGTTTATTAGATATTTTGATCCCTAGAACGCGTTTAGACTATTTTCCGAATGATGTCTGTGTGTGTATGTGATTATGGGCGCTATAACTCGAAAAGTACTTGTCATATCATTACCAGATTTCATATATAACACTTTGGTATGAGCATGAAGAGCTGATTAGTTTTTGGGCAACACGGGTTAACCAGAAGTCGAGTTTTTTGCGAAATATCTCCGTTAAAACATCATTATTGTATATACAATTCGATACAAAGGTTATGGAGAATGTAATTTCCTAAAACTTTCATTTGAAACAATTTTCCATAGCAGTTATTGTTTAGGAATTATTTATAAATAATCGGTTTTTTCGGTTTCCGTCAAATATCTCCTTAAAAACGTCATTATTGATAACCTTCGTGAGGACCAAATTTGTAGAGAATAATATTCCTTCCAACCTTTGTTTGAAAAAAATTTTCGTAAAACCATCCATTTTGGAGATATTTTGCTTATTCGTAAATTTCCAGTATACAGCGCCACAACCATGTAGCGATGAATTCTGTAAACATTCAAAATATACATAATTTACGGCAATAAGGACGACTGTATTCTTTTACGATATGAAATAATAATTTTGCCTTATAATGCTACTCATAATAATTTAAATATCTATACCCCAAATATGGAGAAAGTCGTGTTGGCCACATCGGATTTTTTAAAATAGATTTTTAAAAAAGATTTTTGGCACATGCAAAAGAAAAAAGTGTTCACTGAAGGTGTTCTGAAGAGATCCGTAATAAAATACATGGGTGAAAAATACAACAGTAATTTTAGGATCCCCTTACTTGTTTAAAAAAAACAAATGCTACATAATTAATTCAACGTAGACTCTTCGAGCTCATCTTATGGCCGAAAAAAATTCAACATCACGCACTTTAAAAAAAAAGCACTCGTCTCAGGTATCTCCAATCGTGGCCGGTAATGTCACTCCCGGTAATTTCGCTCCCAGTAATTTCTCTCCCTCTCAATTTTACTACAGGTAAATTCACTCCCACTGACTTCATTCTTTTTGTAAATAAGCATTAAATGTAACATTTATTTAAAAATAGTTTATGTTAGGCGTAAATACTAATCAACGCCTTTAATGTGAATTTGTTGAAGGCAATCATTTTCTATGCTTTTAACATTACAAACCTGATTTTTCTCATAAAAATTTAGTTAAAAGTTGAGAACGCTTAACAACTCAAGAAATACGTATATTTAAGGATTACATTAAGATTACATAGAACCATCTCGAATAACCACAAGTTATAAAAAAAACGCGCTAAAAAAATTAAGTTGTTTGAAAGGCGAGAAGGAGGTACATTTAGAGAGGAAAATAACCTAGATGATATCGTTCGCTCGTAAACGTGTTAAATAGAAATTCTCTCTTTCAAATACAAAGTTATTTTGTTCCATTTGATATCAAGTTGGCATTTCCTAAATCCTTAACATCATCAATTATTATTCTCGTAAAAAGGACAGGATTAATCATGTAAATGGCAAACTCATACGAACAAAAGCCATACGATAATGTTGAACTTCTTTTGGACGATAACTAAATCATTTAGGCTCCGCGATCCGGTATCACTTCCGGATTTTAATTCCGAGTCGGAAAGTTGCGAAGGACATAACCATTGTTCTCATTAAAAAAGTAAAATATATACCGTTAGTTTTCGTGGAATTGGGTTCATCCCAAGGTCCGCAGGGAAAGAGTAAAGATACTTTAAAAAACTGAATTTGCCCACCCCAAACTTGCTCTAAAAATCTCATTTACGATTCAGAACACGCTTCTGATTATAAAATTTGAACATCAAACTAGGTTACGGATGTACAAAGTAAGTATGAATACCCGGTTGCCATGACAACATTTCGAGAAATAAATTACGTGAGCGTCTTCCCAAAAAGAACAAGTTAGAAAAGTATACAACGTATCACAAATGGGCGCGTTTCGTGCAATGGAGTATTAGAAAGAAATTATATACCTGTACGTAAATTGCGTTTCCAAGTTCTTTTCTTCATCATAAATAATACATTTTCTTCTTATTTAATAATATTACATGAACACGTAAGGAAATTAAACGTTTGTTTTTGAGATTGTTTATGATAGTAACAATGAAGAAGTAACCATGCAAGAAATTTTTTAAGTTAAACTCGAATGAAAACATATTCTCGAAAACGGCTACTCCTACGATAAAAATGTATTATTTATGATATAATCTCCTTTCCTGAATATTTTGAGCGAACTGTGACCACGAAAACACATTTTCAAATTGTTACAATACACTTCAGTTGGATTGCGAAAAATTTCAAAGATAATAACTTGTTGATTGTGCGAACCCACAACCGCCATTCATCCTTACGGAATAGCGTTTTGAATCTCTTCTAAAATAAATACTCAGAAGAAAATGTTTTGTTTGAAAAAATATAAAAGCTTTTTAAATAATTGTAGAGGAAAAGTTTAATCTTTTGTGCAATAGTTATGAGAAAATTAAACCGTGTAGTGACCTTTGTACAACACATAGTGTACTCAAAACCCTTAAAGTAGATTTATTATTTGGTCATTTACAAAACCAATATAAAGTATTAACTGTTTTTTGAGTCCATAGGTTTTTTATGCTTCCTTTACACTCGTAATACATTTTTCTATATATTTCGAATATCCCGGACTAGGGAGGTTTTACTATACTGAAATGACTAGCTGATTATCTTTCTATTACTTGAGGAAGCGGGAAAAGAGTGTATAAGACTTTCTATGCAGCATGGCTTTTTCGTATTCCTGTCTTTTCCACTTACGAGGCGTTAGGTTTGATGCTCGCCATTATACGCCGCTACAAGGGCGAACATCATTGTTTGAATCGGAAGACGAGCTCATGCATAAAGAGTTCTCCGATGTTGGCCGACTATATAATAAAATTCATTGTTGGGGGCAGACGGGGCGGATTCATAACTCCATTGTTGGCGACAGATAAGAGATTCATTTAACCTCGACATTCTGAAAGCGTTTATCGAACGAAGACGATTCCAAGAAATGAAGAAAAAGAAACGTAATAAAAGATCGCGACAATGAAGAGGGGTTATCTCCCTAAAAAAAGTAAGAGTCGAAAATATCCTCCGCCTCCATACAATGGCATTCTTCCGTTCCTACCGATTTCCTTCCTTTTACGATCTACTGAGCGGAAGAATTTTTCTCTCGACTTCTTTTCCTCTCTTTCTTTCGCTACAATAGACTTATGGAATTGGACTGGTTTTTTGCGCATCCCAAATCGGGGGGATTCTAGTCCTTAGGCCATCCTCCTCCATCTTTGATACCATTACGTCTGTGTGCGCGTGTGTGTAAAAATCTTCCGCTGTCTGGTGGCGCCATTCCAAAAGAATCTCGACTGTCCTTTACAGGTTTCTCGAAAGGAAATATATATACATATATATATCTTTTTTTTTTAGGGCAACTAGGTGTTGAGTTGTGTCTCTCTTGTGCTGACGAAGGGATCATCCGGAAAGCTCAAATAACTTCTACAAATGTCTCTCTCCAACACCCCAGCGGCTCTCCTTCCCGTAAGTGCTCACTGGATTTCCTTCAACACCTAGTTGCCCTAAATATTCTCATTTATCTTCCCTCTTCCGTAAGTGTTTATATATATATATATATATATATATATATATATATATATATATATGTATGTATGTATGTATGTATATATATTTATATGTATATATATATGTATACGTAGACATCCTTGGTGGGGGTGCTCCCTCACTACATTCTTTAGAGAATTGCGTGTCTCACGGGGACGAGTTTCTCGTCGAAGCGCATGAGCAATTTGATTTCGCGCGTGCGAATCCGTCTGTCCGTTCATGAGTCCTTTATCTTTCTTATCGAGCACTCCATCGGTATCCTTAAGGGCTAATTCGAGAAGTGTGGTGCATTAAGTCCTTCGACCCTTCATAGGCGTAATGAACGCGTAAATGAGTTTATGACCTGGTGGTGTTTCCCCTATAAGGGGCAGTGAACGCCATGATTCAGGGGCGTCGCGCGAAAATCTGGCCGTCTGAGGCTGAAAGAAAATAAAATGCCCCCTCTTTACAGGGCACATACTAGGCGCAGATCGGCGGTGACGCTGTTAAATACTTGGAAAGCTTCGAAATGTGGGCATGGAGATGAATGCTGAAGATAAAATGGACAGATAGGATGAAAAATGAGGAAGTACTACGAAGAATAGGAGAGAAACGAACGATTATACAGAATATCAGAAAGAGGAAGGCGAACTGGATTGGACATTACCTGAGGAGAGAGAGCATGATTAAAGAAGTGCCAGAAGGAAAACTGGATGGAAAAAGAGAAAGAGGTAGGAAAAGGTTTTAGCTGATAGACGACTTGTAAGGGAGAGCTATCAAGACATGAAGAAGACTGCGGAAAATAGGAGTACATGGAGAACCAAGTTTAACCATGTATGATAATGATAATTAGTAGGTGTTCGTTACACAAAGTTTTTTAAAAAATGAACGACTTATGGTCTTCCGTTAAAGATTAAGTTGGGAAACCGTATACGGTTCGAATGAATTTCAGTATAATGAATTTTTTTCCCAAAGTTCTTTTTTCGACCAAGAACAAAGGAGCGCAGATTCGAGAAGCAGAGTTTACATTCGAGAGAAATCTTGAATTTAAGAAGAGACAGAAATGAACTCCTGTAATTTTTGTTTATTTTTTTAACATCTTGTCATACAACCGGGAACAATTCAATCCTAAAACGACTCTCGGTCAAATCTAATGCACTATAAGAGCACCATAAACAGTTATCCTCGTCTAATAAGATAAAGGGAACTGCAGGAAAAGGATAACATAATGGAGAACTTCTTCAGATGACCGCAGAGAGAATTATATCAAATAAGCAGCTGATTAGATCGATAAAATAATATCCTTTCTCGATCCATTCACTTCCAACGGAACATACGACTCCCACTCGATATTTCATGGATCTAATGGAGCAAATATAAAACCGAATATTTCATTTGAACCCGTCCAGATGTCATTACATGCGTTGCCCTCAGGTTTGGGTCGGTGGATTTTTTTATAATTCAGACCGTTGTAATTCTCAGTGCATTTTGCTATCGGAAAATGTGTAGTTCGTAAGAAAGTTAGAAAATTCTTAAATATTAAACTGACAACGAAAAGATTAAGACTCAATTTTAATGGATGGAGTAATTGGATTTTCCGTTTTCAAAGGTTATAAAAAAAATGACGCAATACATCTCTTCAGTTTTCATAAAAAGATTACGAAAGCCAAAACCTTTTTACTTTCCTACTTGAAAGACATATTTATGTCAATTTGGTTTTAGCCACATTGCGAGGTTGATAAATTTCCATCGAATCGAAGGATTTTAAATTAGTTGAAATACATTTTATTACATTCAACTATATACAAAGAAATACTATTTTTCGTGATATAAAATCATTTCACGTGACATTTAAGCTTCACTCCAAGAATTTGGATCAGCACAAACAAACCAATGGTAACTAGGAGCCTTGCCAACCCCGCCCTCCGTTCGCTCCATGGACCTCGCTGCTACGCGCCACGCAATTAGCGTCGCTTGACTGAAAATAATTTTTCGATATTGTTCTTATGGAGACGCATAGTTTTTGTTGGAAAAGTTTTTTCTTCGACCTATTGCTTCCAAAATATGATTCTTTAAATATCTTAAACAACCGTCATTTTGTTTCAAGATGTCGGACCAAGATTAAAATAGATTTCCAGGGTGGTCTCCTAGCTGGCAGAAACAAAATGGGGTTTGCCACATTTCCGTACAACATACGGTTCTTGAGATACACAGCGTGACGGACGGACAGACATTGGGAATTAATGTTTTTAATTCCTTGATCACTGCAAAGAAATATATATTATGAGGATTCGCGTTATCGAGAGATATCAAATTTAGAAGCATTTCGCGTAGTTTAATAACTCCCGTTTTCATGACGTTTTGTCGCAAAATAAATTTAATTGAAAAGCGACATTCATTTGCACGCTCGTTAAACGAAAATAAGTTCGAATTTTATTTATCGGTTTGAATGTTTACCCCCTATAGGAACGAAAAAAATGAACGTTATAAAAAAACAGGACACTTTGGCGAGCGCGCTGACAGGCTGGAAAATGAAACTAACAGATTTCTCCGAAATATCAGATTAAAAAAAACACCAAATAAACAAAAACGCTTTTGGGAGATAGAAACTTCTTTCGAGACTGGCAGCTTGGCCATGGGAAAAATAAAACAAGAATACGACCAAAAAACTAAAAAGATAAGTTTTTTAAAACAATCGCCACGTGAAAGATTATCAACAATGCTTAAGAAGCGTTTGTTGAATATTACATTGTTGCCAGCGTTCAACTAGAGTACGACCTTGAAACATTCCTCTCTCTCGTTATGAGATTTAAAAAAAAAACCTAAAATATCTCCTTTTTTCTTCACCCTTGTGGAGTAGAAACGTAAGAACGAGTTAAACTGGTAAAAAAATCGAAACAGATTAAACCATCGGATAAGCTTGAGAGAGAGAGAAAAAAACTTGAAAAAAATCGATAAAATCACCAAAGGCTGTGATAGGTTTAAGAGTCTATATAAAGCTATGTATTTCGTTGAAAAGTTTATGCAAAGACGCATCGTGAAACAAATAATTTTATTTTTGTGTTTTAATAAAAAATCAATACAACTCACAAATGTTCTCAGGAAATAATTTATCCGAATGACGATGTACTGAGCTTATCCTATTGCAATAACTCAAAATTTTAGTGAGTAATTTTTTCTTCAAATGCGATAGGTACGTCCTTCAAAGAGAGAGCTTTCTCGCCCCATAGTACACGCTCGCCGTACCAATGAGACGAACCGAAGACGCTGCACCGATTGTTGAAAGTCTTCCCGTTAAGACTGTAATGCACGTGACCTCGTTGCGATGCCCCGTTCCCCCTTTCGGCGCGGTTCGGAATTCAAGATCAACAACGCTTTTATCCTGAATCTTCGAAGGACACAATTTTAACTTCCCTATCCGTCGAAAGAAAAAATATTCGTTTCTGTGGTACGGTTTTTAAGTCATTTTTACGTTTAACAGCGGACGTACACAATAACCTTGAAAATAATATATTACGAAGGAACATTCTATTGCTAACGTTGGAACTTGTCATTCATACTAGGTTGCTAAGTGTGACGTAATTGAAAATAAAAACACACTGTCGCATTGTAATGATATTTAGTCGCACTTGATTATCGAGATAATTATTTTCCACCGTGGATTTTCACGAAACTGAAGGCCGGAAAAAAGTGTAGATTCAAACTTGCTAATGGAAACCGTTCACAGAGGCAACAATAACAAAGTAATTCTATCTTCAGGTAGGTTTTAGGAACACACCACCAAATCTTGGCTATCCGAAAGTCTTCCTCTTAAAATTCTCATATCCTATCCCATCTTTCAACGAATCTAATCTACCTATCCTCTTCCTACCTCTTTGGCTCTCTCCTAACATTCTTCCTTCTATGACTTCCTTCAGTAAACCGTTCTCTTTCAAATATGGAATTTAAATTCCTCAACAGAGTTACTTAGGTATGAACGAGGAAAATAACGAAAAAAAAAGAACCGTTTCATTTTTCATATACATCGGATAAAAAGGAACATTTCTAGTTCAAATGGTCAACAATATATTGACGTCATCTTAAGTACCTAATACTGTCGAACTTCTATAAAACGAACGCCTGTAACTCGAATTTCCAATAACTCGTAGTGGAGTCATTATACAGGACTAAACAAACCTTTCTCGTGTTATTTTTCTTCTACAACTCGAATTTTCTACAAGTCGAATATTGTTTTTTGTTTTCCTTGAGATTCGACTTGTGGAAGTTCCACTGTATTTTAATGAAGCTCACGTAAGAGGACACACTCATTAAAATTTTTAAAATTCACGTTTTTTCTCCCACCATCGCGTGAGAGGAGAAAGAAAAAATTCGTTCGGATTCCTTCTCCTCTTGACCTTACCGCGAATTCAAACGGTCGTTAAACTTCGGGATTTAAATCGCATAACAAATATACCGGCGAAAATTCGAAAAGACTATCCTAGTTTACGGCTGGAGGATAAATAAGGCAATTCCGAATGACCGTAAATGGTTCACCCGAGTGATTTTTTACGACCATCGGAGACGACTTTATAGCCAATTTGGATTGAACCCATAAGGCGAGCTCCATTATTCAATTTTTTTGGAATTATGGACGGTGAAAGAAAAAAGAAATTCTCGGAGCCATAAAACGGTACAGTTTGGCCATATGCGCATCTCGAACGAGTTCTTATAGGGATAGGAAATTCCCTCTGATGACGCATGCTCCATATTCAAAGCGTGAATGGGTTTTTTTCAATCGTTTTATGGATACAAGAGCTAAATAACTCATTCATAAAAAACAAACCACAAACAATACCCGAGCCTTATGTTAGAACTAACAATCCCGCAATCAAAGTATGCTAACTTTAAAAATAGAAGTTTTACAGGTTTAAGGTTTAAAAAAAACTGTTGGAATCATGATATACAGTGGAACTTTTATAAGTCGAACCTAAAAGGAAAACCAAAAAAATATATTCGACTTATAGAAAACTCGAGTTACAGAAAAAAATAACACGAAAAAGATCGTGACCCGTAAAATGAATTCGATTAGAGTTGTGGAAAATTCTAGTTATAGACGTTCGACTGCATTGGAATCGCTTCAAAATAATAAGGAATCATAATCACAAATCGCCGAGTTAAACTGTTCGAATTATCGAACGGTTACGTTCATTTTATTTTTTCGAACGAGGAACGTCCCGCGCAAAACTAAAACGGCGGGAAAACGGGAAAGGGAGAAAAAACAAATGACGACTGACCTGAGCCATCTCGGCTTCAGCTTCGACCGGATCCTCCAGACGCAGCCGCCCACCGGCGTCTTCTCCATGCTCCCGGCGCCTCAAACCGGCGGCGTCTCCCTCCTCCGCCTCTTCTCCCATCTCCCCTCCTCCCTCCCCACCTCCCCCCGACTCCTTCCCCCCTCCCAACGTCCCCCCTACTCCTCCACCCGCCCTCCCCTTTTCCTCCCCCATCTCCGTCCTGGACTCGTGGATGGGAACACCGCCTCCGTCTGACAGCGAGGCTATACCTGTTAGGAGCGAAGAAAAGAACAGATCGAGTTAATCTCTCGTCGGGGCTGCCACCTGGACGAAGGGATGGGGAATCAATCGGACCCGCGGAATACAATTAAAAAAATAGTAACGATAAAAAATTAACAAGAGTACGAGAAGGAATTTTTTCCCCCCAATTTACCCTTAAAAGTCACTTTCCTAAGTTTATCCATCTTCGTGCTAAAAAATAAATAAATTTTACAATATATAACCCAAATTTTAGAATCAATCCCACCAATCTCTCGCGAGAGAGAGAGAGAGTTGGCGAAAGTGACGTCTGGAGACAAACTGGAAACGAAAAACAAAATTCCACGTCCAAAAGGAGGAAGAAGAGAGAAGTGTATCTTATCGAACGTTTACGAGATAAAATAAATACCACCTTCGACCAATAAACTCGCAATTATGGTGATTTTCTGCATCTTCCTGTTCGATTGTATTCGATTTTCACTCCGGTGACGATGCAGTTCTTCGCAGACGACGTTCGTATGGATCACGTGGTCGTAGGTAAAGGTCGCGTCCTTGTGAGTAAAATTATTTTGTAAAATTCCAAACCGTATATACGAACTTACACAGGCACGTATTCCCGCTTAAAAATGAGTGAGTGAAGTAACTTGCGTGAATATATAGCTTATTCTGTTGGGCTCGACTTGTGCAACAATGCAGATCGTTGAATTAAGTTTCCCATTGCTGAGGTTGGAAAAATCAAGCATTCTTAAGTAATATATGAGTTCATTACATTGTTATAAACACGCTCAGACTGCCTACAGCACAGAAAGAATTTCATGTTCATTCATTCTTCCTTTTAAACATAACTCAATGGTTTCTTGCGCTAAAATTTAGCTACGAACAAACACTATCTTTTACTAATATAATGGGTCAACTCGAGATATCGCCGTTATGAAGCATTACGTTCCGAAAACCAACCGTCGCTTAAATGTGACGTTTCTCGTACAAACTCTTCCGTCCATGCGAACAGTTATGACTTGCGTCAACCGATGTTTCTGTCATTAGTCACGCACTCAAAAACACGTCAGACGAAGATAAAGGTGAAGTATCTCCCAGATAATAAACGCCCTTGATACAAAAGCGACGAAGACTCAAAATTGACATTTAATGTGCACATTTGATCTATAAAAAAAATACCTTCCGTATGATCGGCGCTTTACCTCTAACAATAAGTGCATAAAATAAAAGTAGTAATATTGTTCAAAGGGATAACTCGTAGATTATGTTACACTATTGCAAATCTTTAGAATGCATGAGAACCAGAATGGTGAATTAATACGAGCCAATACGGAATATTCTAGAGTAGAATCCGCTTATTGTTTATTGTTATCGCTAAATATTGTTATCGACCACCTATTGTGATCAGAGTCGTCATTATAAAACTAAATGTTTGAAAACGCAATGCGGCCGTATATTGTTATCAGTCGCTTAATGTTATCAACTGAAGATAATTCGATGTGATCAAGTTGAGCGGCATTCACACTAGAGATATATGTACACATAAATAAATTGACGTGTCCAACTCATGACTTCCTCCATACGTAAGTTGTCAACTAAAATCAAATAAATACGGCTATAGGAACGGTTCAACTTACACGCTTCAGCGCTAGCGACTCAATTGTTGTCACTACCATGCGCGCGAGCTGCCTACCAACCGTCAATTTCGAAGAAAATGGAATATCTCTTGAAATATTCCTCATGTGAAAATTTAATTCAAACAAAAATTGTAGAAAAAAATAATATCTACAACTTTTATATGTGTGTATGTTAACAAAAATTCAGTTTTAAGCGAAATATTTAAGACAAACTAAAATTTAACAAGAGTAAACCGCTACTTCCGGTTCACGGATTGTTATCAAAATCTTCTCAAATCTTAAGAATATATATAAAATCGCAAATACGGAATTTCATGCTGATCTGATGAATGGTTTTTGAGTTAGAGCGCACGAAAAATTTCTATCACACACATACGGACACACACACTCACAGACATCATCGAGAAAACGGTCAAAACGCGTTCAGGGGACCTCAAAACGTGTATTTCCGTTGAAATTTCGAATTCGATTTTTTTCAGGAAAACAAACTTTCTCTATACTACGTATATGGAGAAAGTAAAAATGCGAGACGCACATTTTTTTAACAAATTCCACCAGAAAGCTTTTTTCAGAACTTAAGTGTTTTGTTTTATCTTTTTCTTTATAATGCCATTTCTCAGAATTACGTCCTTGTCCGAGAATCTCGGCGATGCAAAAAAATCAACTCAAAATAGCGCACATTTTTATATTTCGATGGTTTCGGTATGGTTACGCGCATACTTATAAAGCGGCAAGTATAAACTTGGAGTATAATGAGCAGGAATGTCATTTTTACATATATATATTCCACTAATTTATAATTATATTTAAATTCGACTAAACTCTACGTGTAATTTTAATACAGGATTATCTTTTTCGGCACTTAATATTAGCTGTATCCAAACATCTAAAGTTATTATCCGACGCACGCTTCACTGCCCACCTCACAAACCATCCCGGCCCCCATCATACGTAAAACCACTCCAAAGCAATTTCCGAGAACCTTTTTGAAAACGTTAAAAAAATATATTAAAAAACGATAAAAAAACATTGGAGAACCCCGAAACTAAGTAAATAACAATAATAATAAAAATAAAAAAATAAGGCCAGGTTATAAAATACTCAAGGACATGGATTCCATTACGTTTTTTTCCCTTTTTTTCACTTGAGAGAGAGAGATAAGACCTCCTTCGCTCATTTAAGCATTCCACGCAATTCCGTTAGGTAAATGGAGAAAGAGAGAGAGAGAGAGGTTGCCTATTACTTCAGAGCCGCTTAAGAACCAAAGACTCTCGTTTTCGAAGGCTTTTTTCCAGATAGGGCAACGAGATAGGTAAAGGTAGGAAGGTAGGGAGGGGGGGGGGAAGGAAAAAAAATGAAGCTCGCTGTTAGGAATTATACGGCCCGAATCCACATTACCCTAAAGGGGATGTGTACGAAGAGGTTGGCGGAGACTACGTGACGGGAATCTCCTTCGAGGAAGGAGAGAGAGAGAGCGATTCCATATTGGATCAACAGGTTCTCCGTGCCGAGAAGACACGTGTACGAAGCTTAAAAGTGTTCGGTTTTTGTTTTTTTTTTTTTGAGCCGGTGATTGAAGAGTGTCCTTTTTTCGTGGGTAGAAGGCTCTCACTATTCGAGTAAGCTCATAAAAATCAGCTGGTTCCTTGTAAAAAAAAAAAAACTTTAGTCTCCGTAGTAAGGGAAATATAACTTGAGCTCTGACATTCCAAAATGGTCAACCCAGACATGTCAAACTCGAAGAAGCATAAAAGCCGCATTGAAGTGGTGGATGTTATACAACGGCCATGTTAGATATTATAATTGGTTATAATGGGGTCAGAATTGGCAAAACAGACTTGACCTTGGAAGATTTAGAAAACTCGTTCTATTGCGTCTCAATAACCAAGAAAAAAATCTTGTGTTCTTTTCACAAAATTAAAGCATTTATAAAAAATATCGAACGATTTAGTTGAAAGGAAAATTGGCATTCGGGCCGCAGTAAGGCAGAGGAGAGGGCCGCATGCTACCCGTGAGCCACCAGTTTGACATGTTTGGCTAAGGGTAAGTACTACCACGATGCCAAATGAAACACACAAGATGGGGTCTAAAGGAAAAGGAAGCGACAGCGTCCGTGCACTACTTGGCAACGTCGCCATTCCGGTGATTGGAGGAAGCGTTTTTTATTTAATTCTCACACTTGATTAATTTTCTCGGCACACATGGCTCAAGTTAGAATGCTCGACCATAGAGATAATTCGCTAGAAAATTACTAGCTCGTCTTATAGCTTAAAACAAAGCAAAATTTAAAAAGAATTAAACTCTTGTCTCATTGTCAGCTAACTCCAATATCCATAATAATGTTATTGGTATTTTAATAACCTTGTAATTACTATTGGAGACACCTAAGAGAAGTGCGTACACATTTTCAATTTCTGAGCGCTTATTCTTCAAAATGGTTCACATCCGAAGTTCGAAGGTCAATTCTTTCTAATTTTAATCTAGAAAATCGGTACAACACACATTGTACATACTTTCTCATATATTAATGCGTCGTTTAGTTATCTTTAGAAAATGAAAATCGTATCAGCCGGTTTTTCGAAAATCCAATTTTTGTTCAAGTTGCCCAAGAATAAACTAACCTTATATTCATTCATTGAGAAAAATGAAATATGTAGTATTATTGTAGATGTATACATAAGTAACTGTAGGAAATTTGATCAAAATCGTTTGAGCCGTTTTTGAGAAAATCAAATTATTGCTAAAGTTGCCTAGAATAAACTAGCCTTATATTCATTTTTTGAGAAATGTGAACTATACAGTAGTATTGAAGACATAAACTCTAGTAACTGTAAGAAATTTGATCAAAATCGTTAGAGCCGTTTTTGAGAAAATCGAACTGTTGTTTAAAATGCGTAGAATAAACTTCCCTTAATTATTGAGCAATGTCAACCATTTCTATATATGCTCTGCTCAGTATGATAAAATGCCTAAGTACGAGATTTCATTTGTTTTCGCTCTACCGTTTAGGCTCCAGAGCCAGTAACAGACAGACGGCATTGCGAAAACCACTTTTTCGGATTCAGCGACAGCTAAAACATATATTTCCGTAAAAATCTCGAGGTCGGAGTTTTTCGCGATAACAATACTTTCTCAATATATTTCGTATATGAGAAAGTAAAAATGACTTAAAAGTTCTATATTCATGGTATACTATTTCATGGAATCATTAAAACTATATTAGGAAATTGAACGAGATAATCGAGCGACGCAAATTAGAAACATGATATTTATATATCGATAACGTCCTAGAATATAATTGTTTGTCTTATAAATGCATATCCAAACATTTGAAATTCGTTCAAAATTGGCGTGTTATCAACGCTCGTCGTATTTTTTTTTCTCCCTATTCGAAACTGTTATTCTGTTAAAAATGAACGAATCGAAGAATTTTATACACAAACTCCATCTAATTCCATAAAATATTTCCAAAAGCGGAATAATGAATTTCGATCCAAAGTCGTTTTAAAATTTAAAGCGAATTGCGAATTTTTAAGAAGGAATTTTGCAAATTTTGACTCGTTTTATATTATTCTCGTACATTTCAACTGCGGTCAAGATACATGAATCGATCAAGTTGAATAAAGTTAAGTTAAAGGGAGAAACTACGTCACAGAAACAATACAAGATATATATCTATTGTTGTGAAACATTGTTGTTTCATACAATAGGCTAACCAAAGAATATCATTGAAGATGACAATATAAACCTTTCTAGATAAATAATTTCCACGAACATGAGAAAATTTAACCTCCATTTATTTTCTTAGTACTTTTATTTTTGCCTTAACCCGTATTATTTTATGTCGCAAGCAATTAGGTTTACGTATATAATATATACGTTTTAAAGTGATTAAATACAATCCTTGTTTCCAAGGCATCCTTAAAATTTATTCAGAGAATCGTTTGAAGGCATCGCAGAAATTCAACAGAAAATCTAGGAATCGATTTCTCCTGAGGCCATAAATTTCTTTAAACCCAGAGGCCGTATATTTGCGTTCGAAAGTCTTTCCGTGATCTCCTAGCGCACCTGGAGGAGATTGGTAGACAGGATGAGTTATCACCTTAAACCTGGTTTAAATACGAACGCAAAGTAAAGCCAAAAATGTTACGAAACTTTAAACGCATTTATCCGAGAGCTCTTTTTTTCCGAAAAACTATATTAATTGCATTCGTGAGCGTATTTACGTCTCGGGAAAATATTACAAATAAATTGGGATAAGAAATATCGCCAAAAATATTCAAAACAAGACAAAGACGCCATGCAATCGACTTTCGTTTCAATCTACAAATGTTGAATTTTTTAAAAATCGATATAATAATGTCATCATTTGTTTGATCGTATCCACGATAATCCCTTGAGCAGGAATGGGGTGACTTTTTTTGGAAGATACCGCGTAGGGAAAAACCGTATTGCGAGAGTTTGATGCCTTATAGGGAAAAAAACACTCGTTCCTATTGGCTAAGAGCTACTAACGTCACGCGCATGCGCATAATCCACTGCATGCCCAGTTCCGGAGGACCGCGTACACTTAAATTTTACACGTTATTGGTAACACAAGCGTCACATTTATTTGACGGCGTATGAACAAAAACCACGTTTGGAGATAGGTACCACAGTCGGACAAATGTTTACTTTTCTTCAGAATTAGATTTTATTTTTTTGGTGTGATACTCGAGCATTCCGAGAATGCAGGCAATGTTATTTTGTCTGCTATCAGGATAGGATTCATATGACGTTTAATTTAAGATAATCGCAGCCTGAATAAGAGAGATAAATGTGAAATATAACAAGATGGAAAAGTATGCTCCATGAATGGAATACACATAGATTCCAAAGGCGCTCTTTTTGGGATTTACTTAACAAAACGGTATCGAAATATTGAACGGTTCTCCAATTTTTATCTACGAAACTATAAATCTTAATTATGTGCTATCGCGGACTTTTTTGTGGCAAATGTTGTACTCTCTCCGAATATTTTTTTAAAAATCTATATCTCAAAAAAGATATGAGCTTGAGAGCAGAAATACGGTTTTTAGCGGTTTTTATGTATTCACTTTGTCTGTTTGTCTGTCCGTCCGTCTGTGTAGACCAGTGGTTCTCAACCTTTTACCTCCATTGGGCACTTAACAAATTCTGGAATACGGAGGCGGGCACAAGCATAAAAATATGTTAGAAATCACGAGAAATTACGCATAATGCATAATGATAAATAATCTTTTTGATTAATGCTTGAAACAATTAAATTAAATATCGTTTAACATGTAATCTTTTGTAAAGTAGCGCATGGTAGATCAATTAACGCTAGATGTACGCGGCCCCACCACAACAATTCACTTACTGATCTCCATCCAGACATCTTGCAAAAAGACAAAACACCGCACAGACACCATAATAAATTACGGTATTGTAACACGGATTATTCACATTAGCCACAGAGAAAGGAGGGAGATTAGGAAAACGGCAACACATCCAAACTATATGAAAATTCACACCGGACTGGCTTCTCATGCCTTAAACCTGGGCTCGGAATCTCATAAGAGACACTGCATCCTCTGTGAAAAATATGAGGCGCTTGTTTGTAGCAAGTCTGTTTACATTATTTGAAAACAGATCGTTGATCTTGACCACATGGCTGTTGGATCTTTAATTAACTTTTGAAGATTATTTTTTTAAATAATGGACATGGCAGGTTAGACGGAGAGTGTTATTGAGGATTTTTTTAAATTTGTTGTCTTATGATGAAACAAAGGTTCCCAGTGTTTGATTCATAGAAGGCGAGCGACAGAGGAGGGAGAAAAGTTGGAGTTCATGAAGTCGGATGGAAAGAAACGGCTCACATCTCGTCACAGGTGACAGGATGTCTGGGTACTGTTCTAGTAGTAACGATTATTTTCGTGAAGCAAATGAGTTATTGCTGTCGTTCGTTACGGCACCAACAAAATTTTCGGCTGCATTGCAAACAAAAAATATCAGTAATGAAATTTTCAAGAAGCATCGTTGGATAAGGGATTATTAATATCTTCAGGCGTGCAGAGGAAAGCGGGCACCACGTTGACAACCTCTGGCGTAGGCGATATCTCTGAAACGGTTCAACCTAGAGAAACCAAATTTTCAGGATAACTTACTACATACGAGAGCTAAGTGTGGTAAGAATTTGGTCGATCCGGAATTAGCTGCTGAGGAAGGGCGGGGCTAGTAAAAACATCAGCCTTATAATACGTTTCCGCGGGATTTTCCTAAATTGTTTTGATTGTTGTTTCCCGACAGAATTGCATCCATCGACGTAAGAAAAATGCTTGGGATGTTCTCGAATTTTTATCTCCGAAACTATGTGTGGTAATTATATGTTCTCGCAGGCTTTTTGTGGTAATAGTTGCCCTATATCTGAATAAACCTATGTCATACAGGTCATGCAGGAAATAGGGAGAGAAATAAATATGGTATTCGATAGTTTCTTGACGAATACCATTTAACGAGGTAAGAGTATAAAGTTTATTTAAGGGCTTACGTAAAGTGGAAGTCCTAATTGAAGGATGCAGTTAAAAAATTCGGCGACGCATTTTAATAATGATCACCCGTGCTTCGTTCAATTAAAAAAGCCGTCAAGGGGTTCAAGAGATTAAAAGTCGCGACAGACAGACAGACGAACGACTTTATTAGGGCGAAATTGAGACTATGTAGTCCCTTCTTACATTTAACCCTGCGTTAACAATTACAATTGAGAATAAAATAGTAACAATAATTTCACAGAAAAGAACCAGAAAAAAAAATAAATAGAAAAACATACTAGCAAAATACCAAATTACAAAATCGGAAAATTTCTATAAAAAGACGAGTAATTGCGATAAAAACCTAGGAAAGACCTGACTTGGCCATTCTAGTAAAAGACCACGCAGGAAAACACCCACGAAGGGAAGGGGAGGTAGAAAAAACCTGCGAAAACCCTAGATACATGAAAGAACAGACGGACGGACAGACAGACGAGACGTGCCCATTAAGGCGTTCCGCTACTTTTTCTTCGATGGTAAAGAACGCCAAAAAACAAATATGCCAATATTAAAATATATACCAGCGAAAATGCGAATCGACTTCCCCTCCCCTCATTTGTAAGTAGCATTTATTTGTTTTAAATCGACCGATGGAAGTCAATCCGAATTAAAATGGACTCAATAATGCTAGGATCTCACAGACTCCCACGCGATGCGAAATACAGGATTCGAACCCGGGAACCTTAAATTTGTCGTAAAGATGCACAGATATTTTGAGAAGTAATAAAAACGATCCGATCGAATAATGTCCTATTATCATACGACAGTGGTGCCCAAACTACGACCCGCCGAGCGTCTTCATCCGGCCCGCCATGAGTTTAACAATTAAAGGACACAATGTAACACAAAGGGAAAATATAAAATTATGAAAACAATATATTACCTATTTTGCGTTTACCTTTCTAATCCCATACATAAATGTATTTAAAATATAACAGGTAATTTCGACTCAAAACTAAATTCTTAATTTCCCCGTTTTTCTTAAACCAAATCTTCGACTGGGTGTGGCCCGCGAAGAGTACGAAATTGAACAATGTGGCCCGCGATGAGTGCAGCAATGGGTTATGTGGCCCTCGGGCCGAAAAGTTTGGCCACCACTGCCATACGATATATAAAACCCCGCGTCTCCCAAACTTTTAGACGAAGGGATCTATATTCTCTTTGAGATCACACAAAACGACAACAATCTTAAACAGTCAAGATCTCATCCCATGACGGCGACAGCTGCCATGGCAACGGGCGATTGACTAATTGCACGATTCCCATTTTACCGTTCTTGTCGCAGAGTGTAAATAACGGAGACAAATGTAGCGACGCCGCTGTTTTTTCCCATTTCGCTGAACTCCCTCAGTATCTAATCTTGTTATCCACTTTAGGTCCATTTGCATTCAATGAGAAACGAGCTTCCCGCCTCCCTTTGAATGCCAATGTGTTTTCCTCTGGGTTAACCTATCAATTAAGGTCTGCATGAGGACATTCGCAGCAATGATTTTACATGGCTTTTTGTCGCTGGCCATAATGGTCTCCCTCTTTTTTTAAATCGGGTAAATAACGAAGGCCTCTATCCGAATCGAACGTTGAGGCTAAAATGGAATTCTCTCTCATTTATACATGTATTAACGAAGATTTATTTATTTCTTCTTTGGAATTCGGGTGCGCGATTTTCCATCCGTCAATCCAATCTAGGAGGTTAAGGTAATCAGTAGGGATGAAATAATACCGACAATTTTTAATACCGGTATTGGGACAGTTTTTTGCTGACACCGGTATTGAAACCGGTTTTGTGCAGAGAACTGTTTATAATTATTTAGTATATTATTTTAATAATAATAATAATCCTTTATTAACCGGATAAACCCTCTTTCTTACAAATATCAAACGGAGTTCAAAAGCAAGATATAAGTATTTCAACAACTACATAAATCTGGACTTTTCAAAAACACTCTTGCTTTCAAAATAAGGTTATAACTAGATAACTGCCCTGTTCAGGGCGTTTTTACCAATCTTAAAAACGGTGACACACATCCAGATAAGGGGTAATTTTCAACCCAAGGCTAAAAAACATTTTTTCGAAAAGAAAACTCTTCACATTCCACAAACAATAACGGCAAAGTAAGAAGAAAGGATTACACTACATAAAATAAATTTATAAACCAAATTATATGTTTGACATGAAAATAATGAGTCAATTTGTGTGGACCTGAGGTCAAAAAACACCGCGTTTCGGGACTTAAGGGTTCAGGAACGCATTTCAGGAGGACGAGACCATTTCCAATCGTTTTTTCTCATCGAACTAGATAATATTATAAAACTCTCACACCGATCCGTCGGAGTCGCTTTTCGGAAGAATGCCCCCATTTTATTCCTACTCACACAGGCAACAAATACATTTTTTGGAAACTTGGCACTGCTCCCACAAAGTGCACTTTTCAATACCGAAAACCCGGTATTGTAAATCACTATATCGGTATTATGTGTCTAATCCAATAAAGGTATTAATTCCGGTTTTCCAATACCGGTATTCATCCCCAGTAATCAGCTTAACGCCACTTAAAATAAGAGTATGGCAGGAGGTCGCAAACGCTGACCTGACTCAACTCTCACTTGTATATACCTGCGGATCATTTTTAGGCGTCTCAAAGCTATTCGCAAGCGCTGATTAGCTTAATCACGTCTCTATGTATGTAAATATTTAAGTATGTCCAGGAAGAATACGACAGGGTTGCATCATATATTGGCGTTCCTCGATTTACGCGGTGGATGCGCTTCCGGAAAGCGTTAAACTAAACGCGAGGCCAGCAGAAATTTATTTTTTTCATAAATTTAATTAGGATACGTTTCTGGAGTTTACTTTATGGTAGCAATTTGCAGAAAAATCTTATATAATAAAATTGAATGTCTGTCCATCAGTTCGTCTGTCCATCTGTCTGTTCCTTATACATTCCCACGCCCTTTGAGCTATCGGGACCAAACTTTGCAAATTGACTTCATATGACTCTACGAGAAACATAGGGTACCTGGGATTTCCAAAATCGACCCGGGTTCGATTCCAGGAGACAGGTTTATTTTCCCATAAGTTTACACGGGATTTTCGATTTTTCAGAGTGCAAGGTTTTTTTCCTTCGTTCATTAAAACATGTAAATATGGACCAATTTTCTTCGTTTTTGTTTTATTCGACGGCTAAAACTATATACTATCTTATTCTTACGATGATTACATGTTAAACGGTCGAATCATTCATAAATACGCAATTGTTCTCAAAATTTTACGGATATTTCGTACTCTTTCCGGACATTGTCAAGGCGACCGTAATTGTTGCCTCCGATTCAATTAATGCCAATTGAACCTTCAAATAGGTGAAAGAATAGAGTTATTCGCTTCGAACTGTTGTTTAAGGATCGAAATTAATCATGTATAGCAACGTACATAGTTAAGGATAATTATTCTGTTGACTGCGTATGGGAAGCGTTTATAGCGACAATTCATCGTGTGTATGCTGGAATCTTACCTTTTAGTAAGTAAAATCTTTATATTATACATCTGTAATGCTTACTAACGCACATTTATAATACTCTCCATAGAAGTCACTCGACATAAGTTTGTGGTTGTGAATAAAACGTCTAATCTATACAAGTTTTTCTAGGACGCCAACATTTCCCCAGAAAGTGACAAATGCTTCTTTGGTTCGTAAATGACACACATACCGCACAGCAATATATGGGGATTTGCTGCAATTAGAAGGTAAGTATGCTTTATTAAAGATTCGATCCCATTTTGAATGTTCTTACAAGTTAAAATTCTTAAGATTTATGGATTACAGTGTAAAAGCGACTTTCTTTTGGTCACTTGGTTACGTGTTTGGCATAACCCGGGCATCGCCGGGTACTTTCAGCTAGTATATTTAATAAATACGAAAAAGATAATTTTACAGTAAAGTAATAATTATGTTGACAGCTTTACGAGAACTGAAATACATTCTGTCTGTTTTCCAGCCCTGTTTCGAGACATTCGGGAAAGTTTTCCCGGGTCAATAACGTTAAAAGGTACCTAATCACAATTAAACTCACTCGTTAGCAGCATTAAAGCATTTGGGGAGACCATGACTTTTACGATCAGCCCCGAATATTATGTGATATAATCCTATTCGCCAACGCTACCTCAAACCATAAGCCTCCTTGAGACAGCATTAACTGATTGCGTGTTATTCATTAGCAAATTATTTTCCCCAGCTTAACGATGAGTGTGACGACGTTATATCGGAACGACGTAACTTAAATTGATGTATATGCTCTCTAATACTCTAACGACGTTAAGCCGAAGAAAAAAAAAGCTGGACTACATGAATCGACGGTATCCCGTACTCACAGACAGGAAATAATTAATTTTTACGCCTTAAACAACGTTTGAAAATTACGCCCCTTATTTTTACACCTTAAGCAACGTTTGAAAATGTTACGCTCCCCTCTCCTAGTGAAAGTATACAGTACACAATTTCATCCCTCAAAACAGCAGTTTATTTACAATTAAGAAATTAAATAAAACATATGAAATACACGTTAGGCTTTAAAAGTTCGAACGGTCATTTTTCGCTTGTACTAATGCTAATTAATTCATACCAATGCGTACTCTATGCCCAGAACGAGATTCTTACAATGGCAAGATGAATTAACATTTTTAAAGAGATTAAATCCGAGATAATAAACTCTGGATTTTTAATTGGATACCGCAAAAATACTAAGACTTTCTCCTCATCGATATGGTTAAAAATGTACTATGATTAAGTCCAATTAGAGATTTCTCCGCCTTCCGCTAGTTAAGTTTCCGTTGCTATCATAAAATTTTCTTATTGTTGATAGCGATGCGTATTCTGCCAGGGGTGATTTTAATTGCGCATCGATATTTTCTTATCCCTGGCAACAGCTAACAATTTTGTTTACTTATTGTTTTTTTTTCAATTTAAAGATCATTGAAATTCTTAAAAATTATTCACGAGTGTAATTGCGGATAATTGTTCTTGAGGACGATGACGTCGTGAACAATCATATTCGGTGCTTTGTATGGAGAAAGTCGTGTGCTGGACACAGCATATTTTTCTGTATTAAAAATCATCAGAAGAGAGTACATAGGTATATGGACTTGTAAGAAAAAATTCCCTTTAGAAATTTTAACGGATCTCTTTACATACATGTGTAGTAGTACAACGTGACGGCTTCGCGTGTCTGATCCACAGCAAAATGGCATTATTTTCCCCAGAAGGACGAAAGATTTGAGAAAATTGAGGGTATTGATGTACTGGAGAACCTATGAACGAGATTATAATGTAGTATATGAAGTTCGGTTTTCCGATTTCCGTGTCGTTTCGCTAACAGCCGCGTTCGTTCAGCTTGAATTTAATGGGTTCGATATTGAGTGAAATTTCACAGCAAATCGTAAACGAATAAATCCCAAGAAATGGATAT
The DNA here is from genome assembly GCA_036926305.1 of Uropetala carovei. Lineage (NCBI taxonomy): Eukaryota > Metazoa > Arthropoda > Insecta > Odonata > Petaluridae > Uropetala > Uropetala carovei. Next base: position 6,879,575 of record JAXCHB010000043.1, read on the forward strand.
TTAGATACTGAGAATGCGAAATATTAATCTACGCTTGAGAAATTTTCAGCGGCACAAGAAAAAGAATAATAATATTTATTAGTATAGTACATTCGACAGTAAACGAACGGTTGAAAATTACTACATTGTGTCGATTAAATTATAACGAAGCTTTGTTTCCTGTTTATTTTCTTCGTACTGCTTCTATTATTAACGCAATTTCATCATATTTCTGATTCAATCGTTTCATTATACACAATGGTTATTAAGTATTAGCTGTAATCCAACAATCACTGAATGTTAACACATTAAAACAACAATACTGAGGATCTAATCGTCTCAGAAACTCAGTAAATAAGCAGTCCTCACAACCTAAAATTTAAAATGTTCATGGACGCTGTATCGCAAATACAAAACATATTAGAAAAACAAACTTGGTTACTAACTAAAATCCTATTCGCGCTTACAGATTCACACTCCAATAAACCGCGAACATTAATGTGCATGCACGCAAAAATTTCGACAAAAACTAAAACAGGGTAATCTGGCCCGGATCACCCTGAAGAAGTCTCCGGCAAAGGAGAAGAAACGTTGGCGTTTAACGCAAAAACATTTACGCGAGATAACCCGACAAACGTGTATAACCTCAGCATGACAAGCACCCGCGAAAGCTCCAATCAATTAACATAGGGTTGCGAACTTTAAGATCTTAATGATCCGGAGATTTTGATCTGTAGACAGAAAACTTTGGAGGAAACCCCGCTTTTTAGCTTTTCAAAGGTTATTATCTGTTATTCACGAATTGCCTAATTAAAAATACTGTAAATTAAAGCAAGACAAACTGTAATACTCATTATTTTCAAGAAATTCGAAGAAATGCGATTAATAATCAAAGTACTAGGATGAGAATATAAACTATCATTCTTTTAAGCTAATAATAGTACAAATTCAGTTTCGATGTATTAATTTTAAGATATTTTACTAAGCGAAAGAAAAATACTTAGCATGGCGAATTTCAAAATTCCCATATAAATAAATTAGAGGCTTTTGATAATTAAACAGAGGTTTATAAATAATACATTGTTCTCTAAATGAATGAATTTTCCTAAAATAATTAAACAGAGGTTTATAAATAATACATTGTTCTCTAAATGAATGAATTTTCCTAAAATAATGTATTTTAGGAAAATTCATTCATTTAGAGAGCAATGTATTATTTATAAACCTCTGTTTAATTATCAAAAGCCTCTAATTTACTTATATATACTTTAGGACGAGTTTCTAAATTTTTCGTAATTACTAATTAAATGCATTGACCCGAAGAACGTGATGTAAAACCCTGAACCCGGAGAAACATTACCTACTTCACCCGGAGTCTCCGGGTGAAAAATAACACAGTTGGCAACCCCAGTAAACGCAATGACCGTTGGTACAAACAGCATCTGGTATCAAACTTTACTAGTAAATGGCATACCACAGCTGTGAAAATATATATCACACGTGAGTGATTTAAAAAAACTTCAATAAATTCGATTAATATCCATAGTCTTTCGACATAAACGGATGTTATGCTTTCCCAATGATAAATTACAAAAATTACTATCATAATTTCAATTGATATTCCGCTGCACATACACCTAAAGCTTCAAAATTCGCAAATAATGAAAACTATTTAATTCGTCGCATGATTATCATTGCATTGTTAAGCGATAATGTTAATCTTTAGCTGTTATTTTTTTACAACTTTACGCTTTTATGCAATAAGTTTTCGCGACCTTTAGAGAAAATAGTGTCATTCTAACAATCCTCAACACTATAAAAAAAACAATGTTTCAGAAACGAGCTTGGCAATCGATTATCGAGTTACGCATAGCAAAATGTTAATTAAAAAGAAATATGTGTATCCTACTTTACATTCATCTTCCATACTGTAAATTATTAGTCATTTATTAAGCTGAATAAAATACCTTCAACAAATTTCCTTCCTCTCTCTCTCCTCTAATTTCGCATGCGCGAAATTCTCGTAAAAATTTTTTCTTTGTACTTCCTATTCTCATGCAAATGCGAAACACGTGACTCGAGAGCATAGTTTCTAAATTTTTTCGTCCAAGGGCGGAATGAAAATTGCTATGCGCGCCTACATGACGTTAATGCGCGGATATGCGCCCGGGTTGGCGCGGCGCTGTTCGGATATATCCTAAGATAAACACAGCCGTGCGCGCTTGAAAATTTTGGGGGCAGCCCTTCAAAAATTGCTGCGCGGTCGCGCAGCTTACAATTAGAGTGAACCATGCTCGAGAGCGAATATTTAACCGTCACTACATGGGCCACTTCCGGAAACAATCGGAATAAAAAAATAACACGGAGTAAGATCCTTCGCAGGTGGCCTCTGACGACGCGTCCTGCGAAATAAGCACGTTTTGCCGGAATTCTGGAGGATTAAACTTCCCAAACCCCCCTCTCAAGCCCCAACAACAAGCGCGAGCCAAAATACTGTCGGATTTTTTTTTGAACGAATACGGGTTAAAACTCTTCCGATCACTTAACCAGAAACAAAATGAATGGCATGAATACGTTTACTGAATTTAAGGCCAAAGTGTATTATTATATAACCCCCCTCCCCCCCCCCTATGTTTTTGTTTATTATTTCGTGTTTACATTTTTATTTCATTCGTTACTTTAACAATCGATGATGTGTAATATATACCCCCCCATTATTTTTCGAATGGAATTACAATACGGTAATTTAATTCTAACAACAACGCAGGGATCCAGGAATTCGAACAAACCCATGACTGATCGGCCCGTCGCGACATTTACAAACCCGATCACCGGACAACGGGGAGGGATAGTTTGGTTCCAGCGAGGCGAAGGGCGCGGTAGCGCCCGGAGATGACTACCCAATAAAACAAAGCGAGCCGAAGGCTCGCCAATATATCCTTTCAATGTTATATAGAATGAATTCAAAAATAATTATACTTACCTAAATAACAATCACTACAATGTCGTATTTATGGTTGTCATGATATTTCCAAGAAATATATGTTATCTAGTGCCGCCATTTTGAAGAGGGGGGGGGGGGGTAATAATACACTTCCTCCGAATTTTATAATGCACGACCGCGACAATGAGCCAATTCAATCGGAGCCCCAACCGCTGTAACAAAGCGAAAAACTTTCATAATAAACAAACGTCGTTGCTACACAAGCAATAATACTTGGTTAATAATAAAGAGTGGAGATTACGGCGAAAATAATCATCTGCTAAAGAGAATAATACTTGAGGTTTTTAATCGGAAAAATTACGTATTTACAAGTTTGCCTAAGAGCATTAGATCGATTGTGAAATTCGACAATGCAAGAGATGATACAACAGGGATCAACCTCCTACGCATAGGTTCTCTGTGAGCATTTCATGCTGCCCGTGATTTTTTTAAATGACGGATAAAATTATAATAAAAATTATAACGCATAAGAAATTTATAAATTTATCAATGTATTTGTGATCATAAAACCTTGATTGTTGAAGTTTTGACGCTAAAAAATAGTGATAATTGATTGTAAACTACAGGATCTCCCCCAAAGAATCTCAACGTAACTTAATACATAAACTCTATATTTAGCTGGAAGAAGCGTTGACAACTTCTAATATGGCCTGCAGAAGCAACCGAAAATTCCAAAGGAGTTTGCCATCTAGAAAATATTGCAAGTCCTGTTTTACAATTAGTGTACATACATCAAATTTGACGGCTTAAAAATCCCCCAAACCCCGAAAAACTGATATAACATCTGAATATACTATACTGTTCGGCGATTTTATCATTCATAACCCTTACCTTCTGTTTGATACTCACTTATGAATAGATATAAGATAAGTAGCTTTGTTGCAACCTAGCAACGATAGATAACTAAAATGTGTTACTGCTATAATTCAAGCGTATTTTGAAGCTTATTAGGGAAGGATTTGAATTATTTCGAAAATTAAATTAAACGTCTTTCAGCTTTACATCTCTAATAGTTTCGAGTTAAGCATCTTAATTATAACCGCTTTTGAAATGCAACTTTAAAATAACCTGAGCTGTTTCACGTATGTATTCGTATGACGAAAAGATGGTATGGGAAAAATCGCCGGAAAATGAATTTTTTTTAGAAATTTCGTCGTCTGCTGTCAGCTTCAGACCTTGAATGGTGCAAAATTTGATGTAAACATCCCTCGTATAAAATACACAATGCTGATAGACCAGTCAGTCATTAAGGTCCGGTAAATTTAAATGACTAAAAATATTGATAAAATCCGAATGAAAATGACATTTGTGACGGTCTCGCATTTTCATCACAACAGACTGCCCTTATTTCTGATTACAATGGAAAAGTACATATATATATATATATATATATGATAACAAATCCACTCGGTGCAAAGCTTGGCCGTGCAGAATAAAATTGGCATACATTATATTCGCCATAGGAATACGGTATGTTACATTTAAGAGCTCACTGCCCTACAATTTAATTACACTGCATTTAGAATTGCTTCCTTTACCGTTTTTAATAACATCTTTGAGTCGTACATGGAACATGTTTCCTAATGCTCGGAGGCCGTTTCAAAACAGCGCTATTGCCTCAATTGATTGGGCGTACAATTCTAGGAATTTCTCTAAAAAAAGAAAACCATGCTAGACCGAAGGCGCGAAAAGCGAAACCGTGCAATTCGAGGGATGGAGTACACTCCATAATAATTTTTAAAAGACCCGTTACAAAGAGTAACACGCTCGCTCTGCAGTGCACAGCTATCTATGTAGGTCGATCGTTCCACCATTGTTGCCGAAATACAAAAAAATGGCGATGGAAAGATTGACTTTTCCAAATTAATTTTTTCTTATATCCAACGCCTTCGGAAAACTCTAAAACAGTATCAGAAATTCTAATTTCGAAAGGAGATCACGGGATACCGTAATTTTCCGTGTACTATAATACGCACCTCGGTTTTCGCGTGTGAAATGTCTTATCATCATCATCGTGTATAACACGCTCCCAAAATTTTGTAGCTATAAGATCGATGCAACCCTTACACTGTGGAACTGAGAAATGGAGGGTTGAGAAAAAATTATTATCCGTAGCGATTTTGGGAGGGTTATCATGAACCATTCGAGTAACAGTGATACAGAATGAGAATTTACATGTATTTGTGAATACAGCTACTAAACTTCTTATAGAAATTGAATGCGACTTCACTAAATTTCCAAAATATCTACGGATTTTTTCACTGAATACGTGTAATAAATTTTTAAAATCATCTATTAAATCTTCGTGATTACAATGGAACTGCTATAAGTCGAACCTCAAATATTCGACTTATAGAAAACTCTAGTTCTAAGAAAAAAAGAAATATAAAAAGATTTCGTCCTGTAAAATGAATTCACTTCGAGTTATGGAAAATTCGAGTTATAGAAGCTCGACTGCATGTCTAAAAACCACCTTAGTAAAGACTGAAAGTAAATGATTATTCTTATTTTGGTTTTGAAACAATAAGTGAAGAAATAAATGCCACTGAAACGCAAAAGTAATAAAACAACTATGCTTTTTAAGCGACAATGTGTCGGGAAATAAGTATTATTGAATGGCTGGAAAAGAATGCTTGCGTTTGCTACCATGCACAATACGCACCCTAATGTTTTGGTAAAATTTTCTCGAAAAAATGGACTATCATAAGTGGAAACATTACGCTACATATATCGCTAAGGATGCATGTTAGTTTGAAAAATTAACGGTCTCCTTAATTCACGCGCGAAACTGAATCTTTCTGTGCCATCTTTATTAACTATCTTTCTGCATCACAATAGTTGCAGCGATGAAAAAAAATCTTCACTCGAGAGATTCCGGGTGGAAATTAAACCGAAAAAATCCGCGTGGCCAACACACGACTTTCTCTATAGAGAGCAATGAATATGATTACTCTCGACATCAGCGTCCTCGGAAATATTTATCAACGATTACACTCGAGAACAATTTTAAAACATTTTCAATAGTCTTTATTTTAAACAATACTTCCTCTATAAGTACTACGTATATGGAGAAAGTAAAAACAAGAAGTAAAGAAAGTTGTTAACTTTTTCCATTGATAACAAAATTTCGATGCGCAATTAAAATGACCCTTGGCAACGTAGGCAACGCTATCAGCAATTAGAAAATTTTATCAAATCAGCGGAAACAACGGTATCACTTGGCGACGTATTTAACAAATTTAGAATAAAAATCAAAATATCTCTCAAACTATCGGTTTTATAAAAAATTGTTTCAAACAAAACGCGTACAAAATTACATTATCTATAATTTTTATAATAACAACTATTCACAAAAATGGAGTTTTAAAGGAAATTTTTGTAACAAACGGAAAAACGACTAGAATAAACACCCACTTCCGTTGGACCATTTTCAGCCCAAACCTTTTAAAATCTTCAGTTGCTTATAAAAAATCTTAAATATAAAGTTTTGTGCTGATCTGATTATTAGTTTTTGAGTTACAGCGCCCACAACATTTCTATCACATACATGGACATCATCGAGAAAATAGTCAAAACGTGTATTTTCGATGAAAACCCGAAATCGCTTTTTTTCATGAAAACAATACTTTTCCTATACTACGTATATGGAGAAAGTAACAAAGTAACATGAATAGGATATAACGTTCATGGAAGTAATTTCGTTTTTTGAGCGAACTAAGAGATGAAAAATCGATTAATGAATTTCTAGTCTAACCTTGGTAACGCAATGCTTAAGTTATACATCTTAATGGACATAAAAATTTAAAGTTTTAGACGCAAAACCGATAAGGATTAGAAGGGGAAAAATTCGAATTTCAACACTTAATTCTACCTGTTTCTAGCATTTGTTGTCGCAATTCTAACATTCATTGTCACAAAGTTACTTTATTGTCACTTGGTTTCAACAATGCAATACTTAGTTCTCTTAAAACATCATTTCTTGTAATTACTGGTTTGTAAATTGTACATACGATAATGTGGAATAAGGTGCTCAACCTCGCCGTAAAATAAACAAACATTCATGCGAAACGGATCAATTTTTTTCTATCAAAATAAATCCGTAAACATGTTTATCTCCGTATTTATAGCGCCAAAAATTGGGTTGAAGGTTAAGATGTCTCGCACCATCTGAGCAGGACCCGAACCGATTAGTCCCGAAGTCATAATTGCCAGATCTCATTAGCGGGCGTTTAGAATATGTATTCCAGTTATTCCACTCATGACCCGCTTAGCCAAATTAAAAGTGTCGTTGTCAACATCGCATGATCTACAGTGAGAACTTCTTAACGTGGACCAACAATAAAATTTGAATTTATGTTAAGATCCTCTAGTAAATCAACAATGTAGCTATGAAAAATGATTAATCCATACGCGGATTTCTGAAACAAAGAAATTTTCCTCTTTGTTTTTCACCTACCGTTTGCCACTGCAGAAGGTGTTTTTTTTTTCGAAATGTTCATTGCCACCGGAATTACCTATGCACCGGAATTTAAATTTAACACAACGCACACACTTTTTAAAAATTACTTTCGTCTTCTACCAGTCAATGGGAGTCTACAACAATTCATAAAAATTACACAGGCAAACACATAATCCTTAATTACTAAGTTTTCATATATGTATTCAGATTCACTTAACTGTACCGTGTATCCTCCCAATTTTATGGATAATTTGGTGAACTAAATGTTTTTTTCAACTAGAAAATAGTACGTGAACAACAGAACTTGCGTGCGTTTGTATGAAATCGTTTTCGATGGCCTACCAACAATGACTTTTTCGTTACCGCTTGAAATAATCTAGCGTTAAAATTAAGTGTTTCGCTCAAGGGTTAGGACTTCCAGATACTATGTTTAAACTGTCAATTGCACCAATATACGTCAACGTAACATCGACTAAAACAAAGTGGACATAAAAATCAACAATTCTACCATAAAAACTATTTCTGAAATTTAAAAACTTTACACTTTGCAACTGATATCAACATAATATATATACGTAAACATTTTTAATGACCAACTGAAAATTTTAAAAAGAGAATTTCCACGGAAACCCGAAATTAATAAAGTTTCTTCGAGCGTAAAAATTCATTCTTTCTTTAATAACACGCAGCATTTGAGCGCTCGTTAATTAAAGTCAATTTTAACTTTAAAAAATCATTTTTAACGGCGCTACTTCTCAAGCGAGAAAAAATTAAAGACGGGAACGATTTTTTAAAAACAGTTCTGCGAATTGGAAAAAAAATACAATTCCTATATTAGCACTACGGCATGAAAATTACACTGGAAAGCGTAGAAACAGAACAAAATCCGAATAACTTTAAAACTACCGGGAAGAAAAAAAGGGACTGTTGGAAAAAAATTAATTACCTTTCTTGGAAAGGCCAAGGACCTTGTGGTGCTTGTGGAAGTGCTTCTCCAGGAAAGATAGTAACATCATGATGAAGGTAACGCCGAACTAGAAATAACGGAACACCTGCGGCCTCTTCCACCTGTCCTAGTTCCTGCACCAATTAAAAACAAACTCTCCGCGATCTCTTTATCTTCCAACGCCTATTCTTTCTCCAAGACGTCCGATTTTCGAAAACAAAAACATTTTCTCCCACGCATCGCGACTTACTTTCCGAAAAAGAAAACTTTCCCAAAAAAGTTCCTTTCCGATTACATTTCGATCCGAACCATCCCGCGAAGTCCTTTCCGAAAAGAAGGAAAAATAATTCCCTCTTCGAAAGTGCGAGAAAACATGGTTTTTTATTTCGACCGTATGGAAAATAGTTCAATGTTTTCCCAGGATTTAAGAGGCGCTCCAAATACCCGCTTCGGAGCGTTCCTACCCGTAAACTGAACGGAATGCTCCCGCGAATTCTCCGAGAGGGTTCATTGATTACCATACCCTTTAGAACGTGAAGCGACGATACCCCTTCAAAAGAAAAGCGAGGAGTAGGTAAAGCTAGGAGAAACGCGACTGGTGCTGTCATCTGGGGAGCACCGTTCACACCACGTCGACGGTCGGCGTCCTGCATCCACTTTAAGCGACGAACTTTTTGCTGACATTAATCTTTCAATCAAGGAACAGGAGGTGATCCGGTGGGATTTCCGTTTTATTAAATTGGTAGGGTAAACCGAGGGAATCTTCGAGGAATTTTCCTGTCGCAAACGCGTGTTAATTAAATGATTAAATAGCTCAATAATCGACGCCATGAATACTCACTCCTTTCTCATTGTCGTTGATTGTGATGAGACGAATTGCCAATGTTCCATTGTTCAAAATTCGTTCTAAAAAGATTTCATACACTTTGTGCCACTATTTCAGGAGTCTAATGTGTAAACTACCGTGATTTCGATGGATAATGAATGTTCTGATATGCTAAAACAATCGATCAGGAATTTGTTATAAACAACTAAACATTGAATACTCTTATTAAACACATACATACTATAAAAATACCAAAAGCGAAAGATACAATACAAACATATGAGATAATATTGGAAAATAAAAGAACTTTCCCCTTACCAAAATCATATATCCTTGTGGAAGCTGACGCTAACGAATCAACACCCAACGAAAGAGGCGCGAAACAGAACAAACAGTTACACGATCCATTACATCATTATTTGTCCGCTTAAAAACATTATTCAATATCAAGATTCAATTTTGTCGTAATCGGTACTAAGAACTTGTCTGCAGAGTGAATAGCTTTCATGGAAGAAAACATAACTGACATGGATTTATTTTTTGGTAGAAGAATGCACTAAATCTTATAGTCCAAATACAGGTTTTGTGGTCATTAAGCATGCAAACAACAGCCCCCAGAACGTGACTTCCGACCCTTTATAGACTGAAGGAAAAGGAAGCGAGAGTTATGAATATTAATGACTTGAAAAAAAATACAGATTATAAATAGCCATAAGAAATGCATTGTAATCTTGTAAAATTTTTAATGTAATTAGGACAAAGTTTTCGCGAAGCTCGCGGTCGTTTGAAACCATATATGAATTTCTTCCTAAACACGGAAACTCGAGTCCCCTATGTCATGCCAGACGATTGCTCTTATAACCGGCTGAATATGAATCACGCTACTTCTCGATCGATAATGCAGTAAAAGCGTCAGCTGCCTTTATCCCGAAAGAAACTACTGGATATTGCGTTGATTTTTTGACATTGTAGTTAGATTACATGGTTTTCGTTTAAAATTTTAATTCTGCAATTTAGGAAATGTTTTAACAAATATAATGTTGTTGAGGAAGAAAACTTCTGCCAGGAATAAGTAGTTCGCATAAAACAGGATTCTCACCACAACCTCACTAAACTACGCTTTTAAGAATAAGTTCCAACAAAACTAATAATAAATGAAATATTTAGTTTTAACTACCGCATTATATTACCGATGAATGACAACGCAATCTATAAACGTGAAATCGAAAAACGTTACGATTAGTTTTCGAAAATAGGTTTCATCAGCTGCTGGTAACTGTGTAGGATGATAAATTTATCTCTAAAAATTGAAACTAAATATATTCAGATACATTTCTGATTCGTAAATAATGTTAAACGAATATCCAGGACAAAAGTCGATATAAATGTAAACCAAACAAAGGCTATCATGCACATCCTAACAAATACTAAACCAAAGTAACCATTAAATATACTCCTTTAAAGATTGGTATTCGATTAATAAATACATTATAAAGAAAAGAAATAGAAACTGCACTACCAAATCTTTGCAACATTTGAAATGTGGGAAAGTTGTGCGCAAACTCTAAAATTTAATCTTTCGGCGCTCATGCAATAGTCATTTAGTAAATAAATAAGATACTAACCTCAGTTCAGGATGGAACAGCGTAAAATTATTTTGGCTGTCATCTCTCCTGTGTCCACTTTAAAATCTTCGAATGCATTGCAATTCAAATGCCACTGTTTACTTTCACGTCACATCCACAGCACGGTAGTAATGCACTCTACATAAGGAAACTGAAAATATCGACGCGCTAGCAGCTAGCTCGCAGATTTTTCGGACGACGCTTGTCGTTAGTCATCTATATTTATTCGTAGCAGAAGGTTTTACAAGAATTTGTAATGATAAATTTCTATTTATTGCTGTAACTTAATCCAATAATATTTATGCAGAGTCACCGTTTGAAACGAGAAAACGAATAACAGCATTATTCAGAAAGGAATTGCACGTTAACTATAGATTTTAAAAGTGATAATTTAAGGCAATCGTGTCTTGTCGGTGGTAAGTTCATTTTAACCCAATTCCATGCTTAATGCACACCAATTGGAGTTAATAGAACGTGATTAATTTTCACTAATTTTTATTTCCAGTTAATATAGTGATGGCAATGCTATGAAAGTGATATTCTTGGCTTAGTCGTCGTTATGAGTGCTGTAGACGGGAATGAGTTAAGAGGAACTAATCGTCATTGCATACAATTGTCGAATGTTAAGAGTGGAGAAACATTTGTTCATTCATTATGCCTTCTGCGAGGCCAAATCACAACCTCAGAGCCAAGTTGTACCGGAGAAAAAATTTCGCTTGTGCATCAGTCGACGGAATCTCAGAAAGACATCAAGTCTTCAGAATGGGATGTGACTGAATGGGGAGAGTTTAAATGTATTACTTCGTTGAGCCCAGGACCAAACCATTTTACGTTATCTTGGAAGTGTTCCTTCTGTGGATACGATACCCAACTTGCGCTCCAGGTTTACCATGAGCAGCGAATAACAGATTATAAGGTTTTACCTGTGTGGATAACATGCCAAGACGATTCGGACGAGGAAAATAAGTTGGTAAAAACATTTATTGATTTATTTATTCTGGAATATTTTTAACAACTACAAAAATCAACTATTACAATCCATATTTCTCTTCTTCTCTTCAGTTAAAGTATGTTGAAAGGCTAAAGAGGCCTATTTATACTGTTCTACTTCTCTCACTGTTCACATGTAAGATTCGACTAAAATATCGACAATTTCTATACGAAGTAACCCAATTGCCCTTTAAATGAAACCACGAAAAGGGAATAACTAGTTGTTGCAAACCCATGAAGAGTTTGAGAATGGTAGCTACTTCGTAGTCATAATAGTGAATTAGCAAGAAACAGATGTATACAATCTATACTTATGAAAAGGTGATAAATTTGTTAATAATAAACAGCGGTGTTTATTAATGATTGAAAAGAAGCTTTTTTTACCCACTTATTTTTCCACCTCCATTATCGCTATTTCTAAAGAGATCATGGCTATGTTCAATGTTATTATTATCCTAGCAGGAAAACTTGGAGCGTGTTGGATTGATGGCCCGTCTTGCTCAGTGTGTGACATCAGAATGTCTTCAGGATAAAGGTTTCGGACGTTCTTCCATTTTTTCTGTGGAGCCCACTGTTGCAGTATTCCAAAGTAATCTGACATCAGTGAATGCTCTAAGTATGAACCATGAAGCCTTGTGGCAGCACATTGCAAGAGAGCTGATGAACTCTGAGCTTGCCAGTCATCGCATAAAGTACTTAGCCTTCCTTTCTTGTACCCAGTAAGTAAGTTGAGGTATATATTTGGTTTATAAGAACAATAAAATTTTAACATTTAAATATTGTACAGGCAATCTAGAGCAATGACTTTTTACTTAGTGAGTTTCCTTGTACACCTTTGCAATAGAAAATTCTGATACTCTTCACATTTACAGGAAAATATGTTTTTGTTCAGAACTTAATATGTACTCTTAGTTTGACACTATTGTAACAGATTACATTCAATACTTGAAGCTTTCCAAAACTCTCCTGTTTCCTCAAATGTTATAATTATGTTATTGCTACATTTTCTTATGAATTAAACTGGCACGTTTGCCACGTCAAATTTCAGATACTCAACACAATTTATATAAATTTGAGAAGGGTACTTATTTCTTCATTTTAGATTTTTAAGATCTTTTTATCATGAAATACAGTATCAGTTAAAACTAAATTTCAGCATATTTAATTCAGTGAATATCATATATAGCATGGGTATTAGTAGATACAAGAACTACATCATAGGGCTTCCGAGATGTAATGAAATGTACCACAAATTAGGCATGCCACTTTTTTTGGGCTAGGGAATTTTTATATCTGAATCTGTGGGTTAATAAACACCATTTGTGACTCAATCTAAATGGTGTGAATTGCTTATTCCAATTAAAACATAGTTTATAAAAATTGAATGTCAAGAAAATATTTCTTATTTTTTTGGATTACAGGTCCTATCTGCAGTTAATTCATTTTAATTACACTATCTAGCTAATTATTATATGACTTATTATTCTGAGAAGTAACTGTGTACATGTATTTATGAGAAGCTGCAGATAGCTTATAAATGGTTTTCCTTTTTTTTTTCTTTCCAGTTACGAGGCTTCTCCACCAGTTGAACTGAAAGGGAAAAAAAGAACGGGCAGGGTGAAAGGTCACATTGCCCTTGGAGCTGGCGGTTTAGCTCTACTCGGAACTGCATCAATACACACGTGGCCCCACACAGTTGCGGACATACTTCCACATTTCTTAGATACAACTCCAGTAGACACAAAAAGATATTTTGACGATAGCTGTCGCCGGTAAATTGTCCAGCAGCATTATCTCTCTCACCATTTTATAAATAATTTTAACAATTATCATTCCTGTTTCGTATTCTCCAACTTGAATAGTTGCACTAATAAATGAAAGCTGTTAGGCTAGTCAAAATTCAGGATAATTCCTTTCTATGACATTTGATGTTGCTGTTCGAACAGTCTTGTGTTATTTGAAGAACTTATGCAATTTTTTTTTTAGATAAAAAGCTTTTCTTCAAAGAATTATCCAGCTCACGTTATGACTAAGGTCAAAATGATGATTCAGAATTCTATTCCAGAATCAGTGAATTACCACAGATGATGGCTGCCTTGTAGCAAATTTGCTTTTCAAATCATTTTTGTATAATTCTTATAGAAAAAGGTTTTGTACTCATTAACTTTTTTCATTCTTTCTCGAGACCAGATAAAAATCAATGAGTTTTTTTTAACTTCACATTTTGGGATTGAGTTTGCACGTTTAATGTATTGCTCTCCAAATTCGACTAATTTCTTTTCTTTCGTGACAGAGGGACGCATGGAGGATGTTTTGCCACTGCACTGGGCTCTGTGTGCCATGAGCTTGGGCACACATTTGACTTAGGACACACTCAAAATGGGATCATGGGAAGAGGCTTCCATCACACGCAAAAAATTTTCACTTTACCCAGTTGCGTAGAAGATTCGACCATCCACAAGTATGTGCGGTTTTTTTTTTAATTGGTAAAAAGATGCGTTGGAATAAGTAAATCATCAAATATATTTTTTTTAATGACCCAAGAATACATTTACATATTTTTGTCATATTTACAAAGTAACTTAAATATACCGTTAACAGTTTTGACTTAGTTTTATTTTTGTGTGGCAATTTAGTTCTTGAATTTTCTTTGTCGTTTTGGCTTTTAATAGGAACTGCAGCGAAAAATTAATCCTCAACAAAATGTCTATGGCAGCCAAAATACAAAATGCCAATACACCAACGATACAATTAAGAAGGGACATTAACATCTCGTGGAGTCAACCGAGAAAGGAATTTTGTACAGCTCCGCATTTGAAGAAAACAAAGGAAAGACAAAAAAGTCCGGGTAGCAAAAAGTGTGTTAAGAAAGAAGAGTTTCCATTCTGGTCTAACGGATGCGCTGCTATCCTTGCTTATCACAGGTACTCATTATTCATATAAGCACTCTTTGACTTATTCGACGAAAATTTTGTTTGAAATTCAACCTTTTCTCAATAATTGGAGTCCATTTGTAAAAATTAAAATTGAAACCTGAAATTAACTTCAGATATGTGGTCTTTTCAGCTTAAATTTCCTTTTTAATATGCAAAGAAAAAAACTTAAGATAAAATGGACCAAAGGAGTTAATAGTTAGCTCACCCGATATTTTATTTTTTGTTTCAAAGTGATTTGTTGGATTTCAGATGGTTCAATCATTATGCAGATCACAACAATCTTCCAGAAACGATCACTTACAACAGACAAATGTAAGTAAGGTCGTTCTTGAAAATCCACGTTTGCATAACTATGAAAGTTTCTTTTAACCATAATTCATTGAAACTTTGGAAACTTTTTTTTGAAAATAATACAACTAACTCTACTATGAAACTGATTAATTTTTCCATCACAAGTCTCAATGATAAGAACTTTAAAAATTTGGTTATAATGGACGAGGAAAAGTATTAAAGTCTATTTTATTTTGCTGATTCGTATTACACTCGTATCTTTTGTTTTTTAAGCATTTGTTTTTTTATGGTGAGGAATAAAATATATTAAAATTCCAAGTGTCGATACTTGGAAGAATATTTGATGAGAAGAATAATTGGCTTAGAAATATTTCTAATATATTTAACATCGGTGTCGTAAACACCATGAACATATCACTTTATAGAGGCATTTGAATATGGAGGAATAAAATGCAAGTGTGCTGTTGCTAGCACTGTTAAACCCACTGTAGGAAAATAAAAATCATAACTAATTTTCAATGGAAATTCTCTTGTAAACAATAGTCGAACAAAATAAAGAGCCATTTTTCTTTCTTCAATGTACAGGCACCATCATAGTTCAATCTTAATTTTTTGTCATATGCGTAATCCTTTTAACGGAAAAGTTCACATTTTTGAGAATCCGTCTTGACATCCATTATTCATAGCGCTAATCAACACAATAGTGGCAGTATCCAGTAAATGTTTTGTGAAAGCCAACATTTCAGCATTTAAATAATAACAAATCAAATTAGATCAATTAAATCGTTATTCAATAATGCATTTATATATATATAGATATATATATAATTCTCTCTCCTTGTGAAGCTCAAAAGTTTTTTTTTCATATATAATGCATGTTCACATACACACACACACACAAACATATATGGACAAAACATATGAAAAGGCACTTAGCTACAGTATGGTATCACAACTAATCACTGCTTCACCCAGTTCACGGCAGTCCTCTTGATGTTCTTCATCCAAAAACATGATTCTTGTTATTCCTTTAGCTGTATGAAATGAAACCAACACTTGTTTAAACTTAGTTATAATATATCTTTTGCTAAATAACACTCGTTTCTTTTCTTTTCATGTGATATCCAACGGACATTGCAAAAGGAGGTGTGTGTCATCGAAAGCCGGACTTAGAGTAGTCCAAGTTAGGAATGATGCCGATGGTGGTGCCGTGCTTTCATCCTGGCAGTTCCTAGGTTCACAGGGTCGAAGCCAATTTCTAATACCTTCTTCTTGCTCAATGGCAGGACACAACCCACTCGCCAATCTCTCGGTGATAGCAGAGGACTCGATGGGAAACATTTTGAAAGATAGACTTTGACTCAAAGCATTCGTCGGCATTACAATGGACATCATAATGCATAAAATTATTTTTCACATTTCCAACAAGATATTATTTACATTGATTATGCTGCCAAAAATACCGAGCGCAACAAACCTAACTGTCATAAACTTGAATTTTTTTGTTAACAGCATGCTAATTTCATCGACCTTTTTAGTTATTTTTTTTTTAGTTGAACAGTCGCTAATGACACCTGCAACGCAGAGCTGCATTAGAGCACAGCCATTTCATTCAAAAATATTAAATTAGATTTACAAAGCTTTAAAGAGTAAAAATTATTTATGTCGTCCTTTTCACCATCTCGCGTGAAAAGGTAAATCCAACAAAGTGTTTTGCCAAATGTTTCCATCCAAACAGATGGCTTTGTTCATCTTTTTACAATAAACAACACATACACTCTGAAAGAAATGTCCAATTCTTTTTTTACCTTACTCTCATTGTAGCATCAGTTCGTCCAACCTGATTTGAGATTAATCTTTATAATCCAACCATTCCAAGGAGGTTAGAACGATAAAAAATATCATTTGTTTGCAGAATTACGTGTCATGCAATTATAAATACAATGGAATATACAAATCATTCCATGCGCAGGTTACTCATAATCCTGCAAACCTCATGTCATGTTCACGAAATTAAGAAGCTGCCTGCCCAAAAACAATCATTTCAGAAGCATTATTCACATACAACAATACTTTTAAGCACTTTGGAAGATGAAATTCCTCACGTGTGAGCATGGACTAGTTAATTGATTGACAGAAAGAGGCAATCCATTCAGTTGATGTATGCTCACCTAGGATTATCACACTCCAGTTTGAGAACTTTGAGCTTGGCGTGCCTGAAGAATGCTTATCTGTATTTTGGTCCGAATACAAGCTTCTCGCTCCTCATGAATCAGTTGAGTTAACGTGGCCGCCTTTTGCTGAAGGAGACAAACAATCATTTCATTTTCAAAAGTTAAATGTAGTACATAATCTAACAAATAATTAGAGAAATTTTTACAAACATTTTTTTAAAATTAGTAATACTGTTTGACTAATGATGGATAAAATAACAAAAATAAATTACTTTTATCAGAGATAAATAAAAAGATTTGGAAATCAAATTACCACAAGGAAAAATCAACATGAGTACGTCTGTTTGAATCACTGAATTACTGTAATAACATCCAGAAACTACAATTTGATTGAATTTACCTTATCACACTATTGTTTCATTAAAGTCAACAGCTTTCAACTAGTTAAAAACAGATTTAACCTGATAAGGTATAGTTCCAATGAATTAAAACAATGTAATTATGATATAGACATGTATTTGCATGATTATGTAAATCAAATACTCCTTTTAGTCGGAATTTATGATTGCAAAATATTTTTTCTGAAGCTCATAAATTTCATAATCAGATACTACATACTTCTAGTTTCTTCTAATATATTAGCTGCAAATTAGGGAGATGTTACCTTTGCAAAATCAAATTATTTCTGTTTTTACCAGTATCAGATTTATAAACACAAAGCAAACAATTATCTTCTTATATAAATATTAGACAAATTATTCATAATAACATATATTTAAAATTTGTTTTCATTAAATTTGTGAATGAAAATGGAACTCATGAGTTAGCATTTCATTCTGGTTAACCAAACTTTTAAAGCTCGCCAAAGTGTCGGATTAAAATGCTGTTTAATTAATATAATTAGTCTGGTAATGTTCATGAGGCAATATGTATAACTTACCTCCAAAGTTTCATTTTCTTTTTTCAATTGATTCAACAATTCTTCTGTTTTGAAATCCTCATCATTCTTACTAACACTCTCTTTCTTTGAATTTGCATTTGCTTCACTGCAATGAGAATGAATGATGTCAAAATCCTTGATAAAAATTTTTAAAGATCTGAATTTCAAAGGCATTTCACTTCACTGTGGTTATATGTACTTAAAACAGAAAATAACATACCTATTTCAAAAATCATATCTGACAAAGGAATCTCAGCTATGCTTAAAAAATAAGTCGTAAAAATCAAAAGAAAATAAAAAAATCTCTCTTGCTGACGATTTGACAGATAACAAGGCCATACTTAAAGAGTTATTATTCATCTCACTTTTATTAAGGTTTAACATTACATATCTCCTAGGTAGGTGATGATTTGGAATCTTAAAATCATTTGTTATTAGTTAAGTCGAGTGTTGCCATTTTGATCCTAGATGAGAGTTATAAGCAATGAAGCCATTGACAATAAAATGATAATGAATTTCACATGTACTTCGATAATAACAAATTATACACCTGGGACAAGTATTGAAAAAATATCAGCCTTTAATGGATCTTGTGGGTTATACATCCGGATTTTTAAACATTAAACTAGTCTCGTTTATAACTATAATTGTTGCATATTAGCAACAATAAATGGAGAGAATATTGGCGAGCCTTCGGCTCACTTTGTTTTTATTTTAGTTGTCATCTCTGGGTGTTACCACGCCCTTCGCCTCGCTGGAACCAAACTACCCCTCCCCGTTGTCCAGTGATTGGGTTTATAAATGTTGTGACAGGCTGATCAGTCATGGTTAGCAAGCTTTATATTAAATTGTGGGTTATACGTCCGGATTTGATATAGGTCACCCACGACCGCAGCACCACCTGATTCCGGAAAAATGAACTATCGAAGTATGCACACGAGCAACGAATATAAATAAAACCCATCAGCAATGGCTTCATTGAGTTAATATAAAGCTTGCTAACCGATGACATTTACAAACTCGATCACCGGACAACGGGGAGGGATAGTTTGGTCCCAGCGAGGTGAAGGGCACGGTAGTGCCCAGAGACGACGACTAAAATAAAAACAAAGCAAGCCAAATGCTCACCAATATCCTCTCCATTTGCAGATTCTTCACCTGCAATGGTTCTAACAAGACTAATGAAACCCATCTTTAATTATGAAGATAACGGTGTAAAACCAGTTATATTTACAGACAACAATACAGTAACATAATTAGATACAAATATGCAACAATTGTAGTTATAAACAAGACTAGTTTAATGTTTTAAAAATCCGGACATATAACCCACAAGATCTCCTTTAATTAAGGTTACAGAGAGTTTTTCAGCTCTACAACCAGCTAAACAAAATAACACAACAGAGACGGTTGAATAAGAATGGCACAATAATGTGAAAAACATAATTAAGAAGTCACCTAAGTTGTGGAGGTGGATGAGCAGGTGGTCCTGACGAGTGCGTTTTGCTCATCTTTTTCGAACGCGTAGAATTGATTTTTGCGGCTAGCCTCCTTGCCTCCATCTTCTCCGCCTTTATGCGTCCCTGTAACTCGTCTTTCAATTTGAGCAACTCTTCGTGCTCAAGCTTTAGGAACATGATTTTCTCGTTTTGAGCGGCAGCTTTTTCCAATTCTTCCTGAGTGAATTTACTCACAGCATTAATTTTGGCATATTTTTGTTCCTGAGTGCTGTGAGCACTTTCTGTCAGCAGCAATGGCATCTGCAGCATACAAATGAGAGGAAGCATTTTAAGGAGAATTAATTTTCATAGGCAATTTATGTGGATCATGAGAGACAAAATTGGCATTGATTAGTTTGTGAGGCCATTTACAAACCTGATTTCAGCAATCACTTCAATGCAAATGATAGAAAACTTACTGCAAAGTTCGCTTTTTACTCTCTCCATATACGTAGTATAGAGAAAGTATTGTTTTCATGAAAAAAATCGACTGAGATATCAGCAGAAATACATGTTTTGAGGTCCCTATAACATGTTTAGACTATTTTTGGAATGATGTATGTGATTGTGGGCACTCTAACTCGAAAAGTACTTGCCATATCATTACCAAATTTCATATATAATACTTTGGTATGAGCACAAAGAACTGATTAGTTTTTGGACAATACCATAACCGGAAGTAGAGGTTTATTCGAAACCCGATTCAGTTTTGGCAAAATATCTCCATTAAAACATCATTATTGTATATACAATTCTATGCAAAGGTTATAGAGAATGTAATTTCCTACAACTTTCATTTGAAACAATTTTCCATAGCAGTTATTGTTTAGGAATTATTTATAAATTATCGGGTTTTTTTGGTTTCCATCAAATATCTCCTTAACAATGTCGTTATTGGTAATTTTTGCGAGGACCAAAGTTGTAGAGAATAATATTTCTTCCAAGTTTTGTCTGAAACAAATTTTCACAGAACCATCCATTTCAGAGATATTTAACTTATTCATAATTTCCAGTATACAGCGCCACCATCTAGCGGTGAATTCTGTAAACATATTCAAAATATAATTTACAGCAATAAGGATGACTATTCTTCTACAATACAAAATAATAATTTTGTCTTATAATGCTATTCATAATAATTTAAATATCTATACCCTAAATATGGAGTGTGTCATGCGTTGGCCACATCAGATTTTTTTTAAAAAGTTAATTTTTAGCATGGCAAAAAAATTAGAAAAGATCCGTTGTCATGCAAAACATCTCAGATATTATAAAAATGAAATCTACAAAAAGCACTCAGTAAACACATACAAAAATTGTAATCTATTTAAAAAATTACAGTATTCAGTTCAAATCCACAGTAAAAAATATTGTGTACTCTTAGATTAACAGCGAATTAAATGCCAGATGTACTAAAGATGTTTATTTTAATAATTGATCAATTTCAAGCCTATGTATGATAGCTATAAAAAATACACATAACACAACGTTAACGAAACCTTATCATTTGTATGCATCATCATTTTAACAATAAAAAAAGTTGAAAAAATCCATTTAGATGGATGCTTTAAGAATGAAAAAGATGGAAGTCTTACAATAAATTATACTGGCAGTCCTTATTTTACCTGAGATCTATGTATGGAAGGTCAGTTATACACGATTTATGTTTTATGTCCTATTGCTTGATTTATGTGAGCTTGGCTTGTTTTTACACGACTCGCATGTGATTTTCTACTCTCTTTGCAAATATGCTGGCAGTATCTTCCAGTACACGTATACCTCGCAATATGCTGTTTCGCAATATGTCTTTTTCGGTTTTATGCTCACTACACTTTATGACTCTACCTCTTGATATGCTCTTATAAATCCGGAGAACGAAGAGCATTTTTCTGCCCATTGAAAAGAACCTCACTGTTATCTTTTAAGAAATTGTTCACTGTGAAATAAATAGTGTGGCTTAATTAATACGAATTTTCTTAATAAGTAAAACTCAAGAGGAATAACCGCATAGTGCATCTTTAAGCATTCTATTTTTTAAAAGTTTACAGATTTTTGTTCTCTGTTTGCTGGAAGTGAAACGGTTTATATCGTATGTACAAATTTTCCGGACATTTTGTAAATCTATGTACGAAATTTAACTGTATGCTTGCATGAACATTAATAGCAATGAATGAAGCAATAACTTTTCCCCATATATATATATTGTTTTAACTTGGTTGAATACGGCATGTAACGTGTTATTCATTCTTTATAAAATCGCATGCTATTTTGTCAGATATTTTGTCACAATTTTCTTTAAAAACTGATCGGTAAATATTCTGTTTTAACCAGTTTTAATTCATATGAATAATTGAGGTTTCATTGTACGTTTTTTTTTAAACACACTTGATTATTATCTATCAAGGTATGCATCTGTTTTTTCTAGCATCATTCTTATGTATAAATGCGTTTCGCAATAAGCTGATTCGCAATACGCTCTAGTTTTTAGGAATGCATTCTGAGTGTATTGCGAGGTATACTTGTACTCTCTTTCATGTTCCCATACGAGCATAACTAGTGCTTATTGACTATGCCTGATGTATGAGACTGCCAGCAACTATATAAGCAGTACGACATCCATGCTTGTTATTGTTTTTATAACCCATGTGTTGAACTGAATAACAGCTAACAAAGGAACAATTTTTTGACACTAATACTAAATATATTTCTGACTATACGTGTACATTACACTCAGGACTGCCATATGTGGAGGGGGTGCATGGCACAAGGGTGGTCAACTGACATGGAGAGCCAAATTTAACAGACTGGCCAAAGACTACTACTTAGCTTATGCAACTCAAACTAAATTTTTATTATTTAATTTTTCTTTCAATTTTACTTATGTTTAATCAAGATTCTTACAGTTTATATTCTGATAATAAAACTTGCATGGTCAACCGATTGTTTATTTTTACGATTTGCATTTATCACTTAGTTGTTTTAGTATATTTGAGCAATCTGAATAACAACTAGCGATATAAAGTTACATTAAAATTTAGTCTAGGGTGACATCCCGGTGGTCTGGAATGCATTCTCCTTCTTAGGTATTATTAAACTCTATATATCTCATCTTGTTATCTAAGAAAAGATCCTTCTATATTATTAAGCTCCATATACACGATATCTGATCTTGTGAGATCATTTAAGAATAGATGCCTCGCATAAATCACTGTCTGCCCAATAATTACTTTAAAACGGTTGCACAACACTCTGCTCTTACAACTGAAAATATAACTACAAACCAATGCTGATGGCATCCAAAAATATCATTTTATTTTCTTCAAATTAAAGAAAAACTTACCTTTATTTTCTCTGATGTTTGCTCATCTTCTTTAGTCTCCAAACTATCTTTAGGCACACGTTCATTTTCTTTGGCTACAGGCTCCTTCACTTCATTTACTACAAATTCAGAAATAATATAAAATGACCACTTTGAAAGCATCTTCATATCTAAAGATGCTACAATATATCCATCAGCAATTTACTTAATTTTAGTAAAAGTATTTCCTCAACTAAAGTAAGTTTTTCTTTGCAAATTACATCAATTTCTTCTATCTTAAAATGAATAACTTGATACATCCATCAGTTGAAAATGGTTTAAGGGCCATTTGGAAATTCAAACTTCTAATAAATGACCAACTAGTTTCATTACAAAAGGAAAAATTATGAATTTTTTATGGAACTAGAAGGTTACAGTGTATTTTTAAATGTTCATCATACCCAATTAGATAAGATATGCAGATTTAAATTGGAAACTCAAATATAACTATAAAATATGGAATATTTGTTCATGAAATGTTATTACCACAAGTCTTCCTCATGATATAAAGCAGAGGTGTTCAACACCATCGACACTCACCACTTGTGGCGGATTGGCCATTGATATGTGGCGAATTGATGCTCAGTCTACTGTCTACTAACTATTTTTTATTAGTTTATTAAATCACAAAGTACTAAATTTGTGTACATTTTACATACAACTGCCTTTTCGCAACATATTACAAAATATTATTTTTATAAATAGGACTTCACACAAATATACGGTTACAGTGTTGCACATTAATGATTCACAACTTCTCACGCCCGGCTACCGCTGCTACGTTCTACACAGCCAACAATACGGCAAATTTAACGATTTATTTGACTAATAAATAATTTTAATCATTATTGTGTATCACTGTAACCTTGCATTTGTATGAAGTCTTACTTTTAATAATAATGTTTTGTATTATGTGGCGAAAAGGCTGATCCGTTTGCCACAAGTGTGGCGAACCTGAAAATTCTGTTGGACACCTCTGATATAAAGCATAACATGAAATTAAACAACTTACTTGCTGATTTCTTTATTTCTTCAGCGGCTGATCTAGCATCTAATTCATCTCCGTCACTTTTGATTTGTGGCTTCTGGGACTCCGGCTCTTCTCGGGAATTGGACGCATCTGAACTCTCTCCCTTCTCACTCTCTACTTTTGATGGTTCGCTCGCTTTTGCTACCGTCGGAGGCTCTTCCGAAACATTCTCAGTATTCTCCTCTTCTTTTTTATCGCTTCCCTTGACGTCTTCCTCGACCGACAGCTGTGTCTTCTGGAGACTGAGGTTCATCTTGAAATCCTCAGTCTCTTCAGCTATAACTTTCGCTGTCTTAATGACCTCGGCCACTTTTTCGGTCCCACTGTCCTCCTCTTCCTGGCTTTTCTGCATGCTCCCATGAGCCCGCTGTAACAGCCTCAGCTTCCTCTGTTTAAAAGAACGAAAATTTTAAAATTTGAAAATTTAAGATGGAATTTCTGCCGTTAAAGCACGAACTTCACAATGTGATCCATTGATTTAAGACATAATAGTTCTTTAAACTTTCCATTTCAAAAGATAGGTTTTTTTTTATGATTAAAATATTATTGCGTGGAAAACATTTATCAAGTTAACTTCAACGTACAAGATGCAAATCAACTTTTGATACCAGAAAAAAAGTGCATCTTATCAACTGATAAATACGGTAAATTGCAACATTTACATAAGTAATACTTCAAATACGGTATTTACTCATGTACCATGTGCCCTCGTGTAAGACTCGCACCTCGTTTTTGAATATCGAATTAAGGGGGAAAAAAATTCGTGAAAAAATCTGTAAAAAATTATAATCAATTTTCATAGGAAAATTAACAACATTCATTTCTAAAGCTACGGGGAAAAACTACAAAATTTTCAAGAAAAACTTAATCTTAAAATCTCAAATTATTTACGACTTAGCATCAGTTAGCACTATTGCCAAAATGGCCGACTATTAGCAGCATTAGTAGTCATCCTGCATTCAACTTGAGATTGCACCTACGGTAGAAGAAATTAATTGCGATTTAGAAATTAACCAAAGTGAAAAATGCAAAGAATATATGGAAATCAAACAAAAAACATTTTATATTGACTTTTAATCTTCATCACTGCTACCAGCCCCTCCAGCAGAACTCAAATGACAACTTTGTCAACAACCTTGTCACCAAGCTATTATTTCGTTTCAATGAAACAAACAAAGGTCGGTTGGAACCTCTGTAGTTATTTCATACTATTTTCTGATATTTTAAGGAGTAATCAGCGAAAATGTGTCATTTTAATACCAAAAGACAGACTTCAACGAAGTTGGTAGGACATCTACAGGTGCTCACGTTTCAATGGCTATGAATGTTTTTTTGTGCTGATTTCAGGAAATAAAGTGCATGTGGTACACAAGTAAATACGGTATGTAAAATTAACAAGTTTTGATGTGCTTTATTTTTATTAATTTCATTACTATGATTTTATAAAACCTCAGCAAAAACATATATGCAATGTCAACCCAAGCTAAAAAATTGCAACGTTTTTCAAAATATTATATTTTTTAAATCTTATACTTTTAAAAATTTTTATTTAAAATTTTAAATAACTTTGTAAATTCAAATTGCATACAAATCAAAATGGTACATTATATGTGGTTCTCAACCAGTGTGCCACAGCACATTAGTGTGCCACATGGAAGGAACTAGTGTGCCACACACTCCGAAGATATTTAATTTTTAAATTATGTATGTATTTAATGTACAGTCATGGAGAAAAAACTGGGACACCTTAACGTTCTCCTAGCGGCGAGTTGGGGATGTTTTTGAAGAGTAGAAACCGAATGACAACATAGCAGGAGAGATGAGGAATGAGGAGGGGTAAAGGAGGGGAGGAAACTTCCTGCCTAAGGCTAGGGAGAAACGCGGCTATAAGAAAAATATTCTTACCAAAGAGTTAAATGGACCCGCTCACACTTAGACGCGGCAAGGAGAAGCGGAAAGAATTGCTTCGGCAGAATATTTCTTCGCTTCGTCTGACGTCATGAGGCGAAGTTTTGTGCGATCGGCAACCTTTGTGAAAGTTCGAGGGTATTCGCCATTTTTTCTTTTCATCTAACAGTGATGTGACTGGAGGAGATGAGGAGGGGAAAGGGGGGGAGGAGGAGGGTGGGTCCCGCCGGTATTCGTCACTCTGCTAAGCCCATTCAGGTTTCCCTGTATTTTCCAACATACCCCCGGTCCGTTGGCACATATCCATGCCCAAGTATTAACAGAAAAACAGCTTCCTTCTGAACCTTCAGAAGGAAGCCGAAGTAAGGGAGATAGCAGGACAAATGAACATACCATGGTGCAACAGTAGGCCGTCTACGTAAAAGGTGGATGACTTAATTATCTTTTGAATGTATCCATGCACGTTGATCATCCCAATAAAAGATTTATCATGGTTGTTACCATTTTTAAAGGGATTAACGTTTACGAAATTGCGGTAAGTGCAAATAAATGCTGTCGGGATAATAGCGATCATGAACCAATGCCCGATTATTAAGTATCAATTGCACTTACAATTAGGATATTTTACGGACCCTAGTACAGATTTTATTTCAACGTTCAGGTATCCTACCTCGAAAATACTGGTTCAGACATTGTTGATTGATTGCTAGAGTAATTTTCAGTGAATATAATAACAATTTTCGATTCATTTTCCGTGAAAAAAATTACTTGAGCGTCACGATTCCGATTAATAATGCAATTTCCGTAGCAGCGCTAATGCACCGCCGAGCATCTTGCTATGTTGCCAGGGATCAATATGTAGGCTGAAGTAGTCCCTTGAAGTCATATCCATGCATGTTGATTATCCCAATAACAGACGTTAGCGTGGTTATAACCGTTTTTAAAGAGAGAGAATAAAAGTTACGAAATTACGTTATGTGCTAATAATGCGTTCGTGATAATAGCAATCATGAGTCAATGCCCGATTATTAAATATCAATTACACTTAGGGTATTCTACGGACACTAGCACAGTTGCTTTTATTTCACCGCATCATTTGGATCACAACAAGACTTATTCGAAGCTCGCGTGCAGGCCTTGATGCTAGAATACGAACTTGTTTCACGTGGGGACTCGGCCTCACACAAGTTTTAGGTCGGTTGAGTCGCTTAGCAGAGTGACGAATACCGGCGGGACCCACCCTCCTCCTGCCCCCCTTTCCCCTCCTCATTCCTCATCTCCTCTTCTCTCCTGCAATGTTGTCATTCAGTTTGTACTCTTCAAAAACTTCCCCAACTCGCCGTTAGGAGAACGTTACGGTGTCCCAGTTTTTTCTTCCGTAACTGTACAATAAAATTATGCAATTATTGCTTTACCAATCGTAACAATCTAATATAACTGCGACTTTTACTTGTTACGTTAGTTTTTATCTTTAAAAATGAGTATTTAAGCAGTGAAATTAATTAGGGGTGGTTTGGTGTGCCGCGACGTTCTTAAGTATGCATGAAGGTGGGCCGTGAAGCAAAAAAGGTTGAGAAGCACTGCATTATATGATACATTATAAAAATTGAATATATTTAACAAAACTAAGCTATTCAGAAAATGAAACTTTCAATCTTTTCACTTGCCAAAATTTTCCATCAATTTTTCCATATTAATTTCTTAAGATGTTTTATTTTATGCAGAGAATTGGTAATTTTTGCATTTTGTTCCACTAAGATTTTGCACTGGGTGCTTTGCACTTGTCTTGAGCCACGTGACACATTACACAAAAAATTCAAAACTAGCTCTTTTTAAATTTAAACATTACCAATTAGTTATTTCCAAGGTTGCATGTGACCTAACCAGTGGTAAATAATGTCCCATGTGGCACTAAAACAAGATAAATGTATTTCACGAGTTGAACATGCTACTCCAAAGATAAACTGCTCATGCAAGAATGTTTCTCACCTTTAGATTAGTGACAAATCTTTGAACTTCCCACAACTGCTCTTCCCGTTTCTTCGAAACCAATCCTGCATTCATTTCCCTATGGATCTGCCCAAGGAGGGATTCCTGCTTTGCCAATTCCTCCTCAATTCCCTCTACCGAATCAGGACAAGGAGATCCAGCATTTAAGGGAGGTTTATACCTATGAAACACAAAGAGAAATTGTTTACAAGGCTGAAATAACAAATGCAGAAACAAATGAAAGGAAAAGCTATAGAAAAACTATGATTGCAAATGCAATACTTAAACAGTTAATTAGTTCTAACTTGCCGAAAACTGACTCTTACAGATTATCAACATAAAATATTTGTCAGTCAAGAGGGGGATATATTGCATTTTAGCCGTCAATTTTCCTTTGCACATAACAAAAGAGTAGTAGTGATGTACCGGGTACCCGGCAATTACCCGGTACCCAGCATATCTGGCCATATTTTCAGTACCCAGAAATTATCAGGACCCAGCACTGGGTGCTGGGACCCAGTGCCAGGTACTGGGTCCCTCATGAGCAAAAAAGGATAACAATAAAAACAAATAAAATGGAACTTAATATTTTACTTTTTAGCCTGCAAGAAACATTCAAATAAACGATATTTTAATTATAATAAACTTTTCAAAAACAGATTACTCTAACAAAAGTTAAACTGAACCATGAAATAACATTTTACATAATATGGATAATTATACCTAACGACTGGTTAACAGTACCAGCTTGTAAAATTTTATAAACTTTATAAAATCTTCTTAAGTAAAGAATAAAATAAAAGTGTAGTCAAAATTTTAATAATTAAATTTCAACAATGGGAGATTATGACGAAGAAACAATAGTTTTTCCGCGTTTTGCAGAAGGAGTTGATTCCACCGCTCTTCGTATATGATTCCCGCCTCGCTAAACATCCTTTCACTGGATATGCTGCTTGGAGGTGATACAAGTAACGTCTGGCCAATTTTGACAGTTCAGGAAAGACACGTATATTGGGTTTTAAAAATGTAAGTTTGTAACGTGGATCCAAAACGGTGGCAATCATATACAATTTACTTAATCCCACATTATGAAATCTAGCTTGTAAAGATTTTAGCAGTTCTATTTTCGCGGTCCCTCTCCACTGCTTCTCCAACCGCTGTGGGAGTTATGTCGATCTTTTCTTCCACTTCAAATGCCAAGTTGCCCGTATCAGGGCAAATTTCTTTTTACTAGCACCGCTCATTCTATAAGCCTAAACTAGCTCATATAGGAAAAGCTAACGTTGTGTTGTAGGTTTATATTGTACTATCCCTATAGCATGAGCACATGAGTTGTTGCTGTCAGTACGCACGTCCATCGTTTGAACCAAATTGGTTCAACCTACTCGGCCGGATACCCAGCCGGGTAATTTTTCTTTGCTTCCTCGGGTACCTGGTATTTTTTAGTACCTGGTACATCACTAAAGAGTGGCGAAAAACCCAGTGTCGCGTGCACTCAGGAAAATCCCATTCTGCCTGGAATGAGAGCATAAGAAACATCATGGCAAAAATAGGAAGTTCTTGGGAGGCACAATGGTGTGCATAACCAATGCCATCTATAGTCGCTCCAACGTCTAAAGACTCCTGGCGTACACCAGTTAGCAGCAGCCAATAGGAGACTGTTTGTTTGGGAAGGTAGTGGGGAGGAAACCAGTCTCAGTCCTGCTCTCTGGATGCGTTGCCATTAGAAATTGCGTAGTATATCAGATGAAGGCGAAAATCCGCAAGAGCTGGCAACGTGCACCGATATCTGCTCTCCCGCACGAAAGTTGAGAGGGGCGATGGAAGGGGAAACGTTCGTGATTGGCTACTTGCTCTAAGTAGGCCAAGAGCCTTCCAATGTTGAATCGACTATAGTGACAGGGGTGGCCCGAGGAATTTTGGCACCCCCGGCGAGATAGTACTCTAGTGCCCCCCTCTTTAAATGTTTGTTGTGATAATTACGAAGTACATGTTAATTTAATCATCGCTCTGTAAAGATTATAAGTAAAGGAAAAAATAGAATGAATGCCAGAAAGATTCCAGCCTGTTCACCGATATAAATCGGCATCCAGCATTTATTCACTTGCAAGTAATGCATAGATAGTTGGTCAGAATAGCACCCGGTACCTCGGGCCAACCATCTAGCAGCTAAACGTTGAACTAGGTAGTGCGAGCCGCTTACTCCCTAAGTACCAACAATTCTTTAAAGCAATCAATTAAAATCATATGTGTGTTATGTATGTGAGTGTACTTTTTCTAAAGATTTTCCCTTCAGTTTAATCTACAATTTTTTCATTTCAGCATTATACAAGGTTTGATCGAAAAATTCTGTGACTGATGTTATAAATCAATTTTAGTGAAAGAGGAGTAGTTACATTATTAATATCCTTCAAAATACAGTCCTTCTGCAGATACACACTTGCTGCAGCAAGCCTGCCATTGCTGGAAACATTTCTAAGCCATTTTTCGTGAACATCTTCAGACAGGCCGTCATGTTGAATTTGATATCTTCAAGGGTGTCAAAACGCCTTCCTTTCTTGGTCCCTTTCAATTTCGGGAACAGCCATAAGTCACTGGGTGCCAAATCTGGTGAATAGGGCAAGTGTGGTACGACAGTGATGTTTTTACTGGTCAAAAATTGCCTAATGGAGAGAGCAGAATGGCACGGTGCATTGTTGTGGTGCAACAGCCATCCATTTTGCCTGTGAGCCGAGGGTCGCCGCCGGCGAGCGTAAGATTCCAAGTGACGGAGAGAGAGAGAGCAGCGGATCCTGTAAGGCGAGAAGAGTTTCCTCGCAAGTGGCGTGTGCTAAAAGTTTACGGAGACAGAGTGTAACTATAATTTAGGGCTGTCAATTTTTTTCGAAAATCGGTAACTCGACCGTCGAAAATCGAAAAGTCGGTAAGTCAAAGTCGAAAACCGAAAAATCGAAATCGATTTTTACCGAAAAGTCGAAATAGATTTTTTTACCGAAAAGTCGAAATCGATTTTTTTTACCGAAATGTCGAAATCGATTTTTTTTACCGAAAAGCCGAAATCGATTTTTTTTACCGAGGAGTCGAAATCGATTTTTTTTACTGAACTGGGGAAGTCAGTCTTTTGGATGTCTATGTCGTTTTTCTCGATTTAAAATGATTAAAAAACACTATTTTTTTTCGATTTATAATAATTAAAAAAAATACTATTATGGAAATCATTCGATTATGGCAATCTCTACACAAAGGATGCATCGAGGTTTGCATTTCTTCTATTTTCCTTTCTTTCATTTTCTCATTCCACAAAAACAATCAAGGCGGTGTGACGCTGATACCCCACTGCCCTTTGGTCTGACAAATACCATTATAAATAAAAAATAAAGGATAATTAAAGCGGACAATTGCAGATGGACCCGTGGATATTCAAGGCTATTTCGGACCTTACCGTTTCCCAGCAGGCGACGTTTTCATCTTGGCGGTGAAATAAGAAACGGCAAAATCTTCTAGGATTTGAAAATCCTAGAAAAGCTTACAATAATCCTTGTTCGTAAGCTGCATTTTATCATTACAGCAGTAATATTTTCATAATAGGATGAAAAACACAGAAGATGATTTACATTTACTGCTACAATCATACATATACATTACTTAATTTTACTTAATTATAACTTAATCATTACTTAATCTTACTCCAAATAAAATAAAATAGTAGGAGCAGTATTTATAAGTGAGTCTTCACCATTACATTATATGTCTGTTCTGGAGTATGAATTTCAGAATTTTATTTTTCGAACTTGTTTCACCTGGAGTTCTACCTACATTCCAAATTTCAGATCCGTAGCACATCGGGTTACCATAGACAACGGACACGATGCGGTGTCACTTCGTTCCACGATCACATACTGTAGGCTTTTTTGAGAAAATCGATGTAGACATCCAGAAGACCGACTTCAATAGTTCAGTAGAAATCTATTTCAACATTTCAGTAAAAAAATCGATTTCGACTTTTCGGTGAAAAAAATCGATTTCGACTTTTCGGTAAAAAAAATCGATTTCGGCTTTTCGGTGAAAAAAATCGATTTCGACATTTCGGTAAAAAAAATCGATTTTGACTTTTCGGTAAAAAAAATCGATTTCGGCTTTTCGGTAAAAAAAATTGATTTCGACATTTCGGTAAAAAAAATCGATTTCGACTTTTCGGTAAAAATCGATTTCGATTTTTCGGTTTTCGACTTTTAAAACGGCGGTCGAAAATCGGTAA
This sequence comes from Uropetala carovei, assembly GCA_036926305.1. NCBI lineage: Eukaryota > Metazoa > Arthropoda > Insecta > Odonata > Petaluridae > Uropetala > Uropetala carovei. The sequence goes on from JAXCHB010000043.1 coordinate 6,911,787, forward strand.
GTAAAATCGGTTTTCGAAAATCGATTATTGACAGCTCTACTATAATTTGACATTTATGAAGTGTTTAAGTTGCGAGACTATTGTTACGTCTCAAGAGCATTTGTTTTGTTGTTACGTTGTTATTTCTTGTACAATATAGCATTTAGTTAGAGGATTATGTGGCTTTGTTTTTTGGTCGCCACACTTCAATATCAAAAAATGAAATCAACATGACCTTAACCTTTGATTCAGACTCAGTGACGATGGTGTCTTCCACTGGGAGCTTTGCATTTTGGTCTCTGTATCATAACCATAAATCCAAGACTCATCACCAGTTATGATCTTAGATAGAAAAGTCGGATCTGCTTCAGCTTCCTTAAACAACTCAGATGAAATGCAGACTCGAGTTTCTCTTTGCTCCTGGCTGAGAATGCGTGGAACAAACTTGGCGCTCACATGTCTCATTCCCAAATCCTTGGTCATTATTGTCTGAACTGAACCAAAAGAAAGAGAAGTCCCTTCTGCAATTTCTTGGATGGTAAGACGTTGGTCCGAGCGAATGAGAGAGCAGATTTTGTCCATGTTCTTGTTGTTTCGGGAAGTTGATGGACGACCACTTCGTTCTTTGTCTTCCAGTGAGAAATCTCCATCACGAAACCTTTTGAACCACTTAAAAACTTTTCTTTGTGATAGCATCACTTCTGTACACTGTAACAAGCGATTCATGTGTTTCCTTTGCCATCTTTCCCAGTTTGAAACAAAATTTCATGTTTGTGCAATGTTCAAATTTCAACATTGTCACAACTTGCGACGAGTGGAAAAAACACGTCCTTACATTAAGCACGCTCATGCCAGACTGACGTGTTGTAAGAGGTTGAAAATTGTTATGCGCAGGTATGAGGACTGCTGCTATAATCTCTGCCCACAATCATTTCTCTAGGCCTATCTGTTCAGGGGTTATAATATCATTCACCAAACTTTTTGATCAAACCTTGTATAAGTAACATATGATGCTTTTTCAAATAAATAACATCCTGATACAAAGAAAATATTTTTAAGTTCACCATTTCAAAAGTCCTTGGACAAAAATGAGTCCTAATATAAAACCAAAATAAGATAAATGTTTAATGCTGATAGAACTGAGTTAATTTTTCAACAATTTTTTGGTAACCTGCCACTATTTTCTTATTTACGATATTATATTCTTCTCTAGATGGTAATACACGGCATAGACTAACAGCCTTCAAAGCAGCAGTCTTTTGGTAATTTTACATTTAGTTTCTCAACAGTGATTATATTTTTACTCACTTTTTCAACGTAACTTCACCAAAAAGCGTACGCCGATGATGAAACAGGGCAGCCAAGGCACGCTGACCAACCATTAGCATAGGACCCACAACCAATGAAACATTCTGTAGACCCATCCGGTTATGTTTTTCCTAAAAATATAAACAACATTTTCTTCCATATCAAAATTCTTTTATTATTGAAAGTCAATTACTACCTCCAAAAATATAAAATTTTAACCTGCCAAATTCCTTTTCCTTGCACTTTGTTGCCTCTACAAACTGGGAGAATTATGAATTGGGCTTTAAATGAAGAACTCAAGATGTGACCCAAATTCCCACCCAACAAATACTTTTGGTGCTTTAGTGTTTAAGTGCTTCTAAGGTATCTGCATTCCCTTTATTTGTTTTAATGTATGAATTAATGTATTATATAAAGAATAGACTACAGTTTCAAAATTACAAAATAATCACATTAATCTGCTGAATGAAATATTAAGCAAGTAAAGGAAGAATTGCAGAGCAAATTACCATAATTTTCCCATTATAATATGCATCCATGTTTTCACAAATAAAATGTGAAAATTGTCTCATCACCATGTATAATACACACCACCATTTTTGTAGAAATATGAATGTAATTTTTCACTTGGTTATTAGTGGTATTGAGACAGTTCTCACCTTGCCGACAAGTCAGATATGTGCGAGAGTTAACGATGTAAACGTGGCTTTTAAAAGTTATTGCCTCACAAATGCCATGGATGGTTCTGAAGACGACATTATAGAGAATATAAGTGCCCGTCAAAAAAGATGGGGATGATCAATTATTCTGAAATAAAATTGAGGCAGTCTTCTGTGAACTGAAATCATACCTCCTGCTGAGAGGGTTGCCTTCGATCCGAGTGAAGGTTCAAAACCCTCGCCACAAGTATCTACTGTGCTTCAAAAGCTGACCTTAGTCCTCTCTTGCCAGGTATATTTCTGTTTTTCAGAGCGTGACAGAGGGAATGACAAAAGGACGAAGGGACAGAATAAAGCTTTTATATACTACCAATACATTAAAATGTTTTGTTATTATATCATAATGCTATCCTGAAAATTTCATCAAATTCGGTTCATTCATTTGCAAGATATTAAGCTTCAAAAAGCATTACATGACAAAGGGACAAAGTGACACACTTTTATATATGTTTTATGATGAGGATTTCACAGAGGTAAATAGCGAGGATGAAGACAAGGTTCGCGGCGATGCCATTTACACAAATGATGAGAGAGAACACAAGACTGCCGACAAACTATTTGAGGACAGTGATAAAGAATTCAGACTTTAATGATGATGATGGCTAGAAGTAATTAAATGATTATTATTATTTTTGGTTAAAAATATTTTAAAGCAATGCTAACATAACGCAATGACAAGTACGGTTTATTACTAAAAATGCACCTGAAAATATCAATTATTTACCGACTGGAAAAATTTGTAAGCATTTGTTACCATGTATAATACTCATCCAAACTTTTCGTTGATTTTCCGTGAAAACAATGTGTATTATATACAGAAAATTATGGTACATAGGGTGCTGTTTCACTGACTTTCCAATGATGTAAAGCAGGGGTCCCCAAACTACGGTCTGTGCAGTGGTTTAATCTGGCTCACCTTACCTCATATATTTTTTTAAGTTTTGTGTATTCACCAACAGCAATTTTCATTAAGTATCATTCGATTGTGCCAACTTGTTTTAGGTAGATCTCTGAAACTCCATTCTCTTTTTTAGATCACCCTCCCCCGTTCAAAATAATTTTTAACCGTGAAGTTGGGCAGTTGAAACATGCTCTTTGAAGTTTTCACATGGCCCGATCAGTCACTTGAAAAGTCTTAAGTGGCCCACGCTGTCGTACATAAAGCCTCATGTGGCCCTTTTAATGAAAGTTTGGTGACCCCCTGGAGTATCACAGATGCAATATTGGTTGCATACATTTTTGGCAGCATGTACTTTTTAGTATTTTTTCCAGTTACTCCCCAGCAGCTGAACCTATCATAGATCCACCAAATTTTCATAATGTTTAGCTCTCATATAGGTCAACCTATCCTGGAAATTTGGCTTCTCTAGGCTGCAGGATTCCAGAGACAAACCAAATACATAAGCAATAAGTTTTTTAAACGCCCTAAAAACAAACATGAATAACTCTCACTCACTCACTCGCTGTATGCAAAAAGGAAATAACAATGAGCCAAGATAATAACTGGTAAATAATACCTGCTCTACAATATGTTCCATATGGGTAAGAATCCAAGCCAAGATGGTCCTGTTTGGGGAAGGAAGTTGTTGAACTAAGGCAGTCAAGTCTACGAGGCTTTGACCACTTGAAGAGGAACCTCCGACAGCAGTAGCAGCCTCTTCCACGGCCTTTGAAACTACGGGCTCTGGCAACTCTCTAATAATGATAGTACAAAAACTTCAAAATGGTACATAAACTAGATATTAATAAGATTCACAGAGTATGAAAAGTTGACGCAAAATATTTTTTTAGTCATATTTTATTATTATGAAGAGAAATATCACAATACAACAACTCTTGCAAATTCACTGAGTATGTATGTGATTTTGAAAGATAAAACTTCCTAAGGAAATGATTCTCATAACATTTTGCATTGTGACATACCAAAAGCTTTAAGAGAATATGATTTTAATGTGTGACATTGATACATAAAGGCAATGATTTGAAAACATTCAATTTAAATTTTTGATTTTTTGAGTATACACTTTCAGAAAGAAAGGTTTTGCATAATCAGTTTATCAGAGCTATTAAGTTTTATGGGTGGAATGCTATAACAATGTTCAATTTTCAAAGGCATTATTAAATTAGATATAATTTGTTAAGTTGTAAGAGGAAAGATACTTATTTGCTACTCCAAGTACAGATAATCATAGCCCTATACTTAACCAATAGCTGCATTAAAATTGTGCTCTCCAAACCATACACTAGCTGGAAATTTGTTGCTAAAGACACAAATGATATTTGAAATAAAAAACAAACTTTGATTTAAACCAAAAACAAAGAATATATAAAAAAACTTTTTCTGTAAATACATACAGTTACCATTAAGGTTCGACTTATAAAAGTTCCACTGTATTTGTATATTATCACCTGAAAAATTGTTTCAGCAGACTAGTGACGACAGATATTTCATGGCCAGAAAGAGAAACTTCCTCCCGCTGATTGTACATTTTTCTCAACTGTTGAACTTTAGACCTCATCCCTAAGCTGCGGTGTATGCCTTCTACCATAAGCCCTATAAAAAAAGTAAACAATTTCAGTTTCAATCGGTTAAAATAATGAAAAATAATCAGATGAATATAAGTGACAGTTGATTACAAAACCATTGCCATTCCATATTTTTGCACTTCCTTTAATTAAAAGAAATATACTAACAAGGGGGTACCACAAACTAAGGTTCTCTATTTTTTAACATGCTGTAAAATTTGCCACTGTAGTAAGTATGGTAAGTTCCAACTTACACGGGTTCGAGTTATACGGATCCGTAGATACACGGATACATGACGTAACTTATCAGCACAGTTGATCATTAGTTCAACTGCCTCTCAATAGATGGCGTTACTAGTATAGTAATCCCTTGGTATACGAGCAATCGGTTTACAAGTTTTCGCTTATACAAGATGCACAAATTAATGCCTGTTTTTCAATTTACAAGCCAATTTTCGCTTATACGATCTCCTTCCTCTCGCAAACCGATCGTTTTTCCCGGTACCTATTCTCGGCTTTCGTCGGTCCCCGAATCTTCTCAAAAGCGCAGAATGTCACGGCATTCCAACTTTAATGATGTAACTATTGTTTATAAAATTTATAACAAGGGATGTATTGGAAAATTAATTTTCATTTTAAGAGTTTTTGCCTTACGAGCAGTTTTCGAGGAACAAATTAAGCTCGTAAACTGAGGGTTTACTGTACGTTGACACATAGCTGACAGCGTCGCTTTAGCCATTTAGATTTGTTATCCCATGGGTGCAAGTTTTCTTACAATTACGTTTTTATATATGTACTGTACTGAATATATTTTCATTTTCTTAACATTTTGTTTTTATAAGCAATACTTTTTTAGCTTTAACTATCCATTGAAATGAACATATATGTCAAAATATATATCGTATTTAAGCATTGTTGGACTTACACGGTTTTCAACTTACATGGCGACCTTCAGAACGAATTAACAGTGTAAGTTGGGGACTTACTGTATATGCTTTTAAGAGTGGCCTACAGCTGTCAACACACTCAATTGACCCATCAGTGTATGCACAGTAAGCAATAAAGATAACCGCTCTGAAGGAGAATACCCACAAAAGGATATGTGCAGTTATTCACAAGCCCCAATCAGAATCGCTGACATTGAAACATCTAATCTCATCAAACCCAAGAAATTCATCATTTTATAATCTGCAGAAAAGGTGATATGGACAGTCTTTTTGGACATAACATTCTGGTGGACTTCCCTCCACATGGAAATACTACATACGAGGTGTGATCCAAAAGTTCCCGGACTGGCTCAAAAACTAGATGTAGGCTTATCTTAATTACAGATCGTTGCTGTCTCCTTCAAAGCAGTCCCCTTGTGAGTTAAGACACCGAGTCTAGCGTTTCTGTCATTGCTGAAAACAATGCTAGAAGTCTTCATTTGAGATGGTGTTTAGCACTGCATGCGATTCGGTCTGAATCTCGGAAACGTCTTCCAGAACATGTCAGAAATGACACAAACTTCTTGTCCAAGATAATAACAGGAGATGAAAGCTGAGTTTATGGGTACGATTCTGAAACCAAACAGCAGACCTCTCAGTGGAAAAGTTGGTCATCACCATGTCCAAAGAAGGCCAGGCAGGTCTGCTCAAACATCAAGACCATGTTGATTGATTTCTTTGATTGCTAAGGAGTTGTGAACAATGAATTCGTTCCTGCAGGCCAAACAGTCAACCAACAGTTTTACATATGGGTCCTTAGGCATTTAAGGAAAGATGTTTGCTGAAAACAATCAGAAAAGTGGCTGGTTGATTCATCACGACAATGCCCCCGCACACACTGCTTTGTCTGTGCAACAATTTCTCACCAAGAACAACATAGCTGTGGTCTCCCACCCTGCATACTCTCCAGACCTAGCTCCCTGTGATTTTTCTTGTTCCCGAAGATGAAATCGCAGCTCAAAGGATAGAGATTTAAAGACGTTTCCGAGATTCAGACCGAACCGCAGGCAGTGCTGAATGCCATCTCAAAGGAAGACTTCTAGCAGTGTTTCCAGCAATGGCAGAAACTCTGCATCCGGTATCTTAACTTGCAAGGGGATTACTTTGAAGGAGAAAACAATGTTCTGTAAATAAGACAAGCCTACGTCTTGTTTTTCAGCCAGTCTGGGAACTTTTGGATCGCACCTCATATGCAGCCGCAAACCAAGACATGCCTATCAAGCTGCAGCATGCAATTTGCCAGAAGAGACTAGTGCTACTTTATAAGGTTGTCTTATTGCTGTATGATAATGCATGGCCTTATATGGCACAAAAGACCACAGCACTTCTGAACACTTTGAATTGGGAAGCTTTTGCCCATCCACACTAAAGTCCAGATCTTGTTATCTCTCTGACTTCCATCTGTGTGGCAACCTACAGAGCAAGAGCAGCTCGAGATACTTTGACATCCTGGCTGAAAAACCACTCCAGTGCTCCTTTTCATAAATAATTGTAAAGATATTATTGAAAGAACTTGTTCATTTAATCATTACTCCATAAAATAATGAAAAGTAAAAGGAATTCCAGATAAATTCTCTCCTATTCTGCAAGTGCCTCAGGCCTGCCCTGCTACGAAGCCATCTCAGAGACTTTCAGTTAGATGAAGGCATTAAGCATGTGATGAAAACAAGGCTTAGGAAGCAGGATGTAACTTTCTACTACAGTAGATTAGAAATATCAATCGAATGATACAACAAATGTTTGAATAAGTTAGGAAATTATGTTGAAAAGTAGTTTATGCATGTGGCCATCTGTAGATATCATATACTGGTTGCTGAAATGCACAAGCCTGAGGTAAAAAAAATTAAGGTTTTGATACCCTCTCATGCACTTACTCATTAAACTTAAGTGAACTAAAACACTGGATAAAAAAGTCAAGTTCCAACATCATTTATATAATAAATAAATAATAAAGAAATATAAAATTACCATGCTCCTCGAGATAGTCAATGCAGTCCCTCACAACTAAAGGAAGTTGAACTCCATCATGACAACCACTCCTTTCTATGGCAATGGAAAGATTCACACCAAATACCGGTGCTTGCTCTGTATATGACAAAAATACAAAATATTACATGGGTATAAAAACTAATGCATTACTCTGTTTAATATGACTAAAATATTCAAGATACCAGGATTTTTATGATTTATCACTAGGGACAAATTTTCTGTGGAATGTGGCATGATAAAAGTGTGGATTACACCCTGCCAATAAGTGCAATCCATTTCTTTACAGACCAAAATTTACAAACTGACTGGATTCTTCGAATGATACTTTGCAGGATGTAGAACATTCTGTTTTCCAAGCAAGATATAGCTGGTTTACGGATTAAGTTTCTGTTTTAAAACCATAATTGCCAGCAAATTAATGAGAGAAAAACAGGAAATATATATGTTTCGCAATTAACCATTTCCAAAATAAGAATTAATTAAAATAATCAAAAGCCACGTTAAATAACTAGGAGGGGACTTTATTCATGGTACAAATTACCAAATGTGGACGTTAAACTTAAATATTTCTGCTGGACTTTCACAAATAAAATCTACATCAGTATTTAAAATGCACAAAATTCATTCAAATAAATCAAAAATACATGTTCAGCAATTTTTCAGAAAGATAAATTCCAGTATAGGGCACATTGCAAAAGTGAATAAAACAGTATAATACAACCTGATTTTTCATCATGTATAAAAGGTGTGGTAAAGACCCTCAAGAATTTTTAGCTGTTTAATGACAATTTTTTCTTAAAAGCTAATGATCTCTCACCTGACTGAGACGCAGAGTTAGACATCATGTGGCTGCTAATGATATTACAACATTAAATTTTTCCATTCATTTCAGTTATTAAAAAGATTTATAAACAACTAATACCAACGAAAAATCAATCTAAACAATTGTTAATTATCCAAACATTTTCGATGTGCCTTGTAACTGACAGATAATCCAAATACAGAAGAGGATAAGGATCACATATGCAGACAACACCATTGGGAAGCGCCAGGACTTATATAACTAAGTAGCATCCCCCAGAATCAGTTCCCCCAACAAATTCAGTCAAACAGGAAATGGGATGATAACCCACATTAACATCCCTTTACAGCAGCTGATAACACCCCTTGGCTTTCCTTTTTGGGATAAAAACTCCACTTCTACATAATAATTACACACACTGAAAATATTAGTACCGCTTAAACTATTTCACTAAACAACTATGTAAAAATTTCAGCAGCCCATCTCCAAATAAATCTATGTGCATGTACACACTTATTGCTCTATTAACCATCAGGTAGGTTGTTATTAATAAATTTAAACTTATTTTAGCCTAAAAATGTTGCATTCAAGAACAAATCTACATGCTTAGATTTTAAACTTCCTGTTTCAATGCCCTATGGACATTCAACGATATAATATGTAGAAAAGAAACAACGTACAATTTTGAGGGGCAATTGGAAAAACTGGTAATAATCCAAATTTGCCCAATAAATTTTATGAAAGACATGGAAAACAAACAGAAAAAATGCAACGTTCTCAAAAATCCTGAAATGTATGTAACTTGAATAGGTATATTTTTATTTTGAAATTTCTAATTGGTATTCTTTTCCAAAATATAAATTGGCTTTAAAGACTGACAATTATGAAAATATACAAAATTAACAAAATGGAATAAATTAAAACTATATGATAGAAGCTTGTAGAAAATTTTTTGGCTATTAAGCTTAAAATCTTAAACACTTTTCTAAAGAAGTTTAAGCAAATTCATTCATTATAGAACAGAATTTTCCGGTGGATGTTTTGATTAAAACACGTTTCAAGTCGAGATTTGAATCACGTTTTGCAGCGAATGAACATATAAATTAGATATAATTAACTATAATAATTTTACAACCTTCTCAGACACTAATTGATAAAAAGTGCTCCTTAAGTGATCGAGATCAGAAAGTATTAAATACTTTAAGCATATAAACAATTCTCTGATGAAAAATTTACCTGAAATGTCCAAAGGCTCCTCAACCACATGCTTCGACTTCTTCTTTTCCTTCAGTTTAGCCTTGACCTTCCCATCTTTCTCTTTTGCTTCTTTGGGTTCCTTCTCCTTATTCTCTTTTTCCTTGTGCTTATCTCTCTGCTTATCTTTCTTGCTCGGGAACTTGAAAGACTTGGTCTTCTTTGATTTAGATGGACTTCTGGAACAAAACCGATGATGCATCAAATCAAATTTGAATATCTGATAGGCCATTAAAAGTACACCATGAAAAGTATAATTAGAAAAGAAGCTCAACTTTTAGAGTCTTGAGGATCCTAAAATTGTGCTTGTGTAATAGTTAAGACTGCTGCACTTTTTTTTTCGATAAGTAAAACAAGTTACCATACATACGTATACAGTTGTTTGATTATTGGGATGGAAAAGAATATTTTCGGTCAATATAAATTACGGGACTAGGAGTTTTAATATATCTATTTGCAGTACTTTTCATCTCCACGGACAATGATTTTTTCTGCTGGAACATGAAAAAATGCCTTTCTGAAACCTTCCCAAAAAAGATAGAAAAGAGCTTTCCATTCATTAATTTGTTCTACTCCAAGCCATGTTATACTACATAAATTATTTATTTATTTATTTACGTATTCACGCTACAATTAGGCTCTTGGCTCTTGGTGGTAATGATACAATAGAAACATTAACACCATGTCAATTTAATAACTCATTTCATGATTTTATCAATTACACCAAATACTTTTTGCACTTCTTCCTAAAGTCTTTCAGGTTTTTAGGAAAGGGGTCAAAGATATCTCCAGGTAATTCATTCCATTCTTGAATACCTCTGTTCAGAAAGGAGTTTTTTTACAACTTCTAGTGTTTGAGGTTTGTATTTGATTTTAAATTTATGATCATTTTTACTGAAAAAATTAGGAGTTTCTAAACTACTACTGAAATTTTTCCATCCCCCCTCGTTACTTACGATCCTGTACATTCCACACAGCCTATTTAATTTCCTTCTTGTTTGTAATGATTCCCACCCCAATAATTCTATCATCTTTGATAAACTATCTTTTCTTTTGAATTTATTCAGAATGTATCGTGCAGCTTTTCTTTGGACCTTTTCTATTTTATTTACATATGTAGTTTCGCAGGGATCCCATACATTCGTAGAATACTCAAGTATTGGCCTCACTATACTTTTATAAGCCAGTTCCTTGGTATTCTTGTTACTCCCTCCCAAGTTCCTCATTATCCAGTAAAGGCTTTTAAATGCCTTTTTCACCACATTTTTAATATGTTGGCCCCATCCTAGATTTGACGATATGTTCAGGCCCAGGTATTTAATGTTGTCACACTTTAATAACAAATCTCCGAGTAATTTATAATTCCTTAATTCAGTGTTCTTTTTGTTTGTGAAAGTTATTTGTGTACTTTTCCTAACGTTAATGTCCATCTTGTTGACTTTTATCCAGTTTTCCAATTTACCCAAATCCTCTTGTAAGGTATCTTTATCTTCGCTTCCTCTTATTCTTCTATATATGATACAATCATCTGCAAATAGCCGTAAGTCAGAGTCTATACTTTCGTGTAAGTCATTAATGTAAGTCAGGAATAGCAATGGACCCAAAACACTCCCTTGAGGAACGCCTGATGTAATGCTATTTAGCATTAGAAAAAATCCCATGAATTGAAATCTAAAACTATTTTTATGTTCTTACAATCTTATATCACTTGAGAGACTTTTTCGGTTTTGGTGTGATGCATTGAGAATTTTTGCATTCTGGCAACTTTTGTCTTAGAAAGAAGCACTATCCATTGCTGTAGCTGCCATTATTTACTTCTGGGTCACATTTACATCTACAGTGATTGATTTAGTTATTTCATTTGATACTCTTTTTTAACTACTCGAAGGGTTGATGGTCAAAGACAGAAAAACATCCACATACAAATAAATTCATTTCTTTATTTTCATAAATTAAGGTTAGCTTAAACTTGAAGAATGTCGCTATTGTTTACCTTGCAACATTTTATTTTGACAACTTTTATATTAACTTCTATTTGGTAATTTTTATAGAGTAAAATCTCGATACAACGTATCTCTACGGAGCATGAATTTTTATACTTTATACTGAAAGTACGATATACTGAAATACCCATAAGGAGTACAGTATTTTCTCTGGAAGTATCTCGGTAGGGGTTAGGCATTCTCGCAAGTCTGGCTCAAACCGAAACGGGCGAGAATGAGAGTCTAACAAGAGAGATAATTCCGAGAACTTAAGATTTTATCTCAATGCTATTGTGAAAATAAGATAGGGATAACTGATTTTTTTAAATTTTTCAGTTTAGAAAATCTCTCCTTTCGGGATTTTGCCGGAGTCCTGTAGATCTTTTCGTAATAATGACTAAAGATGCCTTCAAAGTTGGTGTGAACGACTTGAATGTGCAAAAATTGGTTATAGTTGAGTCATTTACAGATGGAATCATACGTTAAAACCACAGTCTTTTTTCGGGACCTCTGAATTTAATACGTAATACTGAAAAGTACGTTAAGTTGAAGTACATTATTTTGAAATATTTATAGCGTTTATACGAGAAAATTGACGGGGATTTAAAAAAGTACATTAATTTGAAACATACGTAATTATAAAGTACGTTGTAACAAGATTTCACTGTATTTGTGCTTTTGTATTCAAAACCCAAAAAGAACGTTGAATAACTCGAAAATGGCTGAATCTATTGGAACCATTCTTTAAGTTTTAAATAGACTGACATCTAAAGAGACTTATGGGTAATCACCACTTAATATAATGACTTGAGTTTGATTTCAGAACCATTTAATTCCTCCAATTGAATAACATGGGAAATGGTGCATTTTTTAGACGCATTTCGCTTCCAGCGTGAGCGCCTATTATCGTCGGCCTTTCCCTCTGTCTGTCTGTCCATTCGTCCACATGTTCGGTCTCACCTTCTACCCAACGGATTTTCATGAAATTTGATATTAAGGACTTACAATAAAATATAATAAGAAAATCGCAAAAATGAATCACGTATGCCATTCAGGAGTACGGCTTTACTGGTGATAAAAAATTTAATTTTCGTCATATCCCGTAAAGTATTGCTCATATCAAAATATTTTTCAAATAAAAGTTGTAGAACTAATAAAATAGAGTATTTCCTTTCCTATACATTTTTATCGTAGGAGTAGCCGTTATCGAGAAAATCAAACAAGAAAGTCTTATATCGAGTTGAACTTCGAAATTTTCTTGCATGGTTACTTATTCATTGTTGCTAACATAAACAATCTCCCAAACAAACGTTTAATTTCCTTACGTGTGCATGTAATACTATTACATAGGAAGAAAATGGATTATTTATGATGAAGAAAAGGACTTTAAAATGCTATTTCCCTTAAGTACAGGTATGTCATTTCTTTCTAATACTCCATTGCACGAAACGCGCCTATTTTTGATATGCTGTACACTTTCCTAACTTGTTTATTTACATCAAAATTACAGAAACTAAACATACAACCTTAGAATTCAAACTGAGGAATGTCCAAAAGAATTAAAATTCATTTTTTATCGTTGATTTTCAAATAAGCCTTGATTTGATGAAAGTATTTCTTTTGATGAGAAAATCATTCATCATCATGGGAAAAATGTCTGTAACCAAAGTGCTTTTACAGAACTTAGAAATTTCAATATAAATACCAAATTTCGATACAAATAATATAACCTGAAGGTAATGTAAATAAAATTAAGTCAATGAATATGAAGGTATTACAGTAGAGTCCTGATTACCCAAGAACGACAGGACTGTGCTGACCTAGGATACTCAAAAACTCATATAATACAGAACATTGTCCATATCAGAAAAATACATTATGACTTTCGTGAAATATATCATTAACGAATACCGTCACATTTTCCTGACATCTACTTTCATTAGGTAGGCTTATATAATCTATATAAAAATACCTTAGTTGCACTATCTGTTGAAATAAATACCTTTCTGTGAAATAAATTTGATTTATTACCAAAATAACTTATCGTAAAGTTCAATGTTGCCACTTTGATACAATTGTATCAAATATGATACGTTGTATTGCAAATTTTCAAAATGATCCTTTGCTACTTTTTTCTCATGTGCCTTGGATAATCAGGACTCTATTTATGTGTATAAGTTATTTATAAAAATTCATTTTTATATTATCACTTGTTTTGCGAGTAGCACACAACATAGCTCACTGTATAGTTATCGTCTTCATTGTGAGATGAGGAATCAGATAAATTATTTGAGTATAATTGTAAAGCATTTGATCAGCTTTTATATCTTTCGCACCAAAGGCTATAATGGTGGAATGAATATTGCCAATATGTATTCACATGATGGTAAAAAGAGAACTACCTACAAGAAATAGTACAAGTTTTTTGACAGAAGGAAGACATTTAAAGTTCAGTGGAAGAATCAAAAGTGTCACACTATGTCAGAACAGTTTGCATGCATCAGACACCAAGAGTTAAGAAAATAAAGCATAAACTCTGACTCACTTGAGCTCAGCATCTGTTATCTCCTCCTCAGGAGAACTCTCTCCTTCCAAAGCAGCATACCCGCGATCCTTTTTAGAATCTTTCTTCTCTTTACTTCTTTTACCAATAAGGATCTCCTTCTTGGAGTGCTTATCCTTGCCTTCCACATCACTAACTGAAAACAAAAAAATCTGATGTTGCAAACATGACTTTCTCCATATTTGGGGTACAGATATTTAAATTATTATGAATAGCATTATATGGCAAAATTATTATTTCATATCGTAAAAGAATACAGTCGTCCTTATTGACTTTGACTTATATTATATTTTGAATATGTTTACAGAATTCACCACTAGATGGTGGCGCTGTATACTGGAAATTTACGAATAAATTAATTATCTACTAAATGGAAGGTTCTACAAAAATTTGTTTGTAACAAAACTTGGAAGAAATATTATTCTCTACGACTTTGGTCCTCACGAAGATTATCAATAACAACGTTTTTAAGGAGATATTTGACGGAAACCGAAAAAACCGATTATTTACAGGGCGGCGCACAAAATGTCATACCATTTATTTTTCCTATCAAAATTACAGTACTTGAGTGATGGCGCTGAAACTTTGTGGGAAATGCTCTTACTTCATGGAAATTAATGTAGGCAGCAGCACAAACCCGTGAGTGTGCTGTAGATGACAGCACATGCTAGTTTGTGAGATGGCTGACAACGGGCATTTGACTGTACAAGATAAAAATGGTATGACATTTCGTGCACCACCCTGTATATATAATTCCTAAACAATAACTACTAAGGAAAATTGTTTCAAATGAAAGTTGTAGGAAATTACACTCTCTATAACCTTTGTATCGAATTGTATATACAATAATGATGTTTTAACAGAGATATTTCGCCAAAACCGAATCGGGTTTCGAATATACCTCGACTTCCAGTTAACCGGTATTGTCCAAAAACTAATCAGCTCTTCGTGCTCATACCAAAGTGTTATATATGAAATCTGGTAATGATATGACAAGTACTTTTTGAGTTAAGAGTGCCCATAATCACATACACACACAGAAATTCCGAAAATAGTCTAAACGTGACCTAGGGACCTCAAAACATACATTCATTGAAATCTCGGTCAATTTTTTTCATGAAAATAATACTTTCTCTATACTACATATATGGAAAAAGTAAAAAATTAATCAAATTCAGGGTCTACAGGGAGAATACCAACAAAAAATAAGATTTTTTCAGATTATATTTATGAAGTTGTCATTTAAACTTCCAAATATGTTTTTCATAAAATGATACTGAGTAACTTGAATGAAAAAGATATTAATTAATGCTGCAGGCATTAACGTTATACCAACAGTAGTTATAAACTCCATAAAATCGATTAAAATGTTTTATTTGTCAATTATTTGGGCGTTCAATTTTCTTTAGAGCCTTTTAAACTTCATAAACTTCAGTCACACGAACATTTTTGGGATGCAGCAAAAATGCAGAAAAAGAACTCCACGAAGACAGCGTTTTCTGGCATTATTTTCAAGTAATCTCACATGAATTTCCTTAAATAATTCATTACAAGTGTTTAATATGAATGTAGAAAAATATTTTCCAATATAAAATGTCTTTTATATCACATTAATTTATATTTTTAAATGTTTCTGAAGCCCTAGTTAATAAACGGTTCGCTAAGTTGATATTAAATCCAACAACCAATTCTCGCAAATCGGTCCCAACTCACCACTGATCGTACCTGTGCATTTTTCAAATTATTCTGATAATGAAGGAAATAATAATTTCCCATCACTAATGGAAGGAAATACTATTTATGTACAACTTTTAATTATTTACAAATATACATCTGGGTCTTCATCAGGAGACCTGATTGAATTAAATTAAAAGCAACCCATTAAAAGTTTTTCCTTTCATTAGCTTGTTATGATAGAATACCACTAATTTAAGGCCAAGAACATACATTATATTTCCATGGAGAGTTGATCATGTCTATTTCCCAATGCTAGTGAAAGGGATTCAAATCCCACTATTGCCATTGACGTCCTAGGTTGTCTTTTTAATATAATTATGATTTATTTGTAAAAGGCCAAGTGTGTGCAAATTACAAGATAACAAGTACATACTTTAAAATAAATTAAGCAATTCCTCTTTTATTAGTTATTAGTACATTAAAAGCACAGTTTTTATAATCAACTGCAAAAGATGATTAAATATTGATCAACAACTTAAACTTAAAAACTTGGACTTTTTGTCAGAATATGAGAAAAATAAGTAAAATTGTGACTGCCCTGAGATAAACTTGAACCCTAGTCAGAGTGGCCTGAGGTATTGGTGAGAGAGGGAGCTGTACAGGGGATCAAAATATACAGGAAACTTCCCCAATGATTTCTGTACATTATTTCCAAGAATAATAATTATGACAATCACTGTATATCACTGAATGAGCAGGCACCTTTAACATCATTTTTTTGTTTTTATTATATTTTTTCCATCTTTATCACCGGTTTAAAGCAGTAATAAGTTAATCAAAATAATTAAAATAATTTTTTTCAATTTTTTTCTGGAATCAAGGGAGCAATTGAATGAACCATTGCCAGAACACTGGGCCTTGAGTTAAACTACATGAAAGTGGTATAAATACTCTCCAAAATTCATGAGGTTTCTAAAACCTTATGATTTTTATTACTTTTCAAACATAATCTGCTCATAGCCCTTTGCTCCCCAGGCATGTATTTCATATAGCCAAGTCGCCAAAAATGCATACTTTCCATCATCGTTGGCCCTTTAAACCATAGCTCTTTACTTCATTAATTTAATATTCCTTTTAATTTTAAGATATATTCTTTGTCACTCAAGATATAAAACATTTATTAACACCACTACAAAGGAGACATATGGATATATTTGAGATCATACACATTTTGAGTCTTCCTTAAGCCATACACGCTGCATAGCAGCAAAATGGCTTCAAAATCTAGCAGAAACCTCACAAAGATTGATTTCCCACTTATTTTCCAAGATTAACATATATTTCACAAATTCATTATTTTAGTATACTGATAATCGCACGACTGTCAATACACTGTTTGCTTTATTCACAGTAGTAATGTAGTTGCTAATCAAAGGCGTGAAAATAGATTTTTCAAATAAAAAATTCAAATTAAATTCTCAATTAATCATACATGGAAAACTGCGGTAGTAAAAAAGTGATTGTTTTAAAATAATCTAATTTGGTGATACAAAAAATATTTACTTATTTACTTAAGGGTATATTTTCCAAGTCACCAATCTAAACATTGAATCCTACATTAAATTGGATATTTATACCATCCTATAAAAGACAAGGCATAAATTTACATATTTAGAATACGCATATTGTGCCAAATAAGGCAACGAGGAAGACTCATCGACTTAATGATAACATTCAACCGATGAATCATTCACAATTTGACTTACAATCGCTCTCGTTGCTCTTTTTTCCAGATTCCGATGCATAGAGACCCGGGAAATCCTTTTCAACATCTGGGCTTTCGAACTCCATGAGCCTACAAAGAGATTATTTCTTATGCCATTTCACAAGTTGATGAACACCTACTAATGAGAAATTCTACGAACAAAAATTTAATTAATGCCCAAATTTATATTAACAAAATTACATTCAAACTTTCCATTGTTTTACGGTAGTCCATGGCAAAACCTCAACTGTCAAAATATTTTTCTGGTCTGATATTTATATTAACGACTGTCAAGGAAAGTTGAAAAATTATGATCTAGTAAAAACTCACGATTGAAGCTAGATTGTGAAGAAACCGGTGACACTATCTGATGAAGAAGAGCTCAGAAAGTGATAACCACCTATTTTTAATGTAGACCATAATATCAATCCTAATATTTTCTGTTTAAGTCATTTACCCTCTCAGCTGTATTTTGAGTCAAAAGTTCGCTTATGAAGTAGCAATTGTTCTCAATAACATTTCATCTTTGTTTAATACATTCGCGGTATTTGACGTCATAGATGAAAATGTTAGCATGACAGTAAGTTATCTGATACTTCAATTTGAAGTTATGTACAGATTAAAGGCGTCGTAGATTTCAAAATGTAACTATCCATGTTTTATCTTTTAACTATAAAAAAGAAGGCATTTCAGTTTTTCACCCGAAATACAAAGTGATGTGACTATCTGCGCAATTGTGTAAAACACTAATACACTTCGTGAGTTAATGTAGCTATAAAATTTTTCCTTAGGGTTATGGTTGCATTTTTTCGTAATCTAAAGCCCGTTAGAATTACTAATTATCTCTCCAGTCATTTTTTGGTGAGTAAATATAACTAGAGAATTGATTGTGTTAACAAATTGTGTGTAACCAAATTTTGAAATAATTTGTTTCTGTCGAAGAATCGAAGCCAAAATTTTACAAGGAAGAAGACGCCGTTACTTCTTCGTTACAGTGTACATCGATATTGTTCAATCATGAAGTTGGAGACAGAAGAGTTCAAGTCGATTTTCACTCCTGAATTGGATGCCTTGGCTAAAATCTTCGAAAAATATGGTTATGAAATCAGGATTGCAGGTGGTGCAGTTAGGTAAGTTTTTAATCCAAGTATGATTTTATTTACTTAATACACATGTTTATGTAAATATGGTATCGTAATTTTTGTCAATTAATTTTCAGAGATTTATTGGCTGGTAAAATACCAAATGATCTTGACTTTGCTACGACTGCCACTCCACAGCAGATGAAAGAAATGTTTGGTGCTGAAAGTATTAGACTAATCAACATGAACGGAGAAAAACATGGCACAATTACTCCTAGAATTAATGATAAGGAAAACTTTGAGGTAATCTAATTCAGTTCAGCTGATCAATATTTTTTTACTAATGCAATTAACTAGGGTCGCAAAAATTGATCAGTTAGTTGGGCCATCATATGAATGATGTAATCTATACACTCTATTCTTTGTAAAACCAAACTTGTATTATAAATGATGGGCATTTTTAAAATCTGCTGAAACTCAAGACAGTTTTACCCATTTGCTTCATACCCTTGATGTGCTAAGCTTACTTTAGGAATGCCAACGTTTATTATACTTACACTATGTTCAGCATCTTTTTAAATTCTCTTATCTTAGCGTTTTTCATACTTTTCTTAGAGCTGTAATTTTTTTATGATTAAATATCTTTATTAAATGTCGGTGCATTAAATGAAACAATTTCAATATTTGCTCTACATCAGATTTGTTTTTTACAGTGGGTATAATTTTTATGGAATTGGTAAGGTGATTTTTATCTTGTAAAATTTTCATTTGAATGACTATCACTTGAGTCTGTTGGAAAAATATCAGTAAAATGCAAGCTTGGAGTAATCATAGTTGATGTGCCAGTATGCTTACCAATACAAGTGAATTGATATGGCAACAAAAAGCATCCACTAAACTTCATTGTTTAGAATTACATATTGCAATTTTAATATACCGTATATGCCCAAAATAAGGCAAGATTTTTTCAGAATTGTTCCTCAGGTAAGGGGGTGTCGCCTTATATTCGAACCCTCGAACTGTGATTATTCAAGGTATTGTCAAATAATTTTTTTCTAGTTTTCTCGGTGGGAAAATGGGAGGGGGGGTCGTCCTATATTTGGTGTTGCCTTATATTCGGGCATATACAGTATTTTAATGCGTCCAAAGAGTAATAATATTGAAAAGTATGTACCATGAATACAGTAACCTAATATCATCGTAATTGTTTCTGGTATTTCATCTTAGTTACATGATGTAATTGCCATTTTCAGTGGTTTAGATTGAGATGCATGACTTAAATAAACATGGGGTGTATTTACTCAAACTACTCCATTTTTAATAAGGAATTTAAATTAAAAATGTTTTACAGTTTTCTTTAGCTTTTAAAAATTTATTTGCAGAGGCACAGCAAATAATTGCTTGGTGTCCACATTTTGCTTGGGGCATAACTGTTTAATGCATTACACGTTTTTTATTAATTTACATGAATCTTAGATGAATAAATGGATATTTATTATATTTTGATTTATAGGTTACAACCTTGCGTGTCGATGTAGTTACTGATGGGAGGCACGCTCAAGTAAGATTCACCACAGACTGGAAGTTGGATGCCAATCGTCGAGATTTGACCATAAACTCCATGTTTTTAGGTGAATTTGTATTTCATTTTTTAGTCTAGTTCTTTGGATCAAAGCATAGCTAAATTGTTACATATGATGTAAAAAGTACAGTATATACTCAAAGAATTTATTTTTCTAATTGTAGGATTGGATGGTACGGTATATGACTATTTCAATGGATATGAAGATTTGAAAAACAAACGTGTTGTCTTTGTAGGGGATGCAAAAACTAGAATACAAGAGGATTATCTCAGGATTTTAAGATACTTTAGGTAAAATTTGTAATCGAAATGAAAAATTGATTCAAAAGTATTAGTTAATCTGTATTATGTAAACAGTTTACTGTAATAATTAACTAAGGGGGAATCAAAACTGTCCCACGTTGGTTTTTCTTCAAATACCGGCGACTCCCCGAGATTCGACCGGGATGCATTCCTGAAAACGTGGTCGAATCTCGAACAGTCGAATGTCGAATCAGCACAAATTTAAACAATTAAGAGCAGAAATGATGATGTCTAGACTGAAACTAAACCTCTCGTGGTTGGGCGGGCCAAAAATTACTTCGCGTAAACTAGTTCCTAATTCAACCGATCGATCGGCTGGGTTGAATAAGCGGGTTTCGACCAGTCAAATCCTCGAGTTGGTCGAATCTCGGGAGTCGCCTGTACCCTGATTTTCATGATGTAATAATTCACACTTTTGGTGGTCATTAGGAGTAACAAGAATTGTTTCAGGTCCTCTATTCGGATTGAAATTTCGAATCATTTGTCATTAGTATGTAAATAGATTCCTTTACCCATCCACTGACCTAAGCATCCGACAGACGTACTTGATATACTGAGGCTTAATTGACGTACCATATTTATCATAAACATACAAGCATGCTTGAAAATTTAAGAGTGCATTTATGTGAACAGGATATCTTCTACAAACCTCTAGATATGACTGTTTGCATGAATGTGTATTTGTTTAAAGTTTCCAAAATTAACACGTTGACCACCCATAGCCAGTTAACTGGCCATCGATGACTTTCTCTGGAGGCCCGTGGCCAGTTAACTGGACATTGGCGTCATTTGATTTCCTTACGTCCTGAAGGCCTAGGCCTTCCATGTTTGTTTTGATACTTGCAATGGGCCTCGGGGAAACTTCAATCTTTCAAGTAGTGGTCTTGGTTTTGAAATCGGCCGATAGATGGCAATTTTGTTAATATCTGATTTATGAGTGCATTACAAACTTTTACAAACCATTTTAATATTTAATTTCTGAGGAACTAATTGGTAAGTAAATTACATTTTATTTTTAATATTAAAATTTTATGGAGAAATTTTTCTGATGTTTATTTTACAGAATCTGAATTGAAAAATAACAAAAACTCTATGATTGAATTTATGCAATTTGCAACACAACAATCAATTTAAAAAATTCACCAAAATGAGAAAACAACATTTGGTTTGCAGAATAAGGAAAGTGAAAATATCTTTGTTGTACTTCTTTACAACATAACGGTTCTTAAGATACAAAGGGGGACGGACAAATTTAAATTTCATGGTTGGGCCTCTGCAGGGAAAAAGCAAAGGACAGTCAAAGTGTTAAATGATCATTCGCAGTAATTGTTAATGGGGAAAAAATGGTCAGCAGATGGTTAAGATGTAATGATCATTCTGACTCTGCCACTGAGAGAAAGATTATAAATTTAGAAGTAAAAATAACTATACCGATGTATCTTATGCATGATGACTATGTGATTGATTGTAATTATTCTTTGAACTTTGCATTATCAACTGTGAAATCTCATAAGAAAAATACTAAAATGTCGATTGAACTTGTTCATAATTTCTTTATAGTCCATTGTATGTATTATGCTTAGTGGATGCTAAACCTTTTAGTGCCAACTTAATGCTATGAAACAGTTAACGAGGTTGGACACATCACTTATTGTGAGAAACTTTTTGCATAAGAGTCTATTTGAAAAAGTTTTCTTATAATGTTATTGAGTCTAATATGGAGTAATCATCGTAAAGTAATTATTTTAAAAAAACATTGCAAAAATTGCTTAACCCTTTGTGGTCCGACATTGAAACTTTTGCGTTTGAAGTACCACGCAATGAAAAACTACCGCTAGGTGCTTCATGAGACCAAAGGAATTAAGATATAGTATAATAAAAGGCATTACTTTTCAAAATTGGTTATATTTTGCATTTCATGTTCATAACTCATTTTTTAATAAAATTAATTGGACTTGACGGGGAAGTAAGGAGCAAAAAATTTGGCTGCAAAGGGTTAATGCTTAAGAAATTATTATCTTTATTTTTACGTTATTATAACTGATTGCAATGCTGTCACATAAATTTCAGGTTTTATGGAAGAATTGCTTCTGGTCCTGATAAACATGAGGAAGAAACTTTAGTGGCCATCCAAGAAAACTTGGGTGGCCTAAGTAGGATATCAGGTGAAAGAATTTGGTCCGAGTTAAAGAAGATATTGACTGGAAATTATGCTGGTGAAATACTGGAGAGGATGCTGAACCTTGGAATTGCACCGTATATTGGTATTTATCATCATTTGTTAGCTTTCAGAAGGTCTAGATCAGGCATAAGTGAACTTTTTATTTGCCACATCAATAGCTTGGAATGATTCAGTTTTCATGTCTGAGATGCAACGAATCTTTGTAGTGGAAATCAATTTAAATAATATTTTAGCATTATAATTTCTCTAGGAAAACTTTTCCAGCCATAATTTTAACTTACAGATATTAAATTGGCTATAATAAATTCCATAAATTGCTTTCATGATGTCTTTGTGTGTTGTAGTTAGCCCATTCCTGCATTATATCTATGGACCATTACTATGAAATATATTTTGCTAGATGTTAAATGCTGACGTTTATAGTTGCGGAATTGCTTAAAACCTTGTTTCTTGTATATTCAGGACTTCCAAAAGAGCCAAATATGACTGAAATGATTGAACTGTGGAATCGATCTAAAAATTATAGATTGCAGGCAATGACTTTGATCTCATCATTGTTGTTGAATGATGAAGAGGTACAGCATACACTTTTTTAATTAAATTTGCTTATTTCATCATGTTTACCATATTGATCACAAGTAATATTACAAATTTCAATCTTATCTCTAATATTACTGAATAATTTTTTTTTAATCACCATTTTTGCTGTTAATTTATTTAAAAAATCTGCTATAGTGTTTGGTTTGTCTGTCTGTCTGACATGATAACTCCTAAATGAATGCAGCTAGAGACTTCATTTTATCGACAATCGATTTATTATTGACCCATTGTGCACATTTTCTCAGGCTGTCTGTCCATCTATATTTTTTTGAAAAACTGCCATTTACTGTCTCCTTCAGCAGCTCTTCCCATACTTGTTATTAGCGTTAATATTGTTTGTATTTTTGCAGTCTTAGTTCTAAAGGTTAAACTTTTTTAATTCTTGTGAAACATTTTTTGCAGTTGATGAACTTTCATTCAAGGATCAAACTTTCGGCCTACGAGCGAGATTTAGGTTTATTCGTCGTTGCATATCGGGATATGAAGGAAAAGTCAAATCCTTTAAGGTACATATAAATTTTCAATTTCAAATTTATAATGCTCCTCTCACTAAGCGTATCTCATTAATGTGTTTTGCATATATTTTTAGGCAATATCAAATAATACTTCTGAATACAAAATTCAAACAAAATGATGTGAAAGACTGGATAAAAGAAGTGTTGAAGTATAAAGGAGATATACCGACTATGGAAGAGTTTGATAGATGGAAAGTCCCAAAGTTTCCCTTAAGTGGTAATATGCTTATGGAAAAGGGTGTTCCAGGTTGTCTATTCTGTACTGTAATCCCTATGTATACTATCAAACATTGTTAGAAGTGTATCTGTAATCTTTTATGTCTTTGTTGCCAGGTGGGAAAAAGATGGCACCCGTTTTAATGAAGCTGAAAGAATTGTGGGTCGATAGCGATTTTCAGCTTTCCAATGAAGAACTTTTGCAGAAATTGCCAGATGTATTAAATGAGTTGGAAAGCAATTCAAATGGAATACCTGTGATGCAATAAAAATAGTAATTTTAAAATAAATAAATTGATTTACTTTTAACACTTTCCCAACCAGGCCACACGTGTGCAAGTCTCTCGTTGGCCGTCCTTTTTAGGTGTTCTTTACAAGAATCAAATTAATGCCTTATGGCTTGATAAATTTCTGTAGACAATAAATATGTAAGAATAAACGACAAATTGTAATACAATTCACATTACTGTTAAAAAATACTGTACATGTCTGACGATAAATCAGCCAACCCCATTCGTTGGCCGCCCATGTGCGTCACACACGTCATCCCTGCTCCCAGTCATGCCCATTAATTTACAAGTGTAAATACCAGTGATGTGTAGCAATATTGGTTGATCATTTTCTATAGTTATGTGCTCTGGAATGATTTGAAATACCAACACATCCTCACAAAGTGCCTGCATTCAATAGTATAAGCTATATTATATTTTTCTGAGCTGCAAAAGACTGAAAAGTAAAATAATAAATTCACCAAGGCATTATCAAGATAATCTTATGGCCGAAAATAAATTCCAAAATAAGCACATTAATATAAAAAAAAATTTAATTTCTGAAAAAGTTGACGAGGGATGTGAAAATTTTCGAAAAAAAAATTTTTTAATTAAAAAAATGTAAATAAAGGTTTTTTGAAAAAAATTCTTCTAAAATATGAAAGGGAGGGTGTTGAAATTTGCCAGAAAAATTTTTCGAAAAATATTTTCTGAAAAAGTTAAAAGGGAGGGGCTTTGGAAATTTCAGAAAAAAATTTTAATTTTTAAAAAATATAAACAGGTTTTTTAAGAAATTGTTTTGTAAAATATGAAGGAGGGGGGGGGGGGGATGTTGAAATTTACGAAAAATATTTTTGAAAAAACTTTTCCAAAGAAGTTGACTAAATTTTTGAAAAAAAATTTTATTAAAATTTTTTTTTAAAAAAGCTCTTTTGAAAAAAAATTGTAAAACATGAAAAGGGGGTGTTGAAATTTGCGAAAAAAATTTTGAAAAGGTTGACGGGGGTCTGTTGAAATTTTCGAAAAAAAAATTTTTCAATTAAAAAAAAATAAAAGCTGTTTAAAAAAAATATTTTTGTAAAAGATGAAAAAATTTTTTCGATGTTACAAACGACTCGCGCGAGCCGGACAACATACCTGCATATATCTATATATACATACAACTATTTATCGCAGCAAAATTAATAAAAGTTATTAAAAAGCACAAAATAACAAGAATAAAGAAACAATAAAATTAAAAATATTTTCATACCTTAAATCTTTTTTAACTGCGCTTACAGGACTTGGTTTATTAATTGAGAAGTTGGAAGAAGAGGAGCTATTGGGTGGGGAACTGTTGTTATCAAATACCTGAATTTATCACGTTCTAAAATTTTCTCCTATTTCACATAAGTGCTAATAATGCTCGTGCGATTTCAGTATGGCTTTCACCTTTCTCAACGCACTTTAAAATTTCTAATTTCAATTCATAACTATGAGTCTTATGCACTCTTTTATTTGATTCACTTACATTATCACTATTACATTTCCTTTTAGATGCCATGTCAAGTGATAAATTTAAAAATAAATCAATAAAATAAATTTAAAAAAGATTAACAGAAAAAGTGAAATCAGCACAAATTCAAACAATTAGAGCATATATAACTATGTCTACACTAAAACTAAACCTCGCGTGGCTGGTCAGGACGAACGCGTAAAGTAGTTCCCAATTCGATCGCTGTCGAAATCTCGAACGGTCGAATCTCGGGAGTCACCTGTATTTCCAACTAGGTATATTTTCAGTCCACAATGGATGCTAATTCGTAGCAAATACTATAATTTTTCTCTTACGCACTAAATAATTTCAATATGATACAATCTGTTGCAGTGATTGAAGAGCTAGAAAGCATCGCACAATATACTATCAACAAATATTTTCAACTTATTAATATGTTTCATAAGTGTAATTATGAATAAATTAAAACTTGCATATATGCAGTACGACATGTTGATCATTTACATAAACTTTTCTTATAAATACTTTTATGAGAATAATAACCTTTGCAGGATAAAAATAACAATAAAATGTACAATTGCTTAAAACATTGACTTATTAATTATCTTTTTTTCTTCTTAGAGAGTGCAACAAAAATTATACAAATGAAATGACTAGTCAGCTATTCTTTTTTCACATAAAAATGTCTTCAAAACCTATTTCTTTGCGATTATTTTAATACATCTTATTACAACATTATCAATTATACTTACAATTAGCGTTTTAGATTAACATAACATTTGTTGAGGGTAATTTACCAGTCGAGGAGGAATAAATATGGTAGAACTGAAAATATGCCATTTTATTTGGTATAAACATCCTTTTAATCTTTAAATATAAAGATAAAAAATAAATTCATTTTAAAATATTGCAGAATAGAATACGAAATATATACTACTAGCATATGTTAATTTGTCACATTTACTTTAATTTATTTATATTTAGAAACATCTGTATTGTTTACTGTTAACATTACAATAATCTTACTTGTACTATCCATTTTTAAGAATAAAAAACGTGTAATGATTAAATGTTAATCATATATCTCATATCAAAATTGTTGCATTATTAGGCATTTGGTCCAATTACAGTATCATTTTTGTGATAAAATTAAAAGATAGAATGGAAAAATCCATGGCCAATGTTTCTTATTGTTAGTTATGCAGAATGGTCAGTGTTTTCTATTTGGTAGTTAATTTTATTTTTCAAAACCTTATTTGTCAATTCAAGGTCACACAACGTGACAAATTACTTCTTAAAATGAATTTTTTGGAAATTGGCAGAACTGCAACATTATGATTCATAAATTTTGATGAATGTTAAAATGGTGATGCATTAGACTTGAAATATTAACCTATATACTTTCTGAAGATGAATACCAAGTGTCTTTGTTTGAACTTATGAGCTATTCACTGTAGGGATTTGGAACTTGAAT
This sequence comes from Uropetala carovei, assembly GCA_036926305.1. Taxonomy (NCBI): domain Eukaryota; kingdom Metazoa; phylum Arthropoda; class Insecta; order Odonata; family Petaluridae; genus Uropetala; species Uropetala carovei. The sequence goes on from JAXCHB010000043.1 coordinate 6,939,055, forward strand.
AAGGCGATTCACTCGATGCAAAACACCATTAGTGCAATGTATATTGCTCTTCTGTGTTCCATTTTCTCCCTCTTCATCTATCACCTGCGCATTCCCAGCATTAAGAACTTCACCAGATAAATTTCTCTTCATCATAACTAGTTTATTTTTCCCATCATCTTCAGACCAGCTATCTAGAGTTGGAAGAGGATAGAAACCACCTAGTTCGATTGCCTTTGTCCAAACTATTCCAGGGAGTACATGATTCATCATCACCTGTTGGTATATCAAAGCATGACATTATTTTTCCAGAGCTTGTTAGTACGATTACATTTGAATTACAGAATTAAACTGAATTCGAAATGTATTTTTTCTTATGAGAAACTGTACAAAATATAGAAGATAAATAATGATTTTGGAAAAATCATTTTACACCATTTCACTTCGTTCGACTCTTTCATAGTTTGAACACATTCAATTTATTTTGCCTGCAGCAAAAATGATTTGTGATAATTATTTCTCAAATATATGGCAGTTTGTTTAAAATTACATCCAATAGCTGTTTAAAGTTCTACAGTAAATTCACCTTACAGTTTATCTAAGAAAACTATCAATTTGAAGCAGCAGGGATTTTTAGTAATTATCCAAAGTTATTCACACAAAATGGCTCCTTTTACATTTTATGAAAGAAAAGTAGAAACTCACGGAATTAACAATCTCTTCATCAGCTATCATCCTATCAAAGGTGAAAAGATCAGATGCCCAGTTGTCTATGTCTTCATCCGTCACAGCAAATACAGTGAATTGTAGCTCGGGAAACTCATTTTTTTCCCCTTTTTCCTCCCTTGTTGAATCAATCAGGTCCAGCAAAGAAGGTGAAGTCTAATAAAAGGATTAATGTAAATTCAAACTAATTTTTTTTAATTGAAGAGAGCTTCAAAAATTTAACAACTACGATGTTCAATTCATTATAACAATGGTTACCATAGAAAACTTTGGAATTTATTATTCCAGGTAGTAAATTTTTAATGGAAATTTATAAATAACAATTTATACTTAAAAATCTATAGTCATTGATTGAGGTGGGATAGTATGGGGCAGGAGGGTCATAAACCATCTCACCAACTTTTACTAGACCTTAAATCATCCCAGTACTTTTAGGTTTTGTTAATTCTTGTTCCTTATCACTCAAAACTCCCTCCTTACGCAGTTTTTAATCACAATAGGATGAAGCATTTTTAATTTCTAAGCTGTAACTTTCAGAAAGACTTTCTTTCCATAGAAAAATATTTTATGTTCACAGCCCAATCCTTATTAAAAGGTAACATCATAATCTGATAATGTTACAGTTGATTATTATGAATTTCATTGATAAATAATAAAATGTATAGCTGATACTTCACCCTGATATATTTCAAATTAATCTAAAAGTACATATACACGCAAATTGGTCTCTGTTATTTTTTTTAGATTTATAAATGACACAAACCATCCCGTTAACTTATTTTCAGCATTAAAAAATTTCTAAGTCTGTCTTTTTTTCTTTCGCTTCAAGAACTTTCTATAACAGGGGTGGCCAAACTTATTTACCCTCGTAGCTGCACATGATAATCTTCAAAAGTTTGAGAGCCGCATGACACATTCTGTGCTCATACATTTACAAACAATACATACTCTGTATCCGAAGCAATTAAGATATATTGCACGTCCCTTAGACATCCAAAAAAACATCTTAAGTCACACTACGTCACTGTATTCTGTGGTGAAAAACACTGAGCGGATATTGAAAAGAGCCACAAACTAAGTTAAAAGAGCCGCATGTGGCTCACCAGCTGCAGTTTGGCCACCCCTGGTCTATAATAATTAGCTTATAACAGCAAATTAACCAATATCTTGAAGAACAATCATGCATAAAAATGTGAAAACTATAATATATCTGGAATTTTTCCCGAAGTATCATTTGAAGCTCTTTACCAGTTGTGTCAAATGAAATACAGGCGAATCCCGAGATTCGACCGGGATGCATTCCTGAAAACATGGTCGAATCTCGAACAGTCGAATGTCGAATCAGCACAAATTCGAACAATTAGAGCAGAAATAACGATGTCTAGACTGAAACTAAACCTCTCGTGCTTGGACGGGCCGAAAATTACTTCGCGTAAACTAGTTTCTAATTCGACCGATCGATCGGCTGGGTCGAATAAGCGGGTTTCAACCGGTCGAATTCTCGAATTGGTCAAATCTCGGGAGTCGCCTGTATACTATTTTGAGCTATATCAGAAAAATAGTAATTTTAATTAACTTCATGCAAAATAAATTTTCAACTGTCATCACTTCATTACTAGCTTACGAAAAGTGACTCAATTTTATAAAAACCATACCTTAGAGAGAGCTTCAAGAAAACGAGTGTAATTTCCTTGGTTCCGAAGGTATTCAGCAATGTTTTCTTCTGGAGCAATCAAGACTTGATCTATCACATGAAGAACTCCATTACTGCCTTCAGCATCAACTTGTAGAAGTTTGCCATTCTCAACCATTTTAGTCTAAAAAATAATGATATCTTTTCATAATTATAATAAAACTAACCTATTGTGCTAAAAAAAACTGTACAATTGTGAACTGTTCAATCTTCCCTTTAGAAAATAAAAGAAAATAAGTGCATTCTTACATAAGGAAAATGAAGTTGTAGGAAATTATACCTAAGAGATAAATCATTGTATACTGTACCATCACAAACCAGGCTAATATTTATCCATAAACATGGGCATCTGCAATAAGGAGCAAGAGGGAGCATTTGCCTCCCCCTTACATTACATAAAAAATGTCATATTATGCACATGAAAGCTCATGTCTTGGTTGGTTACCTGTTGTACATGTTTTGCCTCGCCCTGAAAAAAATTTCTGCAGGTGTCCATGTCCATAAATTTTAATTTATTGAAAAAAATACTTACGCCTCTAAAGACTTTTATTTTCAGATCTCTTCCTGGATAACGAGAGTGCATCATTTGTGAATCTACTAGATTACTGGATAGATACCTCCCAGAGGTAATATGACTTAGCAGTAATATTCGTGCTTCTTGTGGGTTCTTGTAATAGTAATCAAGGGTGGAGTTTGGAAGTGCTAAACATTGGGAATAAGAGAAAATGTGAATATTACTGAAACATTGAAAACTGTATCTATAAGTTTATCTCAAACTTCTTCTGCAGTAAAAAAAATATTGTTATAAGATTGAATGTTCATTGTTTACTGATGAACCAATAATACAATCAAATAAAAATACTTTCAGACAAGGATATTACCAAACAGCTAATTTTCACTTGTAAAACCACCACAAACAAGGCTTTTTGATATAAATAAAAACCTGAAGAAGGATTTATAATCTCTATTCAAATTGCAATGAAATCATGATTAAGTTTATGCTGTTTTAAGAAATAAAATAAAATTTATTTAAAATCCTAGATTTAGCCCACACAAAAAGAATGACCACAGAATTTAAAATAAACACTTGTATTAACCTTTGAAAGCCTTATCAGATGGTGCAAACAAAGTCAATGATCCTCTTCCAACTAGTGCTGATTGAAGTCCAGTGTTTGGGAGAAGACCCAACAGTATGGTTAAACCTAACTCAGAAGCTATTTGCGACAATGGACGAGCTAACAGAGAAAGGAAATGATAATATTACAATATGCATCTCTTTGATGAGTATGGTTGTTTTGTAGCTTTGTAGCTGGTGTTGACTCCCAGTTCAGAATATTATTTTAAGAAGTTCTTTATTTTTAAGTAGTATTAATGTATACCATATACGAGGTGCAAACCAAAAGTTCCCGGACTGGCCACATGGAGCGCTAACCGGACATAGTACGGACTTGGGCCGCTAAGTAGCGCTAAAGAGCTTCATTGTGAAGCAGTGTGCCGAGTGTCACGTTGATACACGCAAGCGTTTTCTTTTTCACGAGCATTCTTGTGCATTAGTGTTAGTGGTGTTCTGAGATTTTTGCAAGAAGAGAAATGGCAGACTTGAAGGAGCAGCTCATGTGCATCAAGTTTTGCTTCAAACTCCACAAAACCTCGTCGGAGATCCACGAAATGCTTAAACAAGCATTTGGTGATGACGCCATGGGCAGAACCCAGACTTTCGAGTGGTTCTCGCGGTTCAAACGCTGGCAAACGTCGGTTAAGGATTCCGAACGTTTTGGTCGGCTCTCAACCAGCAGAACCAACGAAAATGTTGAAAAAGTACATCGGGCCATCCACGAGGACCGTCGGCAAACGATTAATGACATCTGCAGCGTCGTTGGCCTATTGTTCAGTACATGCCAACGCATTCTCGCGGAGGCACTCAACATGAGGCGGATCGCTGCCAAATTCGTGCCCTGCTTGCTGGTCAAGTCCAACGTCAAGAGCATGCTGATCTGTTTCTTCGACATGGAGGGAATTGTTCACAAGGAGTTCATTCGAGTAGGTCAGATGGCGAATCAGCACTTTTACATCGAGGTCCTGAGGCATTTGAGGGAGGATGTGAGGCGGAAACGTCCAGACAAGTGGTGCACACAGGACTGGCTGCTGCATCACGACATTGAGCCGGCCACACTGCTCTGTGCAGCAGTTTTTGGCCAAAAACAACATGGCAGTGGTCCCCCATCCCCCCTACTTCCCCTACCTAGTCCCCTGTGACTTCTTTCCGTTCCCCAAGATTTGACGATTTGACGACATCGAGGAGATTCAGGCAGAATCGCAGGAGGTGCTGTACAACATCTCCCAAATGCAGTTCCAGAGGCGTTTCCAGCAGTGGGAAAAGCGCTGGGCCCGCTGTATCAACACCCAAGGGGACTACTTTGAAGGGGACAGCAGTAAATAGAACCTAAGGTAAGTCTACATTTTTTTATCAGTACAGTCCGGGAACTTTTGGATCTCACCTCATAAATTACTTAAATACTTTATTTAGAATATGGAATGACAACTTACTAATTATAATTATTTGCAAAATATTTCTTATGTTTGTTTTGCATTAGTTTTTCTGCATGCTTTTACTGAATAAGATCAAAAGTCCTGAATGATATATAACGTATACATACCTCTTTTGGGAACAAGCACCCGGTCAATTATATGAATTACACCATCTAATGCCATGATATCAGACTTTAAGATAACTGCATCACCAATCTTGTAAGTATCTGAAACTTTAGCCTTATCGTCTATGTCTTTTGCTGTGATATTAATATGGACATCACCAACTATTTCATTGCTGTGATTTAAAGTGGTATTGTTATCTGCAACTGCAGTTGAATCTGTCTTGCTTGATGAAATAATTTCTCCTGGCTCACAGGCAGCTCTAAAAACACTGCCAGTCAGGGTTTTCAGCAGATGTGGAGGTTTTCGGACTCCCCTGCTATTAGGACCATTTGGTCCACCTGGGCCATTATTTGCAGCTCTTGTTACACGCTGAATACCCCCAACACCCATTGTTGCTGAGCATAATATGCCATCAATTAGGTGATTAGAGATGAGGGCTAGAAAAATTAATAAAATATTTCATGTTAATTTATAAAACATTGAAGTACAGTAAATCCCCACTATACATCATTCATATATGTCATTATTTATCATTAATTAATTAGCTAATTATCAGTGTTTTAAATGGGCCTGTACCGTCCGGTACCCAGTACCGACACTTTTAATTTCAATTTTTAACATGAACCTCCACTTCACCTATTCATTTCAAAACCAGATGTAGAATCATGGATTTTGAAAGGAAGAAAGTAAGCAGACATGATGGCTTGTTGCAAAAATGAACTTATGCAACAAAATATTTTTGTTTGCTGTTTTTTGTTCCATTTGAGTTTTATCACTGCATTATCTATTTATTTTTATGTTGAATAGATAACTGAATAAATATTTATTGCACCCCGAGCATTAAAAGTACTGGCAGTTATTGTTTTTCATCTAAAGTGATGGCAAGTATCATGTTTTTATGTGTGTCATGTTGTCAGGGCCAACTCTAGTTACATTAGCACCCTGATGCAAAGTCATTTGGAAGCGCTCCCACCCCCATTTTTTCCCAAATAAGAGAAGAAATTCATATTTTCAGGATAATGAATTTGATGTATAAGCTATAATTGAGTTCTGTTTTTACAACCAAATAAGGATAGATTAAAAAATTAATATAATAAAAAAGTTTGATGATTAAAAAGTTATTCTCATTTTTAAATGCATAATTTTTATTTTTATAAGTTATTTTTGGAAAACAAAACAGTCATCTGTACATATACGTAAAATAGAACAACAAAAATTCAACAGGAAATATAAATTAGGACATTGAAACCGGTTTCATTGAATCAAAGTTCAATTTTTCGTACTTTCATGCTAGAAAACTTGTTGATTAATTTATCAATGCTCAGCTTTTCACATACAACATTTTCTATAGATATCATAGATAGTCCTATCAAACGCTCTTGTGATATGCTTGAGCATAAATAATTTTTTATTATCTTAAGCCTAGAAAAAGACCTTTCCCCGCTTGCCACTGATACAGTTTGAGTTAACAAAATTCTCAATGAAGCAATTAAATAATGAAGGATAGATTCAAGATTATTTGGATACGTACTTATAAGTATACTTTCTAAATCCTTACACTGTTTAAGCAGAGTTTCATTGCTCGTTTTTTTATTTTGATGAAGTTGTAGAGAAAATTAAATGCATCACTGTGATATTTAATAGGCCAGAAGTATTTTGTAACGAATTAGATAGAGCATCTAAAATTGCATTTAAAAATTTATTCTAAACTTCTGCTCAGTGCTCAGTAGTGTTTCATTTACACATTTTCGTAATCAAATTGGCAATCCTTTCGCCTCTTCCAGCAATTGTTTAAATCCCTCGTCTGTGCGATTCTCTTTGACATGTATTGTTAATTTTTTTATGGATTCCACAGAACACTGAATATTCTGGTCGACACTTTGAAGCATTTTGCTTACTATATTTACTGTATTTAGAATGTCATGTCACAACACTAATGAACACAAAAATTGATGCTCTCAAATTTTAGAAGCTTAAACCTGGGCCTCATATTTGGTAATATTATCTCGTTATTTAATTTTGACGGTATCATTGATCAATAAATTTAAGGTATGTGCTGAACACGGAACAATAAATTCTCTGGGGTTCAGATCATGAATATGTTTTTGCACGCCACATATTTGCTCCATGATCACGTAAATTTTTTACCTCTAATTGAAAACTTTGCAGCTTTTGTACTAAATATATGGATAGCCCTTCTATGGTTGTGTCAAAAACTTCAACAAAACCTAAGAAATGTTCATCAATGCCAATAAATTTCAAGAGTCAGCTGTTGCTTCCGGGTTAACATTAACAAAACGTGCTGTAATCATCATTTGCTCAGTGCGATTGATATCAGGCATACCATCTTAGAAATATAGAGAGATATTTAGCTTTTTTAATTTGTGCTGAAATAAAATGTTTTTTGAAATCAAATTTACAATTTCATTTCGTATATTTGTACCCAAATAATTTACCATATTATTTTGCTTTGAAGGTCTTTGAACATGGTTTTGTTCAAACAACTTATCTGACAAGTCTCGAAGAGCTAAACATTGTGTGCCTAGGTATTTAATAATTTCAGTTATCCTTTCCATAAAGGGATGCCAGTGATGCTTCTCAAACATTTTCTCTGTTTCATGGTCAATTGTACACTTTAAATCTAAGTTTCTTTTAAGATCAAACCATTTTATAAAATTTGTCAGTTGAGCAGAGGAAACTTCATGAGTGCTTAACATCTTTGACAAGTTTTGCCAGTTAGAATAGCCTTAAAAAATTATTTGACTAATAGTATTCCTATTTCTCATAGAAAAATTTACAACAAAAACAAAATGCACTACTGTTCTTAACAAAATATACAAGCCAATGCCTTTGTATTGTTACCTTGTTAATAAGTTTCCAAAAATAATAACTACTACTATACTTTCTGCCACTTTCATCTGCCGGAAATGAGAAATTCTTAATCTGTTCAGGACCTTGCTTAATAATAATTTTTAAAAATTTTATCCTCAATTTTAGGCCAAGTTTCTGGATCGCTTGGAATAAACTGAGAGTGATTATCACTGGCCTTGTACTGAAGCTTCAAACTTTGATCAAAGCTATTAAGGCAGGAACCAGTTTCACTAGCAGATTTAAAATATTTACCGTATATACTCGTGTATATGCCGACTTCATGTATAGTACGACCCCTGATTTTTTGGTGAACAAACATGATTTTTTCATATATCTCGTTTATAGTACGACCCCAGCTTTCCACCATGGTCGATATATTTCGTTTCGATAGGTCGATGGTTACGAGCGAGATATATCGAACAACCTTGATTTTCCACACCACCATAGAATAGACCGTAAATGTCGTAAATAGTATTTCTTGTGAGTACACTAAAATTCGGATAAGTTAAGTATCTTACTCCTAAAACATTTAATAAAAAGTGATATGAATCTTGATTGCACATGATGAAATAAAATCGTTTCAATTCTAGTACGTCTGGATTACGTTCCGCGTACGTAATGGTTCCACTTGCTCATCTATTTAATAGGTAGGGATAACGGATAAAAAGAAATTACTTTGTAGTATTCCAGTCTTTATTGTTTCTTCAATCACACACCGACCGGTTTCCACTACAAAATCATTCTAATGGTGTTACTAACCGACGTAACACCTTTAGAATGACTTTGTTGTGGAAAGCGGTCGGTGTGTGATTGAAGAAACAATAAAGACTGTTGAATATTACAAAGTAATTTCTTTTTTCCAAGATGTCGAAATTCCATAAGGTTACGCCGTCTACGATACTTTTAGTCCAACTCTTTCCAATCCATCCCTTGTAAAAAGACGCAAACAAAGATGTACATACATAAAATTCAAGAAGGGAAGTGCCCGTAAATCGTCACTTATATCAAATATTTGTGAATTTGAAGCTGTATATATGAAAAAGATTCTACTCTTCACGAAGCAACATAACAATGATAAAGGACCTCACTGTTAAGGTTAGCCCACCATTAGAATGCGTGCGGGTGGCATAACTTCACCGAAAATGCCCGTGAAGATACATGAATTTTAAATCCTCAAATGCATTACTCGTGTATAGTACGATCCCCATTTTTTGCAATAAAAATTTGGTCGTAAAAACTCGTACTATACACGAGTATATACGGTATTTAATCCACGTTTCTGTTTTTCTGTTTCTAATTGTTTCACAGCTTTTCTTTTCTTATTTTAAAACCGGACAATTTATTTTTCTTATCCATTGATGCTAACAATAATAAATGCTGGGTTTTAAAATAAAACTTCTAAAATCTGCAACAAAAAGGAAACCACAAATTTTTAACATCAACTCAACATTAATCCGAAACCATAATGAGCATTTTTATTTGTGTAGTCAAAATATTCCAACTACTATTATTTTCTTAGAGGAACTTATGATAAATTTTATGAAAAATAAAGTTTTACAATACCTAATATGATAAGAGGTGAAAAGACTGATTTTTGTATCCAAACACTACAGATCAATCGCAAAAAAGGAACTATAAATCACTGCTCCAATGTGAACTCCAATACACCTGACAAGATACAGACAGACTGGGATCTTAATGTTAAAGTCGAAAAAAAATCGCAAGTCAAGCTTTCCTTAATGACTTCATTGTGATTCAAAAGCACAAGCATCAAAGATAAGATAGAACTGGTTGACCAAGCCATCTGATCTTTATTAAGAAGCTTAACCCATAGATCGGCCAGTGACAGTTTTCATAGATGCAGCGTGGTTCAATAGATCGGTGGACTAGCAGTTAAAGGGCTAATGAATAACCTGTAGCATCCAGCTTATAACTCGCATTCCGATAATATACAGACACAAATACTATCATGTGATGGTGTCCCTAGCAGGTTGGCGCATGGGTGCCTTGCATCCTGGGTTGGCGCTGCCTTTCTGAAATCAACCACCTTGGGTGCATAGAGCACGTCGCATAAGGGCATCAACGTTCCTAGAGTGCCTTCCCATCAAGGTACAGGGTAGGTGCAAAGTAACTGAACATGTTTTTACTTATATATCTCGCAAGCAAAACCTACAACAAATTAGTATCTTTCTTTTAAGTAAAACCCACAAGGATACTCACTCAATACTCTCCAATAATGTATCAATTCAAAGTGAAAATGGGAACCGCCGAAAATCTTTTGAGCACCCCTTAATTGTTGGCACCCCGATGCCTTGCTTACCTCGCTTACCACCTAGAGACAGCCCTGCATGTTGTTCAGATATATATCTTTTGTGAAGAGCCAAATCTAAATTCCAAAATTTCAATTTATAGTAAATTACTGTTTACATTATTTCTTTGTGACTATATATACAGTGGAAATTTAACTGAAAAGATAGTTAAGATTGCCAATATATGAATTATTATTTTTTCCCACTCTGTTCAATCAGGAAGTTCTTGTAAAGAATGAAAGTTTTATCTTTACATTAATGTTATAGGCCAAGAAATGTCTTCAGCAATGACAAATTTATAATGCTATATCTTAAACTAAAGGTATTATGATCATAATTAAATTAAAAATATTAGTATTCATTTAAATCTAAAAGTTAGTAGGGATTACACATTTTCTGGATTGTAAACAAATACTTAACAGTTAAGCTGATAACAACAATAAATATTCAGTGCATGCAAAAACAGTTCTGGGAGATATTATTTATTCTAAATGCCAACCTGCGAGTCCTTCTTGGTCATATAGAACCGACTGTAGGAATTCCCCGGGTAGTGCATCGAATGCGTCATTAGTTGGTGCAAGTAGAGTCATAGGTCGAACTGCAGCTGGAAGAGTTGCCTGGCGAACATTTAGCTGAGAGTGTTGTATAAGAGGAGATGCAGAACTTCGTTGAGCATGTGCAAGAACAGCTGAGAAACGTCTCAGTCTAGGATGTCTTCCCACTGTGTCAATCAGTGAAGACAGCCTTGTTGGGGTTTGGGAATATCCGCCTAATTGATCTCCTTCCATGATTAACGGACGAAGAGGTGACTGTAGCGTGTGAACAACTCCTTCAAGAGCCTCCAGTGAGCCTTGTACCACGGGAACACAGTCTGCCGTGACTAACTATGAAACAATTGAAGGTTTTGTTGAAATTAAGATAGATTGCTTAACATAGGAGCAGATATCTAATTGATCAATGTCCTTTGTACAGCTAACTCTTTCAATTTTCCCATATTTGTTATAATTCTTCTGATAAATAAAATCAATAATAATTATTTCAAAGCCCATAGTGAACAAAATACAGAATCTAAAAGTCTAGGCATGAAATGAAAAATTGAAAATATTTCCTTTTTCTTGGATTTTGAGACCATTCTTCTAATTCAGAGCATTACTTATACTTAAATACTGCAGTAAACAATAAAAACTGTAATTTCTTTAAATATCTTTCCCATATTAAAAAAATAATTTTCAACAAGCTGTTCTGTCAGAACCATGATCAACATTAGACCCGGAAAATTAATGCTCATTATGTGAGAGTTGAAGTTGATTACAGCAGACAGCTTATTTATAATAATCTTAAAGATGTTAACCTGAAGAAACACATGATGTTTTCTCCTCAAAAATATTTTATATTTGTAATTTTCGGTATCTCACCCACCCCATTTGGATAAACATTGAATCGGACAGGTTGGTCAGCATACAAAGTTGGGATAAGAGAGTTTGAAGGCAAGGTCTTGAGGTCAACACGACCTGCTATCATGTGGAAGAGTAGAGATGGTGGTCCTTCTCGATAACTGGTGAGGTTTCGTGGCCCATTTCCTTTTAAACCTTCCAGAATTTTGAGAGGGACTCGTTTCATGGCCTGGTGGGAAGAGAGGAAAGAATTGAAATTAAAATAATTTTATCTCTCAACTTAATTATTTTGAAAACATTGTATAGCTATATGACAGTAATTCACACTTTAATGAGAATTTATTCATTATTTTTCTTCTGACTGTCGAATTTAAAAGATGCAAACTTATCATCTAATTCTAAATTTCTTTCATTTTTAAGGAGAAGCATATTTTAAGCCTTCTAATAAATTGAGCATAAGTATGACATTGCCAACCTATATTCAATATTGTATATATAAAATTTATTACATTATGATAAATTTAAAAAAATAATATCACATAAAAACCTTTTTTTTTTAGTATATACCTTTCTTTCAGTTATCTGAACTCACATGATCTGTTGGAGCAAGAAGGGTCAAAGCATCATGGTCAGCAGATGCCAAAATATTGGTTAGGCCCGTTGTTTGGTGGAGATCAACAAATTCTCCAGCTCCCGCTGACCTAGCTGTCTCCATAAGTGTGTCCAATGGCTTGGCTATTCGTGGGCAAATATTTAATCACAATAAGAAATTATTTAAAATAAGAAACCCATAGTGTATCCATTAGTACAGGTATAATTAGTATAGTTTGCAATTTAGCTAATTTTGTTAGTTATTAGGCAGAAATTTTAAAAGTAATTCATAATTAAAGAAATATTACCTAAAGGACATCCTGATTCTCCAGGCACTCTTCCATATCCAAAACAGCAGTCTAATTTAACCACCCTGAAAATTGTTGGCCAGATCACTGACAATTTTCTTGAATCATAAACTATACTAATTATTAGGCTCTTACCAGCCAGATATAAAATTGCAATAATTACTTTCTTTCCTTAGCAAGAATGTTTTTTTCCAATCAAGAGAATTTTACTTTAAATTGCTGAATTCTGTTAAAACAGGATCTTGTGCATTAATGTTCCACATTCCGAAGAAAATTGATACAATTTCTTTCTCATTTTTCAAGCATTCAAAGTCATTTTTTTTAATATTCTCACTATACTTATGGGATATTTAAATTTCTTTTTTTTAGAAACTTACGTCTTCCTTCCACACAAGCCTCCACCTGACCATGCTCTATGATAATGAATATGTGGGTTGCTTGCAATCTCTTCTCTCGGACAAATATGAGGTCTTTAATAGAATGAAACAATATATTATTTTTTCTAGAAATTAAAATGGAGCTAAAACATTTTTGATAATTTACTCATAGAAAGCACAGTTTGAAGTAAAATAATCAAGCAATTAGCAAAAACAATTGGTAACTTTAGGTTAATTACCGTAATTTTCCGATTATAATACGCACCCTATATAACACGCACCCATGTTTTTACGAGTGAAATGTGAAAATTGTCTTATCACCATGTATAATATGCAACTCATTTTTTTGTAAAACGATCACTGTAATTTTTCACTCGGTTATTAGCAGTATTGAGCCAGTACTCGCCTTGCCACGAAGTGAGATACATGCGAGAGTGTTTACGAAAACTTTACATCTATATAGTTTTGACTCTCACATTAAATATCGATACAATGCATAAAAACATCGCATTGTGTAGTAATCTGGTCAGTTGGAATAACAGTTCTCGCATTACCGCCAAGCGAGTTATGTGCGAGAGTGTTTACGAAAACTTCACGTCTATATAGTTTTGCTCTCACTTTAAAGATCGATACAATGTCGCATTGTGTAATAATCTGGTCAGTTGGAATAAAAGTTCTCGCCTTGCCGCCGAGCGAGATAGTTTACGTGAATATCACATCTAGTTCTGACTCTGTCTTCATACAGGCCAGTCGAGGTATGTAAAATAATATTTGTTGTTCGCAACTTGCATTGATTTTTTCTTAAAAAGCATGGCTTTAAAAAGTGTTGCCTTGCAAACGCTATGGATGGTTCTGAAGACGACATCACATGGGATGATGATTTCGCCGAAGTGGATAGTGAGGATGAAGACAACGTTCTCGGCGACGCCATTTATGTAGACGATGAGAGAGAACAAAATCGCCGGTGAACTATTTGAGGACAGCAATAATGAATTCAGAGGCTAAGATTTGGACATCTAAAAGTAAATAAATAATTATTCTTATCTTTGTTTTGAAAAACGATATTTAAAGGAATGCTATCAAAATGCATTGAAATGTACGATTTATTGGTAAAAATATGCCCGAAAATATACATTATTTCCTTACTAAAAAAAGTTGTATGCGCTTGTTACCATATATAATATGTACCCTAACTTTTTGTCAATTTTTCGTGAAAATAAATTCGTATTATAATTGGAAAATTACGGTATTTGATCAGTGCCCATAAAAGATCAAATTATTACTTTGTTATTTTTATTTTTCTTTTGGTCTTCTAGTGTAATTTTCTCTGGCAACTATGAACCACAATTCATTCATGTATATTTGTGTATTTTTAAATTTCAGAATATGTATATGCTAATTTCTCCTGTTATTGTTTACATATTTAACACTTTCAATGTGGCATGACTGGAATTCCAGTCATGCCGTGTTGAAATTGTTAAGCAATATCAGTGAAAAAGAATTCATTCTTTTTATCCTACTTATGTGCGTTTACTAAGTTCATTCCTCATTTGTTACCTGTCAAGTTATTCAACCAATATCATTTTATTTTTTTATAATATTATGTCAGACTGATCATATTAGTATGGATAAATTTTAACATTCTCAATTCACAATTTGAACAAAAACTCCATTTACTGCCTGCTTCAACAGCTCTTTCCTTACTTTTTTTAAAAATCCTTGGTGGGTATACCCTAGGAGGAATGGAGTGGCCAAATACAACCTCACCACATCCAAATTTTTCAACGGATTAAAACTTTAATGAAATATTTCTTCGTCTTCCATGGAGATGAAGGCATGGAAAACCAAATTTTCTCTAAATACTATTCGTTAGTTTGGTTGGGAGATTTGAAATCACTTTTGGGATAAGACATCCAACAGAATGAATGGTGTGCCCAGGTGAAATTTTTGACCTTAGTTAATCATCGTGATTAGGTGTTCAACAGGACCCTGATGATGACATCTTCAAAAATATAATTAATTTCTTCAAAAATCGAAATAATAAAACTGAAGTTTGGGATCATGATAACACGCAACACGGCACCCGGAACATCATTCAGACAACTGCAGCTGTATGTAGGAGCAGGGCCAACCAAAAGCACCTGGTCCTCGAATAATGGGGGCCCCAGAAGTTCTCATTTATTCAAGTATTGAGCGTAAATTTTGCAAATAATTTACTAAAAATCACTTTCAAATTGTTTTCCAATAAAGAAACACTCCCTGAAAGTTAAAATATTAAGCTGGGGCTTCATAAATCATTCATTATTACTATAAATATTTATATCCGTGGGGCCCCAATTGATATTTGCGTCCAGGTCCCCTTCAGCGCTTGGCCGACTCTGCGTTGGAGTACTACGGATGGGTGGCATTTATTGACAATAAAGGAGGTAATTCAGGATGTAACAGACATGCCAAAATTGCGGAAGTAAAAGGTCTGTGATCTTCTCCCCCACACCATTTTTCCGGCCCATAACACAATGGTGAAAGAAAGCTAATACAGAAAATTTTCCATTCGTTTCATTAAATAGGATAAAAATATCTTGTGCTGAGTGTAAATGCTAAAAAAATTGTTACAACACAACTTCCATGTGCGGCACTACAGAAACTCTTGTATAAACTTTCATCCAGCTAATCGAACCACATCAGTGAGTGGCACAGCAAGGAATTTACTTTTGAGGTGGCAAATAATAAAAGGAATTTTTTGATAATGAGAGTACCCTCTTATTTTATTTGTTAGTTTCCCAAAATAACACATAAACGTCGCTAATTTTTTTTAATCATAACATTAATTTAATGAATACAGTAAAACTCCGTTATAACGCGCCTCTCTAGGCCGCGGATTTGGATATACCGTGGGTCTAGTCATGTCCCCAAAATAATTCAATTTTTTTTCTTCGTAAACAACTTGGTTCAAATTTTACCGCGATGTGCCGCTAGCCGAAGTCCTCGATTTTTCAAGTACATTAACATGACATCTTTGCCTGTCATTTATAAAAGCAGTAAGAACGCCTGGATGACCCGCGATATTTTCATGTCGTGGTCCAACGACGATTTTGTGCCATCGGTAAAGAGTTACCTACGTTCACTAAAACTGGATGAAAAACCTCTACTTCTGCTGGATAACTGTCCTGCACATCCTCCTTCTGATTCTCTGAAATCGAGAGATGGAAAAATGGTAACGATGTTTTCACCAAAAAATACTACTGCACTTATCCAGCCCTTGGACCTAGGCATTATCCGAGCCTTTAAAGCCTACTATCGGCGGGAATTGCTCACTGCTGTCGTAAACTAAGAACCGCAAGTGCCACAGTACCTGAAAACAGTTACACTGAAGAATATGGCCTACATAAAGGATTGGAAGAACATAAGTTCTGTGACAATTCAAAATTGCTGGTCAAAGTGCATCACTGTAGCAGGCGATAGTGTCGAAGACGAAGAAGAGTTTTTGAGTTTTACGGAAGAAGACGCGCGTGAAGCTTCCAATGCTCTTGATGATAGACTACAGGTAAATGATCTGTGGGCCTGGGCTCGCGAAGATGATGAAACTCCCGTCGCTGTCTATAAGAATGATGAAGAAATTGTAGCCGAAGTCCAGAACCGCGGAAGAGCAGAAAAATTATCGGAAGATGACAGCGAGAATGAAGAGATGTGCGAGCTTGAGACCCCTAAAATAAGCAAAGTATTGGATAGCATCAGTGAAGTGATGAATTGGATGGAGAGACAGAGGGATTATGATCATCTTCGTCTTTTACAGCTGCAAAACATTAAGACGTATGTGACGAAGAAACGCCATCAGCTGTCGCGCCAACGGAAAATATTGGACTATTTTTAAAACACTGATTAAAGTAAGTTATGCATTAAAACCAAAATACTATATCAGTTTTTATGGCATTCTGCAATTAAATTTGTTATAAATCATACACTTTCACGTTTTTTAAAAATTATATTCCTCAAAATTTTCCGAAATGCCGCGGGTTGCCGATAACTCGGGTGTACACTGTCTCCCGAAAACCGCGTTATAACGGGCTTTACCGTATATCATATTTATGTTCAAGTTGATACTAAAGCGAATGTGGTCCACCGCCTAAGTTTACCCATTTCTGGCACAAAAGCTGAAATATGTAATATTTGGAGGAAAATGAGGAAGGGCATAGTCTAAACCAGTGGTTCACAAACTTTTACCTCCGTTGGGCACTTTACAAATTCTGGGATATGGAGGCGGGCACAAGCATAAAAAATTGTTAAAAATCACGAGAAATGACGCAATGAGTTATATAATTTAATATATTTAACAACTAATATTTTTGATTAATGTTTGAAACAATTAAATTCTGTGAAAAGAAACTGATTTTAATACTTTTTCTAGCAGAGGAGAGAGAGAGAAGCTCAGGTTGAGAAAGTTGGATGGAAAGGAACAACGGGTCATATCTCGTCACAGACGACAGTATGTCTAGGCACTGTTCTGATAGTAACGATTATTTTCATGAAGCAAATGTGATATTGCTATCATTCGTAACATCATTATCAACGTTTTCGGCAGC
The DNA here is from genome assembly GCA_036926305.1 of Uropetala carovei. Taxonomy (NCBI): domain Eukaryota; kingdom Metazoa; phylum Arthropoda; class Insecta; order Odonata; family Petaluridae; genus Uropetala; species Uropetala carovei. The sequence goes on from JAXCHB010000043.1 coordinate 6,956,538, forward strand.
ATTGCAGACGAAAATATTGGTAATGAAATTTCCAAGACTTTCATCACTGGATAAGGGATTACGAACGTCTTCATGTGTGCAGAGGAAAGCGGGCACTTAGAATTGGCTCGGCGGGCACCACGTCGAGAACCTCTGGTCTAAACAATTTATGTTCTGGATCGCTTATTTTTTAACGCGTTTAATTTATTCCTGTTTTTATTTTTGGTGTACCTGTTTCAATAAATTGACCAACAATGTTGTCTTTATATCTTTGTGAGCTAGCGGAAAGTAAATTAGCGGGATAATTTGACACTGTAATTTAAGTGGTACCTCACAGACCGCACCTCAGTATGTAAAGGTTAAGCGGATGCGATTGGGATAAGGCTGGCGCCACACGGGCGTTTTTCGCGGCGATGGTGAGCGTGAAGAAACCGCCGGTGCAATTAGACGCCTACAGGCGGCCACACGAGGCGTTCGGAAACGAGCGTTGAAAAACTCGAGTGCCAGACGGAGTCGGTAAGAAAACGACCGACGAGACGCGCCCTGGCCCATCCGTCCGGCGCGCCGCGGCGTTCGACCTTGAGAATGCGTCCCTCCCGCGGTTGAAAAACGCCCGTGTGGCACAAAACATAAGACCTATTTTGTAGCGTTATCTTGACGCCAGTTTTCGCCGCGGAAAAACGCCCGTGTGGCGCCAGCCTAAGTTTAGAAGCGGAATAGGGTCTTTGAAGAGAATAGAAGGAAAGAATGCTGGACAGGAGAGACGGATGGCAGGGGCGGATCTAGAAACTTTCTAGCATCTGCCAATGTCTACTGCCCTTTATTCAGAAAATTCCTACCCCTGTCAGAATATTTCTTTCCATTTCCTTACCGACCTAATATGCGACGAAGAGCCGAGGAGTTTGCTGTGGAAAAGGTTTAAGAAAGCATCGAATGGAGGGCAATGGGGGCATTCAAAGAACGCTTTCCTCTTCCTGGATCCGCCACTGGGGGACGGAGTGAAATACGAAGCACGCCAATGAATGTTAACCCGCAAGGGAAGTGAGTTGAGAGCGATCCAATTCGATTATGACAGCATAACGACATACGGGAAAATTTCTATGAAGCAAGTAGGGTCCGTCCTTCAGAGAGATGGTGGTTGAACATGTCGGACAAGTGACAATATAAAAAGGAATTTTCATAAATAATTTTTTATATATAATATGTGCAAAAATAGTGGTTTATTTTGTAATGTCATTTACAATAACGGGTACTTTTATTGTATTTTTTATTTCGGGAAACGAGCAACTTATAGGCGAGGCGTTTCTGTACCTGCGCATGCTCAGTTTGAAGTTTTAATCATAAATCCGACAAGAATACAAGACGCCGGTGAATATAACAAAAAGTTATGAAAAATTTCATCCTTCCGATATGAGAAAAATTGCACTTTTAGATGAATGGCGGTTAAAGGATGTTTCATCATCAATCATGTTTAGAGCTACCATATTGTGGAATTTAAAAATGAGGACGCCCATTCCACCATCAAAATTTTACAGAATGTTTTCTGCAGTAATATTTGAACGCGTTAAAAATATTTTAAAACGCAGCGTGTACAACATCAGTATCGGGTCAATGATTTAAATTCGTGGAAGAAATCAACTTCTTGAAATTCCAAAAATGAGAACGTCATGGAAAATAAGGACGAATGTTAGCCATTCCCACGTTAGATCATAAATTGATTCGAACGAAAACTAGTCACTTTTCAATCAAGTTCGACTTGCAGAAGATTAAATTGCGATATCCTTCATGAACTAATGACAGTTCTGTCGGGAATTGCAAGCAGAAAATGTACCGCGGACCATTTCAATTCAACAATTTTTTATTCCTCAGAAGACCGCCCTGAAAAGTCACAATGAATGGATTTAAATTTCAAAACGATTTCGTTCCACATTCATTGATGATGATTCGCGATCCACTTTTAATATGTCATTTTTTTTATTATAAATCCAGATTTCCATTATTCAAACTAAAACTTTACTAACCGACGCCATGACATCTCCAATTATTTCTAATTCAAAGAACATTTCCTTCAAAACATCGAAACCGAAATATTTTTCCGGTTCAGAACCACATTCGATCCAAATACGTTTCCGTCGCAACGTTACGAAACCTCATCTTCCCGCCTGTTAAGTACTGATTTAAAACTTTTTTGTACGTGCTGAGAATAGAAGAGTAGCATCTGCCGGGCCGTTCTGTTTTAGCCCCGCGAAAGATTAAAAAAAAAAAAAACGAAATGCATTTGACCCTGACCGACGTCATCCAATCCGTCACTGCAACGCCTCTGTAATCTCGAGTCAAGGATTTTTTCGGGAGCTAGTAAAAAGGAGGCCATTGAGTTGGCTCGAATGTAGGGACAGGCGGCTTAAAAAGGCCTTGGACACAGTTATAACTCACCCTTGCGAACGTGCTATCTTGTCCCACCGTTCTGCAGGCGGTAGGATAGGAAAGCGACGGCGTGGCGGATGACCAGCTGCCCCGGGCCCAACTGACCCCGCTGGCCTAGCCGGTCCCGGAGCCGCTGTCGGAGCAGGACGTCTTCTGGCCCCTGCCGCCCCGGGCGGGACCCTCCTTACTGCCCCATGGCTTTGATCGGCGAGAATGGTCAAAACGAGAAATGAAACGAAAAAGGCGCTCCGATGGAGATGAGGAGACATCTCGGTCAGGCTTCCTTGTGCGAGCTTCGATTCATATAAACAAAAAAAACATAAAAGCTCATAAGAAGAGGAGGGAATGCTTGTAAACGTCGGTTAGAATTACGTCCGATAAAAATTGATCCCTTTAAAATTATATTTGCAATCAGAACGGCTTTTATAATACATTGGAAAATTGCAAATGCATCGATACATTTTCTTGATAAGTTAAAACAAAAAATATTCATAAATTCGTGAAAATTACTATTGAATTGCTCATTTTAAAGCATGTAATTTATTGGGAAGATTCAGACTACAAACCTCTTATTGTTATAGTTGGGAAAATACTCTTCACTCCGGATACTCGATAAATTTTAGGCTTTATTTGGAAGCGCCTACGAACATAAATAAATATTTTGCGTTTAAGCGGTTGAAATGTCTCTTTATTTTTACTTTCTCAAACATTAAGAGAAAGCACTGTGATCGTGAATAAGTACGTGATTTTAATTAATATGCGCGTTTTAGGTGCGCTTGAGTCCGAATAATGGGTTTTGCAATTACTTTCGTCTGTCGTATATCATTTGCGAATAGCTCTAGGGCAGTGATGGCGAACCTATGACACGCGCGCCACGCACGCAAGACGAATTTGGTTGGCACGCCAACGAAAGGTGAAAACCAATCAAAGCATTTATTGTATTGTTTTAGTGCCGCAAAAACATTTTTGTTATTTAGTTAACTATTGTAAACATTAATTTTATGGCTACAAATTTCAATCTCTTATGTCTTAATCACGAATTTAATTTAGTTGGCACGCAAAAAGAAATCAAGGACTTTTTTGTGGCACGCGAGGCGGAAAATATTCGACAATTTCAGTTATATTGGCACGCGGGCAATAGAAGGTCACCATCACTGCTCTAGGGGCTTAGCATATTGATATGATCTGATTAAACTTCGCAGTTATGCAGTAGAGTAACACCCGGAATAGAATCTTCATGGAAATGAATCATATTGTGCGGCAATGAATAAATATTGATAAACACAACATAAAAATATTGCCGAGTCGTTTCTTTTATTTGTCTATCTGTAACGGATGAATTTTTAATTTAGGCGAAAGTAGAAGGCGAGATCACATACTAATCGAACTATTACAGTCATTTAGCGCAAAAACTCTTAACCGTTTTGCATTCACGAATCATCCACCGGAAAGAATATATCCTTGGATTATTATCTATCATATATCTGCAGTTGATATCTATAACCATCCCCAACAGATAACTTATTTGGACTTCTCGAACAATCCCATATCCATCACTACTTAAAGTTTTTAGTTTGATTTTGTTAAACATGGATTACCTATAGCAACTTCGTGAATCACAGTTATATAAGCATTTGCTTTAGCATACACACATTCTAATCTCGGATTTTAGTATTCAATTCGTAGACGTTTTTCCCGTTAACATTTCTATACCTCAAGATTCGGCTTAAAGAGGCTCCACTGTATCATTATAGAAGTACGGGGAGGAAGTGGTCATAGATAACATCTCAATTCGTCCAAGGCGTCCCGCCCATCTCGAATATAGTTTTAAACGACACCATTCATGAATACGAGTTCTGCAATTAAACTTCCCTTATCTTTTTCCTTAGGTCGTTAACAGCATCTCCATGCTCCATAAATAATTAGATAATCTCTTTTATCAGAGGAATTTAAGAACCGTTCCTCCACCTAACACATAATCTCTAAATCGTATTCGCTCCTAAATTACTGTGCGCAAGCCCTCTCAGATCTTCAAAGAGGCCCAGGCCACTTTCAGATTTTGAGGCCCCTGGCCATAATAAAATTTAAAAACACTCGAAAACAAAAATAAGGCAATATTAGCTAAAAACAGTGAAATGTAATTCGTACAGTTTTTATTTATAAATTCCAGCCTTTAACATGCAAATTTACCGATTATTGAGGGCAAATCTAATTTTCGTGCAATTTCACAGTTGATATTAAGCGGAGTCCATTCATAAGAAAATTTGGGCTCTCTTGAGCTCGAGGCCAAGGCCAAATGAGCCTCCTGGCCCCCTCCCTCTGAGACCAAAAATTCAAACATTTATAAAGTATCTAGGAACATGTTATCATTTTTGTCCTTATTATGGTGTATTGAGTAAGGAATACAATACATAACGGCAGGGCCGCCCCAACAGAGGTGCGGGGCCCAGGACAAATCGACCTATGCGGGACCCCGTTATCGTTAACCGCCAAAATAAATGTAGACTTTCCTTGCTGTGATATAGACGCGCGAGACCTCTGAAATCGCGGGGTCCGGGGCGGTCGCTCCGATTCGCCATGCCCTAGAGACGGCCCTGCATACCGGTATACCGGTAAACCGCCCAATTTTTCAATACCGAAATAACGTGCTACCGTTCCATTCAATACCAGTATTTCGGTATTGAATGATATAAATGTTTTGCAACGATTTACCACTACATACAGTTCACCATCGTCAAAATACAGGGATTTCCAACGCGGTGCCCGGAAAGGGTCGCAGAGGCGCCTGCCGAGGTTTGTTCAGTGTCCTCCGTAACACGTTTCGCACATGTAACTAATAGTATTGAGCGGCCACAGAATACTGGAAAGTACCAATCTAAAAAGACTTCATGACTTTGCCTTATAGAATTTACATATACATATTGTCATACACCGTATTTTATCCGCAGTTTTCCTACCAATTCGCCAACCAATCGGATGTGTTTTATAGAATCATTGTGTCATTTTACTTTAATCTTTATCGTAAGGTATACCATTTGTAGTGTCTGTGAACGGTCGTCTTTCTTTTTATGTTTGTTGACGAAGAAGTATCAGTTCGTGTTTGTGCTCTAGTCATATTTCACTATTCATGGCTAATAATTGAATAGTAATTTTTATTTGATTTAATTCAAACTTTAAAGTTAATGTTTATATTTGACTGAATGGTATTTTTTCTATTTTATTTTAGTTATAGTTTTTAATTTAGATTCATTTAGTTTGTTTAATTTGTGTTTCACCTACATTATATACAATTACAATAAATAATAATTGATATGAAATATATTTTGAATTAACCATGTGTTTCTTTTACCTGAATTATTCATGATTTTTTAAATTTTTTAATACCGGTATACCGGCAATGACGAACAATACCGGTATTGATTTTTGGGACCTGTATTGCATTCCCTAGTATTGAGCAGCCAAATATATAAATAAAAAAGATAGGAAAAAGCGACTGAAGCAAACAGTAAATGGTGTTTTCTTTTCAAAAATAATTTTAGACGGACGGGCAGACCGAAAAAACGTGCACAACAGGACATAACATCGAATCGATTGGCGAAAAACCGAAGTTTCTATCTGCTTTCGTATAGGAGAAGTCAGCGCCTCATACAGACAGACAAAAATATAGACGGATCTTCACAATAAAACGTGCACAATAGTGAATCTATTACCAGCCAAATAAACGAAGTTTCTATCTGCTTTCGTTTAGGAGAAGTTATCGCGTCACACAGACGGACAAACAGAACGCATAAGCGGATTTTTTTGAGAAAGTTTCTAATAATTTCCGCCTACTTTCCCAAATGATACTATACTTTTATCATATTTTAACAGATGTAGAAAATTATTTTCCTAATCTCAGAAAGGCGACTTTGCAAAATTTTGTCCTATTAAAATTGATAACTGATAAAGTGTTATATATTTCATGCACATTTCTACGAACATTGTAGCCAGTTTTCGCTTTGTTTTCCGGTTTAACACGAGAGTGCCAAAAACGCAAAATCTCCACTACTTTACATTTGAGACCTAAATTATTTTTTCTGGGACATTTTTTGCCGGGAAATTAAGTCCGGATGTCAGACTAGATGCGTATACCCAATGTCAACGGGTGCCGATGTTAAACACTTGTCTTAACTAAAACCCACTGACCGCGACCATCCGGAGTCAGAAGCAGAAAAGAAAGTTGCACTGGGACCCGACATGAATGGGAAGCCTGTGCCGCTCAATATTTTGGAAGCAAAAAATCTTATACGAAGCCCCTTTACATGTCCGTGATTAATTTGGACGCCCTTTCAAATGTGGCATTTTTTTAAAAGCAGAGATTACGTTGTCTATTAGATTCATTTTTAACTTTAAATAATAAAAATTAAGGCATGCATGAAACTCGTATGACTAAAATAATGACCATATTTAATTAAGTAATATTGCCTCCCATTCTTTTTGTCTGTACACGTGCATCAGTTCATAAGATGGGACAAAAATGTTTTCTGGACGGGAAACCAGTCTAAAGAGTTGACATGCATCCGCTATAAAGAAATTAAATGAAAGAAAATGTGATCGAATAAATTATAGTAATCTTTGCCATTTGGCTATATAGGTAGCAAGTAACATTAATCATGATTATCAGGAATATTGATGTCAATACCGTTTAATTAGTATCCTTATTTCTATAATTTAATTCTATTCGCGATGACAAATATATTTGCCTTAATCACAATCCCTATTTATTATACGTACGTATCTATAAATATTATCAATAAATTGTGATTTTAACCAATTACATTTTATGTTATTATTCCTAAGTTCAGTAAAACAACACCTAAAACAGCAACCTTTACCCTATTAGTTTCCCCAAAATTAATGGCGTATTAAATACTTCTATACTTCTGAAGACCAGGTTTATCTAGCAACTTGTAAGGAAACAACCTTTTATATGCCATAGCATTGGTCCTGAGCAAAGCCATAAATCTTATTTAAGACTTACTGTGTAGTGGGTTTTCCAACTGCGTCAGTAAGTAAGATGGAAATTACGGCTTATTCTCTTGATGGACCTAATTTATTAAACGCCAATTACGATGCACAATTCGCACTCGTTACACCGATCATTTGAAAAATGTGTACGATGAACCCGAATAGCGATTCCGCGTCAGCATTTGAGCAAGTAAGAATACGACTTAGCATTAATCAAACACCGTCCGAAATGTAACATAAAATAATTGAAATTAACATTTAGCAAACGTCTTTCTCAACGTCGTAACAATCTTAATCGGGTTTTCAGCATTATTTAATAATAACTCTACGAAAGAACCCCCGAAAAAGCATGATCCCAATAAGCAATTGATTTAGATTTTGTACCATTCTCGTTCTGTTATACGCTACATTCGGAATCAACACGAGAAACATCGTATTTATGCATTAAAATAAACGTCAAATACCCGTTTGTTATCATTTATAAATACATTTCTCCTCTTCCCTTTATTAACCGATTTATATACCGCATAAGATTGTATCCAATTTTATTCCAGTTTACACAGATTAAATAGGTTGAGTGCGGAAATATAAGTATTTTAAGGATGTTATTCCCATCAATTATGTTAGGTCTCGTGCAAATATACTATAAATAGAACAGAATGACACTATTATTTACTTGCCAGACAAGCTATATCTCTTCCACCACATAGTATGACAAGACTGTATAAGCACGATTAATTCCGAAGCTCTATCAATAGGTCTTTTTAAAAAATAACGAAAAAAAGGAGGTAAAGTTTGTAATAGAGTTACTTAAGAACCAGGAAATCTCCGTCAAGATGCAGGAAACAAAAGCAGAATATATGAGGGCTCGCGAGGTCAGCTGTGGGCGGCCTGATAAAATGAGTTCATGCAAGATATATTGTGGTCATTAATGTTTTCCTTTATTTACGTTTAAGATAAAGACTCTGGAGTGCAATTTCGGAAGAGCATTAAGAATGGCATGCACCTTAAACATACAAACACTTAATTGCTATGTCTTACGGTGAAGCTTTCGTCTATTTCATTTTCTTACTACGATACGATGGGCTTGAAAATATTTTTCGTGAATTTAGTCCAAGCCGAATTTGAAATTAAAACGTTTAAATTGGTACGGTTGAATAATACGCTACGCAAAGTATGAAAGTTGATTGGGCAGAAAAATACTTCAACGATTTAACTTCTAAGAATAATTAGTAGGTTATTTAAAATTAATATTCGCATCAGGGAATAAAATATAAGTATCCTTTGAAATATCTTGTGAGATGGATTCACTAATTTTTATACACATTCGATAAATATTTATTCATAGATATATACAAAATATAGATAAATCCATTTTTTTAAATATTTAACATTCCACGCAGGGAATTAATTTAATGCACATATGCATGTTATAAACATTATTTGCGTACTAGTAGGTGATTGGCAGGAGAGATTTTTTATCTAATATGTAAATCGAACATCGCAATTTAAATTGTTGTCACCAATCTCGATGCAAAATTGACTTTGATTTTAATTTAATCTGCTGATATACAAATACTCGCTTGAGTTAGGAAATAACCCTTGGCTGTGTTATTTTACTTGGTGCTAAGTAATACTGCTTTCGAAAGAATTGGCTCGTTAATGGAACGGCGATAACAATAATGTAACCGAAAATTCTCAGGAGAAATATTTAGGGTTATAAATGTTCATTTTAAACTTTTTGTTCGTGTACAGTTATTATAAAATGGCATGCGACATAATTGCATTTATCGAAAAAATAGAGAGAATTCTATCAATTTATTTATTTTACTATTTTACGACCGAAACTTTTTTATGCGAGTCTTTCAAAAAACCTCCAGATTGTAAAGTTTGATCATAAATTCGCACATTCGAATGTATTAACATTCAAACTCCAAATTTATACAGATAAATTAATAGAATCGTTTTGGAGAGACGACAGTGATCTCAAGATCATTAAGATATGAAATACAAATTAGTTTTTACCGATATACGAATAACGAATAGAAAGTCACAACTTTTGCTCCCACCACCAAATCGTAAGAAAACGTCAAATTTCTCCTTAAAACTTTTCGCAGATATGCAGAATCGTAAAAAGAAATCGATATTTTTTTCCTTTAAAATATACTGCTTTTTCTAGACTTAACTCGCCAATAAATACCGATAATAACATAAACTTAAATATAACAAATTTTAGATAATTTCCTGCCTTACGGAAAAGAGAAAACTGGAAAATCAAATTTTATTTCCGGGTAATATGATGCAGTGCGATCCGTGAGCGAAAATGAATAAATTAAAGTTGACTAATAAACGAAAAAAATCCACTTTTAAAAAATTTGCAGATAATGATAAAATAGGGAAGAAATGGCTTACTTAGCTTTCGCAAAAAAATCCAACGGTCCGCCAACCCAGTTACTCCCAAGTTTTTAAATCGGACTTCCAAAATTATCTCATCCTACAGAAATCGTACATTCACAAGACGTTGGGACACTTTTTTCCGTACAACTGGAGATTCCGGTGCAACACTTTCCCTCTTTAAGGTGGATCTCGAAGGATGGATCGTATAACATGAATTCCGCCCTTTTTTTTATACAACTCGACTCCTCTCAATGGCTGTGGAATGCACGAAGTCTTGCTATAAGACTGAGAGAAGTCTGTTTTCCCACTGACGGCGCATGCTAACGCTTGGTGAACTGAGACCTCTTTAGCAGCTCCCCCAGCTGTGTCCAGTGGCGACTTTGGAAGGGGTCACGATCCGATCATCATCTTTTTTTTTATATTTTTTGTTACAACCCCGCTCGCCTATCTGGGTCGCTTTCTTTCTGATCCCTTTCGTATTTTTTTTTCTTTATTTATTCTCTCCGGGTGCGAGACTGTTTTGGGCGAAAGACAAGAGCTCGTTTGATGTGAGGAAGGAATTGTCTTTGCGAGATAATGGAACGCGATTGAGACGATCGGATTGTAAGTCGCGTCATCGATGCAAATTGGTAATAAATGAGCATCGCGGGCGCATTTTTTTGACAAGTAAAGAAAAATTTGTTTAAAAATCCTTTTGCAATGTGTAAACGTCCTTAGAATTCTAATTTTTATGGAGATTTAGTCAATATTGTTTCACTTTTTGGGAGCAATGGTCGTTATTTCAGCCTGAAAGCATCCTAGAAGTTCGTTAAACAAGATTAAAGGAAATCCAGGTCGTTTTAAACGCAACCCGCCTAATGGAGGGTGCGGCGGGCGCGAGGCATCCGGGCCCCCGAGTAACGGGAGTTCCTAGAAGTTTTGAGATCTCAATTATTACCGAGGGTAAATTTTGCAAAAAACATTTACTAACATCATTTGCCAAACTGATTTCCTATTTTTAAAAATCACTGTAAAAATTATACTATTAAACTGGCGATTTCGTTGTTACTATAAATATTAATATCGTAGGGTCCCCGTCGATATTCGCAACCGGGCCCCCTTCAATGCTTGACTTACTCTGGTTTTAAAATAAATTACTTCCTGGAAACGTGAAGTTATGAAACGATTAATAGTTCGGGGATTGAAGTGTTCCCGCATCGACATTAAATTTGTTACAAAATCTTACACAGTCTATTACCGCCGGGGATTTAATTCAACTCTGCGTTTATGAATTCGACGAAAAAAGTAAGTTTTGATCAAAACAGTTGACCGAATTAAAGAATAGAATCGATACGAATTCCGATTTGAAATATTTTTTTAAATCGAGGAGAAATATCGATTTATAAACAGCTTGTTAAAAAAACGCTTCAGTAGTATTGCTCGATATACGATTCGGTTCGACCGAAAAATTCTTAATTCCCCAGTTTTATTCAGACAATGATCAAGAAATTTTTCCGGAACTCTTTTGTTTCGTAGTAAAATTTGGGTAAAACTCGTGGTTTTTTCCAACTTCTTATCTATTTACGGCAACATATAGCACCTTTTTATTTGAATTTACGTGTCAAGCATTTCCGAAATAGTTGAAAATATACATTCCACGCCGCAATACATCAGGTGGTCGGGTAGGAAATATTTCAACGCACCGGGATGCCGATGTCAAATTTTGTAAGTGAAAAAATAATAATCTTTGTTTATTTTGTGTCTATTTCATTAATGTGAAACATGACAAACATTTCTCTTATTGTCGTCCCATTACAGATGAGGAATGAACGAACCTCCGTATAAACCCTTCCTAAAAAAGAAATCTTCGTTAGGTACGAGTAAATTTAATATCTTACCTGACCGAAAAAATACCTATTTTAATAGAAACAGTGGCGCACTATGCTAAAAGCGTACTAGCCGCTAGCTTATGGCCTCACATTTCAATGGGTCCCAAATTTCAGTTTATTTGTAGTGCGATTATCAATAGTTCACAAAAATGCTAGAAAAGTACGCATATAATAATAATTATTTTTATACTCTATTTTTGTAAGTGAAAAATAAAATATCTTTGTGTTTATGTCATTAATTTGAAACGGATGGCATCCGTTTACTATGGCGTCTAGGGCCCCCAATCACCATAACGCGCCGCTGAATAGAAACGCGTTTAACTGACATAGAAAAACGCCCACAAAATGGATGGTTGGGCATGATGAATAAATTGCCCTATGCGATAACTCTCACTAAAAAATTCTTGATAGGCAGGAGATAAGGACAGAGATGAAATAAAAACCAGCTGAATCAGAGTGCAGCGTATTTTTTGACAGTTTGCACAATGATTTATCTATTCCAAGATAATTGGAAGATGGAAAATTGGAAAAGGAAATATTATGAAATTAGTTTACTTATAAAAACATCGGTTAAAGAATTGTCCTTGAATATAATTTAAACGATCCCAACTGTATGAAGATTGTCTTAAACAAATTGAAAAAAAAAACATTATGAAGACAGTCCACTTCCAAAAACATCGGTGAAAGATCTGTAATATAGAATATAATTTGTATCCATTTGTACGAAGATTTTCAGCGATCAATCGCAACGGCATTTTTTGTTTCGCGTAGAATATTTTTGCCGTTTAAGGTTTTACCCAATTTTTACCACTTTTAAAAATGAAAACGTAGGAACCTTTTTTTTTGTTTATCATTCTCGGGAATGTGTCTCGTGGTGTAAGGTCTTCAACCGATGCGTTCTCGACTATACGCAAACTCCCCATTAATTCCCAAGGACACATTAGAAAACATCACTCTTTATCCGGCTGTATTCGTAGTCGACGAAGAGTGAGTTATTTATTCCGAGAAAACCTCCCGGATAAGTTCGCGTCGCATTCGAAGTTTATTGCCATCGAGAGTTATCGGACTACCACTGAAATTAGTTCCATCTCTCGCATTTTAATATACGTTTAACCTACTTTCAGTCTCCCGAAAACACGATGGTTTCTTTTTCCTCAAGTAAACGACAGCGAGCTTGTTCAGCAAATTCCTTCATCATGATGGATCATACCCCCCTTGTAAAAAAAAAGGAACATCGTTGCAGGAAAGAAAACACACACAATAAACAAGCTGGAGTTTGACTCCTCGGTCGCAGGACATTAATTAAAAAACATGTGAATGTCCACGATGATCTAACGTGGTGGAGTGGAACGAGGATTGTATGTGGAGTGCGTGCGTGTTTGTGTGCGTGTGTGGAACGAGATGTTCTGACGCAATCGTTTTTCTCCCTCGCTCGCATATGAATGCCACGCTTAATAGTCAATTTAATTCGGGAGGAAGACGCGTATGAACTGTTATGATACAATCGTCTGTTTTTAGCGAGAACTTATTACGAAGGGAAGTGAGGACGTTGGTTAATTGAGTGGCATTCTCATCCCTTTAAGGCGCCGCTCTAAGGAACCGGACCATAAACATTATTCACGCTAACGCGGTGACCTGCGACATGAAAGGCTTTTTATTCGCCAATGATCCGCTAGGCCAAATGGGTTGAACCTATATCTAGCGATAGCACTTCGTGTGGCTCGGGAAGCTAAAATTAAAAAGCGACCCGTCATGTTTAATGAAGAGTTTCGTATTTTTTTATCCCGTAAAAATGGTCGTTTATATATATATATATATAAACCCGATCGTCAATTTTATATCAACTCGGGATTTCTTAAATCTTAAAATATACGAATAACATTTCAAACTGTTTAAATTGGCATAATACATATTTCATTCAAACTATTTTTTAATTAACTTATTACCATATATTTTATTAATTTAAAAATACCAGTGTTGTAGCGGAATCGATATGACGGGATTGTTTTTACTCCTGATAAAAGAAAATATTTCATTTAATTTGGTTAAATATATATAATGTATAGAATTTTAGTTTATGAGAAGATAAAAAAGGAAATTGATAAAATTAATAATTGATTATATATGCGTGTGTGTGTGTAATACTTCCAAACAAATGCATCGGAGAAATATAATTTTTTAAATTAACAATAACTGTTGAAATTATTTTTTAAAATTTTAGTTAAAAGGTTGTTTTGTTGCACAGATCTGCAAAGACCTAAGACAAATATATTTTTTAAATTAACAATAAGCGCTTTTTTTCTTTAAAAATTTCGCTCAAATGTTAAATGTCATTAATCTCTCTATATTTTTAAAACGTTTTGAGACGGTAGGCCACATAACTTTCAATCGCATTTTAAAACTGCTTATGTTAGAATCGTCGTACGAATACGAGATTTAAACCAAACGCCTAAAAGAATGAAAAACATGTACTCCATTATTCACTGATATTGTGTTAATGTTTCTAAGTCGAATATCTCTCTATATATTAAAGTCGTAGTCCGTCCTATAGCTAATAACATTAAAGTATATGTTGGTCATGTCACAGTGCAATGTAGAATGAATATATGCAAATAAAAACTATTAATATAAAGCGTGTAGTTTACCGATAAAAATCACGGAAATGGAGCTTGATATAAGTTTCTATATTAAATATATGCCTAAAGAAGGAGGTTTAGGTGTGCACACGGACAGCGGACGAATTCGCCTCGCGGAACGAAGCACGGGGTTAACGCGCATAGCGCATAGAGGCCGAGGCCTTAGTTCTCTATATAAAAGTAAACAATTATTTTATTTCACCCTCCAAAAATGGTGTCTCTCGTATTTTGAGGTCAAAGTTTGTATATGCAGCATTCATTTTACAGTACTTAGATATGAATATATAAAACTTTCTCCTGTTTATTTGTTAATTAATTCTTAAAATGAAAAATATATATGTACTTTTTATAATTTTCATACTTTTGCATGGCCCTTTTTCGGTTCTTTTACGTGTCACGTATTTTAATTAAGACTTACTTTACGTATCACTTTATTCCCAAAACTGAAACGTGGCAACAGAGTCGGCCAAGCAATGAAGGGGACCCGGATGCGAATATCAATGGGGGCCCCACGATATTAATATTTATAGTAATAACGAATGATTTACGGAGCCCCAGTTTAATATTATAACTTTTACGGAGTGTTTCTTTATTGGTAATCAGTTTGAAAGTGATTTTTAGTAAAAGTTTTTACAAAATTTACACTCTATACCTGAATGATTGAGAAATTCTGTGGCCCCGATTATTCAGGGGCCCGGATGCCTCGCATCCCCACTTTGACCGGCTATGCGTGGCAACACTACGACGAAACAATGGAATAGAAAGCTTTTAAGTTAATACAAAGTGAAATGAAATTGGCCAAAACCGGGATTCATTAATTTCGCTGCTCTGTAGGTGGATTAAAAATCACGTTAGAAAACTGAACGGAAGATTCAGATATTTTCGCGGTTGCTTGAGTTGCATCGATGAGTTTAGACAGCCTGATGTTTTAACGTAAAATACTGCCGCGTTCGTCAGCGAGCACGTGTTTTTTTTCGTGTGCTAGCTTGTGAGCGTGGGTGCGTTTGCGTACTAGGAGGGTGTGTGAGAGAGTGAAGGTGTGGGTGATTAAGTGTGAGCGGTGTGTGTGTGTGTGATTGAGTGGGTGGGTGCGTGCGGATGTGTGAGTGAATTGGTGCGTGCGTGCGAGTGGGTGGGTGAATTGGTGCGTGCGTGCAAGTGGGTGGGTGAGTGTGCGTGCGTGCGGGTGTGCGTTTGACTGGGTGAGTGCGCGTGTGGGAGCTGGCGAGTGGTTGTTTGTGTGCTGGTGTGTGTGTGCGCGCGAACGGGCATGTGAATGATCGGTCCACTGTGTGGGTGTGCGTGCTTACATGCCTATGAGTGATTGCGTGTAATTGCGAGAGAGATTGACAGCATGGGAGTGGGTGTAAGCGGCTTTTTAAATCGTACACGATCGTATATATATGATGTTATTTCCATTATTCTGTGAAGAAATTGTACTGAACAATATTTCTAACAAATTGTACATGATTATGTACATTTGTATGCGCACCTAAGGGATTGTTATAGCAATTTAATGCTTGCAAGTTTAAGTTTTTGTCTGAACATACAAAATGTTAGCCAGTGCAAGATATAATCAAGGCCTGATAAAGTCAATTTATCTTAACAGATTAGCAAGCCAAAACGTGTGTTCAACTAAATAACACCTTGGAAGCATCATAACTAGAGATGCAAGTGTCATTCGTAGCTATCCAGCAGATATTGCACGTCATCGACTTTCTTGGTACTTACCCATTTCTTGGGTAATTTGTGCTATGACAATGATGACAAAACTATCGTTTTTCTTATTTTGCTTAATTTTCGATGTTTTTGCAAAACTAATGCCAACTTCCTTCTGAAGGAGTTTCGTTCCCAGAGGATTCGTTAATGGAGGTAATGTTTGTAATGCTTTATATGAGGCAGAAACATGGATGGCAAGGAAAAAATTATGCAAAATACTTGGAAAACTTTTAAATGTATGAAGAAGAATGCTGAAGATAAAATGGACAAATAGGATGAAAAACGAGGAAGAAGAATAAGAGAGAAGCATATGATTATACAAACAATAAGAAAGAGGAAGGTGAATTAGATTGGGCATTACCTTGGTTATATGTATTACTGGATGGAAAAAGAGAAAGAGGTAGGAAAAGGTTTCAGCTGGAAGACGACTTGAAAGGGAAAGAGAGCTATCAAGACATGAAGAAAACTGCAGAAAATAGGAGTATATGGAGAATCAAGTTTAACCATGAATAATCACGGACCTGTCAACAGACAGACTACCTATGATGATGATGATGTATTTAAATTGTGGAACTGTAGCATCTATGTCCCAGAAAGGCAAGTACCTTTATGTAATGACAAAATAAACTTTGATGCCACCTTTCTCTTTCTGCATATGAACTTTATCCCAGAGATATTAAGTTTACTCAATGAATCACACATGCAATGTTTTCTAAGGAACAGTTCCTGTCAGAATGACTAAGTCAAGATGGGAGTTTCAATTACAAAATTTGTTATTACCGTTACATTGGAAATGATAGATGAATAATTTCAAGTCATTTAGGATATATGCTTTCTTTTGATTCACTTCCATATTAGGTACTTTTATGAATCAGTGCATGCCTCACTTGCATGAGAAATACTGGAAATAGCAAGAAATACCTATGTTACAAAATTTTAAATCATTCATACAAAATACAATGTCTGACTTACTTACCAGATAATATCATCAGCAATGATAAAAAACATGTAGCAATATGCTTTTTCCACAACATTCTCATGATTAACAACTGCATTTAAACACGAGTTCTACTTGCAGACTTCAAAATTCAGAAATACGGACAGATTTAAAAAAAATTATAAATATACTTATAGAATTGAGACAAAATTGTTAAAATCAGTTAAACATACTACCAGGGCCGTGCCGATGGGCGAGGCAACCGCCTCAGGCGCCTCTCGAAGGGGGACGCCAAAATTTGACAAAAATGAAAACCTATCAAAATAAATTCATGAGGCCAGCGGGGCCAGGGGGCACCATATTATATCTTGCCCCAGGCGGCAAAATGTCTGGGCACGACCCTGCATACTGCATAGGTTTCAGTTTGTGAATCTATGAGAAAAAGTCCAAAACTAATGATTCATGTCTACAATAGTTTAGATCAGGGATGTCCAACCAAAGGTTTTTGTACTGCTCATGAAGCTATGATGAAAAAGCAATCCGAAAAATTAACACAAATTCATAGATTTTGATGAAAATTTTTATAACAAAACTTTTAATATTAAAAATCTAACCATAAAAAGCATATTTAGATTTGATTTTCACTTACATGGCACCTCAGAATATCTAGGTAACTTCTGATTAAAACTCTGATCTGGCCTGCCGAAGAATTGGCAAACTCTCTTGTAGATCGCTGAGGGATTCACAACCACCCATTTAGCCCACCATGCAGTAAAGGTCAGACGCCATTGGTTTAGGTAATGAACTTCAAGGTAAAAAGGAGTTGGTTTTAATTATATTTATCACACCAATGCTATGGAATAAAACAATTTATAATTTCACATTTTATTTTAATTTAATGTTACTAATAAACAAAATATATGGTAATCAAAATACAAATATTTGAAAGCATCTTGTTCAATATACATTCTTCGAACTTTATGAGTCTTTTATTGCTTCAATCACAAGCTTTGATCTAATTATCCTAGATTAAACCAATATAAAAAAATACAAATGTAAAATACAAATTGGTATTGATGCTGAGAAAGGAAAAGGAAGAATTGATAAGAATTCAGTAATTTATAACTAATGACTGGCAGGTGTCGGTCTTAATTTCTGCAAAACAAATTTTGAATAAAGAAAACCAATTCTTAATTGTTGTAAAGATCACATATATTTATAATGTTAATTTTTTCACTAACAACATGCTAAAGTAAACTCAAAACATGTCTTAGAAATGGTTTTTACAAATAAGAAACCGAGAAGAATAAGACAGGCACGTACTAGAATTTTTATCAACTCTAAAACTAATGGCTGTGCATTTCACTTTCTCATTAATTTGCTCTTGAAACTTATTTATTCATGTGCAAGTGCAAATATAATATAATAATAAATAATAATATGTAAATTCTATTACAAAGACAATTTCTTAATATTGTATGGTAAATCCAATATCTGTATTCAAATTTACTCAATTTAACCTCTTAGGCAAAATTGTTGACATCACTTGTTTTTAACAAAAAGGTAAAATAAAATTAGTGCGAAGGCTTTCACAGTGTTGCTGGGTTGAAGGTTTCCTGATTCCGGGTAGTCACCGTGTGGGTCAATTATTAGATGACGACATTTCACCAATCTTCTTGTCAGCATCTTAAAGGAGACCTGAAGATGCTGACAGAAAGGTCGGCAAAACGTCATCATCTAATAATTGACCCATGCGGTGACTACCCGGAAGCCTTCAAAAAGGTAAAATAGTGAAAATCACCTATAATTTCAAATGTGTACTTCATTGTAGCGATTTCTAGGCAGCTCACAATCAGCCAATATATGGCATAAAACTAATGACATATTTCACTTTTAAACATTATTAGATCTAAAAGTTTTACCCTTCAAGTTGGTTATGGTTTTTTTTCAACATTCACTATAAAGAGAAAAATGTATATCTAGTAAGGCAATAAAATCATTCTAAATTAAATATATCATTTAAAGTGAGTTTTAACTTGCTTTGCTTCAGAAACCATTTTAAAATTTGCTTCATAAAAATCTTTTTCTGAAGTTTTTATGAGATAGAGTCAAAATAGTGCTGCAGATTCAAAATTATTGTTTGAATTAAGTCAATGAATTTTTGTTCTAAAATACATCAGAGTAATTTTACATCGAATATGAATTAAATGATTTAAAGTACAAAAAAAATAAATATATTAAAAATAAAATTTTTAATCATTTAATTCAATCCATTAGGTTATACATAACCTGCATGATGACTTATGATTACTCTGATAGGCTAATTGTACGCCTGTATCTAACAGTTACATCAAGTACAATCTATGACATTAACTTTCAAAGCTACAAAATAAGATGTAAATTTTGCATGAAAATTGTGAAATGTATAATGACCAATTAATTTTCTATGTCTAATAGTGAATTATAATGTGCTTGACAGTTTTTACAAATAACTATATCTGGATCATTGATCAAACCCTGTTTTACAGCCATATTTTGACATAAATAATCTTATAGGAAAAAATTAAAGCTTTCTTTATCATAAATGATAAAATATTAAAAAAGACAAAACATGTTAGAAAATAAACAGATTGAGATTTTCTGTACTGAAAAGCTTTTACCTCTTTGGTTCAAAGTTTGAATAAATATATATAATTTATTATTTTGTCACGATCATTTCTTGCATAAATATTACTGGTTATTTATAAACAAATATATAAGGTAATCTGATAAAAATATGGTAAGAACTAGAAAAAAATCACAGGCTAATTTTAAAAGGCACATTCCCCATGTAACTGTTTTAAAAAAATCTGTCAGTCTTTTGTCTATTAGCAATAGAACTCTAAATATATTTTTCCTGCCATACTGAGGATACTACGTAGTGAAAATATATATAAAATATAATTCTATTATATTCCTCAAAGCCAAATCAACTTCATTTTCAAGGCAAGCAAATGAGATAAATATAATAGAAAACATCAATGATAAAATGTTAGGTAAGCACCAATAAGCGTATATACTGCATCAATAATCATGAAAAGATTTGTTATAGATTTGATTAAAAATTCATAAAGGTTAGCAAAAAACTTGTGTAATTGTTAAAGCCTTGACTGTTAGTTTCAACAAACATCATGCCTCACTGTTTTTTTCAAATCAGCATTTCTTTTACTTTTGAAGGTTATCTTTTAAATTTTGTTTTCCATTCTGGCTCTCAATATTTCTGACGAAATAGATTACAAAAAACTTCCTAAATAAATGGTAAATGGAAAACATCCAAATCAAAGGAAATTTAAAACAACATGCCAAATTAAACATGAAATAACACCACTTAGATTTTGTAATAAAACTTCATAAATCTGTATGACTCAATTAACAAACATTTTCAGTTGGTTAATCAGTACTTACAAATTCCTAAAGTGTGCAATAGAAAAATAACATTTTTCAAGATTACTAAGTTTCAGCAAAATGAATTTTTAGGAAAAAACTTTCACTAGTAAAGTTAAGGTGTTTTACAGCATATAGATTGAAAGTTGTTTGACTAGATGCTGCCAAAAAGATCCCATTGTAAAAATGGCCATTGCTTGTTAAATGGTCATTGGATCATCCTCTGTCAGGATCTCAACAGTAATGTTGCCCTTGCTAGTTGTTGAAGAATCAACTGAAAAAGCAGAGGCAATTAGTGTGTATTATACAACAGACATTCAATGCACAACACAGCAACAGTGACATAACCTTTTATAATATATGTATAAATAATTATTGGAGTTTATGCAGTAAATATTTTATTTAAATGAAACCCAAAGCACAGAAAAATTGGTAAATAAAAAAAATTATGAGCTGTTTAAGCCCAAAAAATTGGAGGGAACCAATATATTTAATACAAACTTTATAGTTATGTAGTTGTTTTAATTCACAATAAAACTAGTAATGAAAATGCACTTGGAATCTTTCAGTCTGAATAAATTAAATATCTATATTGGTTTTGCGCAAAGGTACATAGTTCATGTTTTCATTGGGTAAAATTCTGCTAAATATGAATTAATGCCAATATCACTTACGGAAATTTTACAAGCCCTGATTTCAATTATTGAACCAAGAAATCTGAATCAAAGTGCCCTAATCCTCATTTTCTACCATTCCCAGCATTGATAAAACACAGACATAAAGGTCATGCATGAGTGAGTGCATTGTGCATAAAACACGATCAGATTCTTACAGAGCTCTAAATTTTATGATCCTTTTTTTATTAGATGCAATAACAATTGAGTTGAAAGAAAAAATACTAAAATCATATTAAATTTCTCATGGATTAAAAAAAATTAACTGGGAAATCAGAGGGAATGTTACATCAACCTGAGTGACCTTGAGTAATTGTCTATAAAATAATCGGTATGCTCATAATACAATATCCAAATTTTTAAGCATATAATTTCCACTTACCGCTGTCTGTTCTGCCACTAGTGATCCTCTCCTTATCCCTTGTATTGATTAGCGATGCATGAATCTCAGCCCTTTGATGGTTTACTAGAGCAGGGAAGGATGCCTCTCCTAAGAAGTTGTCTGGCATTACGACATTGTGGCTGTACACCTAAATAAGAAAATTATCTTACTTTGGCAGCACTTCACGAAAATTTCTAAGAAATAAATACCGTAAACGCCCACATATAACGCACACTTTTTTCCCTATAGTGGGGTGCATGTTTTACGAGGATACATATTTATTGGGGTATTTTTAAAAATATTAATTATTTGCACAGATAAAGAGAAGTAAGGCTGATTTAATATGCATATTGTCTACCATTCACCATACAGTTTTATATTTTGCTTCTACATGACTCTACGCTCTATGGCTCTCTGCATGGCCAGAAACAAAGGACGTCAGATTCAATTCATCGCTTTATCATATTACAATGATACTGACAATTTAACACATAATATTCACAGTTAAATGATAAATTTGTGACTGAGGCAAAAATTCTAGGAAAATGTGCATGCTATATGCAAATATGCAGGTATAAAAAAATCGCAGAATACGAGGCCAAAACTTACCTGCACGTTATATGCAGGTGTATATTATATGAGGGTATTTATGGTAAATATTAGGGGATCTGCCATTACACGCTTCAAATCAACCCTCTGCTTGCTTTGCTTACCCAGGGACCTTGGTGCTAAGTGCCTTGTATTTATCCTCACTTATGTTAGCTCAGCAAACTCAGTCATCAGAAATGAGAATCACTTGTGTAATTTTTCACAATATACAGCAATATAGAAATAAAACAATAGAATAATGAAGTCCCTCCCTTTCACTCTCTCTTCCCCTTTCTCTCTCCTTCCCCCTCTAACTAGAATAATCAATTCTCTCCTTCTTCAATCAAATGCTAATTATCAAGATCATCATATGGGTCAAAATAAATTTTTTAAATAAACACTTAAGAATAAAAAATTGAGAAAATAAGAACATCTTTATCTTAGATATTTCCAATAGTCATAAAAAATTATGAAACGAAGTGCACGTTGACTATAATGCAATGTTTCTAGAATCACTGAAAGCAGCTGCACCACAGCTAAAAGCCTGATTTTTCATAATCATGTTATGGCAACTGAGAATACTTAAACTATGTACTTACTTTCACAATTTTTTATTATCGCTTATTTAAAAAAATTTATTTCTCTTAAGTTAGGCAATGTCTAAAAGAATTGAGACAGAATTTTCAATGGTACACACTGCCACATACACTGACTAGAGCATTTGCTCCTGGTAGAGTCATCCATGCCAGTAAGATCAATAGGTAAGAGACCAGACTAAAAGTATTCTGTACCTCAAAGAGGTGGCTGCAACCCAAGAGGTTCAAGCAAAATTAAGCAATGGTATCGCGTTAAAAACATTGTTGAGTAACGCAACAGAAGACCATCTCAACTAATATCCCAAACAACATGGCACAGGTAAAGAATGCTTTGATTCAGGACCTGTACAAGGCCATGCCCCTTAGGGCTGGTGTCATGTTCAACAGTGACAGAAGTAAACCCATCTAGTAACTAAGAAAATTCATTTTAATACAATAATATAAGTTAACTTACCCGTATCACAATAGGCTTTTCTATATTATGTCTATAGAAGATAAATGATGAATCCCATACTGGCTCTTGGGTGTTATGCATGACTGGAGTTTTTCCCTTAGATCCCTCACACTTGATCATACAGTAAGGATTGCATGCTGCAAATAAAAATTTTCAATTTCTTCTAAATCTTCGACATAATTCACACTATCCAATTTATGACAGCTTTTTCAATTTCTTCTATATAAATAATTTACTCTCAGAAATATAGACCTATTCCCAGAAACTTTTCTTGAACTGTTAACTGCAAATTATGTACTAAATAGGTTTCGTTAATGTTCCATATATAACACTAAAATTTTACTTAAAGAGTTCGCTTAAATTTATATACTTTTTCCATTATATTTACTGTATTTGCAGTGAACAACACATGAAGAATATCCAGTAAAAATCTTTTGCCATTATTGGCATTGCAAACAACCAAAATTTTCTTATATTTAACAGTAATTTTAATGAGATAGCTCTTGCCAGACATTAAGAATGCCAGGGTAATTAAAGTTTCTCATTTACATAAGTCACTATATACTGTTAAGCCAAGTTGCTTGACACTATATCCATTAGAAAGAAGCTGGAACATTTTTCACAAAAACAATAAAAGTTGTGTAACAGTACGTTTATGGTGATAATTGTTGGTCAGGGAGTACACAACAGAAATCTAATTGATGCAAATTGTTAAATACACACACATTTCTCAAATATAATGGAATGGCTACAAGTCTGGATTGTGGCATTAACTTTATATATGTAGCGAATCTTCGCTAACCCTTTTCTTGCTTACATCCCAGCCCTTTCTGTCTCTGGAGTCCTTCGGCATGCCTGATGGTGACAGAGGAGACAAAAACTGGAGACTGCATGCAACAAGCTAAAGGATAGCATCCCCACCTGACAGGAAAATCTCCTTTCAGCTCCCTAGAGGTAAAAATAAAACTAAATTACATACAGAAACATAAAAAAATAAAGGACATCATTCCCTCGCTATTCTTAATTTCAGTTAAAAAATTAATCGAAAATTTTTAATAGACTAATAAATTTGAAGTTTATGACAGGTAGCTGAAATTGGCGCTTTACTTAGTAATATAGTTATTCAAATATGTTGATTTTTCTCCTCTTGACACACTTATTAACTGACCTGAGTTTTATGTCTGCATTGGATGAAAAAACCCTGAGAAAGAAGTTCGCTAAATCACCGGGAGTTTCGGTGGTAGGAACCAAAAGGTATCGGCCTCGAGTAAAGTGCCCTCGATAATAAAGTTCTCGTGAAGAAGAAGGGCCGCATTCAACTAGGGCAGGGCAGCATTCTAGGAGAGAATGCATCCTATACTTTCTGTTCTCCTCGACCTAAAAATAATGAGCAAGAACCAGACAAGGTGAGATACAAAAATTATTACCTTTATTGTAAATTTAGTCGAAACATTTTTCTGCAATTTCTAAGCATAATCGGGCATTTTTTTAGATTTGAAGTTATGTAAATTATTCAAGTAATATTACAAAGGATTTTACAATATTTAAAAAAAATTTATTCTCTGTTCCAGTATTTATAAATTCTTTATCATGCATTCAGCAACACATTATAACATCAGTAAAATAAGTAGCAACATAAAGAAGACATACGCCATAAGCTTTCAATTCATTATTTTGATTTGAACTGCATCTCTTCAATTTTGCAGAGGATTTTTTAATATTTTTTTATGATTTCCTAAAGGAAGTCCAGAAAATTTACAGTGGTTAATTTTGCCTATATACCCTTAGTCACCAGGCTTAAATATCCGGAATTTCATTCTCTGGCATAAAAGTTTAGAGCAGTGGTTCTCAACCTTTTGCCTCTAGCATCCCACGTACCATCTTTTCGAGAAACCCTGGTCCCACCATGATATAAAGAAAAACCTCACTTTTTCTAATAAATGTATTTCTACATTTATAAGCATATAAGTAGTACATTAATAATTGGTAGACACAAAGGAGGTCAAAATAAAAAATATTTACTTGGTAATTCCACAAAAATTTATTTATTTTTTTAAATTATGTTTTTTTTGGAATTACCAAGTAAATCTTTTTTATTTCAACAATATGAAGAAATTCCATCAAGTTATGCCTGAGACTGTTAACTATATAATGGAGAAGGTGCCAGAAAGTGTAACCGATCGGGGTGCCAAAATGTCTTCAGCTGGCTCTGGTCCCACCTAGATGGCTTTCAAGTCCTACCAGTGGGATGCGTCCCACCGGTTGAGAAACGCTGGTTTAGAGCATCATTGAAAACCTCAACCATTTCAATGGATGCATATTTCAAAATAAAGCAGAATTTTGAGCTACAAAAACAGCATCCAGAAATTTAAAAATTAACATTCCAAATTTTGAAAAAATTCTAAGTTAGAATAGAAATATCTTTATCTTGTACCATAAGGATAGGCAAGTAACAACTCACAATTCAAACAAAATAGTTATATTCCACCATAATTTAAATACCGTATTTACTCACATAATTTCCCCACTTTTTCATACGTTTGATTACACTAAATCAAGAGTGAGGGTTTTTCTTATAATAGTAAGAAAGCGGCCTTTTCAAAATTAAGTATACAGATAATGCAATTTAAAAATTTTCCTGTTATTTTGCCTCCACAAAAAACTGGGTTATAAGAAGATTGTTTATTTTGTTTTATCAAAACTTGACAATGTCTTCAAGAGTCGCACATAAATGATTGTGTCAAAATAAAGGAAGGGCAAAGTTGTCATAGAGAGATTTAAATGCTATTTCTGCATGGTAACACCTCAAGTGTGGGGACATTTAATTAAATCTCATTTCTGATGCCAAAAAAAGTTTTTAAAAAATTACAAAAAATTGTAATTTTGATTCACTAAAATTGAAAAATTCATAACTTTTTAAATTTTTATTGGATTTGTATAAAATTTTTTGATGATTTTAGTAGAACATGACATTTATAAGCAATACATTTTATGGTATCTTACATCAAGCACACTCTTTGCAGGGGAAAAAGAAATAAATCCCTCTGATCACCAACCAGTCAAGCACACACCTGTACTTTCATATATCCTTCAGTATCGTAAAAACTATAAATGTCATTGATATGCAATCTTTTTCAAGAAAATATTTCAGCTTTTATAAACATTTCATTCACTGGATGCATTTCTCTAAACCAAATAGGCATAAAGTTTCACGCAGGTCAACTTTTTCATGTCTTGACTAAAAATTTGAAATAAATTTTACATTTCATATATTGTTAAAAAACATTTAATAAAGCAATTTAAATTCTCCAGTTATGAAGCAACTTGGTTTCTGTTTAAAGTAGCGGAAACAGCCTAAGAAATCATACCAAAGGAGTTATTTGGTTTCTGTGGTCTTACCATTAGAATAATAAAATAATATTAATCCTAT
This sequence comes from Uropetala carovei, assembly GCA_036926305.1. Lineage (NCBI taxonomy): Eukaryota > Metazoa > Arthropoda > Insecta > Odonata > Petaluridae > Uropetala > Uropetala carovei. Next base: position 6,983,052 of record JAXCHB010000043.1, read on the forward strand.
AATTTCAAAATTTACTGAAATTTACTGAAGTGCTTTGTCACAGTGCAGTCATGTGCCACACACCTGATGCAGAGCACTGTTCTAAAGTATCCAGGTTTCAGGCAAACTCCGGTTCATGAATATCTTAAAGTAGGCAACCCTGCAGGCAAGACCTTACTTCGTCTCCTCACCCATCACTTTCAACTGCGAACACAGTCTTGGGATATTGGATCCTAAACTTTTTTGAATGGCCTTCCCCTCATACCTTGCTACAGTGTCAATGAATGTTAGTACATTGACTTCTGTACAATCTTCAACACAAATTTCACTATCACTGTCTGAGGTAATACTATCCTCTGAGTCACTTTTCAATAACATTTCATCTCCATTTCCTCGCTTGGCCTTTTCCTACTCGTTGATACCATGATTATTAATTCCTATAAAATTAAAAACAGAAAAAAAACAACTGAACTTGCCTCTGCACACCACAAACGTTTCCTTCAGACTAACTTCTTTAGAGCGACACAAGAATATTTCTCCTGCGACAACCCGAGCCTGAGCGTAAGGGTATTCTGCAAGCGCTCGCTCCAAAAACCCTTCCTTCTCGCTTACAATGTAGCAGCATAGACATCATCAAAGTGGCTTTTTAATCAGATGTAGGACACATGCAGACCATGCAGAAATTTCTCTCTTTCTCCCCTACTATATTGCTCTCATGAAATGCTGAAGCAAGCACATGGCCCTGAGAGCCAAACAATCATAATCTTCATTTTACAGCTTTCAAGCGCCGACGCATAAGAAAAACCCAAGAGAAAGAGAAGTCTGTGGACACACAAGCAGAGTCTAGATCTCCTTTCACTGTGCAGTAGCATTTGTGTTGAGATACGGTTCATCTCAGCATCGGATAGGAGTTTTTTTAGAAGACACGATTCTCCAATTCACATAGGCACGTGAAAAACCAATCACAAAAGTTAATGCACATTAAATTTCATAAGAAAGGCAATAAAAATTGCAGAATGGCGATAAATATGTAGGCCAAAGGTTCCTCTTTTGAAATATACCAAGATTATCCAGATTTAAGAAAATTCATACTGTCAAAAAATAAAAAAGGTTAGTGATTTCTATAACGTACTGAGTATGTTGGTCAACAGCATGTGAAGTTTACCCCCTACATACTCAGTATGTGGGTCGATGTTGAGGAGATAAGAGTGAGGTTATCGTTTTTAAATTTGTTGAAAATGAGACACAAATTCAACAGTTGGACATATGTACAGCCAAAAGAATCACTTTGTCAAAGTAAAGGAAATGATGCAATGCAAAAAAATAAACTTTTATTTTCTCCTCATAATTTGGGTGAGGCAATTACATGAGTACATATGGTACTCCACCAACAGCTATTTCTGAGATAATTCTCATAAAAAAATAGCAGCAATTTCCTTGTTTATGATGATTGACTTATGCTTAAATGACAAACAAGTAAATAATAACCTGAAGTATATTGAGTGCAACTGCCAAGGGAACATCTGGAGTTTCAGATTCCTGTTTTTCTATAGGCCACTGGATCAACTGTACTACCACTTCTTCTTCTTGTGTTGATATATCAAACAGGTACTACAAATAAAGAGACTTGGTATTAATAATTAATATTTTTTTAAAATAGGCAACATACGAGATAAGATTAGCAGAAAGATTTACGGTGGATTTTTATACAGATACATGATATAAAAATTACATATAATTCCTACCCAAATGCTATTGAGTAATGAATAATTTAACCTGAAGTTTCATTTAATGGCATAATAAAAAGTTTGTGCACCCCTGATCTATGCCAACTCAAAAACTCACTCATCACCCTCATCTCTACCTATTTTAAGTAAATGTATCATTCTCCACTTCAATTGTAAATTTGGAAATGAAAAAGAGAATGATACTATGTCAAGTATAGAAGATGATAAATTATTACATTTCCGCAACACTGCCTTAATTGCTGCCTATTTCTGAAATCTGGAAACCAGTCCCAGTGACGCCACATTTGAAAGGCTTAACTGTATTTTCAAAAATAATAATAATTAAGATGTTAATATGTTGAACAAAATATTTAAGCTGCGCATTATATAGGGGTTGCAGTTTTTCTCACTAACCTGAGGATTTCGCAAAAATGTTTGCGGATATTTTTGAGGGGTTCCTCCTCCTGAGCGGTCTGCTGATGTTCCCCTTGCTCCTTTCGTCCAACTGCCTAAAACACATTTCTCTTTCCATGTCCTACCCAACGCAAAGACATTGGTATTGAAAAGACGGCACACTGTCAATATGGATAAGTGCAAGGAGAGATCATCCCATGGCATCCTGCAACAATATTCCACATACAGTTAGAACTCGATAAAAACTAATTTTCATGGTTAGTAACAATTAGGTATTTTTAACAATGAATAAATAACTGTTTTCGCAAGGGACTAAGTATACTTTGCATATGTGAGCATTTTGCTGTTTATTATATGAGACATCAAAGGTAAGAGAGAGAAAATATGGCCAAATTACTATCAAAATGCAGTAAAATTTTATTAATTGAAATGTAAACGATAAAAATACATAGATATATAATATTTCCCCATGTTTAAGCCATGCATTTGCATTTTTGGATGGTAAATGAGAAGAAAATCTTCAAATATTTCATCGGCTAACAACATTTTTTATTATTACCTTGTAAAAAAATTTACTTTTAAAAATGAAATTTGTTACATAGTAATTTGTTTCCTTCCACAACTAAAATTTCACAAAGTCAAGTGATTAGTTTAATACTTTATTATATTAACTAGATATGAAAAATTTATAAAAATAAGATTTGACCACAATAAAAGCTAAAATTTGAACTCCTCCGATCAGAGATGTACTGAGAGGGATGCACAAACCAGGGCAAGATGCTTCCTAAGTTTTTTTGTTCACTTTTGTGGTGACTTCTAGTTATCTCAAAGCTGCATTATAATATTAAGATCATAATTTAATTTATCCCAAAAAAAAGTATTAGATTTAAATGCCTTCTCAGAGATTCAGAGAGGCCCAGGCTACTTCCAGATTTTGTGGCCCTTGGTCACAACAAAAATTTAAAATAAGCCCTATTTATAATTTATTTTTACCGTGAAATGAGAATTAATTCTGATTTGAACATGGAGGATCTGACCAGACATCCATTGTTCCATTTAGTGATATGTTATACCTACCAAAAAATTTAACGTCTGAATTTGGCTACCCTTGAGCTTGAGGCCAGGACCAAATGGCCCTCCTGCCCCCCCCCCCCCCTGTGATTGGCCTTGGATATAACCATCACCATATTTCAAGATTTATTATAATAGCTTATATTTGTAATAAGATAACCTATATTTTTATTTGTAAGTGGAAAATAAACATGATTAAATACTATTTGTATTATGTTATGGTGTTATTATAATGCTATCATTCAGGAGGCAGGGACCAATCTGTACAAAAACATCAGAGGCAATAAATATGGTGGAATGACATCAACAGCAGCTTAACTTCCTACAAATTACATTGAAAATAATAGAAACTAACCAGAACTCATTCGATGCTTGGCATATTAGACCCAAACGCGTCAGTTGAGCGTTGCTCACTTTTGCCCACTCAGGAGACTTGGAAAACAGGCGTCTCAGCTTTGTTGTTGGATAGACGTACACCCCGCTATCCCCTTCCTCCCCTTCTGCTCCTACACTTGTCTCTCTCTCATTATTTTCTCCCTCTTGGTCTGAACTGAAATAAAAAAACAAAATATAGACAACCATATAAAATCTACTCTTTGATGAAACCTGAGCCAAGTAAGAAATTTTAAATTAAAAAAATATGGTTCTGTTACAAATTTGATTTGGGGAGTAAATAAGACAGTATAAAAAATGCTAGACAATGGGTAAATTAATTTCAAAAGGCAGTATTAAAAAATTTCAAATATGCTGACATTTATTGCAGAATTAAATAATGCTAGTCTCAAGGAATGGAATTCCAATGGTCAACTTTATATATAGCACAACCTTAAGCAGTAATAATTGAAAACTTACTCAGTGTTTTCTTGAATGCCAGCAATCCTTTCCATTGGGTCTTTGAGGCGAACCATTCCTACTTTTCCCCTTCCCCTGAAATCAAGTTAGAGATTCAATAAAAAGTAAGATCAGAGCCCTATGGTTAATTATAATTAATAAGGAATGAAGAAACCTTCTTATGACCATAAAACTTTGTAAAAAAAAAAGGTAAGTACTCATGTAGGAGAAATTATTCCACGACAGGGACTGAACATTCATGCAATCTCACACGCTCTGAGTTTAGAGGAAACTACTCCAAGACATGGACCTTTGTTCACACATGCACAAAACACAAGCAAAACAACAGCTCAGTGCAATTCCTTTTAAAAAAAGCCTAGATAAGTATTTCTGAATCAATGATTCCATTTTCAGTAAGCCGTTAATAAAGACAGTCTGTTGTAGGGTTTCCTTTACTTATTTTATGCATAGGGTTTCACTAGAGGTTTAAATTTTCACACCTCTTCACCACAATAATTAAACTTTCATTTATCATAATCGAATAAAATATTTCAATGTTCACTTATTTCTTGAAATGTTAGTTTAGTCTTTAGGTTATGGAAATAGATGCTACTCTTTTGGCTCATCATTCAGCGTTTTGTGTTTGGAGGTGATTCTGCAACGTAAACTCCACTAAAGAGAAGGCTATATTCCAATATGCTCAAAAATAGCAACGTGGTTTAGCATAAAACAATGACTTAAGCTTTTATTTTTTTTTACTGCACAAATTTGAGATGGTTTTTGAGATTAAGAATGTGTTGAGAATTGAAAAATTAAATGAGCAAAAGAGTGATGCAAACTACAAGAAATGCATAAATCAGCAGAAATGGAAACATAATTATGGTACATTTGCCATTATATCTCCAAGCACAATATTTGCCAATCCAATTCAAATCACTTATAATTATGTAACTTGAATTTCTGTAATAAACTTATCGTCAACTTACTTGAGAATAGATTTTAGATTGGCATTGGTGAGATGAACCTTTTTGACAGATGTCAAAATGTATGTTCGACCACGCAATAAACCCACGTCAGTGCGAGATTCTTCATTCTCTTCATTCTCTGACTTAGCCACCTAAAACAAATATATATGCATATTTTATTCACAATCTGTGAAAAGAATGTGTTCAGCAAATAAAATATAACTTTAAATTGAGTAATTATTAACATGTAATGCTTGCCTAAATCGCAAACCAAGTTATTTTATGGATCTTACTAACATCCATTAAATCACTGAGTAAAATTTTAAATGCCTATTACTCTGATATTCCCAATTTTTTTTGGAGCAATCAAATCTATATTGTAATAATTAGTTTCAATAAAGTGGTAATTTTAATAATTTTTGCGAAAGAACAATGATGAACCTATAAATCCATTACAGTTAAACCAAAGAGACATTTTCTAATAACTTTATTAACAGAATGGAATTGTCATCAATCAAATGAGAAACAAACCTCAACACAAATTACTCATAGCAATCTATCTTTTATGCTTGGCAATGTATAAAACATTAAATTTATCACTTTTAAAGCTGATACATAAGATTTGTTTTTCAATTAGTGCAAAAAAAACCTTGACAGCCTTTATAGGCAGGGCTATAGCAACAGAAGTGTGACCATGGATAAGTTAAGGAGTGGCAATAAGCAAGTATTGATTGGTTATAAATATTTTTGATAACTATTATTATTGAAGTGTGATTTTTGTTTAGATGATATTAAGTGTGATATATTCTTTAGAATTATTACTCTAGAGTTATTTATGTTTTAGGTGGTTTTCAGGCTTATAATGAGTGCCAAACTTGCTAGACACAGAACTGTTTCTAAAGTGCAAATATTTAGCCATAACTAAACAGTCAATATACTTCCTGTTAACACCCATAAATTTACTAAATTAAGCTTAATTCTAATTTTAGTTCATTTATGTTTAAAAAAAATTGATCATACACCACAAATTTCTGGGTTATCACATTTTTCTAACTGCACATCATCTTTTTTTTTTTAAATTAAACTCCCACTCAATATCTGTCTCAAACACGATCAGCATGCAAAAAGTGATAGTTTAACAAAATAACTATTTGGATATATTAATAAAATATAATTAACATAACTACTGCAAATAAACATTTAATTCAGCAATTTCGTTTACATATTGCCAAAACTCATCTTCTCTGTCAAGAAGATTAGCAAACATGACATACATAGGAAAAGTTTAGGGGTAGTTTCATGAGTCACACACGACAAATATTTTGAATGACATTTCGTTCCACAAGGTGGTCTGGGAATGGAAGCACCACACCCAAATGAGATATAGATAAGGCATGGTGGTGGGAGAAAGATAGAAGTTGCTTATCTGAGGGAGTGAGCCCCCTTATCTTCTGCTAAGTAAACAGAGAAACGACGCAGGAAGAAAGAAGGAGAGTGCAGTTTTTAGGAGATACAGAATAATGTTTGGGAACCTCCAATGGACACAAAAACATTAATGGGAATCAATTCCGCCTGCATTTCCTTGCACATTGTGCATTAATTGCAAACAAGTGAGTTCAAAGTTGACAAAAACAGAATTATAAAGATAAGGCAATATAAGTGAAAGTTCACACACATTGGTTCACAAATCATTTTTCAAGAATGATGAAACAAACAGTAAGTGATTCCATTGACAGGTAATTTGATTTAGGCATGCAACATTTTCATCTTCTGCATATAACAAGCCATATGTAAGAGAGATCTTAAACTATGCTACTAAATTTAAAATGTGCATTTTCTATTGCAATTTAGGTTCAAATATTAGTGCTACTCAGACATTGATAAAGTAGGTAAATCCTTAATTTATTATTTCAAACTATGAACCTTGAAGAAATCACCTCTGAATCCTCTGTCTGTTCCACCATATGGGATTTGCTGTTTTTCTAGAATACACCAATATTTCATTTGGAGAAACAATAAAAATCATAATAACAAGCATACATGTTATTTCATATGCTAGAGGGAACTCATGGAATCAGGATAGGGTATTGTAATTAGACTACCAAGGAATTTTTCTTTGAGTTATTTACATTATATCGATTCCAGTTCTTCTTAAACAATAAGTCAGTGAAATAACTCTTAAGATATTTTCTTAACCAAATTATTTCACATCCTTTTTGCAGCTACTTAAGGCTCCTATGTAATAAATAAAAGCCATAATTTGAACAGAAGTTTTAAAATCTGAACCAAACTTCATAATTTCAAAATATTTCTTTATTATAAGATTTTTATGAAAACAGGAAAATAATTCACTTCAGAAGGTTCCACTTTTTGGAAGGATTCCATAACAGCAACGAAAAACTGAACCAGTTTCACAAAACCAGTGGAATAAATCTTTTTTTAGTGGAAATTACATTAAGCCTTTCACTACTATCATAGACAAATATACTAAGAGCAATTTTATGTTTAAAATAAAATCTTTTGGTTGTGAAAAACATCTAAGCTATCCAAAATCAAGTCATCATTACATTAGTCATGAGGTATATGTCAAGATATCAGCTCTGAACTGCCGTTTTTATTGCATTTTAATCTGACGACAAACTGATAATATAACTAATGATAAAGAATCTAATTCCTTACCAACTCAACCTACAGACCAGACATAATATAAAGGAAATATGATACACATCTATACCTAATACTGTAAGAGAGAATTTACAGGCTTCTCAAATGCTTATTCCAAATAAAAATTACAGCAAAAGCACTTGTAATAAAGTCCTTTCTTAAGATAGCTCAGAGATCTAAGGAGGAGGAGATAAATGCATAAGAGATTACCAAAGATAAAACTTCCAAAACACACTTTCTTATCCCCTGTGAGCAATTAGTATGAGATAAGAAGAGAAAGTAGAGAAGCAAGCACTTCCACAAATCTAAAAGTTACCTGTGCACTACATTTAACACTGTGGATGTTTTTATTACGCCGGTTCATTGAGAAATTTAACAAAATGAAAACTGTAGTGTAAAAAATGGTTTTCTCATTTTACTAACAAAGTGAAATACGATATAAGATGGTTGTTTGCGGGACCTCAAAGTGTAGGACATATGCAAGGTATGTTTGACAAACAAAAACTGGAATTCAGGTAGGATAAATATTTCATTAACTAGATAAAGATATATGAGCACCAAAATAATGCAACATACATTTCAATGAAAATGCTACACATATCTGGTGAATTAAAAGGCAGAAGTTTTAATTAATAAAACAATACATTGTGAATCCATTATAATTTTGCTAGTTTTAAGATAACTTAGCTTGTGCTACAATTTAATTTTAAATGGTGATCTAAAAGTTTTTCCAAAATGAATATTTTGCCTTTTTCATGGCACGTAAGTAACTTAACTATAGAAAATAGATTAGTCTGCATAATAAGCAAAAAATTGTTTAATCTTAATATGAAAATAAAAATACAGCTTTAAAAGGTAAATTTGATTGAAATAATTAACAATTTCAATTACTTCAATAGAGACTTGCATTAGCTTAACAGATATTTTTCACATAAATCAAAAAAAGTAAAAATACTGAACTGGCTTCTAATTTTATTTCAGGAGCTGCAGCCTATGAATGCATTGTTAAAAAAGGCCTTCGAATGGCAAAATAATATTTAAAAGAGCCACTTATTTCATAATGTCAAGTTATCATTCAAGCAGGTTAAAAAATCTTTTGTCATTGAAAATTTTAAGCGAACAGATAAGCAGAAAAGCCAAAGATGACATAAAATTAGGACTGAAACTACGTACCAAACCACAGTATTCCACTGTATGAGTAAAAAGAATACTATTCAAGTAGAATTAGATCAAATATATTTGTCGAGATAAAGTACCATCAACAAAAGTTTAATGAGTGAATGCATGATATAAGTGGGTTTCCATTAAAGGATTACATAGTTATATGGGCATAAAATCTTTAAAATTATGCATTTGTGGCAGATACAGCATTAATTTCCAGTATGAGATAACATTACAACTACATAAAAACTGTTTTATGTGCTCTTCACAGGATTCTGTGTGTGTTATGTGTGACCAGTTGTTGTCCACATAGAGTGCCTAGTGAAACTGAAACAAAGCTTGGGTTAAAAGAAAAGACAAAATAGAGAACTTGTTTTTTGTCGCCAAAAAGCTCATAACCGCAAGTGTAATGTCACACACGGCGGTTCCAAACAGCATCCTCACTATACCACTCTCCCAAATCCACCGAATCACCCTCCACTTCCTCCTGCCTCCCTTCATCCATCTCATCATATTCGCCTTTGAGCTATCCTCCAGCATTGCCCTCTGCTGGAGCCTAAACAAAATTGGAATCCCGCTCCTCGCAGGGATTACTGTCTTCCTCGCCTTCCTGCCCGCTCTAGCCACTACAGTATCACTCTTGATATGTGGATCGAGGAAGACTCCTCTCGTCAAGAAGCTGATATTCTCCTTCATCGTTCTGATATTTTTTCCTATCTGGGCCATGTACAGGTATTGTCTTAATGTTTAACCAATATGATAACCCAAACTATAAGGTGAATGATTTTTATTGAATAGATTACTTATTCACTTTGGGCTCTAAAGATGTCCACCTATGCCTCTGCTGGCAGAAACCTTGCATGCGTGACTAGCAATGTTTCTTCTAAGCTACACAGGTGCATTGCCACGCATTGTTAATTTTCCTCAATGCACAGCCACTTTCCTGTCGTGCACAGGTCAGAAAATATCATATGAAAATAAAATTAATAGACAAGGTGGAGACTTTGTGGAATTGAGTTGCTAATCTTTTTTTTTATAGTAACCTACTGTGTATATGCTATCCAATTCTTCATATTCCCATCTTATATGATTCCCTATGACAGTGATGGCGAACCTCCTATTGCCCACGTGCCAATATTACTGAAACTGTCAAATCTTTTCCGCCTCCCATGCTACAAAAAGTCTGATTTTTTTGCATGCCAACTAAATTAAATTCGTGATCAAGACATAAGAGATTGAAATTTGTAACCGTAAAACTAATGTTTACAATTATTAGCTAAATAACACAAATGTTTCTGCGGCACTAAATCAGTACCATAAATGCTTTGGTTGGCGTGCCAACCAAAATCCTGGATGTGAGAGGGCATGAAATTAAAAGCTCTAGTTTTTATAATTTATTTACGTTTGGCACTAGACATGTGGTGAAAATCTAATTCTTTGTATAAAAAATGCCAATGTACTCACCAAAACATCTGCCGAGTTGGAAGAAGAACAAAACGCATTTCTAATATCATTCAAATACAGATATCTCTTATGTAGTAAATCTTACTGATTGGATTACACACGTAAACTGCTCTAAGCACGAATCTCAATACTTTTTCGATGCTGTGTGAAACATAGTTGAGCTGTCTCCCATCTCCAGCATTACGTATTGTGTACATATGTGTAATAAATTTAAATATAAAGATGTATGAGACCCACCCGGCCCATTGTTGCCAACTCTTCAACAGAATTGTTAGGTCAAATATGTATTATAACTCCCATGGCGACTACTGTGTTAAGTGAAAATGAGAGAAAAAGGTCTCAATCCAGGAGTCAGGAGAATTTATGGAATATTGGCCTATTCCGGGAGACTCCCAGCGAATCTGGAAGGGTTGTTAACCCTACACACAGGTCTTCAAAAAATTAGAGGCAATATTGATGACAAACTTTTAAAGTTATATAAAAATGATAGCATAATTTCCCCAGAGACTTGTTTAAAACAAAAACAATTTTAGAAAATAATAACCTCATAAAACACTTTCCTTAAAAATGTACATAAATGACTGCATTAAATATTATTATGATAAAAAATAAAATTGATGAATGGGCTTTCGTTCGTTCAGGTTATCCTACAGAATCTTCTGGTCAGTTGAAGCATCACTAATTCAGAATAGGATGGACAACAAATTGGCCAAAGGAGGAAAAGATGGAGAGGAAAATGGAGGAGCAGATCGGAGTCAGTGGGAAAAGGAGGTGGAGGAAGCGTTGGCACATTCAATGGAGCCATCCTCAGCTGAGCTATACCTTTTCCTACGTGCCTTCCTGTACTCTTTACCTAACTCTCTCCTGCATTGTTGTATCATACTCGCCGGAAAGTATGACGTAGTCATGGGCTATGAAACATGTAAGTAAAAAAAACTGAAATAGCATAAAATCCTCATGTGTTGTATATATTAAGTATTACTAGTTATGCAGTCTAAATACAAAAAATAACTATTTTGCAATGGTTCTGTTAATTAATTTAAAACTTAAATATTTGATTATTGAGTTTTCAGTTTAGTGGAAATACAAAAAAACTAAGAAAAGATGATAGATATAAATTAGAGGCTTTTTGAGTTGAGAGCCTGGAGAAATTTAAGGTAAAACAGTTGGCACAAAAAAACATATGCCATCAGAGAACATAGTTTAAGAATTTAAATTAATAAATGAAAATAAAGGATCCAGCAGGCTACTATGGGGCCGAATAGAACAAAGAGAATAGTTAAACTTGGATGCATATAAAAAAATTTTTTAAAGTAACGGGTGAATCATTTAAATTCAGAATTAGGCCAGGAAAAATCATTGCTCATATTCATAAATAAAAATTTCAAGAAATATTTTAACTATAAATAAGTTCGATTATTTGATAAAATGAAAAAAATTACTAAAATTGTTAGCATATAACCTAATAAATTATGAATACAAGAAATAGAAGAAATATATCAAATTCTCCATGAATATTGATCAATTACCTCTTATATGAAGGCATCACGTCAAAGACAGACCGATATGAATACCCAAGAAAATCATAAAACTGGTTCTCTTAAAAAATATAAACAAAAAACATTAACATAACATGTTTTTTTACTGTTTCTAGACATAGTGCAGACTGCAAGCATCCTCTTCTCCTTAATTTATCTATGCATGACGGCAGCATATTACCAATCCTTCGAAAGTCAGCGCCTTCTAGGCAGAAACTTCCCATGGAGGGGAAAGAAAAAGAAATTATGGCAGAAGGAAGAGAATGCCGAGGAACTGAAAGAGAAAATCAGGAGAGAAGACAATGAAGCTGAAACAGAGCTAATCGCTTCCCTGACAAGTGCTGCAGGAGAGAATCGAACGAATCAGAATGAACAAGAAGAAAAGGACGTGATGAAACACCATTCCCCGCCCTCTTCTCCGACTAGCATCGAATCGTCACCTCCTGTAACTCTCAGGCGTAAGTTAGAGCTTCCGGACGTTGGAAATACGGGCACCTACCGGGGATTCTACCTCCCCATTCCGAACGAGCCAGCTCCTCCACCCCCTAGAGTGAGATCCCCACGCGTACCAGGAGGATTCCGAGACATATTCTGTGACTCTGACAGTTCTGTAACGTCTCCAAGGGTGTCCAGAGATCAAAGCTTCAGGAGCACTCTTTTAGGTAAGAAAAAGTCTAATTCTTTTTTGCATTTTACAAAAATACATTATATGAAAGAAAAAACCTGTGGCAATGATAAGTGCTATGAGCCAGCTATAAATTAATTAATCATTTGGATACTCAAAATGCTCTTAAGTGGAAGCCTGTCTACCTTCTCCATACGCTTACAAGTAGTGCCATAGCAAACATTTTTGGGAGTCCCAGTGCAAAATCCTTTTTGGTCTGTCATATAATTTTATACCTACTTGTTGGAATGGTTAAAATAAATTAAAGAAAGAACAAGTCAAAATATTAATAAAAATAATATTTGATGAAATGCTTCTTTGTTGCATGGATCCCCTCCTTCATTGCACAGGTTCACTATTAGTATGCTAAGACACTGCTTACAAGTATTTATACTCAGATCAGATCGGGTTAAGATGTCCTTGATAATAAAACCATCACAGATGATGACTATTTTCCCTATTCTTTTCATATCATAATCTATCATTTCTAAAGCATTTTCTGAATTTTTTATAAAATCTTTTATATGCATTCATCTGATATTTATTTATTTATATATATTTTTTGGGGTAGACCATTTTTTGTTACCTCATATCTTTTGAACGAACGATCAGATTGTAAAGAATGTTACATTGAAAGCTTATGGCTTGCAGATGGTTTTTAGCCCATAAAATATTTCGTATCTCATCTACAAGTTAAACTGTGAATGTTCAAACTTTTCAAGAGTCTATTTCGTTGCGGTGGCTCTGTCATTGAGTCTGGGGGTGTTTTAGTAGCAAGAAATTGAACTTGTAGTTGTACATAGTCACAGCATTCTTTGTCCCCACCTTAGAAATGATAGCGGAAAATACGGATTTCAATGTGAGTTGTCATTTTGACCAATATATGGCGAGAGAAATTCTAACGCTTTTGTACAAAAATTATAGCTTATTTCTATTATGTCATTTTATACCTCTATAATGTTCACTGCTAGTTTAAAAATTTGAACTTTTTCATAAAACAATTGACAACTTGTAATCAGTAGATGGTTCCTTTGGGAAAGTATTTTTATTCCTCGTGATGCAATAGATAGCTTCAGGGTAGAAAAGTATCTTTGAAATTTCAAAACTTGTGAAATGAGACGCTGTGGCGAGGGCATTGGCCTGCTATGCTGAGCATACTCGTTCAAAACCTGCGAAAGTTGATTTTTTCAAGAGATCTTGCGGCCCCCTATTTGCGTGTTTAGAGGAGAGCATGTGAATCAACGCTTCATCCTTTGGAAGGGACGTAAAGCCATTGGTCCTCATTGATACTCGAAAAGAGTAGGCTAATGCTGGTACTGGGTTTCTCATCTTATTTGCTTTGTGATTTAGGCTGACGAGCCTACTAGCGCTAGAGTCATATGAAGTCACAAAATTCCACAAATCACAAACTTTGACATCAATCATTGTAAGGAAGCGATTGAGGTAAATTATTTACATTCATTATTTTTCATTGAATGTTATTCATTTTCACTCTTAAAAGATGAAAACAAGTAAGAATTTTAAAAAAATTCAAAAATGAAATCTTTTTGCTTTACAAAATATGCAGCCTTAAAAGGATAAAACAAGAAAAATTTCAGACTATTTGTTCATTATAAAAGATTTTGGTGTCATATTCTTTTCATTACTATTGCTATACATACCATTTACGTAATAATCTTAATCCATAAGATGGAATAAATTGAGTCTGAATAAAAAGTTAATAGTAAAACACATTTCTACTTTCTCATATATGAAGTATATTGAGAAAGTACGGTAATCATGAAAAAATTAGATCTCGAGATTTTGATGGAAATATCCGTTTTAGATGTATCTGAGTCCGAAAAAGTGGTTTTCGCAATGCCGTCTGTCTGTTCATCTCCTGTTTGTTCGTGGCTCTAGAGCAAAAATGAATGAAATCTCGTACGTATGCATTTTATCATACAGAATAGAAGCTATGAAGAAATGGTTGAAATTGTAGAATAATTAAGGGCCGTTTATTCTAGGCAATTTTACATCAATTTGTTTTTCTCGAAAACGGCTACAACGATTTTGATAAATTTCGTTCAGTTACTTGAGTTTACATCTGCAATAATACTACATAGTTCATATCTCCCAAAAAATGAATGAAAAGTCAAGTTAATTCTTGGACAATTGAATTTTCTAAAAAAAACGGCTCATACAATTTTAATCAAATTTCAAGTAGTTATTTAAGTTGATGTTTATAATGATTCTACATAGTTCATATTTTTAAAAAGATAACTATACGACGCATGAGTATATGAGAAAGTTTGTACAATGTATAATGTACTGATTTTTTATTGAAGCTCAACCTTGAAAACCTCCAAAGCAAAATTACTTTGTAAATGATATGTAAAGCAACAGTAATGAAAAGAATATGACACCAAAATCTTTTATAACGAACAAATAGTCTGAAATTTTTCTTGTTTTATCCTTTTAAGGCTGCCTATTTTGTAAAGCAAAAAGATTTTATTTTTTAATTTTTTAAAATTCTTACTTGTTGTACACGTGGACATTAGTTATCTTGAGTTAATGTCGCAGACTAAGGGTTCAAGAGAGAATATTTTCCTTCGTATGATGAGAATTTTGACATGCATTAATTGCAGATCAAAGCTGTAACAAAAATTAATCAATGTTTACATTCAGAATGATTTGTATCAAACTAAGTTGATTACATTAGCTATTGTTTCTTCCTGGAGACTCGCAATAATTCAACATCTTATCTTTTTTAAAATATGACCTCTTCAACAGGATGGACAGCGTCCTTCAAACCAAACCGTCGTTCAGTACTAAGTGCAACCGACGCCACTTTGCCCCACGCACCTGTACCTCAAGGTGTATTCCCAGCACTTTCGGTACCCACATTTCGAAAGGAGCCTCCTAAAAGAGTGGCCTTGGAACGAGATGATGCACTGGGTTTGTGCATATCCTTTTGCTACTGGTTTTTTCTCGTCACTGCAAGAATGATAACCTTGGGAACCGCGATGAACTTCTTCTGGGAACCCACATTGGGTCTCTGCGCTGGGCATGCTCTTCTAGTGATGTTTTGGCTCCTGCATCGAGAAGGACGTCCTTATTTACGTCTGCGTAAGCTAGTCCTCCGATTTGCGCTTGCTCTCACAACAGTAAGTGGACTCTTGCTGGAGTTGGGAACGCCTCCATTCAAAATTAAAGTTTACTTCTTGCACGCAACCTTGATTTTTTTCGAAGACATTGGGTTAGGATTTGGTTGGAGGATGCTTCCAGACAACGACTCTTGGTGGAGCTCGTACACTTTCTACACAGCTTTAGGGAGCCACATGCTCTCCTTTTCCTGTGCAGTGCTCTATGTATCTGTTCTCAGGCCAAAAAAGCACATTCTACCACCAGAAGATAACTTGACAGTTGCACAAATCGTCCGTTAAAAAAAACAACAGAAGAGAAAACTGAGGGCCACATTTTTTTTACCAGGCCAAGGCAAAAAGTAGGACTTCATAACAGCATTGTGAATTGCAAAAATTAAAAACCTGCAAAGGCAAGATTCTACGATGCTTGTAATCCATCAAAGACCTTACTGAATGAGTCTGAAAATATCTATCTCCAGAAGGTAAAAGATTCCTCGCCACTTCTTTCTGAGGAAATGACTGTGATTGAAAATGCATTAACCAAGCTAAATGTTTTTTGTAAGAATAAAAATATGCCAGTATTGAATTACAGCTTAGCATCCCATTCAAAATACATAAAAGTCATAAATTCAACACAAATATCTTATCCAGATGCATTATAATGTAGCAGAATCAGAGTTCCAAGTAAATTAAAATAAAGAATGCCTGCAGAAAACGTTAGTGGATTGAGACATTCAAAGAAGTATATTAAGATGATTTAAAGCAAGGAAAGTTAGCTAATAAACAAACTCTTAACATGATTACCAAAGAATTGGTTTTTCATTTAAAATTTTTCACTCATCTGTTGATACGGCAATATGAGATTCATAAGATTGAAACTTGGAAAACCAAGTGTATAAAAATGTCTTCATGTTTAACACTTTTTATGGCTCTTGGTGTCACATGTAGTGTCTCCCCAGCATCTTGCATTGTCACTAAAGGTGTCTTAATTATATGTCTGTAATCAAACATTTAAATGCAAGCTCTTATTTGTAACACCTTGTCATTAATAGTGGCATTAAGTAAGAGGACACTATTTATAAAACAAATTCACTACTTGATTAAATTTTCCAGTTTTATGTACTTAATCATCTATTTTTATTTTGTATCTAAATTATTGCTACCTTTATACATTTAACTTAACAACAATAATTTTGCAGTTGATTTACATTGATTGTTTCACTTTTATGTGTAATATGGTGATTGTTCTCTTGATATACTAATGGGTCTAATGGAAATTGCTAGTCATTTGCTCAAAATATAAACCAATTTGAACTTAGAATTGTGTCTAATTGGTCACAGGATACCTTCACATTGAACACAACTATGTGAGAACATAAATTTTCACTGTAAAAGCTTTTGCCATATTCTTTTATGCAATTTATAGTATTACACGTACCAACTTTTGTAAAAGAATTAGCAACATATCTTTCATCTTTAAATTAAATTAAAATTTTACACAATAATTTATAGACTATAATAATGAGTATTATTTACTATTATGAGCTATAAGTTAACCTTTTCAAATGATGTAATTTTATTGTAAATTTCTTAAATAAATACCTACATTTTTGTAATAAAGAAAAGGTTTATAATTTCACAAATATAGTTTTTTTGGAGTCTAATAACGAATAATCTGGAACATAATATCATTTTTACCTTTAAAAATACCCTACAGGGCAAAAAGTGCCACACATGGCTTTCAATTGAAATCTAACCTCTGCATCAAGCAGTAGTTGCCTATATTTGATACAATCGTAATGTGACGATTAATGAACGGTCATATGTTACTAGATTTGACAGGTAAATAATGAAAAGAACTTGGTAATTAGAAAAATCACTAAAGGACCCTTCTTTGGAGCTGTAATTTTTATACCTCTATAAAAGCTTTTTTCTCTCCCTGATGTTCAGAGATATAAGGTAAATGCACGCACATCCCAATAGGAAGAGAGTGAAGGGGTGAGAATAGCGGAAGTTAAGAGGGATGATGAATGCACGCACAATGCCTTACCTATGTAATGGTACACACTGATGTTAAATTGTACCCATGAAGGCATTTGTTAAAACTAGAAGAAATTCTGGAAAATAGGAGAAAAATTCCTTGACTGGGAATTGAACCTGGTTCTTCCTTTTGCCAAGCAGATATTCTATCACTGAACTACCAAGACAAACTAATCCTTGTTTCAGAATCAGGTATTTCTCTCACATTGATGTTAGGTTAACTATTCTTGCATATTAAAGTAATAATAAACATTGGAAGAATATTAAAGTGATGGTATTTAAAATGATAAGACCACCATATGTACTCTTACTTTTTTCAATCAACAAATCACCTTTCATCAAAAATTTTTATTGTTCTGCATTTAATTCTAACTAAAAGAAGTACTCTCTGTTCTTCAGCTTTAACTATTGTAAAACTTGAAATCAATTTGAATTGATTATGAATTATTATGTGCCTAAATTAATTACAAATGACAAAAAGCTTATGAGGTATTTCTTTCATCCAACAATACATAAAAATGTAGCATATATTAAGAGATATAATAATAATTTCAAAATCCATTAATACTACTCATCTGCATTTCTTTACCTTAACCAAAGACAAGAAATGGAATAATGCTTATAAATGATAATCTTTGAAAGAATAGGTTGAGAAACATTAAGATACAAATACATAATTCAGAAGGTGGCATGCAAAGAGATTATACATGGTGCCATATTTCAGATAATAATTACAAAAATATGTATTATTAAAAGAAATTCAATTTTTTCTATGGTTTTTCATACTGTAATAGTAAAACATTATACTATCCAGGATGCCTTATAGTATAATAACGACTTTTCATAAGGGTTTGTCATAGTTATCCTACTTTTCAATAAGTTTCTGTCTCACCAAATCCATTTTATGGATAATATACTCTCTCTCTCTCTCTCTATATATATATATAAATTCAATGGTATCATACATGGAGAGTCACAAAATATGAATATTGATGAAGGTTGACATCCAATAGAAAAACGTTACCAACCCCTGACCAAGAAAATTATCAGGTAGATGAGTAAAAGCTACACTTACCATACAACACACTAGTGAATGCTCCTGCATCTCATGGAAGATTGTTCGGAAGATCTGCTGCTTGCACTCATCGGTTTTCGGTTCAGTCCAACATAATTCTTCGGAAACACCACCGGTAAAGTCCACCAAAGCATCTTTTAATGTCCCAAACTCAAGAGCATCATATGATCCCAATAGCCTAAGAATGGATGATAAATTATACAAAGTAGCATCAATTAACTCACATATTGTTTTTAAAAAACAATTACTGGGGTGTCAAAAAATGGAAAAGTGCTAGGGGGATAAAAAGAAGAGTTCAAATTATGGCTTCATTATCATAAAAATCCCATGCATTTACTGAAAACCTGAATACAAGTAGTGTGTTCAGACATAAATGTGTATTTATATTTAAATGAGTATGTTAAAGAAAAATGAAAAATAATACAAGAATGAATTTGACATGGTTAGAGAAGTAAACCTTTTAATTGTAAATACCTAAGCAGAAATTCAAACAGTGACTAATAATTTTGACTTTCATAGTATCTATGACCAATAAATTGATGTAGCTCACATATTTGGTGGAGAGTTTCCATGTGGCCTATGTACAGTCCTAGACAAAAAAACTGCACCACCTTACGACCACTCCACTGGAATTTCAGTGAACTACTAGTCTCGAATGAGCTGTCAAGCGATAAGGCAACAGTGATAGTAGAGGGGATGAAGGCTCTTTTTCCTCTTCCTCCCTCCCCTTACAGAAGGGTTTACTCTCCCAGCTCTTAGGGATCGGATATTTTCCCTCAAGGCAATGGTTTAGAATTCAGTAGCGCTTACTTTCCCCATTGCGGTAACACGTGAATGAGGGTCAGATATAATTCTTTGCATTTCAAAATTAGTTAGAATCGAGACACAAACTCCGGAGTTTAACATACGGACGTCAAAAAGAACGATGTTTATTTTTCCAGTCAAGATTAAATTAATTAAATTCCGAGTTAGCATAAATATTTATTAGGAATCGAAAGGAATACACATTTCAACACCTTAACAATGACAAATGTTTAGTTACAACAACTACTTCATGTATTATTTCCTTGCTTCGATGCCAAATATCTGTTTATGATTGTACCAATGTGCATTTCTGACCCCTGGACTAGAACAACGTTTCTCAACCAATGAGCACGAAATTTTGAAAATAATTATTATAAATCTTTTGCTCGACAAAACGCTTTCAACATTTAATGTTTTTAAAAATTTCTATTAGTGATTAATATAATACCAAATTGCATTTAACCTTTATTGCCTGTCATTGAAATCCTGTTTGTAGCCTCAGTTGGCCAGATTTTTTCTGGACATTTAAATTAGTTCCTGTAGGCTTTTACATTTCCTTCATTTTCTCTATTACTAATAATGATAAAAGAACGAAATAAAAAACAGAATGAAGAAAATAAATTACTTGATTTTTTTGCTAAGACTTTTTTTTCTGTTGAGAAAATGCAATAGAATTTGTTTAAAAAAACAATTAAACATTGATATAGTTTCTGCATATTACAATTTATTTACTCGTTGTTATATCTAATTACAGTTGAGATTTGTGATGTTCTCTAAAACAAGAGAAAACACATAATCCTACATCACACTTAGAGCAACGATTAACCGTGTGACTCTCTTTGTCGTGCAACGAACACACGCAGCATCTTGACTTGGATCCTTTGTTGACCCAATGTCCATTATCTTTCACTTCAAGATGACCTATGTTCACTGATGCAGGGGACGGCTGTCCTCGAGAAAGGTATTGAGGGTGCTTCTTTCTCCCAGCCGCTTTGAAAGATTCCTAACGAGAGCAATCCAACATTCAGTGTCGTGAGGTCTAGGAGATGAAAAAATAATTTCTTTGTCCTCTTCCATGTCCATCGGCTGATTGAGTTACTATTTGCCAATCTATCGTACTTATCTACGTAGTCTATATGTTTATTGTAGTCTTCTACAAAAATTTCTCCCTGCCGGTGGAGCATGCATATTTGTCAACATATATACATCTCTTTTGTCCTTCCAAACAACAGTCGTCAAGTCATGTCGAGTCCTAACTCTTATGTCACCTCGTTTTAGTTTGTCTTCTATTTTGAAAGTCTTTTGAGCATACCACTACGATTTGGCCTTACAGTACCACAGCAATTTATTGCTTTTTTTAGATCATCAAAAAGGACGGGAGATGAGAAGAAATTTGCCATAAATAGTTTATGGCTTTCTTTCAGTGATTTCTGTACGTCATGTCCCATTTGAATTATTATTGCCAAAAATGAACACATTTCAGAGGATGTCACGTCTGGGATGGCAGATGGTCCTTCATCCAGCTTATCTATAAACTGATTATAATACCTGTTGCTCTCTTGTACCAGCAGAGGAATGATGGACTCTAAGAACAGCATAAAAACTGCAAGCGGTGTTCAGTCTTTCGTAATATTTGGAGCCTCATCACTTCTCCATCCCTTTGTGCCACTTGTAAATGCATATGCACCTTTGAAATGACCCTTTTGTCATTTTTCAAGCCATTTCATTGCCTGAGTTTTGATAGGTTTATCTTCGTTATCATCATCATCCTGTTCATAGTCCTCACTGTCATCTGTTTCATATTCATCTGAGTCACTGCCTGAAATAAGCTCACTTTCAATAACTCTCTCCGTCAACTTACGTTTCAGATCCATTGCACAAAAAGAAGGATAACTACTAGAAAATACTGAACCCTACTGTAAATATATACTAAAAAAATCGGAAATAGATGAAAAACTAGGCGCATATGTCATGAAAAACTATACTAAAAACTGAATGAAATTCTACTCTAAAGAAAGCAAAAAATACCTAGGTATGTGTTCTTTCTATGCTAGAAAAGACACAATAAAACAACACGTGAACCACAGCAGAATTTTTATTATGCTTATGCCTCAAAGATATGTAGGGAACTGAATAACAGTCAGTGCCAAAAACTCTAAAGTGCAAATAATTTGTACTCAACTTCGAACTTATGTATTTATTACACTTAATTAGATATGACAACATTTCTAATACATATATGAAAAAAATTATATTATAATATAATATTATAATATTCCAAAAAGGATGAAGAAATCATGGAGCATGCATATCGATACACAAAAAGCAAGACTAGTGGCTCATAATAATGATAACCTAGGCACGCATCATCAAATGTCTTTTTCATAACTGAAAAGGAGAAGTTAATGAAAATGAAGATTATAAAAAAATCCAAATAATAAAGACCAAAACAATAAATACAAAACCCCTAAAAACCCCTAATGCATTTTAAAGCCATGGATATACAAAAGAAATTGTTTTTGTCATTCTGTGTGTGTTGTGCTATCAAGCATAGTTTAATGAAGTAACTAATTTTACCACTGTATTTGGAATATCAAACATTACAAGCTAAAAAATGTAGCTAATTACCATACAAAATTACACACCAAAGATTAATTATTTATGAATATGTAAAACAGGCATAAGGAAAAAATATATATATACGTATACCAAAAATAGCATTAATATGAAAATAGAACTAAAATGGAATTTACATACAATTATTATTGAGAGAGTTTTAGTTTAATACCAAACTCTAAGATTAGTTTTAAACAGACTTACTTAGCATATGCTTTTTCAACAAGAGAAACCCACATCTCATTGACCTGGCAACTTCGAGAGAATAGAGGTAATCCTGGGTCAGTGTTACTTGCAGATTCAGGAGATGAAGATGGCGATGGAGGTGCTGTAGGGGTCACAGATAGTACAGGAAGCAGATCATCAATCACAACATCGATCCATTTACCAAAACGCCAGAATTGAAAGTGAAATATGCCTGCATATTTCTTTTTGGTAGTTTCTGGTGGTTCTCCCTCAGCGCTTACAACAGATGCATTCTGATCCCATATTTGATCACGGTAATTTGGAATTACCTAAATGAGCGGATGAAAATGAAGTGTAAACTTATTTTCGAATGTGACAAGCATACTTGACTCAAAATAGAAGGTAGATACTATAAAAAATTTTTGTAAAATATTTTAGTTGAAAATGTTGATTGGAGATTTTTTATTAAATGAGCTCAAAATGCTAATAGACAACACATAAAATTTCGGCAAATTTTCAGGATTTTTTTCTGAAGGCATTTCTGTAGAGTATTGGCATTATACACTTTAACACTTAATTAATATTTAACGTTTACTAGTACTAAGGAATTCCTATTTATTCGTTGTAAGCTTACCCGATTCCAGAGCTCATGTGCGTTGGATAAGGCATAACAGGCAGTTATAAACCAAGTATTTCCTAATTTCCCTTGGTGTATATTTAGTTGCTCATTTTCCAAAAATAATGTAGGATTATCACACAGCTCCTGAAACGGAAGATAACCAAATAATTAACTTGTTCCTTACCTTCGCTAGATAATTTTTTCAGTAAATAAATAATAAACCTGAGGCCTTTTCCACGTGATATTTCCTGGGGGAGGCTTGTTTCGGTAAATACTTAAAAGAGTCGGAGGAAATAAAGGATCGGTAAAGAGTGTTCCCAGGTGTAGATGCTTCGCTCTTAGAGCATCATACTTTTGTGCTTTATAAGGCACTACCTTACTCCTACCGACCATTATTTCCTATCTGAAATAATATTGCAATATTAAAAATATTAATAGGATAAAAATACCTGCTTTCGTAACGCTAAATCCACACTACTAAATGCTTATCTTAATACTTCACTCAAGTAAACAAAAATTTATTTATGCTCGACAGTACGTTTCGTAAAAATAATTATCCATCAAAATACTAACATGCTGAATAGATGGTTCTTTATAATGCGTGGTCAATTTATTCTTAAATCCATGATGACAGAAAAATATTGTCATATTTAACAATACATCACTTTAAATTTTGCTCATTATTCGCCATGGGATTGGTCTTTGTTTTCGATGACAACTGACTATCGTTTTCGCGAAACTAAAAGGGTCGATATGGGTCGATATCTCGTCTCGCAGACTCAAATGTTTGCCGCTTTTTTCAGTATTGCATGATTTTGTCTAGTTTCATTGTTTAAAGATATTTTAAATTGTAAAATTTTCCATTTTTAAGTTACTTTTTCAGTTATTTTTTCCAATGAAAAAAATATTCCTCCTATATAAATATGGTTTTATTTTTTGTTATTGCCTAATTATTTTCTAAAGATTAATAAATAGGTATAATAAGAATTCTCTCCATCGACGGTTTACGAATTTTCCCAGAATTTGATTACTAGATAATTCAAATGAGCTTCTTGATTACCAATTTTGTAACTGGAATGGACTGTATGACTGAATGTATGCCCTTTTCTGCTTGCGTTTCGGTTTTTGATTGATAGCGGTCAAATCCGATAATGACTATCCCAAAAAATTGGTTCATAATTTGAAATGTGAATTGATAAGTTACCTTAAGATGGCAAATTTTATTTCATTGCTATCTCGCACATCGTTTCTCGGTATAAGTTCCCTAACTGAATCTTTTTTTCTTCCATTTATCAAATACTTTTGCCTCACTTTGGTTGTTGGCGCCCCGCGGTCTCATATTGTGCTCAGCAGAACTGAAATGAAAATTGCGGTAAATAGCTTTTTAATAGGATATGGGAGAGGGGAGAGAGATAATAAAAAAATATGTTTAACATCGTGCAACGATGAAACGAGAAGAAAGAAGGATAGCCAATTTATTTTAATTTTATAATATGCATATGATTTAATATCAAAAAATACAATAAGGCTCTTTTAATTTCATTTCTTAAATAATAAATATTACCTTTAAAATTAATGTTTTTAGTCCTTTTTCCTATCTTCTTTCACCGTTTAATCCAAATTGCAAGCAGCGCTGCAACGAACAGACTAATTTACAATTAACCATGGAATAGTTTGCATAATCCAGAGAAACTATAGCAGTAGCGAGATAAGCGTATTACGCAGTGCCAGATAGGCGAACCAGGCCGTACTAGGGTGCCATATGGCAAGGGGCGCCTCTTTTACATTGTGATATTTATTTTTCATTTTCTTTATTATGCGATAATACATGAAATTTTAAATTTCATTTATTGTTGCAAAAGGAGTCTAAATATAATATTTTCCGCAAAATTTTCAAATGTTTTTTTTTCGAAACGCACCATTTACACGTCTTGCCTAAGGAGTCAAAATACTTTGAGCAGACCCTCGTATTACTACTGCCGAACGATTTCGACAGAGTAAACCCCTAGAATTGTGTTATTTCGTTCCAAACGATAATTGCTTAAAAGGTTACTGCGTAGGATAAAATACAGTGAGCTTTCTGCCATAAGTGACGCGCGGTGGATTTTCCAGGCATTCAATTAAAAAAAACTCAAATTTGTTCGGAATAGGCCCCATAAATAGAGTTAATGACGAGATTAATACTGCTTACGTTGTGTCAAGATGTTCCAAATATAAATTTCAGAATATAAAACCTCTCATCCACGTTGCTACAGCGGAAATCGTAAATAAATTATCGAATTAAAATTAAAATTGCTTTATTTTATATTTGTTCAATACACGTGTTCTTTTAGAATAAAGAAAATTTAATGTGAGATAATAACTTTTATTTAGTTATGAAAATTCATTTTTATTTTGACAATTATATGTATTTAGTATTATTATATAGGTAGATATAAGTAAAATGTTTTTCATTGTTAACAGAGCATGACAGTACAATAAATCTCGATCAAGCTTTTTCCTTCCGTCATATTTTCACAGTTCAGGCATCATCGTCTTCTTATAACTCGATAAACAGCTCATCAGCAACAGCAGTCCAATAGATAGTCAAATTCTGGGCACAGTTCCTCAGGATAAGGCGGGCATATTAGATCAATAGGACAATGCACTGGCAGGAATTCTGAAAAAAAAACTCGATTCAATGACTGTTACTATTTTTGTATAATGTTACAGTTAAACAAATTCTAGAAACGTATTAAAACATTCGCCTTCTTCTTAATTAATTCTATGGAGAATTATCGATTTCGTCTTATGGCTGGGGAAAATTGCAGAACAAGCGCTTTAAAAATGAATTTGTCTAAGGTACCTCCAATAGCCAAAACAAGGGTATTAAAAAAAGCAGATGCGCATTTCGGCCACAAAGTAGCCGTCTTCAGTGGTAATCCAACGAAAGTAGATTCTAAAAGAGCAAGTGTGCGAGTATTTTCGTCGTTTTTATGGGTGTGAGGAAAGTTTTTTATAACCTTGTTGTGGCCATTGGAGAAACCTGAGACAGGTACTTTTTTAGGTGTTTGTTCGCGAACAAATTGTTTATTTAAATTCTGTTAGAGTAATGATACACAAAAAATACAATGCTGTTTCGATAAATTCTATCGTTACGACAGTAAATTATAAAACAAGTTACCAGATATTAAAATATTCGCCGGTGGTTTATTAGATTACCATTTATCTCCAATTTCCGCTACGGTTTACTTTGATAACGCGAGAATGAAGGTTAACTACAACGCACACTAAAGTAATCGCAAGGTCGTTATCGAGTTAATTTTTCTACCCTATCAACATTCGTCATTGTATTTATAGTCCGTTAGTCATTATTTTCGAGTCCGAATCAGCAAAAATGGCACATTTTCCTCATAAAAACCAACAAATTTGGGATAATCGAAATAAAATTCGTGCAACCTCCTTTTTCTAAAAGACGAAGAAACAGCTTCGCAAGTCAGAAAAATATTTGCATATTTTTTTCATTACGAATATATATATAAGACGTTAAATCCGATCAATATACGGACGTTCAAAACCAGGGGTCACCAATTAGTTTTCTTGGTGGTCCGAATTAGAAAAAATGTAACTCATTGCGGTCCGCATCCCTTAATGACATAACATCATTAAAACGTCAAATAAATGCTATAATAACATATTTTTGTTTTCCTTTTATTAATTATTACAGAACACTTAGAGGTAATATTTTTAACTATATTGCAAATGTATACATTAATGAGAGAAATTACACTTCTTTTCGATAATAATTTTCCCAAAATCTGGAATAAAATTTGTATTTGATATTTGTAGCAAATTTCGAAGATGTTTGTCGGTCATCCGATATCAAAACTTGTTTTTTTATTAAGTTCATTTTCGAAAACGTTTATTCACACACACATACATATACACACACACACACATATATATATATATATATATATATATATATATATATATATATATATATATTAGGGCAACTGTGTCTCTCTTGTGCTGACGAAGGGATCATCCCGAAAGCTCTAGGCTCTACAAATGTGCCTCTCCAACACCCCAGCGGCTCTCCTTCCGGTAAGTGTTCACTGGGTTTCCTTCAACACCTAGTTACCCTAAATATCCTTACTTACCTTTCCTCTTCCGTAGTATTTATATATATATATATATATATATATATATATATATATATATATATATATATATATATATATATATATGTGTTGAATTGAAGAAAAAGTGGATTATGGTGGCAAAATTTGGTAAAGCTTTACCAAAAAATGCTTGTATTTGTATCCATTCTTTTAATTATTAAATTGTATTATAAAATAAAAGTACGTATATTTCAGAAGTTTTATGGCATCGGTAACGCGAGTAAAGGTGCGTTAAATATAACGTATGATCGATTTTTTAAATGTCACACGTCAAATTAAGGGAACTTACAAAAATGCAAAACTAAAATAATTACTTCATGTACCAATTATTGACTTATGTAGGTTCATATCACAAGCGGTCCGTGAAAAATCGTTGGCGGTCCGGATGCGGACCGCGGTCCGCCAATTGGTGACCCCTGTTCTAACCTATGGTACCTTCTTAAACATAGCTTACCGTAGACTCCTGGACACTCACAGCAGTACCCATGGATAAAAACAGGATCAACGGCACAGTTGGCGGGACATCGCAAGAATGTTATTCCGCAGTGAGAGAAAGCTAGGTCAATTCCCACTGCAAATAAATATAGCCATTATGTCATTTTTTTACTGCTAGAATTTAGATGTGACAATTTCGTTGATAAATATAGGAAATATTCTAAGATTTGCAAAGCATGAATATCGACGGCTGATATCAAACTTTCTACGTGGCGGGCCGCATTAACAGATGAAAAGGCTTCCGTGGTACACATTATTAGGGTTCACATCGGAAGTTGCTTGGGATAATGTGAAGAATCCTATTAGTGAAAATCGAGAATTATTAATATATTAGCCTCATAACATAACCGGGAAAGGATTTTCCGGCAATAATTTTAACCGAAAAATATGAAATTACCTGTATTGCATGTCACGGTTCGCTTTCATAATGACAAAATGTTCTCGCGGGTCTTACCTGCCCCGAGTGCAGTAATATGTCCATGACAGCCTGTGACAGCCTAATCGTATTGTTACCGCTAATGGGAGTCCAATGATTATAAATAAGAAACAAGCTAGGCTTACAATTAGTTTCATTTTTGTTTTGTTTACATATCAACAAATGTTTATTTTTTGGTAATTTTTTTAAATGATAATATTCGTTGCATTCATTTCACCAAAGCCTGCTTACTCTCTGACAAACTAGTCATGTGACTTAAATCAACTTTATATAATATATGTATAATGATAACAATATAATTAACATCTATTTTGTAAGATTTATTAAATGTTGACAATGTGTCATTCATATTTTTAACAATGCCTATTATTTAATGGCTGTCATTCATTTGGGACTGAGCATTGTTGACAAAGCTGGATTTTGCGTAAATGGTACATACGATACGAAATAAAATTAACCATTGTTTTATGTTGTGTTGTAGTAGATTCACTAAATCCGTTGAAATTCAACGGGCACTTACACTAGTCTAATAATAAATATGACAAAGGTCGAGACAGCTTTCTCCTAGCGTACTAGGAAAGTCGCATGAATTCCATAGATAGACGTAATACCGTTCCATGAAACGAAGACTTGTTACTTTTAAGCGTGTAATGGCCAAGTGCGTGTTAAAATGTCGTTTATCTCTGAAAGAAAATTCGTCTTTAAAACTCCGGAAAACGTAAAGAAATTTCATCCATCATCATCCGCGCATATGGTGCCTAAGAATCTCTAAGTAACTTACGATTTAACTACAATACATTGGCAATTTCCAATGCCACCAATGCGGCCCACCACGCAAAAAAGGTTGCCCTCCACTGGTCTAAGTTATTAACCACCATTATCCACTCCCAAAGATGTTAGGATATTGAGATACAGTAACCAAGATACAGTCGAACTTCTATTAGTACTTCTATAACTCGAAGTGAGTTCATTTTACAGGACAAAATTTTTTACGTTATTTTTCTTCTATAACTCGAATTATCTATGAGTCGAATATCTTTTTATTTCCCTTGAGGTTCGACTTATAGCAGTTCCATTGTATATGAGGCAAATAATTTTCAAATGTCGTGTTTTTAAAATTTTTATCGAGAAGAAGTAAATTATATGACAAATGGAATAAAAGGAATATTGCGAGCGATTCTTATCTACTTTACGTCGGGAAACGATAAATAAAATAATTGATAAAATAAGAAAGTGCTAAAAAATGTGGGCTAATTTCATCCAACCGGGAAAAGGATATTTTTATTGATTCGCCGAAGGAAATGTTTGTTGTAAAAAACGTTTGGAGTCGTTGATATTTTCTTCCGTAGAAATATTATCGTCGACTACACAATTTGTTGAATAATTTAACACCAAATTGCGTCCAGCGCAAAGTCGAATCCTCGATCCATTTACACTAGATAGGATGATTCGACAAAGACAGAGGAAATGGTAATTTCTTTGTTTATCTATGCTTCTGATTTAAGTGAAGCAAAATCCTAAAGCGGCTCAGATATTTCAGACCATAATGTACATATAACGACTTTTTATATCTGAAGCCGTTAGCCAGCCAGTTAATGGCCTTTCAAGAAAGTTTGGCATTATCACAAAAGAGAAACTGGAAATCCCCGGCTCTACCTCCGAGCTGACGTCACTAGTTAATTACGACCTATGAGTGAAAAAAATTAAGAGGAAATTTTATCATCAAATGCGTACATTTTTACTTTCTCCATACGTAGTACATATAGGGAAAGTATTGTGATTACGAAAAAAATCGACTTCATGATTTCAACGGAAATACACGTTTTGAGGTCCCTAGAACACGTTTAGACTATTTTCGGAATGATGTCTGTGTGTGTGTATGTGATTGTGGGCGCTCTAACTCAAAAAGTACTTGCCATATCCTTACCAAACTTCAAATATAACACTTTAGCATGAGCACAAAGACTGATTAGTTTTTGGACAATAACGTTTAACCGGAAGTCGAGGTTTATTCGAAACCCGATTCGGTTTTTGCGATATTTCTCCGTTAAAACATCATTATTGTATATACAATTCTATACAAATGTTATATAGAATTTAATTTCCTACAGCTTTCATTTGAAAGAAATTTTCCATAGCAGTTATTGTTTAGGAATTATTTATAAATAATCGGTTTTTTCGGTTTCCGTCAAATATCTCCTTAAAAACGTCGTTATTGGTAATCTTCGTGAGGGCCAAAGTTGCAGAGAATAATATTTCTTCCAGGTTTTGTTTGAAACAAATTTTCGTAGAACCATCGATTTTGGAGATATTCAAATATATTCGTAATATCCAGTATACAGCGCCAAAACCACGTAGCGGTAAATTCTGGAAACATAATCAAAATATAATTTACGGCAATAAGGACGACTGTATTCTTTTACGGTACGAAATAATATTTTTGTCTCATTATGCTATTCATAATAATTTAAATATCTATACCCCAAATATGGAGAAAGTCGTGTTGGCCACATCAGATTTTTATAAAATAATGTCGGATACATATCGAGGGCCAAGTATGTAGGGATATTTTTTAAAAGTTCATTTAAAGAAAATCCGATGTGTCCAGCACATGACTTTCTCCATACAGAGTAATGAATGTGATTGCTCTCGACATCAGCGTCCTCATGAAGAAATAATTAATAATTATCGGAAATTACACCTGTGAATGATTTTTAAACACTTTGAATAAGTTTCACGGTGAAAAATACTTTAAATCGCTTTTCACGTTGAAAATACAATAAGTAAACAAAATTTTTAGCTGGTGCTTTGGAAACAAAATATCGATGCGCAATTAAAATTTCACTTGGCAGCAGACGCATTGCTATCAACAAATGGAAAATGTTACCATAGCTACGGAAACCAAAGTAGCATTCCGGGACGTACTTAACAAATTCGGACAAATAAAGCGGTATATCGCTTTAACGATCAGTTCTATAAAAAACGTTTCAAGCAAAACTTGCAGAAAATTACATTGTCTACATATTTTTACGTAAAATAAATTATAAAAGTGATATTAAAAAAAATAACAGAAAAATTACATGAGTAAGCCTCCACTTACAGTTGACCATTTTCAGCCAAAACCTTTTAAGATCTTGAATTACTATTAAAAATCTTAGATATAAAGTTTTTTGCGGATCTAATAATTAAATTTTGGGTTAGAATGCTCAAAAAAAATCCTATCTCACACACGCACACCGACACATGTATCATCTCGTAATTAGTGAAAACATTCAGAGGGTCTGTTACGGATAATAGTATAAAATACGAGATATCTTTCTATAGAACCGCGCAGAGACAGAATGCCGAAAACAACTTTTTTGGACTCAGGAATACCTAAAGTGCGTATTTCCATCAAAATTTCGAAGTTAAATTTTTTTCGCGATTACAACTTTCATTAATTACGACATACAGAACCGGCTTGATATCGGTACCAACGCCAACGGTGCGATTGCATCTAGCTTCGCGCTCTCTAAATAATATTTGCGGTGCTTATAATTTACATACAAAAATTCGGAAAAAAATATCGAACACTGTTATAGTGAAAGAGGCTGTTTTATTTATTTTAATTTGCCAGTAAATATTTTGACGCGCACACTTTGCACCGGGCCCTGCGAGTTTCCTAGCCTGCTCTGACTACATACACGAGACAGTATAAATTAAGGCGACGTCTCTCAGTGATCACGTTCCATTATATATACCGTGTATTTTCCTTATTTATCTCGCAAAATATGGAAGGTAACAGTTTTTCAATTCCTGCCATTTCAACAAATTAGAGCATAAGCTGATAGATCATATTAGATGGACTGTATTAAATTGTAAAACAGGCGTTCAGTGGACGTTAATATATGTAAAATCTTATAAATATTTTAGTGTATGCGTGTATGCATGTTCTTTATACGTTCTTACACCATTGAAGCTATCGAATTCAAAAGCTTCATGGACCATCCTACAGACCAAAGGAAGAACTTGGCCTAGGTTTGCAGACCGTGGGGTCTCTTATACCCCATGGGGTCAACAAAATACTATTTCCGTAAGAATGCATGGGAAATGGTGTGGAAAAACCCCAAAATGCCATGCAGCCCTTCGCTGATGTGGATATAAATATACCTAAATATTAACTTACGATCACGGGAAATGGCTTATTTTATGCACGAAAGACAGAATATTTTAATTCTGTTCATGTTTTGTCGTATTACATGCTAAATCGCTCGAAATTTCCCTTTAAGCGCAAAATTTATTGGTTTAGATGACCATTTTCCAGGCGGCAACAAAGCTAAATTTCTTAATTGCTGTCCTCTTCAAAGGGAGAGATATACACGTATAGATTAATGCAAAGAAAATCCACGCCGTGGCACGCCGCAGAGGGAGAATAGCTAACGCCAAGATAAAGGGTACAAATGGATTCATGCCTAAATACAGTCTATGACTACTTTAAAAGTACAGAGCAATAAAAATCGTTTGCTACTTAAAAGAAAACTCTTTCCCGAGCGAAGCCGGGCGTTTCAGCTAGTACATTATATATTATAAAAAGCTTTTAAACCCTCTTTTATCCTCATCTCTCAACAAGTTAATTAATATTTTCAAGCAAATATATTATTCGAATCGCCAGTAAACATATCGAAAGTAAATTTATCTTGCACGTATTTCTATAATGAAAAATTATTATAATTGTTGTAATTCTCTGAAATATTTTGCCTAAGTATCCGCATGTTTATTAAACCCAGTTATGCATTAGAGATATACTACAATTATTACATGAAAATGATACAAATATGTGTATATGGTTGTATTTATCACTTTTTATGGAATAACAATCAGATGAAGTTATAGGAGACTTACATTTTCCATTAGAAAACAATCGACCACCTCTCGAAGTCTCGTTTGCAATTGGCCCTGCAAGTAAAGGAGATGCCAACAAAATAACAGTTAGAAATCTACTGGCTGTCTGAGAGAACATGTCTATCAGAGTTTCTGTAGGTTTAGAAAAAAGAAATAAATTTATTTTTCAGCGACTAACAGTCAAACGACTTGTGGCTACTTTGCTTCGGAAATCACTATTTTATAGGTTGACTTCTCTTATCATGCGTTTAAATCTGACAATTTTGGCGCTACCATTACCGAACTAAACAAGAGAAACTGTTGTAATAAAGCTGAGAAATAAAGCTGACTCATTTCGAAGATATAATCGATTAATTCATATATGCGTATTTCTATATTTTGAGGTTAATGTAAAATGTGTGAATTGCTGTAATATTGTACATATTGCTATTTAAATTATGTGAACTCATCGAAAATGACGTATCAACTATATTTCACAATATCAATTCCGTTATTTCATATTTCTTAACTTGATTTTTAAAATTATTCATGTTTTTTTAAACATGGGTATTTATTTTATAATGTAAAAATAAAATAGACGTTTATATTCATAAAGTTTATTTTACTAGTGCTTCCTTTGTTCGTCAATTTCCTTCATCATGGTCCTATGCGCAACATGGGACTGGAATTTAGCAAGTTGTAATGTACAGTGTAGTTTTTATAATTAGTACGATATCAAAGAACTTGTGACGTAAGTTATGTGAGTAGATTTATCAGTAAAACAGTGAAAATGGAAGAATTAGATGACAATGCAGACACAACTAGCTGTAAAAACTTGGGCTTTAAGCCTCAAAAAGAACTTATTTATAACAAATTGTTGCCTTATGCGGATAAACTTGACGATGAATCGAACTGTATGTTCGCAGAAATTAAGGCAAATTTAGGTAAATGTGTGATGCTGCGTGAAATTGAACCAGGCTGTGGAATTTGGTGCACCAAATTAGCAAAGTATGTCTGTCAATATCACTTGTTGTTACATCACATTTTTGGCACTTTAAAGAAATATACCGCATGATTTTAACTTTTCGTTTATCCAACAATTTTTCGTTGTTTATTTAGAATTCCTATGGCTTTTATGGTTCTTCGATAGTGTTTTAAATCAAATTTTATTACTAATTATCTTCATCCTCATCGTTTTACTAATAGGTATATAAAATTGTATGGAATGAAATTTTCCAAGGAAGATCACATTATCCTTGTAAAATTAATGTACGAGCTTGTTACTATTCCTGATTTGGAACCATCGATCGTGAACAAATTTGCGCAAGTCTTGATAATTTTATTAAAGTAAGTAGGAATTGATATACGTAAAGATGTTTTAATACAACCAAGAATACGATATCTTTATGTTTTTAAAAAGACATTTTTTACGTTGTTATTCATGCAAACTTACTTTTGTTTGTAGAAAAAAGTATCTATTGTCTCCTGATGATCTCGTTTTGGATTGGAGGCCGTTATATGATGTTTGCAAAAGAATTATGAATACCAACAACACAAATCTGGGTATTATTCGTTATTTTACGTAAGTATTCACATTTATGTTATAGATTTTTATGCCAACATCGAATATTTTGAAATTTTCTCTAACCCCATTGTTTTCCAACAGTACTCTTGATAGCATCCTTGATGGAATGGTACATGCTACAAAGCTGTAAGTAAAATATATTATTTTCGTATTTATTAAATATTAAAATGTTAGATTTTTCATGCATGAACAAATATGGTACATTGCCTAAGTCAAACAATAAATAATACTAACATTTTGAGAGATATTTCTTTAAAATGTTCCAAAATTGCTACAGAAACCAACTAAAGTCACCCTAACTGAACTCAAATACGTAATCTTTCAATAATAATTAGAATGTTTTGGACCAATAAACTGCACTTTTTACCAAAACGTACATGATATTAATTGTTTATCTCTTTTTCTCCTTCTCCCATAATAAAGATACTTCCCACCAACAGCCACTCAAGAGATGCTGGATGAGTGGAGGCCACTTCTTTGCCCATATGATTCCCATCTCTGTCACACAATGACATATCTGGAGTGGTTCCTTCCGGTTACTCTTCCCCCCAGTCAAGCGCACATGGGTTACAAACTGTGGTTTGATGAAATAATGAATTTTTGGGAAGTGTGTCACAATGGAACTCCATGGGAAGGAGTAAGTTTATTACCACCGTTCCTAGCTTTTCATCCTTACAAATTTTTCTGTTCATATATACAGGAAAACCTAGTTAATAGGATTGGTTTTAAATTTCCTCATTTATAATAACAGGATCTGTTATAGTAACCAACCTGCAAATATGATCTTAAAACAAGTGCCATTTTCTTTGGTATCTTTAAATTTAACTAAACCATTGTCACACTATTAATAATTATTTTTATTTCCTTATGTGCAATATGAAAACAGACCTGCAAGAAACTGAAGTATACTTTATAATAAAGAGCATGTTGTATTTACTGATTTTGTATTAATGAGGTTTTATTATATTTCTCTTTAGTTTTTGTTTGATTCACATTGTAATATTAAAAAAACAAGGTCTTTTGGAATAAAAATTAGAAGATTTGAGTTGTTAAATCTATTTATAACAATTCACCCGCAAGATGTCCTCCCATTTTGAAATATTTTCAGTTTTGTCATTTAAATTTCGTTTATGCTATATTAAAAGAATACATTTAGCTCTTGAGTTCTTAGTATTATTTACTTTCCTGAGCAGTTAGCTATAAGCAATTATTACTTAAATGAAATTGTTCTGTCAAATAATATTTACTGATGCATCTACCTTTGAGGAAGTTATCCTTTTAAATTAAGTTTTATATTTATGTTTATCTTCTGTGAGGAACCATTATCTTCTGTCAGAGAGTGCAAACTTACTGCCTGTAGAGTTATTACAAAGTTATTCATTCTTATCTTTAGAATTCGCTGACACTGTCATAATCATGTGTATATTCTATATATGTAGTGAATAGGAACTATTCATACTTATTTTAATATTAAATATATATTCTTTTAATACAACTTTAAATAAAAATACAGGCGGCTCCCGAGATTTGACCGTTCGAGATTCGACCGATTCGAGAATTCGACCAGTCGAAGCCCGCTTATTCGACCCAGCCGATCGGTCGGTCGAATTAGGAACTAGTTTATGCGAAATAATTTTTGGCCCGCACAACCACGCAAGGTTTAGTTTCAGTCTAGATATCGTTATTTCTGCTCTAATTGTTTGAATTTGTGCTGATTTCACTCGTTTTTAGGCGTGTTCGACATTCGACTGTTCGAGATTCGACCGCGTTTTCAGGAATGCATCCCGGTCGTATCTCGGGAGTCGCCTGTACAGATAAAATATGTTAGGCCAATGGTGAAATTACTTGTGGGTGAAAAAAAAGGGTTGAAATGCCATGAGTAAATTTTATTTGGGAAAAATATCTTGTAGGTGAATTTTCATGAAACATATCCATTATTTCAAATTTTAAAATTGTAGCAGTTAATTTACTAAAACCTAATAAGATATTAGAAACGTTGAAAGAACTAACCCATCAAAATTGAATGGAAATTAATTTTAACAAATTGGTTTCATCGGATAATTGTTTAAATATTTATATATTGACTTTTAGGAGGTCATGTGGATAATGGCTCGCCTTGCTTGCAGTAATGTTGGTTACATTGACTGGGAACCATATTTACCGATAATGTTTTCAAGATTCATGCATAGTTTGAGTCTTCCAGTCTTTTACAAGCAAACTCCCTCTTCAAAGCACCACAAGTTGGACATGTCAGCTATTTGTCTATGGATTGTGTCAGTTTTGGTAAGTATTTAAATGTTTTAAAATTCTGCATTGTAACTTTCATCGTAGCATATAACCCTGGTTGATTAATTTATGTTTCCTTATTTTGTTTTAGGGTGGCAAAAGCAATGCACAAAAATATCTTGACCAATTTTTGAAAGCTCTGACATCCTATTTTCACCCTGCAAACTTTGGCCGGTGGTTAGGGAAACTTAAAGAACTTCTCCGAAAGCTTCCATCGTATTTCATCCAACGTTTACATATGTAAGTTATACGCTACTTATGTAAAAATAGTTATTTTAGCAATAAATATTTTTTTAAGGGTTAAAGTTCCTTGTGTTGATTTCTTCAATATTATGTAACGCTGTTAATGTAACGGTTTAATTTGAATGAGGAACGTCTTTAAAATTAGTTATTATTATCTATTATTAAAATATTTTTTATATGTTTTATCATAATTACCCAAGTAAATTCTATCACAAAAAAGTAAAATTTGGTAAAAATATCAATTCAGAAATCTTTTTTTATTATTGGGTGGTTTTGGTACCTGATAATTCATAGAAATCAGTTGCATCAGATTCATTCCTCTGGAGTGAAAGGGTTAAGGAAAATGTCTGTGCAAAATCAAATGTGTGACTTTTTACAGTAATACTATTTGTTTCTTTGGGCCTACATCACATAGCAAATTGTTATCATAGTACATTGTTGTGTTGTGAGACTTTCTCTGCAGTTTAACTCATTGTTTAGAGTGACATAAACATTTCAGCTTGCAATAAGTGTTGCAGTAAGATAGAATGACTTGACACTCATATCATGTCTTTTATCAGTGTTTTCCATAATACAGTCAAGCATTGCTAATTTGAAAAGCTTGGGATCTGGGCTGTTCTGGATCATAGATAATTTCAGATTAAAAACAATGGTGTATTTTGGGGGTGGGGTATATGGTAAGAGTACCAGAAGATACATATTTCGTATAATAAATAAAACTGTGGAAAATATAGCGTAATAGAAAATAAAATGTCTACATATTCCAAGTAAATGTTATATGAATTGGCAGCATTTAAAATCAATAATATACTTAATTCTTTCTTTATGTTCTGTTTATGACAACCACATCACAAACGAAACGAAGCAATGTGAAAAAGCGATAACAAAATATTGCGTACTACTACATTGTTAATGTACACATAATAATTCTTAATGTCATACATTGTTGTTGTTCCAACATGGTACATGGAACAAAGCTGCCGCACCGATGAACCTTGGTCCAGTTTATTTAATAATTGCACTTTTTCCAGAATTGATAGTGACTTATGCTTTTGCTTACAATTAGATAAATTTCCAGCATTATTAATTACATTTGTTCTCTTACAAGACATGGTTAGGGTAAATTAAATTAACACTAAATTGTGTTGTATTTTTAAAAAAAAATGCACTAGATACTGCGTTAACCGCATGCATGTGCACCTTTGTTTGTATTTTATAATGTTAAAAATACATGGCCTAGGTTAGGAATAGACTGTAGTGCCACAATGCCATGACAGCCGGTCAGGAAAGTACAAATTGGGAGTCTTTTAGGAATTACAGGTGGTTTCGGACTAACGAATTACGAATTAGCGATGCTCGACTGTATAGCGTTAGTATATACTCTTCAGAAATGTAATTTCCCCTTTCATTCCCCATTATATAGAGAACGGTACAGGAAGCCCACCTGGGAAAATCAAGTCCCTGACAGCCATCGTCTGACTGAAGATGACATAACAAGATTTGTAGAATCAGTGAAAAATGTTGCTCTCCAGGCAATGTTCTGCAAGGTTGGGGCTAGTGAAGTGAGCAGTGCATTCCAGCACCTTGCTAGCTTACGTCCCAAATTAATCATACCTCTGGTGCTAAACAGGTACGTGCATGTAAATATAATTATGTTCAATCAGCATAGAATAACAGTTTAAGAGAGTGACACTAAATCTGAATACAAATTAATTCATCTCTTAATTACAGCATCATTAATTTATTGTTTATTAAATTATTTCCATGCTGCTTATTTTGACTTTAGAAAATTTTGAATTTATCTTAATGAAATCTATCAAGCCATTATAAATATCATTGCATGCCTATAATAGATTTTCTGTGAATCTGTTTTGACTTAGTTAGTATGTAAATATTAATTTAGTATTGTTTCAGCATAAGAGACTTTAGATAACTTTTTAGTAGAAGTCATTGTAGAAGTAATTATTTTTAACTCACTCTAAAACACTTTCTCACAATTGATTAGGTGTCATCTAAAGTAGACATGAATATAATATTCTAATATATTATAATAAGATCATTGTTCTGCATTATTTTCTCCATTTAATGTGTAATAATGAAAAGGCTAGGGTTCTCTTTTATTTTCTCTTATTTAATTTTCAAAACTTCTTTATATACAATGTTATTTGTGACAGACACTCTTTGCTTGGAACCTGGTATTATCTGAATTTTTAAAGAATGTTTAACTCTTAAGCATCCGACATATAATTGTCCATGTGTAAAACAAGGCTGATGTAGAAAGATACCAGCTTTGCCTTAGTAATTTTCAATTGCTACATTAGGGGGAACTACCTGTACTCTACATGCTCACTCTCTACTGGAAACTTAGAGAACAAACTCCACCTGGCAAAAAGCATCACCTCGCCTTGTCTAATAATGTAAAGGATGTTATTATTTAATATTATCAACTTATATTATTGGTGGGAAAAATTTTGGAAGAAGAATTGTATTTGAGTGGCTTAGGGTTATATACTCCTGCCTGTGTTATTTTAAAATGATATAGCACTAGCTTAAACATTATGAATATATTTAAGTCATGAAAGTAAAGAATGGGTCTTGAATGATATAGGCTCTACTCCACTTTGGATCGACCAACTGAGCCCCATCGACTGACAGCTGCACTGCATTGTTTAGTGTCTATAGCACGGCCATTAGTGACAGGTGGACGCAGAGCCAAGGGTTACCGCGAAGAAGGGAATGAAGCAGATAATTGGGTCTTTCCAGAGGGACCCACTCATGTCATTCCGTTGTTAAACTCTGTACTGCCAGGCATTGACCCCAATGACATACGCAAGTGCTTTGTCACAATGGAATTCATCTCTGTATTTGCTGCTATGGTGCCATTTATAGACTGTTCTAAGGCGTTGGAGTACTGGAATGATCTCACACAGGTAGGAATTGTGTTGAATTGGGATAGGTTGATGTATTCGTGTCAGTAGAATGATGGCTGGTCATTGCTAGAATAGACAGTTCTGTACCATTTAAGGAATATTTTGAAAATATTTTTATTGGTGTCTCTGAAATGTTCATGTATTTAAACTTATGGTAGATTAGACTGAAATTGTTTTTATGAGGCTTAAGTTTTTACCTCAATGATTCAAATTATATTTATGATAGGAAATCTCGAGAGAAACTTGTTACAGAATTTCAAATAATGAATGTTTTATAAAAAAGATAAAAACCAATCAAATATTAATTCAGTTCTTTGTATTGCCATTTTGTAAAATTTGCATTTTATGAGTACGTGGTCATATGTATTCCTACAAAATTTGTAATTAGAACAATTTGTGATAATAGTTTTATTAATACAGTAAAAGCTGTGTTATCCAGCTATCTTGGGGAGTGTGGATAGCTAATAGGAGAAATAGCTGGTTAGGGGAGGGTTTTTTGATTTTAACATCGAAAATTTAGCAATAACCAAACAAAATTGGACTTAGGTTCACTATTGTACTCCCCAAACATAACTATGTATGGGGTTTGCATTTTCCATTTTAATTCTTCCACATGTAGTT
This sequence comes from Uropetala carovei, assembly GCA_036926305.1. Lineage (NCBI taxonomy): Eukaryota > Metazoa > Arthropoda > Insecta > Odonata > Petaluridae > Uropetala > Uropetala carovei. The sequence continues at coordinate 7,023,611 of JAXCHB010000043.1, forward strand.
AGATCTAGATACTATTTACCCATTCTTATTTCATACGTTGCTACGCTTCCATGCAAAACTAAAGACTATTGAAAAGTTTAGGGCGTCTGGGAAGTTTGGAGAGTATGACAGTGAACCTGTTCCCAAAATTGAATTAGTATATCTTTCTTATTTATCTTTATTTATTCTATTAGAAAAGGACAAAATTATTTAATTCTTCTGAACGTTTCTGTGAAAACCAGTCATAATATTTTATCCAGTTCCTCAATTTTTGGCTTATTAAGCGTATGATGTTTATTAATTGATTTACTCATCTCAGAAGATGACACAAATTTCATTAATTTAGCCTTATGAGCCTTGATATCATAGAGCGTGGAAGATCCGATGTTGAATTCTTTTGCTATGGCTGCTCTACTTCTTTTTCCATTCGTTTAATCAGCTCCAGCTTTTGTGTTAGCATTAAAACAACCCTTTTTCTCTTCAGTCCCTTGCTTTTAGGTATTTATTTTGACACCATATTCAATGGAATGGTAATTTTTTTAATAATAAAAAGCGATAAAACTGGAAATTGTAGAAGTAGACAATGCAAATGGCTTGCGTAAACAAAAACGCCATGCTCACTCAGCAGCCCCAGAAGTATATGGAGTAAATACATAATATATATCTAATATTTTAAGAAATTTAAAGTGGAAGTATTACACAAATACAATTCATTTTGTATTTTTTCTTTTTTTATGAATTGCCGGTGTACAAGGGTGGCTGGTTTCTAAATAGCTGGATAGCACAGCTTTTACTGTATTAGTGATATTAATGAAAAATTAATTTAATTCAAAATGTGACTTAAAATTTTAAAACTTTTGTGTTTTTATTTGAAAATTTGTACATATGCCCCTAACTTTTAGTGTGAATTGGTTCATAAAAAAGTACTGCGTCACGCTGAGACATATACATAGTCATACGGTCATGACTGGCAGTTTTGTCTGATACTAAACATTTTGGACTACACAGGTTAAGGCAAACAAAAATATTTTACTTTGTTTGGTCTGTTGATATTTCCTTTTTGATGCATTGGAAAAGAAAGATTAGTAATGACAATGTTTCAAAATATTAACATATGAAATCATAAGCTATATATCTGTGCTTCATACTTTTTTAAACTGCTAGACTGGGTCAGAAATTGTGACCAAAATAATATGAACGTGAAATATCTGTGCGGCATTAATTTTGAATTCCTGCTGCATTCATTATATATGCATATCTTGTGTAACTTCTTTTTTCATTTCTGGTTTAAATATAAATACAGTAACATAGCTCCTACTGTAGATGCATTGATTGTTTTTGTAATTAATTTTTATTATTATTTTTTCCACATCTCTCATAGGCTTCTAAAGATTTTTCTTCTCTCATTGTGTATATGTTTTATCTGCATAATCTTTTATCTTCCCATCCTCTCTCTTTCCTTGTGAATTTCTAAATATTCTATTTTTGTAATTTACTGTTACGAAGGAATTCTTCCCACGCTTACACCTTATGACTTACTTTTCTTCTATTCCATTACCATATTTTTTTAAAAATAGCTAATGTAGTACCAAAATTGTTAGAAATGCAAATCAGGAAACTATTGTCTCTTAAATGATTTGATGCTAAATAATTAAAAAATATTCCAAGTCTTCCTCTATCTCACACTGCAATGAGTACAAGCAATAGTAAAATAAATTCACTGGCAGAAAGTAGCAGAATATTAATGATGTTCAAAGTTAGGCACAGGTCACCTCATCAGCTTTGTCTCTTTTAATTTACATAAGTGTATGCAGTGTTTCAAATCTACATGCATTAATTCTAGGAGGAAGAAACTGTTTGTCTTGCAACTGCGGAATTTGAGGATTTCATTCTGCAATTTATGGATAGATGTTTTGCTCTGATAGACAGTAGTGCCATGGAAACCACGAGGCTTGAACGTGAATCAGATAAGCGCAGCAAGCTAGAAAATATGGCAGAGGGAGCATTGGAATCGATATGTTCTATTGTTTTAGTACAAACTTCTCCTTCTATATTCAAGGTAAGATTCTTGGTTTCTGTTAAATTAAAAGATAGAAATGTGTGGAAAGTTTAATGTAAACTTTTATTTTGTTCCAATGAGTTAATTTTAAATGTTTTCAGTCACAACTGTGTAAACTTACATCTACATGTTAAGAATATAGAATAAACAATTTCTGGAAAATGGTTTTAAACATACTATAAGAATATTATGCAATATCAGTTGTGGGCATGATGATTAGTCAGTAAATATTGAATAATGGCCATAAGGCGAACAAGGTTTATCCTAACTGATCCACTTTCCGTTAATTCAAAAAATAATTATGCGAGCAAATATCAGCTTTCTACAGAGTGTACTATAGCTTCTTATTCAATGGTAAGGCCAAAGAATATTTTAGCTGCCTTTATAAAGTATCTTGTGTGCGAACAAAATATTGAAAATTATGCTGGTAGCATTGTACTCCAGTCGATTCTCTGAATTTTTCCAATTTTATTGAAAATAAAAATTTCATTTGTTTTCTTTGTGTTGTTGTACTTTAGGCTGCTTTAAGCAAGCTGCATTCTTTCTTAACTGGAAGAATCTTGGAAACCAGGGTAGCTGGCCATTTTGCCGCAACATTATGTTTATCCTTCACAAAGGTATAACCTTCACATTATTTTCAATAGGTTAGGCAATTTATTCTTTATGGTTTTTTTCTCTTAATAAAACAAGCTTTTTGTTCCCAAGGTGAATGCTAAGGAGACACTGAAAGTGCTTTTACCTTATCTCTGCATGACAATTATTTCATTGACTGAATCAGAAGACGTATATAAGGAGGAGATTTTGGACAATGAATTGCTTTTCAATATGCTTCTGCTCTCTGAGGTAAGTTCAGATACCATCATTCATTGGAGACAAAAAATATATTTTAATTTAGCGAAGTTAGTGCAAAATTTTAATGCAAAACTTTTGTGTATGTGGGAGAATGAGTTAGATATGCATGCTTAAAAATTTTTTTGTCCCTGTTGCTACACGAAGAATGGTACTAAAGAATTTATTACGCCTCTTAGTAGACATTTTAATTAATAACAATGTTTATTATTATTCTTTTCATCTTTCTCAGGTAGATTTTTTTAAATGATAGATTTTCTTCTGAAATAGATTTGTCATTTTCAAAAAATGACTATCATGAGAATGTTTTATTTTCAGATTAAGTAAGTTTGAAAAAAAACTGGTAAAATGACAAATATGGTATTTTATAATACTTTTGGTAGCATTGGAAATACATTATGAAAATGTATACAAAATGTCATATTCGATTCGTTACTTGTAGCAGATTTTCCTGAGAAAGTTGAACTGGTTTCATAAAATTCATGTAAAAGTTTATAATCAAATAAATCTGGTTGCAATTCAAATTTAGATCGATCCTATTGGCCCTTTAAAAAGGATTTTATTTACTCACTTATTTTGTCCTAGGTGGTGAATTGCTATGGGGATGCTCTGTTGCCATACATTCCTCAACTTCTGAAGGTTCTAGATCGCACTCTGAAGCTGAAGAGCTGTAAAGAAGCCTACCAAATGGCTGGACTAACTCTTCGACATATACTTGCTGGCTTATCCCATGTGTTGCCAACAGATTTTCGCAGTGTTGCATATTCGTATGATGAACCCCTCAGCAAAAAGCTTCCAATTAGGGTAATATTTCATAGCATACAAAACTGTCAAATTGGATTCTTTCATATTGTGTTCATGGAGATTGATTTATCTATATCTTTTTATTTTATATATTATATAATATATTTTTTTGTTTAAAGGATTGGGGAAGACCTGGTAACATCCACAAGCTGAACATAAGTTGGCATACACCTTCAGATGAGGAATTTGAATATGCTCAGCAGATAGTTTCACGATATTTACCCCGAGAGCTGGAAAGTCTTAGCAAATACAGCAAAAATGAAATATCTCTAACCAGGTAGCAAGGGTTTCTAATAATTTTTGTCTAGTATTATTGTAAATACAATAAAATTAACTATATTTGTGTATTTTAGGGAGGAATTGCAATGCTCAATAAATACAGTGTTAAATCTCTTGGGTTGTGCACCATTTTTACCCTCCTGGGATGAATCTCCACTGACACTGTGAGTATTTTGCACATATTTTACAAACGTATAAATATTCAACAGTACTTAATAGGGATCAGTTCACAATAGTGTAAGATTTGCTATATTTTTAAATTTAGATAAATCTATAAATGCACATGAATATTATTGAAAATAATGTTAGTAAATTAATATTAATTATTATTGCTAATAAATATAACTGTTAAATTGCCTGTTGATTCCCTGGTTAAACAAATGCTCTGAATATTTGAGTAGCATTTAAAATTTTGAAACCTACTGCAACTGGTGTTAAATGATTTAGAAGAATTGCCACCCTGTTCTTGTTTTAAACATTCAAGACTTTGGTCAGCGCAAAAGTAAAGAAATTGAACAAAACATGCATAGTATTTTAATTTTACTGTAGAGCACAGTATTCATTTTTTCAAAAAATAAAAACTTATGTCCCGAGATGCCAATTGTATGACATATAATAGAGCTAAACAAATATTTACTAAATGAGGCTGTAAAGTTCTGACTAGGTGACCCCAAACAGGGATGTTCATCCATCCAGGGATATTGTTTGGGATCAAATATAGGTTCGACTGTATGTAAAAGTCTAACAAGTATAAGATTATTGAATATAATTCAGGCTTTCATGCTGTTATTTTATGCTTGAGGATGTATCACAGTTTTACATTTACTGAAACTCATCTTGGAATATGTCAAAATTTAACCAGACATGGTAATCAATCATAATTTCAGAATAAATAGCTGTGTCCCCTCTGGATTTGTGCATGCTAAGACTACAATTACTACCAAACCAAGAGTTGTGACCATGCCAGATGGAAGCAATGTACGCAAAGCAGTGGCAGACACAATGATGCTCTTGCAGAACAAACTATTGAAGTCTGCAGAAGATGACATCAAATCATTTTTCAACCTCATCTCTGTAAGTTCTTTCAGAATCAGTTGCTTAGATTTCAAGAAAACACTGGACAATCTCTGAATGTTGCAGTGATTTTCACATTAATTTTACATTATTGTAACTTTTGCCTTATTTTTAAGTTCCTGGGAAAGTTATTTCAGTAAATATTTATTACTTACTGTAGCACTTGTTGGAACATTTAAACATATTGCGTATTGATGTATGTACCTTGGGCTATTAGAGCAGTGGTGTCCAAACTTTTCTATAGGCCTCATCAGTGGTTAAGAATCCTTCAGCAGGCAACATTTGAAGTTGCCAATTCTTCGGAGGACCAGATTAGTGTTTAAATCAGAAGTTACCTGTATATATTCTGAGTTGCCATATAAACGGCATTCGAGTGTACATAAGTTTTTTATAGTTAACATTTCAATATTAAAAGTTTTACTATAAAAAATTTCATAAAAGTTTATGAATTTGCATGTTAAATTTTTGCAGATTGCTTTTTAATCATAGTTTCGTGTACTGAATAAAAATTATTTGGAGGCCATAGGTTGGGCACCATTGCATTAGTCTTTTTTTCAAGGGTGGTAGAGCCTAGTAAGTCTTTGCAGTTACATATTGTATCTTCAACTAAATTTTCTGAAATTTGCGAGGGCGAGAAGAAGGAAAATCGAATTTTTTTGTGCTTAATGATCTCTGGAAAATGTTTCGTCAATTCACTCTATGAAAGTCTTAAGTTCCACTTAGGCTTTTGGGATCATTTCTATAGTTTAGAAAAATTAATCACTTTTCGCTTCAGCTAGGGCAATTTTGTGCGCGTATCTGTTAAGTAGATGAATTTCAAAATGTGATGATTCACAGCAGTTGCTGCCGTAAAAATTAACATTCCTCATCGCCTGATTTTTTTTTTTCAGATTTATGAAAATCTCCTGCTTGGTCGTTTTAAAACGCGATCAGACATCGAAATAGACTGGAAGAATTTCCGTGTCGAGAAGAAGGTGCTTGAAGAGCGATTGGTGCGTGGGAAACGCCATCCTCGAGCCCTGTTGGTTGAGAGGGCTCTGCTTCAACATGAGGCAAGAGTGCAGGCGGCTTGCAGCTCGTCGAGCCCCCTCACTCCCACCCATGAGCGCTTAATGCTCCATTTGCTCACCCTTGCAACGAGTCACTACAGTGAGGTATGCCGGGGTTATATTAATGATTAAGATATGCTGTCTAAAGTAAGAGGTGGAAGCGTTGATTTCTTTAAAAATTTCAGGTTTTTTTAGTGTCTCCTCCTTTTGGGGAGGTGTCAACCCGCATTGTTGGAATTGTAGATCCTTCCTGGACATTCTCATCTATGAAAACTTCACTTCTCTGGCTTCAGTAGTTTAGCTAAAATTCTATTTCAAATTTTTGAATTTTCTGAATTTGAAGTTGCCTAGCAGAAAATCTATAAACTACCGGGAAAATCCAATCAAAGGAAGAATCGTAAATTGATAAGTGCTATCTCATTCAAAAAGAATTTTGCAAATACAGTAAATCCTCGTTAACACGAATCCTAAGGGATCAGGAAATCGAGAGTTCGTGTTAAAAAAATTCGCGTTAACAAAGTCGCGGCGAAAATTACGTTGAAGCTCTTCCTTAGTTTCCTTAGTCTCTTCTATCCTTAGTTTGTTCCTTTCTTTGTCTCACTGTAGTACATATATATATATATACGAATAAAGACACGACAATCAATTTATATTCGCTGTTTATTACTAAGATACTAAATTTAATTTTTAATTTTCGTTAGGGCGGAAAAATTTGAAAATGTTCTGCTGGCGAAGCACAGGACGCAAATTGCATACACATTCAAAGGTGACCCTCTCTAAACAGCTCAAAAGTGTTTGAAACGATAGACATGGCGCTCGAGCACACTAAGAGCGGACATGACTTCTGCACGGGTGGGTAACTCCAGCGGTTCCTCTTCATTCTCATCTGAAGAAGATGCTTCGAGTTCATTTACTTCTTCATCAGGAGAACCACAAACGGCAACATTATTGTTGATGTCTACGTAATTTTCGAATGTTAACCCACTCTGGAAAAGGAATCAAAAATTAATAAAAACGATTTTAAAGACTTACTACGATTTGCGTTCAAACAACTGTCTCTAGCCTTACCTGAGTCGGCATGAGTGTCTGCAAAAGCTCTCACTCCTCGGGTGTATCCTTTTTGCAGACAGCTCCTTCGTCGGTAGAATCGACGTCCGAACGGGTCCAGGCCTTCTCGAAGCAATTTTTAATATGCTTCCCGGAAACAGATTCCCAAGCCGCTCCAATGCTCTGATTGCATCTAGGATACTCCATGTAAGGGTATCATTGCCTTCCACTGCTCGGATTGCAGCTCACACCAAGCGAATGCGATATGCTTTCCTCATAAGGGCGATAATACCTTGGTCTAGGGGCTGAAGATGGCTCGTTGTGTTTGCCGGAAAGAAGCAAACTTTCACGTTGCTGAGTTCCAAATCGCCAAAGCTGTGGGAAGCACAGTTATCCATCATAAGCAGCACCTGACGATTCTGCACAATCATACGCCGATTAAATCATAAGAGCCACTCACGGAATGCGGTGCCATCGATCCATGCCTTCTTGTGGTGAGTGTAATCGCAGGGCAGCTTCGAGCGGTCGATGTGTTTAAAACAGCGAGGGCTCTTGGATTTTCCTATCACCCACGGTCGAAGCTTCTCACTCCCATCCGAATTGCAGGTGAGAACAACGGTTAATGTCTGCTTGCTGCGGCTGCCTCCACGACATTTCTCTCCCTTCATACTGAAAGAACAGTTTGGCAAGAGATTATAAAAAATCCCAGTTTCATCCATGTTGAAAATGTTCCATGGATCGTACTTCTCCTGGAGATGTTTGAAATTTATAAGCCATTCATTTGCATTTGTTTCATGCACTTTATTAGCCTCCTCACAAATCACTTGAGAAGAGATCCCATGACGTTTTTGAAAACGCCACAACCAACCAGTGCAGCACTTGAAGTCATCAATCCTGAGGTTTGAAGCAATTGTATTTGCCTTTTCTTGAATAACGGGTCCACTTAAGGGCACCTCCGCTGATTGCATATGTTTAAACCACACCATTAGTTCTTCTTCAACATCTTGATGACGAGCTCCACGCACTCGCTTAGCTTTGTGCCCAACACATCCCGATGCAGCAGCTTCATGTAATTTTTCCCGATTCTTGATTATTGTCGAGAGTGTTGATTTTGGAATACCAAAACACTGAGCAATCTGAGTTTTATTGCAAGCTCTGTGGTCCACTTCGTTCAATATCTGGAGCTTCATCTGGAGATTAATGCTCGTTTGCTTACATTTACTCATTTTGAAAATTAAACGTACAATTTTCTGTGCGGCTTTTGGTAAAATAATTTCAGATAACAAGCACTTTCCTGCAGTGGAACCGATTTTTATCCGCTAAGTGGACTAAGACTCTCAAAAACAGTCGCGAATTGACTAAAAGTCTCTTTATGGATACCAGTCCAAATTTCGCTTCTCCATCCCAAATGACCTATTTATTATTTCAAAGAAATGGTTTTCAAGGAAGATGAATTAATGACGTTAATTACCCTCTCCTCATATTCCCGGAAAGCATTATCCCCTCACCGGGGGATTTGCAAAGAAGTGCATCGAGAATGGGTAGAGGCAACACCCCCTATAGTAGAAGGCCTCACAGCTCAGTGTAGAAAGTTGAGTGACGTCAGCAACCGTAGGTCTAAAGCGGCCTATGGTCGACCACGCCACCACGCTTTCGTTGCATAGAACCATACATAACCTTCACTTGTTAGATGCCATTACAGTTGTGCGGTTACTCATACGGTGTGGTTAATAACTCGAGTTTAGAAGAGTTTCTAGTGGTATATATATTCGTCCTTTTGTGGATAAGAATTCGGAAAACATGGTGTATAAGTGCTGTGTTCCCGGTTGCTGAGTCCGCAAGTTCGGAAAAATAGAAATTATGTGTTGAGCACGCCATTACAGGAGGTATGGACAGTTCGCTTTAAGCGAGCAATCCTAAGTGCAGGACCGAGATGTATGTTCGAAATTCGCACAAACCGAATTTCACATTAAATGAATAAAACTCCATAAGACGCTATATATTCCTGCCGGGACCGCAATTTGGATTCGTGTTATTGAGAAATTCGTGTTAAGCGAGTCCGTGTTAGCGAGGATTTACTGTATCTCTAAAAGTTTGGCTACAATATCATTTCAAACTTTGGAAATTTCTGACTTCAAAGCCACCTTGCGAAAAAATCTATGAATTACTGGAAAAACAAAATTTGTGAAAAATTAATGGATTGATAAGTGATATCTAATCCAGAAAGAATTTTTCAAATATCTCTAAAAAACAAAGTTAGTTGTCCACAGCCAGACAGTGATCACATAAGAAAGTTTTTTCTTTTAAGAAAACATACTAAAAAAGATATTTTATCAAGAAATGGAAGCTGGATCTGGATCAGATAGCCTTAGTTTATAATTCCCAAAGTCTTGGTATGAATTTAAATAGAAAAAACTACTGAACTCTTACCTCTACATTAAAAATTTTAGGAAGCAGAATAAGTAGTGTATAGCTTTTAATAAGTAACATTGAAACAAGTATTTCATTTTATGCCTGTTTCTTTTCTGACAATGTCTGAATTTTTCTGTTTACTTTGCTCAATATATGTTCTTGCACATATTTTCATAATACATGTTGTTCTTTTAGGTTAGATGCAGAGCACAGAGTGTATTGGCGACAAGCACACAATATTTTTATTGTTCGTACTTAGTAATTTTACCCGAACTGTTAAAAATATTAAAACAAGACTCTAATGTCAACCATGAGCAGTTCAAAGTAAGTTCACAATTATTGGTTACATTTGATGAGAAAATCATTATCGTTGATGAAGTTTTTCGCATTAGGTTAATGTGCAATTATTTTCCTACAGGGTGCATTATATGTCCTCTTGGGACCTAAGCAGCTGCCTCTCCTTACCAGGCATAATTGGGATATGATTGTCGAGTTATGGCCGACTATCATTCAAATGCAACCTTCAGAAAAGCTTTCGGTAGTCAAGTTGTTGGACACAATTGAAGACACCATGCACAAACATTTTCCAACAATTACTATTGAGCTTGAGGTACGAGTGTTTTTAATTGCAGAATTAAGGTACCATAGATTCCATCACTATCATGATTGATAGTAAACATTCAAAATAATATAAATGAATGTGCTTGTAATGTCAAAATATTTAAGTGAGAGCTATATATATATTTAACTCATCCTGTAAAGATAAAAATCTCTCTCATAGGTCTTTTAAAAACTTTGCATGGTGTGGTTATTCAAAGAAGTAGAGTAAATTTTAATAATAGCTCGGTAATCATTCCTAATTTTATAATATTGGTACGATAAATGAACATTATTATTAGTATAATGATATTAATAAAACATTTTAGACTTAGAAAATTGTGCAATTTCTGAAATTTTAACCTTTTGCACTTGCAAGTCGAGTCTGACTTGATGGCAGTTAGGTAGTCAAGTGTAACTCGATACCCATTTTGTAGGGTGAGAGGCATGGGATTTGTAAATATTTTTCTTCGGCCTACTTGCAATTGCATTTTCTTATGTCTCAGGAATCCCCTAATCTCAAATAAGTTGGATTATCATTATATCCTAAAGATAAGTTGGTGAGTATTAGTGGAAAGGGAAAAAAATTCTAGAGTGCAAAGGGTTAAATATCTCGGCACACATTTTCATTATAAAATTTGATGAGTTCATATTTCATACTTTTGGAATGCATCTTAAATGCCCAAGGGTTGAAATGCAATGGACAGATGTGCTCAAAACTATTAATGTGATTGTTATTATTTTGTGTATTAAGTTATTTGAAATAATTTTGCCATTCTGATTTTGGTAGGTTCCTGATAGGTGTATTGAAGCAGCTAGTGATTTGTGGAAAGGTCTCCCATTGCCTTCTTCCTCCAAGCCATCAAAGGAGGAGGTGAATTTAGGGGTAGAACAATTGAAGCTAAAAAGCAAAGAAAACCTTGAATTATACCACACTGTTATTGAAAAATTATTGGATGTAATTGAGCACCAAAATTTGTGAGTAAACTCGAAGTACAATTTTACTTGTCTACTAGATTTTAACAAATGATTGTCTGTCATACAGTCCTGTTTTTCATTGTAATGGAGTAAATAAATTCTTATAAATTGTGTATTTGACCCCATATATTCTAATCTATGACATTGACAAGTTGTTGATTTCAACATAGTTAATGTGAAGAAATTTTAAATGTGCATGTGAAAATGTTGTGGTGTCTTTTATGTAAAAACTTTTTCGTATGATATATTTCTAAAACCTGTACAAATTAATTCCTCTCGTGTAAGCAGGGTATATATTTGTTCCTTTACAATTCACCCTTCTAAATTGCTGTTTTAAGCAAGTCTGACGTCATATTACCTGAGTCTACCACCATTATCACCTCCCTTCTCTATACCAACCCTTTTAGTCAATAACTTGAAGCTTTTTCCTTTCCTTTTTCTTATCTACCGTCCTCATACGTACAGTTTTTGTGTTTCTGACTTGTATATTTACCTGATGATAATTTTAAGCATCAAAACCTGGGTCATAAATTGAGATTTTAAAAACTATGTTACATGTAAGTAACTTTTTTCCATGGCTATTCATTGTAAGTTTATGCTAGAACTGTCTAGTATGTAAAAATATTGCTATTTAACCATTTGAGTGCTAAAGAATTAGTCAAAAAGTCTTATGCGGCCAGCGCATGACTTTCTCCATACAGAGTAATGAATATTATCACAATAGTACTTACAAGTTGCTCTTGACCAGTGGCGGAGCGTGGGTTCAAGGGATGTGTTACCCTAACCCCAAACCCAAACCCCCCTTCCCCCCTCCTTCCGAAATGACAATTCCTGTAATATGATGGAAGCATGTGATAATCCACATTTTTAATTTCACATTCCAAGTTCATTTTATTTATAATATCTTTTTAAAAGTCGAATTACTCGATAATGCAGTCACAATCACCCTCTTCCATGGTGGTGGATCTCAACACAAAAAATCGTCACCCGCACAAATACCCCATCAAACACGTGAATACACGCTAAACCATGCGTTAGCACTGGGAGACAAGCTAACACTGGGAGGATTCCTGCCGCTATGTCATCTCTGGCTATGAGTCGACTACGCATTCTCCCGATGGGGATCACAGCACTTAGACGGGGCCCTACAAACGTTAGCAAGAATCAAGTGGCTAACATTGTAAAAGCTCAAGAGGCCGCATTATTATTGTGCTTTATTGGCATTCACATATATATGCATACATTGTATATGAACAGGTGAACACCAAATAAGCAAGGAAACAGTTTCAGAAGTCGCAAATGGAAATAAAGAGCTTTCTTCAATTTCGGTTTTGTAAGTGTTAGCCGGGTTGACACGGTTAACACAAACGCTCCGCCCCTGCTCCTGACAACAGCTTTATCAATTCGAAAATTGTACTCATGAAAAATTTTAAGCACTTTGGATAATTTTCACCATGAAAAATACTTGGAATCACTTTTCACTTTAAAAAAACAAGCGAATAAGCAAAATTGTTATTTATGTTCTGGGTAACAAAATGCTGAAATCTTGAATTCAATTTTTTTTCGTGAAAACAAAGCTTGGCAATTTTAGAACGGAAGTACTCGTGTGTTTTTTTTGGCTGGTGTATATTTGTTTGTGTGTGAGCAAAAAAAGGGTCACTGGCATTGGAGTAATTCCCCCTAACCCTGGAGTGTGTGAGATTGCATGTGTGTTTGGTCTCTGGTGTGGAGTAAATTCCCCTATGTGAGTATTTTCCTTTTTTTAAATATTTTTTGTTATTAGGAGGTTTCTCCATCTTCAAAGCTTAGCTTAATATACCATACTGCTTATGGAGAAAGTAAAAAATTCCAGGCAGTTTTACTAGAAAATACAGAAAGTTAGAAAAATTGCAGTAGCTCATAAACTTATTATAAATAGAGGGACTGAACGATGTCGGCATTGTTGAGTCCGTCTATTTGCAATAACTTTAATTGCCATAGTGCTCTAAAAATTTGAACATTATAACTCATAAACTGTTAATGATGGAATTCAATATTTCTCATAGCTAGGAAGTGGATTGATATGATTGAAGCTGGCATTTTTAGCAGACATTTGAAGAATTGATGTAATTGATACTGGTATTCTAATGGTTTATCATTAACTGATCCATATTATGAAAGTTTAAAAAATAAGAATTCTTCTCCTTAAAACACATCAAGTACATATATATGCAGCAGTAATAAAGATCTATGGTTTGTTTGAATTCAGCCAGAAACTGAGAAACTAGTCATTTTAAATATGAATTGTTGAGGGAGTTGTTGAAACTTGAGGGAAAAGGTTTAATGTTTGAAAAAATTGAATTAGGTTTTTTGCCAGATTGTCCTTTGAATTTCATATTGTTATATCCTGTTATTGCTTAGTTTTGCCACAAATATGAAAGATTTGTGATGTTCATGACATTGAAAACTTAACGTTTTGTTTTTTCGTAGGCATTGGCGATACTATTCCCTTGGGGTAAATTTTCTTCGTGACTTAGTTCATCCATTGGTATCATATCCTCCAAGAGCTGTGAAATTCTTTTTGGCATTGTTAGTTCATGATTCCATTGAACTAAGGAAGGTAAGCCTTTTAATAATATATTTTTCTAAATCTAGATTCAGTCAAATTTTACATAATGTGTAAGTTTCATGTATGTATTTATTTAACTGTTTTGGTGGTAAGGGATGCCGCTGGTGTCTGAGAGGAAGAAACTAAATGCTGAGATTATTTTAATTCTAATCATAGTCATAATATTGTATTTGTTATTAATCCTTTCTGGTTAGCATTTTTCTGCTTGGAAAATGTCTTTCTGTTAAAAAAAAAACTAGTTACTGCTTAATATACAATTTTTTAAAAATATTTCATCAAAACCCTGTGCTAAAGTTTCAAATACTTTTATCAGAGCATTTAATTAATTTATCATCAAGTTAATGTGCCAAAACAGAGGTCGGCATTAATTTCAAAACATTTAGATATATGTACCAAATTTGACACACCTGACCTTGAAAGGGTTACTTTTTTGTTTTTGTCTATTATTTTAGAATAATTAAATGTGCATGCTTTAAATCACATAACAAATATTCACTTACTGGTTATTTATTTTTGTAAATAGGTTGCTATTAGGACAGTAGTATACTGTTTGAGGCAGAGCAAGAGACCACACGTCAAGGTGACAGTGGACCCTTATAGCTTCTGCAAGCAAGAGCAGTCGGAAAAGCAACTGTGTAAAAGTGGTGCAAAGTCTTGGCCTGGTGACCGACCAGATAATGAATGGATCCAATATGGAAGTGGTTGGAGTCCATCGGAACCAGTAAAACGCCGAATACCTACAACTAAAGAGGAATGGGACTCCGTCGCTTTTGCCCACAAGACGTACTCGGGATTTTATTGTTGGCCCAAGTAAGCTGCGTTGTTTCATGATTTTTTTAAGCTGGTAAACCCAGCCAAGTTGAAAGCTCGTGCCATTGTAATTATATTGTTAATCCAAGAATCTTCGTCATTAAGCCCAAAAAATATAATTTGTACTCAGCAGGGATTACGTGTCATAAATTATCTGTTTGCTTGTATTTCTGTGTTCCTATGTAATAAGACCTGATAGGCTTATAGAGTTGAACGAATTAGCACTTGTTAATTATTTTTGCAGAGAAATGAAGGTTTACGCCCAATATAATATGCAGCCAAGTCTTGATCGTACCTTTGAGGACATGACACCTTCAGAGAAAGAGATCTGCATATTCTTCTCGAGCAAAGAAAATGTAGACAAGTTGGTAGGTTATCTATCGCTTGAAGAGAAGAAAGGGAAGGATAAATTTAACGGACTAAGGTTTATAATGTTCAAGGTTGGTACTTAAATTTTTAACCATACATTAATGTAGTTTTTGTCTTTATTTTTTAAAGTTAAACATTTATATAGTTGATGTGTGTGATTGACAGTTAATCTCTATTCAGATTATTGCAACATTGTTTTTGACTTAGGATCTATACAAATGGACTTCCAAAAGATGACTTTTCCCTTTTTGTGTTAATTTATTCTTTCTCGTTGGTATTTAAACTTAATATTTTGATGTAAAAAAGGCCAACTCGAGTGAAAAATATCCATATCTCAATTGAACTTAAATCATGATGTTGAATGCTATAGTTAATCCATGAATCATTTAATATAATTCTGTATTTAACATATTGTTAACATCACTTTGAAAAATGTTTAGAGAAAATTTTATTTGAAATTTTGAAGTTCTGCAAAATTTATTTATTCCGTAAAAGTGATTTTCTCATAAAAACACGAAGTTTAAGATAATAAATGCTTAACTTGTTCAGTGAATTAAAGTTTATATAACTTATGAAAAATAACATAAATCACAATGAAAACATTCTTTCAGGGAGTGTTTCGCAACCATGGTGATACATTTCTGGAATTGTTAAAACCCCACCTTTTACGTCTTGTAGCAGAGAAACAGGAGAGTAACCAGAGATGTGCTGCAGAAATAATTGCTGGTTTGTTAAAAAAAACTATCAGCTAATATGCTCCCTTTAATTTGTAAAAGAGTTTCTTGCCTCATATACCATATAAAATTTTGCAGGGCTAGCTCGAGGGAGCAAACATTGGCCATTTGAAAAAGTGGTGGATTTGTGGAAATTTCTTGGACCAGTCATCCGTACTGCTCTTACAAAATTAACTGTTGAATCCAATGGTGATTGGGGAGTCTGTTTTGCTACAGCACTTGTGAGTTAAACAAAATTTAATTATATTTAGGATGTGAGTGATGTTTTGATGATCATGTTTGTTAATTTTCTTAAGAGTTAGGTTTTTATTATTTACAACACGTTTCCTGTTATTTGACTCTGGTTTCAAAATATCTTTGTCGTTTAACTTCAGCATGCTTGTTGTAATTTAATCACAGAGTACCAAAAAGTATATTTAGAGTTAGAATTAAAAAATTAGTGTGCAAGTTATGGGTGATTCAACACTTGACTGCAAAATACTGTCTCTCTATGTAGGGAATGTGTTAAATTTTATGATTATAATAGAAGTGCTTTACTTTTTATGATATATCTTTCATAAAATGTTTATATGTTAGCTTATAGTTTGACTTTAATTTTAAAAATACAAGTTCATTAGTATTCCGCTTGAAATTTTTATTTACATACACACATTGAGGTTTATCTAATATGTCATGTTAAGACATACAGAACATTTTAAAAATTGGTTAAATCTCCAATGTTATAGAAATTGTTGCAGAACTTGTATGCCTTGAGTTTTTACTATAGTTATACATATGTAGTTAAAAAGCCTTCAAACATTTAATGTCCGTATTATTTGTTTTGACACACCAAATATTTAATGAGATTTTGCTCTGTTGATTCCTTGATGTAAAAAATACAAATATTTATATTTATTAAGGTGTTATATTATTAAACATGGTAAGGAATTACTCAAAAGGAGTTTAAAAGGATATTGGCCAAGATTTGAACCTGAATCTGCCCATTTTCTGGATGGTTGCTTAATCTGTTAAGCCACTGCCTGTTTCTACTTGAGCTCTGTGGGTATTGTTGCAGTTCTGAGTACCTTCAAAGATGGGTCACTCGTCACACAGGTGTCCTCAAGAAGGCCTGCAACCCATGTAAAAGCCAGCCTCTCTGTATACCGAGATAAGTATGAATTATCAAAGTGCAAGTTGGTTGGATTAAGAAAATCATCCAGGAAATGAGCAAGATGGATTCAAATCCCATTAATGTCATTTTAAAATTTGTTGAAATTATTTTTTTTTCACATCACATTCCTATTCTTAACATAGGCACATTTGACCAACTTGTACTTTGATTGTACATGCTCCTGTTTAATTTAAGCTGCAATATGAGTTAATGAATGCAAGCTCATTCAGTTTATCCTAGGGTGACCAGATTTTCAGAGATCAAAACTGGGACAAGATGAGCTCTGTTACACAGTCTGTAAAAACCAGAAAAATGTGATTTATCATATTATCATTTGTATATTCTTAAGTACACAATAAATATAATACACATAGTGGATACAGTTTTAGCTCCCAATTACTTGTTCGAGAAGTGAATTTCTGACAAAAGATATTTTATTTTCCAAAAAAAAATGATGAAAATTGCTGCATGATAAAATATGCTTTCATTCCTATGATGGCTTTGACAGATATTATATCTAACCTATTATTTTCATCGATCCAATTTTGGTTTGTTAATGAGGAAACTCTTCTAATAGATGCATTGCTTCCCAAGCAGAACCAATACACATTGAACAATAAATTCAATGTTTTCACATTGAATATCTTCTTTTTAAAATGTTCAAACAAACCTGTTTTTCTGCAAAAGGTATTTTATTTTTTTATTTTCCAACATATTACACTTTGCCAACAGAAATGCTCTGGTTATTACTCTTTACAAATTGGTAGCTTTTCCCCACTAATTCCAGGTTGATTTTTTCTTTAGCAAAATCCAAGCAAAAGTTTTGAATTTTGATACTTCTTGCACCTCATTTTAATGTATTAATTACAAGTATCAAAAAGGTTATCTGTAGAAATCATTAACTTTTATGCAGCCATCACTATTCAAATCACAGAATATTTTTAGTGCCTTGTATTAAAAATGGTTTTTCTTTGCATGCCTTTTATTTTTCAATAAAATTACCTTCATTATTTCTGTGTTTAAAATATCTTGTTTCACCAGTTGCAAAATTGTAACATTTTAAAATTTGACTTGATTTATGCAAGTAACATGAGCAGTTGAACAAGTTCGCCGGAGATACAGCTCACTGACGAACTTGCCTTATAAAATTTTGATAAAATGCAATTTATAAATATGTGTTTGTGAAAATGGGTTATTATAAAGCAGATATAAGAAATCCAGAACTTCTTGATATCAGCAAGACATTTTGGGACATCGAGATTTGAAGTCAAAATCATGGATTGTCCCAGAATTTCCGGTACATCTGGTCACTCTAGTTTAGCCTATATTGTTCAAAGATAGTTTCTTTATTGTGCAATATTAAAGTCTATCGATGATAAAGAGAAAAATCTTAATGCGTGCCAACTGCGGAATGTGGGCGCTTGTGTTAAATTTTCCCTGGGCTTCCATGCTTTTCCAGACAATCCCTGTTCTAAGCAACGCCATTTGCCATAAATCCTGTTTGTTTGTATTTTATTAATCACGCATGTGACGAAAAGTATTAAAGTAACTACTAAGCCAAATTTGTGGTGATATTGATTTTATATTCAGGACTCTTATTTGTTAAGAATATGATCTTCATGTTTGTCGCTGAAATTAGGTAAAATGTATCTGGTGATGTTGTAAACTTGCAAAACGTGGCACAAGATAATAATGGGATGACTTTATATTTTTTCAATTTAAAATTGATGGAAAAGATCATAATGTGGAAAACCAGGTTTGCTTCAATTAATGGAAGGTTTTGTTTTTGAAATTGTTCTGAAGTTCATGGTGTGAAGCTCTTATTACAAGCAAAACTTCTGAGCCTAAATGTGAAAAATTTATGTTGCACTGAATTTGGGAATGAAGTATTTGACTAAAAAAGTTAATTTATAAGCTTATTCAGTGCCTTTTCTATGTATTTTTTCAATCACTCAAGATTGAGTTTTGCTTTTAGGAAAGCAGGGATCCCAACCGCCTGCATTGGTTGCTCGAGATTCTAATGGAAGACCCTCTCCGAGAAGATGCCTCGTTTCTTGATTGTGGGTAGGAATCTTGCATTTATTTAAAAACCCTTCAAAGTGTGCAGTGGCATCAACTCTTCATATTCTTTGTGGTGTTTAAATATTGTTTTATTTATTGAAGTTTCTCATTCAATATTTTTCATTTTGTTATAGTTGATTACTGTGTTAATCTTATCCTGATTAAATGGCATAAGGAGCTGAAACATGAACTCCAAATCATCATATTGTTTATGTTTTTATTTTATTTGAATCTGTCAATTATTCCTTGCAGATTTATTTTCACCTCATCATTATTTGACGTGATTTCATGTCCATGAAGTGCTGTGAGATGTGAATCAATTTTTACCACTGGAATAAATGATTAAACTCTGCATTAAAATGATAGATTCTATTCTGTGAATATTTGGTATTTGTTGGAAGAGGAAGGAAAGGTTTCATAGTGCTAACTACTTTCTTCCAGGCGCCTGTACACATTGCAAGGTGCCTTGAATCAACAGCAGTGGAGAGTCGCTGAGCTTTTCCACAGACTTCTCAAATATCTGTCACCATATTTAACTCACCCTTTTCAAAACGTGAGAGAGAGACTTGGAAGGTAAGCACTGCATCGTTATTATAAATGGAGCATTTTCTAATAGAGGAGATAACCCAAAGTTGTGTTTTTACTAAAAGATATTATTTTTCCTCATTAATGTTAAAGATATTTTATGCAAATGCATTTGTTGTTGAGCTAACTGATTTATTCGCTTACAATAAATTCTGAGTTAAAGTTTAAGCAGCCTTTCCTTGTTAGGTGCATTTTGCTTCTAGCATGAGCACCTATTATTGTCCGTTCACGTTTGTTCTTGGCTTCTACCAAACGGATTTTCATGAAATTTGATATTAAGGACTTACTGTAAAATAAAATAAGAAAATCACATAAATGAATCACGTAAGCCAATCAGGGGTACCACTTTACTGGTGACAAAAAATGAGCTTTCCATTATATCTTGTAAAGTATTGCTCATATCAAAATATTTTTCAAATAAAACTTGTAGAACTAGTAAAGAAGAATATTTCTTTTCCTATACATTTTTATCGCCAGAGTAACTGTTATCAAGAAAATCAAACAAGAATGTCTTAATTCAAGAAAATTTCTTGCATGGTTACATCTTCATTGTTGTTAACATAAACAATTTTACAAACAAATGTTTAATTTCCTTACGTGTGCATGCATTATTTTTAAATAGGAAGAAAATGGATTATTTATGTCGAAGAAAAGAGCTTTTAAATGCTATTTCTCTTACATACATGTACATATATAATTTTTTTCAAATATTCCATTGCATGAAACGCCCATTTGTGATACACTGTACACTTTCCTAACTTGTGTTATATTTTTTCTGTAAGATTTGTGTGGCTGACAATGGTTTCTTACATTTCTCTTTCTTGCAGCATGCTGACCAATATATTCCAGCCAGATGTTGTCTTTGGAGATGGAAATCGCACCCGCTCTCCACACATAGATGATTTTGTTTCCGAAGTTTTGCCAAAGTTAACAATACTGAACGATGTCATCATGGAACACTCCACCCTGCCAAAATCGGCAAATCACTTTACAACAAATTCTCCATCAAGCAAATCACATGACACAGCACTAGGGACCACAGTTGGGACTGTGGGCGAAATGGCAGCTTTGTTAGGAAAAGTGCAAGTGAACAGCAAAAATGGCAGCTCATCTCCTAAAGATCCGGAGAGGGAAACGGCTATTCGTCTTCTCAAGACTGGTTGGTTAAGTTTCTATTTAAATTTTATACCTCACAATATCAAAGATCGTGTAAGTGTTGCTACAACTTGTCTTCCATAATAATGTAATAGAAAATTAATTTTTCACTCTTATTAGGTCAATGGGAAACCATTTCTCTCTTTAAAACACTGTGCAATTTTTAAGTTTCTGAGCAGTTTTTTTTATAGGGAGACATAATGTAAGATCTATATTAAGAAATAAAACTATTTTCACATGGAATTTTTTATCATGTAATAGTATTGTCAAACATGAATAATCTCAGAAAAATGTTATAAATTGTCTAAAAAATGTATTCACTAACTGTATGTATGACAGAAAGAGAGTAAACAATCTTGGCAATTTTAAGCAAACTAACATTACAGATCTAAATTTTTTGGTCGTTGCAGCTTGAATTTAGCAAGCTTGATTTAATAAACCATCCTTCAAACTGCCTTTATTTCTTATTTTTTCATCTGGCATTGTTTGTATCAGTAATATTAATTTTTAACAACCTGTCCCCCATTGATTTATCCTTTGATGGGTGATTTTAAGTCATGCTCTTCTATTGTTACAAGAATTGATACTCATTTTCTTTGTAGTGTGCAAGTGGATTACTGGCAGTTCCAGTAGAGCTGTTTATGGAGCCAGGAACGAGTTCTATTCCTTCTTTCCCCTCATATGCCAGATGGAAAGTTACGATGTTGATGAAGATCTTGTATCAACATGCACTGTGACTCTAGCTCATCTGAGCCACTCTTTAGTTCTCCCTCAGTTGGTACCCACTGCCCTTGCATCCATACGCCAGGTTTGTACCTACTTGTACCTGCTTTGATGTCTTAAAACTTGTGTTGGGATAGGTAGAGTATATGCTTTCAAATATAAAGATGGCTGTTTTCAATTCCTGCCACTGGCATGAATGTTTAACTCAAGATGTCCTTATCCTTTACCGTGAGCCACATTTAAAGTTCATAATCTGGCGAGCCACAGATAAAACGAGAAAGGTGTGACATTAAAAACAATAAAACATATACCAAATAATTAGAAAACAGTTATCGCATTAATAATTATGTGATGTTGAATTGTGTCCACATATGATGACAGCACATGCATTCATATTTGAAATAACCTTGAATAACTTAATCAGCTGCAGCAATTTTAATGATTCTTTCAGTTTTGATTAGATTGAAACTACATGATATTTTTGACCATGTAGATCAAAGGCCTGAGTTCGATTCCATGGAGTTTTCTTTTTCCATTTGATTAATATGTAATCGGCAGGAATCTGATGTGCAGAACTGTGCTTTTTAACATTTATAAGTATCATAAAATTGAGAATTTGACATGAGACTTGCACTATTTCACATGGAAAAGAATGGAAATTCTTATTGTTGAATCTGTTATCTAATCTATAATTTGCTGTTTATCTCAAAATTTTATTTTCATCGGCATAAGGTTGTGAGTCATTTAATCAGTAGGGTTTTTTTATATTCGATGAGGGTTGAATGACAAGACCATACTTAAGTGAGACCTTT
Source organism: Uropetala carovei (assembly GCA_036926305.1). NCBI lineage: Eukaryota > Metazoa > Arthropoda > Insecta > Odonata > Petaluridae > Uropetala > Uropetala carovei. Next base: position 7,045,745 of record JAXCHB010000043.1, read on the forward strand.
ATTTCGTCGGTCGACTTACAACTGGCTTGGGCAAGCAACAACTGCTGACGCCGCCTGTCTCAGAGGCGAACCCCTCGAGACATACGTCACGCAACGTGATGGCAGGCAACGATGAAGCGTACGGCATACGTCATACACTTCAGGTTTAAGCATTAGGAAAAAGTTGTATGGCACCCATTTGTGTCGACCAAAACTTATCACCTTCTATTTCAGTGAATCTCGCAACAAATCTCATCAAATCAATTCAAAATTTAATTCTATGGAGCACACCCAGATTAATGGTTGATACATTCGTCAAATCTAATTTTTTAAAAATGAATGCGTGCATTTTCAAAAATTCACAAAGAATAAACAGTCTTTCACATATTAGGGCTAAACAAAGGCACCACCAAAGCTTTTGGATATTTTTCTAGCAGTACCTAATGTTGTTTTTGTAGTTGGAAAAAATGAAAAAAACTTGAGTAGCCTTGGTGAGTGATTCAAGGATTGTGTAGATAAAATAAATTTTATTTTAATTATCAGGTGGCACAGTGTTCTTCATGGTGGGCTAGATCTACTGTTCTGGATTATCTGCAAGTATTAGTCTTTCATAATATGGCAACCATCATGAGTCAGGACAGTTGGGTGCAGGAGGTAAGTGTGAAAATATGGTCCTTTATTTATTCCAATATTTCAATAATTTTTTGTCTTCACATTATTTATTTGTTTTGTAAATAACTTTGTCTAAATTTTCTTCTGGTATAAAAGCTAAAACAGAGATCCAAAATTATTTTTAAAATAATTTTTAATTATCTTTAATGGTAAGTAAAAATGGCACATTTCAAAAGCTCAGAAATCTGTGCTATCCAAATAATTTTTCTTACGGTTCTCGTACCAAATTCATTCCTTTAATGCTTCTGATATACGTTTCCTCTTCCTAACTATTCCTTCTTTGACTTTATTCCGTAAACCGCTTCCTTTCAAATTTTGACTTGTCCATTTCTTCTATCCATCCCTTATTGCTCTAATTAAGGTCCTGTCTCTTACTGTATTCAAAACTTCCTCATTAGTCTTCCTCTCTGTCCAACTAATTTTCTCTATGCTACGCTATATGCACATTTAAAATGCCTATAATATGTTTGCATCTTCTTTACTCACTGTCGGTCTCACACCCAATACTGAAAAAATATTGTGTCATTTTGATTGCCCACTAAAGATATGTTCTGAGTAGATACAAGAGTTGTTTATCCCAAAGGAACACCTTTGTTTTTCTTGACATTGACAGGCTTTCATCAATTTAACTAATTTGATCCTTTGTCACTCATTCTTAGGTGACTAACTTGGTGCTAGAGCCCTTAGAGGATGAGCGAGTTGAAGTGAGGGAGAAGGCTGCCCAAGTGCTTGGAGGTTTGCTTCATTGCGGTTTTGTTGCATCAGAAGAAAAGTTATTGGTATGAACATTGTTTATCCCTAATTTTGTTTTGGTTTCTCAGCTGTATATTTTTCCTTTCTCAAATGTTTTTCATCTTAACTTGAATTGACTTCGAACAAAATATAGGAATTTTTAAGAACAAATATGGAATAATGAAGCCGCATAAACTTAGGTTAATTACTGAGTTAATCTGCTGCTGCACTGGTCGATTCATTGGATGTCAAATCTTCTCATGTACAAAGTAATACTTATGTTCTTGATCTCTCAGGAGCATTGAGCAATCTCATTTTTCTCACTGCAGTTATAGTTATAGCAGGATACATTGCCATTTCATGTCATTGAAATCAATATATGGTTTTTTATAGTAAGGAGTTTATTTTAGAGAGAGTTTAAGTTTCAACATTGCATTCAATTAATGAAGAACATAGCAGTATAATAAGATAAGATGCTTTATTTGTCCTAAGTACTGAAAAAGTAAGACACAATTTAAGAGATAGGACATGTCAGGGTTACATAGTACAAACATATAAACATTTTGAGAAGATTAGAAAATACAAAAAAGGAAAAATGTAAGATAAAGTAAACAAAAAATAAGAAAATTCATAATCAGTCAATATTATCCTCAAGGAACTCATTTGTAGAATAATATAATTTGTTTTGCAAGAAATTCAATAAATTAACTTTGAAAGAAGTGATTCCATTAATAGCTTTCAAATTTTTTGGAAGCTTATTGAATAAACGCAGACCAACCCATTTAGGTCCAAGAGCAGTTTTACAGGTGCACACATATGGAATATGGAGATTGTTAACTTGTCAGGGGCTATAACAATGCATACTCGAGTTCTTAGTATAGTCGTGAATATTCATTTTGGTATGCAAGATGACAGTCATTATGTATACACAAGGCAACGGAAGGATATTCAGTTTTTTGAAGATAGCTCGACATGGTGCATGATATGATTCATTTGCAATCAAATGAATAATTCTTTTTTGTATTCTGAATAATCTAATTGCATAAGGGGAAGAACCCCAAAAAAGAATACTGTACAAGGTATTAGAGTAAAATTCACCAAAGTATAATAAGTGAAGAACTTCATTAGAGACAGTAGATCTAATTGACCTAAAGAGATGATATAGGCTACAGAGTTTAGCTGCCAACATATTAATATGGAATTCCCATGACATGTGTGAATCAATTAAAACATCTAAAAGTTTAACAAATTCAGCTTGAGGAATAGCTTTATTATTAATGTCTACTGCGAGCCTTTTAGGAGGTTTATTTATATTTGTAAAGTAGATTAGTTTAGATTTGCCAACATTCAGATTTACATAATTGTTGCAGCACCAATCGCTGAGATGTTGTGATATGAAATTGCCAGTTTCTAATAAACTGTCAAATTTTGGAGAAGAAATAATGAAATATATGTCATCAGCATACAGAATTTGAGTGATATTAGGTCCAGAAAGAACAAAATTTGGTAGGTCATTAATAAATATTAAAAATAATATTGGACCTAACACAGAGCCCTGGAGAACACCTTTGGTTAGTAACTTAGCTGGAGAAAGAAACAACAATACTGTACATACAACATGTTGAAGTCTATTATGTAAGTAAGATTCGATCCATTTGTTAGAGACTCCCCGAATCCCAAATAAATAGAGCTTATACAAAAGCAGTTGGTGATCGACACTATCGAAGACTTTCGAAAAATCAAAAAGCATAGCAGAGACTTCCTGTTTGTTATCAAGTGCAGTAAGGACATGATCAATAGCTTTATAAACTGCAGTAGTAGTGGATCTGTTCTGTCGAAATCCATGCTGAGAGTTAGACAGCAAGTTATTTGATTCTACATGAGAAAGCAACCTTTTATAAAAAACTTTTTCAAAGATTTTACCAAGCTGATTGATAATTGAAATGGGACGATATGAGTTAAGGTCCAAAGGACAACCTTTATTTTTAAATAAGGGTATAACTTCAGACAACTTGAGGGGTTCTGGGAAGATTCCCTGGGTCAGTGACGTGTTAATAAGGTACAAAAGGGGAGACTTAATAAAATTAAAAGAAAATACAATGATAAAATTGGGTATTTCATCAATACCAGCACTGAATCTGTTGCCTAATTTTTTTAATAAGTTATTAAGTTCAGTTTCTGAGCAGGGAGATAGAAAGAGGGATTTGGCTGAGGTTGGTGTAAAACATGGAAGTGTATTATTGAAATTTGTGTCGTTAGGCACAGAATTGATGAAGTACTCATTAAACTTGGTAGCTAATAAAGAATAATTAGTAATATGTAATATCACCTGATTCATCCTTGAGTTTCAAAACAGGAACAGACAGTGCTTTTTTGGATTGGTTTATAATTTTCCAACTTTCCCAGATTTTATTATGAGCATTCATTATTCTATGATTATTATATGTGCGTTTGGCTTTAAGAATGTGATTCCTATATTGACATTTCAGATTATTATATTGAGTTTGAACAACTGTGTTATTAGTCAGCCTACAATAATGAGCAAAATCTTTAAAGTAGAGTGAAAACTGCCTAATTTCATTGGTAATCCAGTTATTTTTTTAGGTATTACCGAGAGAAACTTTTTTTTACAATAGGAGGGAAGGAACAGTTGTAGTGGAATAAAAATTTCTGGTAAAAATTACTAAAGGAATCATTAAAATCAACTGAACTATAAACATCATTCCAGTTCTCAGAAGCAAGTAGGTTTAAAAATCTCATTATATTTATTTCTGAAAAATAACGTCTTCGAATTATAACACGAGAGTCAAAATAAAAATTGATAGTAACTTCAACCAGAAAGTGATCAGATATGTTCAAATCAAAAACGTCAGAACGTTTTTCTGTGATCATAGTTTGACACAATATAATCCAGAAGAGTTGTAGAAGAAGCTGTAACATGGGTTGGTTTATTAATTAAGCTTCGCATTTCATAAGAAGTGAATAAGTTCGATAATTCGGCTTTTTGTGGAGAATTCACTAGGAAATCACAATTGAAATCACCAGTTATAATTAAGATTGGGTTATTTCTACATAATAGGTGAAGCAGTTCATCCAATTTGCAAATAAAGTCACTAAAGTTAGCCGAGGGAGAGCGATACAAAGAGACCACCAAGATAACACCAAATTGGGTAACACTGTGCACTCAAAAACTTTTTCTTTGATCATTGGCACATCGAGCGAACTGATGTCACAGTTTAACCTCTTGTGGGTATAAATAGCTACACCGCCGGTTTTATAAGTTGTATGACTGAAATGAGACACAAGTCTAAAATTATGAATAGGGATAACATTTATTTCGTCTTTTTGCAACCAATGTTCACTAATGCATAAAATGTCAGGTTATTTTTCGAGTAATGCGACTTCAAGTAAGCACGTCTTATTTCACAAGCACTGAACATTAATATGAGATAGTTTAAATAAGTTACGAGAACTGTTTGAGGAACTTAATTTTGTGGATGGTTCGGGCGTATTCTCCGGAAAAAATAATAATTCACTAGCACATTTTCGGGCCAAAAGGCGGGATCACTTAGAACATTTTTCAAGTCCATACGGGTGGTAAAACAAAAAGAAGCATAAGCTCCTTTTGATACTGTTAATTGCTCTATTTCAATGGCCTTACCAGGTAGCTTGTCAAGTGTATACTTTTCCACAGCTTTGGCTGTTGTTCCTTCGATGAACCTCCAAACATGCAAGTGACACTTCTGTGGAACACCAGATACTGAGCCATCGGAGATAGCAGTCCCAACGATTGGAGGGCTTCGTTATTTCCGTCTATAAGTAACCTTTGTGTAACCGTCGGTATCTTTGTCAGCTTTATAGGTCATCTGTGTTTCCGTCTTCCTTATTTCTGCGCTAGCAGCCACTGCATAGGTTAAACAGTTATCAGTACCTTGAGAATTAGAACTGTCCTTCTTGGAATCCGGCAGAAGTTGAGGTTTGTTGTCAATCCAAACCATTGTAGGTTTTTGTCACTTTTGCATTGCTTTCCAAGGGTAATAGGGACTTTTCATTCAAAATTCTATCGTTTGGAGCAAATGTCTTAGCAGAATCATTGCATATCTCGCAATGTGGTACAAAGTCTTTTTGGTACTTTAGCTAAACAATTTCCATACTCTGGCTTTTAATAACTTCTAAACAGAAATTTAACTTTTCTTGAAGATCATTAACCATGTTAAGAACGTCATCTTGTTTACTCTTGATTTGTTTTATACTATCAAAAGGTAAGTAGGAACACTTATTGCACCAAAAATGTAAATTCAGGTTAGTAATTACCGAATTTGCAACCGTTTTTGTTAGACCACCACATGTTGAGTGAAATGCTAATTCACAACCGAAATCGCATTTTAAAATTGACTGATTTTCAATGATATTTTCAGAGCAAATACCACAACTAGTTAAGGAAGCCGCCATCTTGGCTTGATATGCATCTCAATGTCAGACTTAAGAAACAAGTCTTCATGAGATGTCCTTTGTGAAATGCCTACATTATAATTGCTCTCTTATGAGTTCCCCTTCCACATATTTTTTTTTTTATTATTTTAGCTAGCTGGGCCAAGATTTATTGAATGGCCTCCTAATGCCTTTGTTTTGCATCACTCATTTTCTGCATATGTACCAAGAGATCATTTTCATTATATATTAAAGCATTCCATGGTCTTCTTTTATTTTAATAGAGGGATTTTTAAGTTAGTTGTTTTATACCATTGAAAACATAAGTGATGTAATAAATTCTGGAACTTTTAATTGAAGGAACTCATCCAAATATTATAGCTTATATGTCCTTAACTTTCGCAGTTCAGACAAATTGTCAAAGGTTACTTTATTTGGATTTGATATCAAATTTAACTACTTTTAAAATCTAAATTCATCATATAAATAAATTTTCAAAATATTCAGTTGATTGTAATTATTAGAATATTGGTAGATCGGTCATAAGAATAAAAATCTCGAAACAAGTTTTTTTTAAAATCTGCATTCTTTTTTATTATTGATTAAATCGTTCATTTAGGAGGAGTTTAAGAGGAAGTGCACCACCGAGGTTGTGCGTCTTCACAAACGCAAGGGAGCTACATCGAAGGGACCAACTGAAAAGGCTGCATCGGCCATGATTTTGCGTCACTCTGGAATATTGGGGTTGTGTGCCTTTGTCAATGCTCATCCATATGAGGTCCCCGAATTCCTTCCTGATATTTTTCTCATCCTTGGTAACCATCTAAGCGATCCACAGCCTATCCCGGTAAGGATAATATACTGGTGCAATTATGAAAGGAACTGAAGGTAGTTCTTGGCTTATGACCAGGTTACATTCCTGAGGAAAGCCATCTCAAACCAATCAAATTAGTCAGAATTTTAATTTGGAAATATTGTACTAGTTTTAACCTAATTAGTTATGTTAAATCACATGGTAGACTTTTGATAAGCTATGCAATATTCATCTTTGCTATATTAATTGTAGTCGGAATCTATCGTATGGCTTTGTTATCACTGTCATAATTATTGTCAGACGAGATGCATAATTTTGGACTGGTCCAGCACCTTTTTTAGCATCATAATTGTATGTTCCTTATTTATAAGGGAGCATCATAAGTTCAGAATATCCTGAATTTCTTTTTTTAAAGAATGATGATCTCAACCAAGGTTTCATGTGCACTGTTTAAAAGTCTAAACTTTTTAATGAAAATTTTGACGAATTTAGGCATTGATAAATGTTGCAATTTTCAGTACATGTTTTTAACTAATTGTAAGTATCAAGTGCTTAACTGATTGGAGGAGAAACGTTGTGTGTTTACGAAAGGTAATGTTAATTTTTAATTAATCGTATTGGAAAATGGGTGTCTCATAACACAGTTAATTTAAAAAGTCAGTGAAAGATTTCTCTTTTGGTCATATATATATTTGAAATAAAAACTTCCATTAAAGCATCTCGAAAAAGTATTTCAAGCTTTGTCTGGAAGAAACTTTTTAGTAGAGAAATTTGATCACGTGTTATTTAATTATGAAATAGGCATGGCTTCTTTTATTTTCTTTCATGCCAATTTTCCTTTACTAGTCCACCATACGCAAGACTCTCTGCGACTTCAAACGCACCCATCAAGACAATTGGCTGGAGCATCAAGAGAAGTTTTCCGAAGAGCAACTAACTGTTCTTTCAGAAATGATTGTTCCCCCATCGTACTATGCCTGAATTGTCTATTTTTTCTGAATCAGAAATTGACATCTTTCCATCTTAAATAATATTTTTTTCTTCAAGAGTTTTCTTATTAAAATTTGTTAACACTTGGGTATACCTATTAACTTGAGGTTTATCAAGGCCACCACACAAACGTTCTTGTATTTGTTTTCAAATTTATGAATTTTTATCAAATTGTAAAAGCATGCTTGTTTGGTCTCTATGACCTTTTCCCTCCTTGAAACATTTTATTTAAGCAGTTGATTTTGCATTTTTTTCTGCTAAAATTAATGTTGCATAATTGTACTGCCATTGTTTTATTTCAATAAATTTATTTGTTTTGAGGTTGGCTGTGACTTAAGCTTTGCGGTGGTGTTGGTTTTGAATCTTTTGTCTAATTTTAGACAAATAATATATTATATATATTGTACGTTTAAAATATCTGGTACCATGTTATACAGAATTGGAAATCTGTTGTTTTTACATTTATTGTATGAAACAGAAGTGAATCAGGTTTCAATTTTCTCTCGATATGGAAAGATTAAGTTAAGGATGTACAAAATAGATATTTTTTCCCAACAATTTTTGAGGCTTTGGTTACCTAATATCTGAATGGCACCTCCTGTAGCACCCTATAAGTTTGTTCCATTTGTGAATTTCATTATCTTTTGCATGAAACCATAAATTTGGAAGTTAATTGTAATGGCTGAATTAATTTAACTAATTTTAACTTTTTTTGACAAAATTTACCTTGTGCTTAAAGAAATTTATTTGCATCATGCCTAGAAATTTAACTCAATGCCTAAGTACTGCATGAATATAATCAATTAGACCATATTATTAGATTAATTAAATTTTGTGTCATCAAACAAAAAAATATCATTCCATATAAAGTTAGTGGCAGCCAAATGTATGCTGCCTAGAATCATGGCAATTACTGTGAAAGAAAAGTGGATGTGATGGCTGTTTTTTCCTTGGAAAATCATGTGATTTTTAATATTGTGCTAACTGCAAGGATGCACAGTTCTAATTGAATTGTATCTTTCCAGACAACAAGATTGTTCAATTAAGTTTTGTTGATTGTTGTCATTATTTTATGAGAAAGATTTTAGTTTTCTGATCTTATAATTTTCTGAAACAAATCTATTTTGTCATTTCTAAGATATTTAATACTTAAATTTTATAGTTTTTTGCACCTTACTAACATGCAAAATCTTTAAACATCTTGTGAAACTGTGTGTTGAAGAAAATTGTGTGGGGTGTATCAACTACCTTTTTGTATTGATATGCCATCATGCGCCTGGACATTTATTGAATGTGTAAGTTACCTTTATATTCCTTGAATCATAAACAAATCAGTGAATTTAAGCAAACTTACAATATTAAGTTTAGATCAAGGAATTAATGTGACTGATCAATGTGTACAAATAAGAAATATTGTGTGACGACAAATCAGGAAGTAAATAAAAATTGCAAATTGAAAAATGTAATCATTTGTTAATTTATTAAGTGTTATATTGTTACTTTCATTATTAACAGTTGTCTATTTCATAGTAACTCATCAAAATGTAAATATTAAATGTACTATTATTAGTCTTTTATAAAAGTTTTGAGCATATCTACGTTCTACCTAGAGTATTTCAAGGCAGTTAAGATTACTAGATTTTCAATTTCTCAATACAAAACTTTGCAATGAAAAACCATTATCAGTTTGATTCAATCTTGTAACTTCAATGAGTGTCGCTGAGTTCACAATCTACAACGAATTTCTTGTCAATTAGCTAAAATGAAACATTTTTGTGATTGGAAAGAAACAATGTTCCAAGTGTCTTACAGGTTTATTCTTATCTAACATTCATATCACACACAAAAGAAACTTTGATTTGAATATTTTCAAAATATGTAGATTGATAGCAATTATTTTTTTCAGTTAGGGCCAATTTACTTTCCCGTCAACATATCTTATTTTTTCATCTACCCAGAATTTACATTTCAACCTGCAGCTGCTAGGAAATATCTTTTTAAGACACCTCAGCATGTGATGACCAGTGACTTAACTGCTGCAGCATATTGATGGGCCATTTGTGGATTGACAAGTTTGAGAATCCTTTTCTTATTTCATACCATTCTGGACAATTTGACACAACCAAAAACATACTGCATCCAATTAAGGGCATTATAGATTAAACGAAGTTAAAAAACAATTTCTGGGGCAACCACATTCCCTCACTTGGGTTTCTAAAATGTTATGAATAAAAAACGCAAGAATTTAAAGGCTGATGAATGTCTGTACATTTTAACCTCCCTCTTTCAGAACATCTGATTTGTACAAGATTGTTATTTTTTAATTTTACACTTTCCAACTTACTTGATATTTATTAAAGACCATAGATCGCATTACCCATTGTGTTCCGAGTGGTTAGGCGTTCCCTTTCTTAATTGGATACAAATTAAGCACTGTGCAATATTATAACTCTCCAATAGCAGAATATATTCACCTTGCTTGCTCCAAAACAATATAGAAATTACTCTACCTGGTCTCAACCAGTTTGATGTAATTTTGCTATCTCAGCTAACAACCAGTTTCTTTTACATAACTGCCCAGACTATTTTACCTGTCACAATATCTGATTTACCTTGTTCACCAAGCTTAATCATTTTTGATTTAATTCACAAATATTATGGACCCCCGTTAGAAATGATGATCAAGTCCCAATAATAATGGAAATTAATTTTAAGTGTATTGTAACAATTTCAACCAATAATTTTATAAGATGGTGTAGTGCACTAATAACACATTGTAAAATGAATCAAAACATGTTTTCAGGTTGGCCATTTAGTTTAATTTTAGGTTACATTTTAAAAAGACACGCAAACGTTTTAAGAATCCACATGCCCAAATTAGATGAAAACCGATGGTTGATAATTTATTTTCTTATTGGCTGGCCACCTGGGCGAATTTCCTGAAAAATAAATTTGACGTTTCGGTTTTAAATTATATATTAACACATCTGACATATAACTCGAATTAAAAAATAAGTATTACCCTTGGGAAATTTCTCATTGGAGGCTGTCTCTTCCTGCGATCAGTTTTACTCCTGTTCCTAACTACCTTGGAATGGATAGCACAAGACACGCAATAGTGTAGTTTTGCGTAGAGTTTTGGTAGCATATACGCTGAAAATTAAATTCACAATCATCATATGGCGAGACATAAACAAATGCTAATGCATAACCAATTAATATTATTTAAACTGACTTACAAGCATAGACACTGGCTTCGGTTATATCTCTTACTGCAGCAGCTTCCACTATGTTCCTAATCACAAATTTCTTAATAGCTTTGTCCTTGGGCACACACCTCGCACAGTTAGTACAACGAACCGGGTTGACATGGCCTCTGCCATGCTTGGACCTTCCGTTATTTCTTCTTTTACAGGTCTATAAAATATGTCAAATCCAACGGATAACTTTAAACTAGAATGCCAAACAAGATGCTCTAAAAATTATGCAGTACGTCTCCATCACTCCGAAACCTGACAAGTTTCCCATTAATTTTCTTAGTATATAACGCAAAAAATACTAAAGAATAAAGAAATAGAACAATTAAGTTACTATTATATATTAATAGAACAACAATAATAGTATTTTATTTTCTCAGAATTTAATTTGCAGTCCGTGCCCACATTCAAAATTTAACACAACAAAAGGTGCAAGGGGCATTAACAATATGCATATACAAATTCTAAGATTATAATTTTGTAAAAGTGAGGGTAACTTCCGTAATACCATTAATGTTCTAGCTAACAGACTGTTAATGTTCAATATATATATATATATATAAAATAGTTAGTAATAACAACTAACATACCATTCTGCCTCGTGGTTTCACGTAGAACCGGAAGCGTTGAGAAGAACAAAATCCTAACGGCGGAACTGAAAGCTCAATCTCTACGCCATCTGTAAAGAATTACACAAATCATTCATTAGAGTAACATGAGTATAAATAATTCGAACTTAATGTTATAATTACTATGATGTAGTTCAATCCTAATTTAGAACGGCATTTTTTGTTACTGAATGTTTGGTACGCAATCAACGAAGTGAAATCTCAACTTTATTCTGCCGCCAATTTTAAAATCAAATATTGTATGTAGAATACTGTAGCTTTCGTAATTGTAAGTAGGTATAGCGTCCAAATTTTTATTGAAATTTTTTAAACTAACATTTTCTTCTGTTAATTTGTAATTTCATCTAATAGCTTTAGCTGATAATAATGTGTTTATTTCCATACTAGTTGCTGCATTTTTACTCCTAAACCTATATATATTCTCGTCATTTCAAAATGATCACAGAAATAAAAATCAGATTAAAATTTTTTTATTCATACAAAGATGAACTAATTGTTATGGGAGCATTATTTAATATAAGATTTTAAAGTAACATCCTGCTTTATAAACAAAAGCCTATACATAGAAAAGCATTAACTCGAATAATTATAACATTATTTTCCTCTATTTTCTGCAGGTTTTGAAAAGAAGTATTCTCATGAAATTAAATAATTCGGTCATGGATCCAGAATCTTTCTGCTCTATTCTCTCACAGACTTAAGCTTCATGAAGAGCCTCATTACTAGTTCTAAGTCTGAATCCCAGGAGAAAAAGGAAGTAGGCAAGAATCAGGGTTGTCACATGAGGTGAGTTTAAGAGATGACTGATGCTGGCAGCAGTTTTCTAGGGATTTCATTCAGGTCTGCTTCAATCTAATGGAAAAATGGACAGCTGCCAAGCGGTCTAACAATAAGCTGACTTCAAGGGCACCACCATCGCCCTTCACAGTGGGCTTTGGTTAAATTGCACCAACAATATCTTCAGTCTACTCTAAATTAAATCCAGCAAATAATTTTCCAATGTTTTTTAGTATGTCAAGAGAAGTTTTATTAAAATAATATCACTAAAAGTATTCCTATTACAAAAATTCTTAAATCAATCATATACTATGTATGTGATGTTCTTGTTAAATATATGTATATTGGTGAATATCAGGACAAAGAGATTAAAAAAGTAGGTCACCAATCTTAAATTAAGTTTGTAAACTTGGGCTGGAATTAACAAATATTATTTTAATAAAGGAGGCCATACAGTATTTACTGTACTCTGCAGATAAACCTTTCTTCTTCTAGAGAAATTTGTCTGAAAGAACAGTCATAAATTTGTTTAGATGTCATGCCCTTCATGTTGAACTTTATAGAAACCATCCAGTTTATTGAATCAATTTCATTATTTTGTCCACTGAGAACCTATCAATGTTCTTTCTATGTTTGCATTGTGTGAACGTATCTGAAAAAAGAGCTCAACAATTTAAAAAGTTCTGAACAATATGTAAAGTATCTGTTGTGGAAATAATCTGGCAAATTTTAAATGAACAGGAGTGTCACCCAACTGTGAATTATTCTTCCATGTTTAAAAATTGATCAGAGTTTGACAGCATCAATTCAGACTCATTTATCCTAAAGAAATCAATCTTCAACGTTTGACCAATTGGGAGCACAACTAACAGTGCTTGGAATGAGCCAAAACGCCATTCCAGCTCATCACACATGCCGATGATACTGTTCTGTTTTGTCAGACATTTAGAAATACCGTCCCTTATAACAAGCGTTCTGTTTCATAAAAATTTCCATTCCACTACCAATACAAGCGTTCTGTTTCATAGAGCACTGAACTAACATCTACCCATTTAATTGGCCTCATAAAAAGGCTCTACCCATTCCTTCAAGTCATTCAATGCAACAACAGTATAATTAGCACATATCAACAAATCTCACATTTTTCTTCAAATCTGTTTCTTTGAGCTGATTCAGTAACTTTCATGTTCAATGGAATGGATTTATGACTCAGCTGACATTCAAGTATGCCTATAATTACATAAAAATCTTTTTAACTTCTACCATACAGTTATCTTCTTTTTCAACTGCTTGAATTTTCCCTGAAACACTGACATAAAAGATTTAAGGAACTAGGAATATGCTTCATTAAACTCGTCTGTGAGCATTCTCAGAATAATGCCTGGAGGCCGAACCGACGACAAAAAATAAGATTTTAGTGCAGAGTATTTTTGCAGAATGCATTCAATTGCTGTAAATGGTGACTGAGCAATGTTTTGTAATTAATATCTACAAAATTCCCAGTTTTTCACCTCAGACCATGTATGCAGATAAGTAGTTAAAAATTTTCAGCATGATGCTATTGGCAGTAAACGTTTCATGCTGAATACAATTATGGAGCATGTGAGGTGAGACATCCAACACCAAATTTGCATTCACTGATGCTTTTAAATTTGAAAACACATTCCTTCCCTTACCTCTCATAACTTCACCAAAGTTTGCGTTGCAGTTATCACCTCCAAAAGCAATACACTTATTTAAAATCTTCTTCTTATAAAGGATGTCCAAAATAATGAAGGAAACTGTTGAGGATGTTTCATTTGGAACACTGAAGATTGGTTTTATTTGCAGTCCACCTTGCTGATAGCTAAAGTACTGTATAAGCAAAGGCAGCATTTTGATAATTCCACGTTTAGAAGTAACTGTGGAAATACCAAAGAAAGACATCCTTTACAGAACTAATTACTGCATCAATAGCATGTAATCCAATCACAATTATAGCTTCATGACTTTGTTCATGTGCATATTATTCTCTATTCATGAATCCGTAAATAATGTTTACACTGCTAGAAATGGTCCATTGTCTTGAAAATGGAGTGATGCACAACTGTATGATAAGCTAAGGTTCCTTCAGCTGCACACATTTTTTTCATTAAAACGACTTTCTTATCAAAATATTTGATTATAGAGGATAATGATGCAATTTCTTCATGCTTCATAGTACAAATGTGTTTCTCGAGATTCAAAACTTCAAACATTCCAGGCATACATGTAAAATATTTCGCTTCTTCTTCTGCCATTTTTTAAAAGCAGTTAGGCTGATTTTGCATTTCCACTGTGAATTTGTATTTCATCTTCCCAGTTTCTACTAATAGGGTATTTAAAGATAAAGAAATATAAATGAATGAAAACACTGACAAATGAGGACTAGCAGATATGCCTATTGCTTTTATCTTTGTATAGATAGCACAATAAATGAAGGATAAAAAGTATTGCCAAATATGAACCACCTCTTGCAATTTAAGCATGACATTTCAAAAATAAATCAGGATGGCAGGATGTCTAAAAAGGACGTCCTTTAAAATAAGAATGTAGTCCTAGACAAGGTACACTGCATAATCATAAGATCATCCTACCTCCGATCTCACTAGCTATCATGGTGTCAACTGCACAATTCTATAAATGACATTATATTTTAAAACTTTAAATGTTTGTTGCCTCAGATTTTGGTTTAGAAGGTCATGGTCTATATTTCAGCAGGTAACATTTGTTGATAGGCCATTTATGCCCATCAATTGGCTAATCCAAATGTGGTGCAAAACTTAATTTAAAACAAAATTTAATATCAATATTTGTGGTACAAGTTTTCCCTCTTTCAGCAAGGTTGCTATTCGTTCTTGTCCCCCTTGATCATTCATCTTTTCATACCATTCATTGAGGTAAAAACATCGACTTTACAATTATCTTGTCATATTTCTTTATTCTTAGACCCACAAAAATTCTACAACTGCGAGAGCCACTTTTCTGGGAAAACCTAAGAGTAAATTTTTCCAGTTTAAGGTCCATTTGGCTCAAGTAGAGAACAAAATCAGCACCATACAAAGATGGTATTACACAGGAGAAGACTAGGTAAACATTAACCTTTATTCCAAGTACAGTAATCAAAGACATTTGCTAACAATTAATGAAAAATAATTTTTGGCAGCTTCCTGTTTTGTGAGTCTCTGATACTACAAGTTTCATAAATAGTTTCAACATTATGATCCTAACAAACATGAAACTGTAAAAAGACAATAACATCTTCTGTTATTCACTGGAATGTAAACATCTTCTTTCCTTTCACATAATGTGCCTTTTAAGATGCTAAGGTTTACTTTTCTGCTGCTAGCTTTTTCTTAAGTGATTCTGGCATCTCTGGTGGTGGGGGTCTTGGAATTCCAAGCCATACTTTTACGGCATCATAAATAAACCACTGAGCTGCAGTCAGGGTACCGATCATTATGATCCTGGGAGCGAGACCCTTCCAGAGGCCTAAAAACAAGACATTTTAAAATATGAGAATGAACGACAGACAATTTATTCAGACACAAAGTTACAAAAATTCCAAACATTTCATTCACATCGTGCAATGGATAACAAAAAAATATCTTAAATCCAGCATTAAATCCTTAATAAGCATAAGTTGAGAAATATTCACATCAGATCACATTTAATGTTACTGCTGCATAGAACAGCAAACATTTGACCAATCAATCAAAAGAATTTATATTTCAAAAGATTAAGTACATTTTTTTAAAAAATGAATAAAAAACAAACTTTCTTTTAGAAAAAATAAAAATATTTTTACTTTCTGATCCTATTTCATTGCAATATTTTCTTCTGAAGAAGTCTGAATAATGACCTCACATTCCTATTATCAAAATATCCTTTGCACTCACCTGCCATTCCCAACTTCTTTGCAGCCTCTATGGCTGTTGAGCCCTTATCCTGGTTCAATTTAGAGACAACTGTGTCAGCTGGATGAGAAACAATGGCACAGAAAACACCAGCAATATAACCGGCAGCAAAGGTAACGACAAGCTGTTCTGCTTTTGAACATTCCGAACGAGGCTTCGGTACAACATTCCTAAACAATTTGAATGCAAATGGAAAAAGAGGCATTAAAAAAAGCATATCTTTGCATTGATAAGATAATTAAAGATTTATTTTGATAATTTAAATTTTAACAAATTGCACGGGGAAGTAAAAGAAAAAGTGCCTTACTTGTAAAGGAGTTCCACGGTGCGCTCAAAACAAGCAAACTTCATCATGGTGTATGGAATTTGTCTCATCCAAAGAGGAACCAAACCCTTGTAGAATCCTGACATCCCCTCGTCTTTATAAATTAAAGGCGCAGCTTTCCTTAATGTGCTAGCAAACCCAGGCTGAGTTTGAATTCTGACCTAAGGAAAAAAATTATAAAATACAGAGTTATGTTCAGTCCAACTTATAGCAGCTATGGAAAAATAAATACACTGCAATGTAAAAGTTGAGAAAGCAAATAAAGAACTGCAGATAACACAGAAAAGAAAATCAAGATTACCTTTACAGCTTCCATAGGACTAAGAGCGATATCGGCAAAAAATTCTGCAGAAGCAGATGCAGCCAAATACAAAGATGTCCTCCAAAGATATGAATTCTCCTCTCCAAGAAGATCAGAATACACAACTTTGAATACTTCATAAAATCCAAATTTACAAAGACCCTGCAATACAAATTGTTGATAATTAAGAGGCAAAAAAGAAAACAATACACAAAATAATTGAACGGTTAATGTGTCAACCTGCGCTGAGTATCCAAAAAATGTTGGCGCCCATCCTTTACCAAGACCTCTCATTCCATCTTCCTTGATGGTTACCTTAATAAAATAATAAGGAAATAAAATTACTTGTGAAATCAATACAACTGTAAGTATGATTAAAAGTAATTAAGTCTTCTTACCTTAAAGCCATTAATTATTGATTTGTATTTTTCTGGATTCACCTGGATACGGCATTTTACTAAATCTAATGGTACAACAGCAGTATGGGTTATTCCACATGATAGGATGCCTCCAAAACCACAAAGCATAAAATACTTCGATGACCCAAATTCACAGCTTGCAACATCATCTGCAAAAAATCAACCATTAAATTTCTAAAAAGAAAAAGGAGTTGAATAATATAAGTAGTTAAAATGCACACACCTCCAAACTAAAAAGTGATGCGATTATCACAAAAAGGTAGAATAAAACTGTTGGGTCAAAAATATACCCAGCTATATACAACAATGATTAAACACTATCAGGATAAACATTCACACAGACAAATTACCTCACATAACCAACAAATGAGAATCAAAACTATTTAGAATTTTCTATAAAACAAATTCAGATAAACTAAGAAATTTCATTAAACTCTGTACAAATGTTACTAACATTTAATCGCAAACATACCTATTTTCAACTGATTGCTGCCATCAGGCATCATATGACAAATTATCTCATTAGTATTAGTGTCATGCACGTTATAAAGTTTTTAATGAGCACATTAACTCACGTCATAATCAAGTACATATATTTAAATAAAAGGTTTACAGAATAAACCGAGAAAAACAAAAGCAAAGAAAAACTTAACATGATGAAAAGGGAAACACATGCAGTTTATATTAATTTTAATAATACATAAATAAGGGTTATCTTAATCTCGTAATATGTTAAACACTATGAAAGCCTTTCATTGCTTTCTAATAACACTTCATTCTGCCAAAGCCAAGCCATAATGTGACACCAAGTATACATACACATACTGCTTTCAAATTTCTATTCATCACATTCACATAATGAATGGATTTGTTAAGATATATTCAAAATGTCAACCTTTTTCATTTCTTACAAACAAAAGTGAGTAACCTATTGCTTACATAATCCCTATCCCTATATTTACACAATAAATTTATAGTAATAATTTTTCCACTACACATACAACCATCTTCCATTTCTGAGGAAGTTTATTTTCTCAGGTGTTTCTTCTGTTATCAGAAGGACCCCATACCTACTATTAACATTTTCATTATAATAGCACCCCAAAAGCAACGTAAACATCTCTTAACTGTATAGAATGAAGGAATAGTGAAGACTCAATTAGTATTTAATTAACACCGAAGATGTCACATCCATGCGTAGCATTTATGGGGTCCTAAAAATCTCTCAAAAAATACAATTCATCTTGCAACATTACTTCTTGCCATTGTGATTCAAGTCTCTTGCGCAATCACACTTCCAGATGAAATCCAATTGTCTTCATTCTTTCAACACAAGTGATTTTGATACAAAATGTGCTTTCATAAAACAAAGTTTTGATGTCTTCAGTTTGGAAATATCGAAAAAACCATTCAAACCCCATTCGTTGCCACTATTCTTTTTATTAAGTACTTGTATGCAGTCTCGATGAAAACTGAAGTACTTCATAAATTTTAATGCAACAACATGCTAAAAGTTAACAGTTAAGTTAATTAGGTGCCACTATCTCAAAATGGAAAACTGGTGACAGTATAAGGGAATCACTGTTATTTCACCCTCGTCTCCTACCTAGTCTTTTGCATAATAATTTGGTTATCTTACATCATAACTCATTTTAATTAATTGTTACAAGTAGCAACAACAGTTAAGTTTTGGAAATAAGGCAAACAAATAAAACCACAAAAGACGCACAATTTTACACATTATACCAGCAAATCTTTAAACAAATCTGTAGCATTTTACACAACACTCACTCAAAAATTAACAATTTTCAAAAAATTACCTAACAATGGAGATATTAAAATCCCATGAACTTGGGATCAAATCTGAGTGAAACGGTGCAGGATCCATCATTCCTGAAATTTTTAAAACAGCGTTTTTTTTAATGTTGGGAAATATACATTAGAAATATATAATTATCATAATCCTATGATCATTTCCGGACACACTAAATATGGTTTTCAAATAAGTTGCACCAGTGAAAATAACTGCAAAGTTAGAGCTCCAAACAATTTCTAAATTAAGCTATATCATAACCTGCAAATTATTGCCCATAGAACTAAAAAGATGCAAGGCAAACGATATTTTTTATTATTTTAAACATATCAGTAAACACCTTCCTTAAGGAGCTTTTCATTCTATATTTGAATTTCGCATCTACTCAGTACTGATACCGTAAAAATTTACAGTGCCCAATAATATTTTTTAATTCCCACCAACTACGAACGAATTCAATCAATTTTCAAATGCACAAAATGTTCAATAAATTCTTTATAATGGAGGGCACGGATAATGAACATTATCCCATGTGGCGATATATCAATATATTACCCATACTAAAAAAGGCAATTCTAGCTATTTCATTTTAAATGTACAGCAGCTAATTAATTTAAATACAATTAACAAATTGTTTTATTTAGCAACATTGTAATGACAAAGTCTTACATTAAAACAAACCAATTTACGAGAAATAGGATAAAAACATCTTACTGCAAAATAATCTTTTAAACTATACGTTTCGAGAAACGTATATTCCTTAGAAGCATTTTTACTTTCTTCTCTAGGATTTTTTCCGAGCTCAGACCTTCTGTGGCCCATTAATTACTATAATTAAATATGTACTCCATAAGTTAAGCTAATTAGTATTATATATCAACCAAATATTTTCGTTGACGAACATAGGAATATAATAATGAATATCTATAACATCTGTAATCTCTTTAGGTCTTGAAATCTTATACTTATCTCCACCAATCTGAAAATACAGAGAATGATTTTCTGGTGCCTGCGTACTTTGAATATGAAAGCTCTAATGCTAACAGTCGGAACGATTATTTAATATAGCTACCGCATTGAGTTAACAGCTGCACTCAAGTTATTTTCTTAATTGTAAAAAATACTTTACCATTAGATGATGCAGCCACGATGTTTTTTCCGGGTACAGGTAGTTTTTCTGATTCTGGAGCATCACAACTAGCTACTTGGAATGGACTCTTAAAAGAGCTGTTTTTCGCTGCTTCCAGTAACGAGAGAAACATTTTTCCTATACGTAAAATGATGTAGATAATAAATATTTTAGTAGACGGTTAATAGAAGTATAATTTGTAGAGATGAAGGAAGAGATAATAAACATACCAATAAATTTATATAAAAGGACTGATATTCAACGAAATAGTCGGAAAAGCCGACAAATTTTACTCGACACAGACCAGACACCAGCTGTCGATCTCCTACAGGCCAAAAGAGGGCGAATCTTCGAACGCAAGTTGGCTCCTTAGTAAAATTGGCTTTACTATTGATATCTGTAATGAGAATAAGTCTAATTAAATCTTATTTTTAAAAACATTTAATTTAAGTAATGCAAAAAATTTATTTTCCGATTGCAGATATTCATTGTTCAATTAATTAAATCTCTGAGTTGACACTATCATAGAGTTGGAATCTCCTGGCGGTAAAAATAAAAATGATTCCATTGTAATAAATTTTAACTCATCCCAGAAATTTCGACGTTGATGTAATTTTTCTATGAAATTATTGTAAAAAATAAATATAATTATATGTGATTAGCAAAATCATTGACTATTTTGAATATCAATCAGGGTAAAGATAGAAAAATGAGGAATATTTCAAGCCTTAGAATTAGTGGTTCCCTGTGTGCCGCGTCTCACTGGGTTGCCGCAAGTGATTTTTAGTGGCTCCCTGAAAAACTTTAGATGTGTCCATAGGTAATAAGGGTAATAAACTGATTATGGTTTAGTACCAAGGAAGTGATGCGTCCAAAGGTTGTAATACCAGTATGTAAACACATAAATAGCTTGTTTCAGAGTTGAGATGCCGTGAAATTCTGTTTATTTTTTAAAGGGTGCTTTCAAAAAGTTTGGGAACCACTGTTCTAAGGAGTTTTCTTCACAACTTTGTTTATGAAGTTTAATACAAATAACCAGAATATGATATGCACCCGAAGAAGGATATTTTAAAACTTGTACTTACAGAAGAAGCTGCAAAGAGCGATATTTTCTGTTTTCGATCCCCACTAGTGGATATTGCTACGTAGTCGGTATGACTTTTGTTTGGCCAGAGAGCATATTCGGTCATGTTATAAAACTAAACATTATTAAAAAATTATTTTCACCTCCATTCGTTGAATGACCAAGCAACTTCTACGTCTTTCCATCTTGCAGTGCGAAAACTACTACTATTATAACACATCTACAATCACGAATTTCTCGGCGTAAGGTAGTATCTGGGAATTTTAACATTTTTTTACTAAAATAATTCATTTAATACATAAAAAGTAATACTAAAAGACACCAGGGTAGCACTTCTCCTGTTCACTCCCTTACACTTGGTTAAAATAACGATGTTTACCCCTTTTCCTCAGTCGGCTGCTATTTGCCAACAGATGACGTCAACCAAAATCACCGTGACTATATAATGTGAACTGCAAATTGTTTGACTATTCATCATATACACCAAAGCATAAGTCAGAAAATGTTCACTTTATGTAGCACGGATTTTCTCAAAACCCGTGGGTCTATTCTACGAAGAGATGAGATGGAAATTTATACATAGATATAATGTAATAAAACTGTAACTTAAAAAGGACATTCGTTTAGACAATCTCGAATAGTCAATTAGATCATATTTCAACGTTATTGAGACTATTCTTTTTATTCATCCTCAAATGTACTTAAAAAGGAATCCAACAAATAAGGAGTAAAGGGAGGTATTTTTCAATTAATTATGTGATTAAGAATTGTCTGCAGACGAAGGCGAAGTGTTAATATGGAAATTCTTCCTTTGTTTAATAATGAAATGCATCAAATGTTTAAAATTCGCGAATTCAAGAATAACTTTTTTTGGTCCCAAAACATTCAGTGCCCTATGACATATTTTGTTACAATGTTAGCGCATACGCTGGCTAAGGAAGGTAGAAATTCTATGGATAATAAAAACCATGGTTTTATTTTCATCAATTTGTTTGAAGACAGTTAATTGTATTATACAAATACCTGAAAGGAAAGAGACGAAACTCGGCCCTACGTACACGTGGGACCAAGTGTCGTTAGCACATGCCTAAAACCGGCCTTGCTTTAAATCATAAGTTTCAGTTCCTTTACCCGAGACGTTGCCGAGACTCATCGCTCTTTTCCATCTTCAAATTTTCAGGACAATCGCGTCATTTTCAAGCTTACGATTAAAAATAAATTCATTTTTCCATGGAAGTAGAAACACATTTATTTGCTAGAAAATTTATTTATTTATTTAGACACGGGGAAAAACCCAATTACAATTTAACAAAAGTTACAAAGAAATTCATAAACTCTATAAAATTCTAGGTTCCGGTGTGCACGTCGGTGTAACAATGATTGCATACCTATTAAATAAAGTGTGGTAGGTAGATAGTCACTATTTATCTAACTTATAACGAATTTATGTTAAATTTTAAAAGCGACACCTGTATTTCATTGGTTGCTTCGATGCATCTGAATTGATCTGAGTGCATCCATGCATGCATGTATTGTTAATTGGAACGCTTATATTTAATCGGAACACGAATCTTATTGTTTCGTTAATTCAATTAGCTAATGAAGATAATTGTGGTTATTATTTAATTTTCTTATTACCGTAATTTGCGCTGGAAATTATTTGTTATGTTGAAAAGAAAAATGGCTATTGAGAAGGATATGATGGTTGAATCGACAACCATGTTTCGATAGAGAGGGAATAACAACTATTTACTGGGTATGCAGTAATCTGTAAACGTTGGGTTGTATTCAAACAACAGATATACACTCATTACACTTCAGGAGCTTGAAGAAGTACGGAAGATAACAGCTACCAGCATGAGGTTGCAGGGAAGACTGATGCAAGTGAATAATAAAATTTATTTTATGTATGGATAAACGAGTCATTCATGACAAAATTTTCATTTGTACCATCACTACTACACGTAAAGGCGTTGATGTTTCTACGAACAGTAAAATCTTGGAATCGATATTAGTTAAGGGATTATTTAAAGATGATTCAAAGTAAAAATTGTGGTTAAATAAGATTAAATTAATATGATAATAAGATCCAGTTTGGTTAATCCGCAACCACCATTAAGATCTAATAGAGGACAACCATATTGTTAATGAGTAAATTCTTAAATACCTAATCCTCATTTGGTTTTAAAAATTTACTCGGAAATCCAATTACATGACCCTATTAAAATAAAACGTGAATAGTTATTATGGAAAATATTTGGAATAGGTACCAAAAACTTTCTAGAAATGCATAGACTTTACAGTTTGTCATTACTTTATTTATTAAATATGCTAATATTTGGAAATATGCAATAGAAATGTTTACCTGTTCTATGAAGGCTTGCGTAAGGAAGATTTATCCCGTCAAAGTTAAAGCCAGATTTCCAAGATGCCAATGACCGCGTTCGTCATCCTCCCTCCCCATTCCAGAAACGAGTTAATGTTGTACAGCTCAGGCAGTTCTGGCTGGAATTATAAATGCATAATATTGACGTATGAAAAAATAATTATGACTCGCACGTGTGATATCAACAATATAATTATATGGAATAAAATGGAAAATCTAAAATATAGTCTGTCCCCCATCACTAATCATCTGGGACGGTTGGCTATTTTAATCAGTCTCTGAAAATCTTTTTATCCTGGCCATATCAACAATTCGACAGTAGCTTGTATCATTATTTACAATTCCAAGATATATTTACAGAATTTAATTCATTGAATATTTGTATAACATTGTAAATTTCGGAGTGGCTATCAGCATCTTTTGAATTTATCGATTTATATTACTTGAGATGAACCTTTTGTGCGCATGAAAATGGTTGTAAATAATCAACATTTTACAGGCATTTTTAAAAACAGCTGAAATAGTAATTTTTTCAAGGAATAGTAGTTTCATGTTTTATTCATCCCGCTGGACGTAATGTACGCAGTATTCCTTGAACTGTATTTATGTAATTAAAGCACAAAGGTATATCAATATTTAAATAATAAAACGGGACACTATAATAATTGTTAACTTATTTTGAGATAATGAATTTTAACTATAATAAGGTAAAATAATTGCATAAATCTTATATGTAACTCGGGAATTATATTATACTGACTGTGAGTTCAAATCCGTGTTAGTTTCCCACTCCTCAAATTCAATGGGAGTTGTTCATTTGTTCACCTATTTTCGCCATCTTACGGAAACGATAATTGTGAGTATACTGTAATTTGGGAAATTTAAAATAATTGATCGTACCAAATATTAGATGGTTTTATATAAACCGTGTATATAACTCCATTTATAACTTTAACATAATATATGGATGATTAAATAACTTTTCTGTGTATGTGCAGGCTTTGAAAACATGAATGCCTTTTTAATGACTTTATTTATCAGAGTTTTAATGAGCACTCTTCATGTTAAGCAATAAATTTTAAATGTTTGCTCATGGATTGGGAGCATATACACTATTTAAATATCATAAGTATCCCGCAGTTGCTTATCAAGGAAATATTATGCGACATTGTTAATGGAACTGGTTAGTAATGAATTTTGGAATATATTAGATGACAGATTCACTCATGCTAATGGAAATAAATCTGCTGAATTTGTAATAAAAGCCATTATGAAAGTCAAATTTATTAAAATCAAAATTGCTATCAAGAGATTTATTTGATCGGTTCTTCACAGGTCGTACCAGGTATGCCAGTTTATGGCCAACGCATGAACATTCCAGTTACTGTACAGGAAGTTGAGGTGAGTCGTTAATTTTATATATTTATAGCTAACTTGCATCACGAATGAATTCAGAATATTATAAAATATGCATACAATAAAGATGATAATCTTCATTTACATATTTACCTATTCAAGTATTAATCGCATTCGAAAAATCTTTTAAGAAATAATACAATTCTTAGATCGAATTGTAATGCATACAGCCAGATCGTTTCAAAACCCTGCGTTAATTGGCAAATGTATTAATTATAGCTATTTTTACTTGCTTTCACAAAAATATGAGATAACTTGTATTTAATTTTTAATGTTAATCACAACTTTAAGGACAGACTTTAATTTTTGATTGCAGTAATGATATTAAATTTTATGGTCCAATATAAGTATTTTATCTATAACTGGATAAAGTTAATTTTTCGGAATTTTTTTGTAGCAACTCCATATCTAAAGAATTTGCTTCCTGATTATAATTTTTATTAATGAAAGTGCAGAAAGATTTTTTCTATTTGAATTCCGACTGACACAGCAGTTTGCATGTGGGCTTGGTATGCATTTAGGTTGGTGAGATATGAGTTCAGAGTTGATTAACTAAACTGGAACGCATAAACTTAGTTTGTTGATTAACTTATCAATCTGCATGTTCAGTCTTTTGTATTTTAAATGACATCCAGGTTCTAGCATCACTTTTAACGCACATTCATCAATTGAAGACAGAGTGAGAATATACCTTTAAAATGCCATAATGATATTTTTTAATAGTTAATTTTTGCTGTAATTGTTTGAATTGGTAACTGAATATTCTCCATCATTCCTCTCACTGCATATTCCATTCAAAATCCACAACATTATATGCGGAACTTGTCATGGTTTGTAATTGATGTTCATTTATTGTATATTTGAAGTTGAAATGTTGCTCAAAAATTCTCTGTTTAATGTAGCGTTTACATATATAAGCAGACAAATAAGATGACTTGCAGCATATATGTTGCTTGTTCTTCAATGCTACAATTAAAGAGTGGCATTAAAAATTCTTTCAGTAAAAATAGTAGAAATGCATTGAGACTCTTCATTGGGTGTGAATAATTTGCATGGCATATACTCAGTAAACTAAATAATCTGCACCTGTGAAATTAAGTGTATACTTTATGTACAGCTTTACCTATAATTGAATCTTTTTAAATTATGAGATGTTTTCTTGATCACTGCTATGTGAGTTTGTCAATTTTCTCTGTGAAACAGTTGGAAAAATTTGTTTTTAAGCTGTAAATATAAATTTTCTGTTTGTTTCATATTGAAAACTTTCTAGAGATTTACTCTTAAAAACTGGAATTTCATTTTTAAAACTTTTATGTATTTATTATCAGATCCCTGTGGATAATATTGATGCTGATGAAAATTCTGACACTATCCATTTAGAAGATTATTCTTCGGTTGGTGAGCATGTCACGTCACATATTGAAATACAGAGTGAGGTAAGATCTTATTTTTCTTTGGAATTTGATAATTGAACCAAATTTTCCTGTTATTTACTGTCATCAGTATTTCTTAACGTACTTCTAGATATAACAAAGAATAAGTTTGCTTCTTTCTTTCAGAGTGAAAAGAATTCTTTTCAAAATAATTTTCTTATGGTTTTATTTTCATATTTGGGTTTTAAGCATGAGAGAAAGACAACTCACTCATCAATTAAATATGTATTTATCTCTATATATCATTATTACTTGATTTCCTTTAGTTTTAAAGTTTGTTTTATGATCATTAACTATCTTCTAATTAATTTTTACTTTCTCCATATGCAGTACATATAGGGAAAGTATTGTGATCACGAAAAAAATCGACTTCATGATTTCAACGGAAATACACGTTTTGAGGTCCCTAGAACACGTTTAGACTATTTCCGGAATGATGTGTGTGTGGATGTGATTGTGGGCTATCTAACTCAAAGAGTACTTGTCATATTAATACCAAATTTCATATGTAACACTTTAGTATGAGCACAAGGAACTGATTAGTTTTTGGACAATAATGGTTAACCGAAAGTCGAGGTTTATTCGAAACCCGATTCGGTTTTTGTGATCTTTCTCCGTTAAAACATCATTATTGTATATACAATTCTATACAAATGTTATAGAGAATGTAATTTCCTACAACTTTCATTTAAAAGAATTTTCCATAGCAGTTATTGTTTAGGAATTATTTATAAATAATCGGTTTTTTCGGTTTCCGTCAAATATCTCCTTAAAAACATCGTTATTGGTAATCTTCGTGAGGATCAAAGTTGTAGAGAATAATATTTCTTCCAAGTTTTGTTTGAAACAAATTTTTGTAGAACCATCATTTCGGAGATATTTAACTTATTCATACATTTCCAGTATACAGCGCCACCACCATGTAACAGTGAATTCTGTAAACATATTCAAAATATAATTTACATCAATAAGGATGACTGTATTCATTTACGATACAAAATAATAATTTTGCCTTATAATGCTATTAATAATAATTTAAATATATATACCCCAAATATGGAGAAAGTCATGTGTTGGCCACATCAGATTTTTTGATCTGGAATTCTCTATGGTCCTGAACATGCTGGATAAAAGGAATTTTACTGTATATTGTTATAATTAAGTCACTCCCCTAGAATTGGACTGAACTGTTGTCATTAACCATTACAGCCTTTGGTGTTATCATCCATTCCGGGATTGGAGAATTATTATGTGCAAAGTGTAGAAACATCAGATGTTGATGAAGTTCCAACTGTGGAAATAACTGACAGTGTGGAAAAGAAAGGCAGTGAAAACTTTAAAGTGGTGTCAGTGATAAAATCCACTGGAAATTCTGGTATAGATGCAGTCAAATCAGAAGTGAGTGTTGTCTCGGAAAATGTGAGGCCAGGAAGGAGACGTGGGCCTAGGGGAAGCAGTGGGCCATCGAACGATGTTGATGCAGCTGCGTCTTCAGACGAGGGAGTTCAGTCGCCACCATCTAACTGTAACTCTTTCTTATAATTTTTTTCTGTTATTGTTTGGGAATAAGGACTAAATGTTCAGACTTTCTTCCTTCTATGTCCTCCTTAACTCTCTTTCAACATATCTTGTTGCTTTTCCAATATAATTTATTAATGTATTTTATTATTTATTATAATACTATTATTCAAGCTTACTTACATACACCTATATCGAGAGACATATATTCATTGTTTGCTTTCCCTCCACAGAAGTGGTCATTGTGTTGGGATGTGCTACTTCCCAGACAAGAGCAATAGAATTGTCGTGCAAAAATCATTTTTCTGAGTATCATTTTCCCGAAAATCAATTTCCCGAATACTACATTCCCGAAAATCATTTTCCCGAACATTTTTTACTGAAAACTGCCCGCTGGAATATCACCTTGCTGTAATCATCTTCCAAGAAGTGATTTTCCTGAAAACGGATCATCCTAAAGTTATTATATCAAATAGTGTATTTCCAAAAAATTTCATTTTCGGAATACATGCATATTTTTCGAACATGGGATCCTTGAGTGAGGGACATAGGGATAGCAAGGCAAATATGAATTGTGATCATTCTGTCAAGTTTTTTGGGAAGGCAGTATTCTGCTCAGAAATGTTTATATTTTGGAAAAATAATAAATACTACTTTGCCTTTATTATTATTGTGTTCTGTGTTCAAAAATGAAATATTGAATTATTCGGGAAAATGATTTTTGGGAAATTGAACTATTCGGGAAAATGATCATTCAGCAAAATGAGCGTTTTTAAATGTGGTTATACCACTATATGGATCACAAGAGCCTGTTGTGACATCAGTGTAAAAATGTAGGCTCATATTTCAGTTTTCCATCTTTTATACCTTTGAAGATATTTAAAAAAATTTTAATGGCACCTACCATACCCTGTATATTTGAAAACTCATATCTAAAGAGAAAACAAATGGCAGCAGAAAAAAAATACAATCTAAGTTTCAGCTCTTTATCATTTTGAGTTTCATCACAATTTCAATTTAAGCAAGTGCATGCACAGATGTTAAAGTGAAACTATAAGTACATTAAATAAAACACTAAAAATTAACTGCCTTAATTTCCATAGTCCAAAAGCCATTTTGCATAAGTGAAAATTTGTTCTGCCATAGCATTTAGTTGGTCTAAAGAAATAGTTACTTTATTAAATAGAAAATTATCAAGTAAAATATTTGTCTTAATTTTTCGTTATGATCAGAAGATATAAATTCATTATGTTGAACAAGTGTCCCAAATTAATATTACTATATTATTGTCATTTTACCTATTAAAAATATCCTATGAAGTCAGAATGTAGTGGCAGCTCTTTTAAAGTTGAATATTTTAGACAATTTTGTCTTTCTCAAAGTTTCTATATTATTTATATTATAAATGAATTGAGTTTTAAAATTGGATTTTTTATGTTAACATTTTACTGTGGAAAATCCTTATTAATTGATGATTTTGTTAAAAAAAAAGGTCTCTTTGAAATTCATCAGTGATCCCCATATAACTGAAAAGTGACATTAAAAAAATGAAAATAACGACTATTTTAATATTTTCTATTCAGTTGCAAAGTCTTCCTATTTGAGAAAGAAAAGAAGAAGAGTTATAATTGATCAAGTCAAAGCAATACCTGTGGCAGAGTTCAAGGCTCAGCTTAATGACGTCTCTGAAATTGTAAGGCCCATTGAGCTGGCACCATCCAGGAGTCGGACTCTAAAATATTACAATACAAAAGGAGTTGGAAAACTTTTCGCTTATCCAGGTAAGAAAAGTTTAATTGGATTTAAATTTCATGATATGATTAAATGCTGATTCCAGATTCTTATCATGTGATCCCATAAAGTCTGTTTTTTTTTAGATCAATACAGGCAGTCTCCACTTTTCATTATTCCGCTAATACGTTAGTTTCAAATTAAAACAGTTTCATTCTTCCATCTTCATGATCCATTTATTCGACACATTGACGCTTTTTGTCGTTCCGGTTTTTTGTTGTTTCGTTCATATGTAAGTGCCTATGTGACAAACAACATTGTTTCATTCTTCCGTCCCTGATCAGTTTGTTTTGCACATTGTCATAATTACTCAACTGTTTGAGAGCAAGTTGATTTGTCCGAGACTTACGTGTTTTTGTGTGCTTTTATAGATTTCTTGGATTTTTTACCCTTTAATAATGGCAGACAAAAAGGAAAATGATAGTGTATGTGTTATTTTAGCCAAAAAGCACTCTAGAAAGCCTGTGTGTTTGGAAATTTAATCCAAAATAATAAAACTTTGTGATGATGATATGTCGACTACCAGGACCGGATTAAGGTCCTTGTAGGCCCTAGGCCAGGGGTCTCAAACTCACATTGGGGTGCAGGCCACATGACGGCTCTCTGACGATCCGCGGGCCGCATTCATTACTTCCTTAGTCTTCACATATTTTTGTATTCTTTGTATTATATTCACTCTCCCTTTCCACAAGAGAGGAATCACTCTATTACGTGTCTTACATGCAGTCATTACAAAAATGCTAGATTTGGCATCGAGGGTTAAGTCCTTCTGATACACAAGAAACTTGCTGGCAGTGAGATAAACATTCTTCAGTAACTCAGCCGTGCAGGCTGACATAAATTGGAATGATTTAATACACTTCTTAGATTATTTAGAAATAATTGCGTGAAATGTTTTGTAAGAAATAGATTTGAGTTCGGGTCGCGTAGTATAAAGTAAATTACTTTGCGGGCTGCACAAATGCATCGCGCGGGCCTCATGCGGGCCACGAGTTTGAGGCGCCTGCCCTAGGCACTTCTGTTTGATTTATATTATGCATCTATTTTAACAAGTCAGTTTTCACAGGGTCTTGTACCAACAGAATTCTACTATGTATGTAGGTTTCATCCGTATAAATAATTGAACGTCCTCCTTCTCTGAACTTTTTCATAATTCTCAAAAACTGTATCCTTTGTAAACGGATATCAGTATGCTCAAAAAGTTTGCAGGAGGGTGGGATTGAGTTGTGCACCATTGTGAAGTTGCATGATGCACTTTTGCACCACTATCGTGACACACGATGTGACAGGTTTGAGGAATTGGAAACAATGGCCAGAGGTCTCACAACATCTGGCTATAAATAGCATCATGCACGAAAGAGGAAATAATTTGCTGATGATGGAACTGGCACTGATTTCAGTGTGGACAATCCGAGTGACAGATTCCGTATCCAATGCTTCTATCGCATCATGGATCAACTTATTGTGGAGATGGAAAAACAGTGAAATGCATATGCCAGATTGAATGACCGATTCAGTTTCCTTGTTAACAGAGGAAATTGTTTTGTAGGCCAATGCATTGGTTGCTGCATATCCAGCAGATCTTGAAGAAGCATTCACTGATGAATTCCTGTTGTTCCTGCATTTTTATGCAGAGAAAAAACAGTGGCAGATATGCTCAAAGCCCAAATATCTTACAAGCTGTTCAACAGCTTTCCGAATGTTTACATTGCACTAAGGATGTATCTTGCCATCTTGGGAACGAATTGTGAAGGGGAGCGTTCTTCTTCGAAGCTAAAGCTGATTAAAAAAATGTATCTGATCAACCATGGGACAACAACGCTTGTTTTCCCTTGCATTACTCATTATTGAGAATGAGATTGTGCGAAAAACATCATTTGAAGATGTTATTGCTGATTTTGCAAAGAAAAAATCTCAAAAAGTTCATCTCCGTTTTAATGTATCGATAATATATAAAAGCCTTATTCTGTCCCTTTGTAACTCCCTCTGTCATGCTCTGAAAAAAACATAAATATATTTGGCAAGAGGGGACTAAGATCAGCTTTTGAAGCACAATAGATACGGTGAGGGTTTCGAACCTTTGCTCAGATCGAAGGCAACCCTCTCAGCAGGAGGTATGATTTCAGGTCAAAGAAGACTGCCTCAATTTTATTTCAGAATAATCGATCATCCCCATCATTTTTGACAGGCACTTATACTAGTATATTTAATAAAGAATAGATGTTTTTTTACAAGTTTCATCATACAAATAACAAAAAACGGTCAAAATTTTCTTCGTAGGAATTTTTTTCGTAGGCCCTAGGCACAGTGCCTATTTGATAATACGGCCCTGTCGACTACTGATATGGGCCGCAAGTTTTCAGGAACGTAACCTGATGTATAAGTGGGGACTGCTTGTATCTAAAACTTGACTGATCCAGGCCATCACTAATAATAATTCTAAGGTAGTGAGGTTAAGCATCACAATCCAGTTTGATTTATAATTTTCAGAAGTAAGCTGCAATGCAGTTGCCCTTGGGGAAAAAATTATTTGTCCTTCAAAAAATGAAATTATTGTTCAAAACAAAATTTTGCGGTAATCCAGCATGCAGTGGAAAGTTGATTGGAAGAAAATAATAATTCATTCTGTTTGCGATTTGCACGAGAACGAAGTGGACTGTAACCTAATTTTAATTCTATGCGAGAGACACTGAGACGGGAACCCAAACCCGGGACAATAATCCACCACTCACCTCTTCTCTTGGATCCTTTGCCTTCAGTATTAGGGAACTTTCGGCTCCTCCGGTATCCAACGACGACAACCTTCGACAGACTTCTCCAACAACTCTCCCTCCATGACGACAACCTTCGACCCACTTCCACCGAGACACAGTGCCTTCATGAAACCCCGACAGCGACCAACCCGTGAGCCGTGAACTCATGCCCCGGGTGGCTCCCTCTCGCACTCTCGTGCATATATTACGACAGTCCAAGGAAATAGTATACCGCGCGTATTCAATCCTTTAAATGGCGCGAACACATTCCTGGGTTAAAGGTCCCAATTCATACCACAGTCCTGAATAATTTTAAATAAAGCAAAAATGTCTTCACTCACTCAAATTCGCTTAATGAAATAAGGAAACAAAATTTCCTGGAATTGCTAGAAATTTTTATGGAAAATGCACAAAATTTCATAAAATGATTTTGGTAATGCTAAAACTCTGAATCCAAAATATCATGAAATTCTATTAAAGTATAGTGTACCAAATTGACACATGAAAAATGTTCCTTACTGACTGGCCAACAGATGTAATTGGGTTATTATTGTACGAGATCCTAATGTGCTTTATAATTTGGTGTTTCTTCAATTCCTCCTGTAAGTTGTTTAAATTTCAGCCATTGAAATAGAGTTAAATTCCCATTGCAGGTAAATCAATCCAGTCTGATATACTCTTCAAGCATTTCGAGAAGCAGCTGACTAGTGTGAAACAGGAATGTAAGCCGTTGGATGACATGAAGCTCCTGCCTATTGGTTACAAACCTCAAAGTTAGTCACATTCTTATTCCTTATTATATTTACTCTTATTTTTCTTAATTGTTTTCTGTTTAAGGTTAGATATTGTATGTTACATATAGTTGTTTTCTATATATTTGCACAAATTTGATGATCTTAAATAAATTAAACCAACATTAAAGTTACTACTAATATGTTTTAATATATTTAGAAAGAACACCACAAATTGTCTGGTTACTGTTAAGTGTCATGAGACTGCTCTAAAACTTATCAGCCTGAAGGTGGGAACCCATTTCAAGTATTGATGCCAAACATTTGCTCAAATTAAGATTTCAGGAGTAAAAATTTAATTGAAGCCCAATAGGTGAACTTATAAAATCTGAAGGTTTGAGAAAAGTTAAATCTGTTTTTCGTAGGCTAAGTTGTTTGCCTTTTTTCTACAGTATGGGTGTCTAGATATAGAAGATCATGTAGCCTTATAGTGGCCAGAAAAAGTCTTGAGTGGCCACACTAGAAGGGGAGGTCTTTAGGATTTGTTTGCTAAAACAATTATTAATTTTTGTTATTTTTTTATATTGCATATTTCTTTAAAAGTTTTTATCAAAGTATTTTTAATTCATTTAATTCAAATTACAAATTTTTATTTTCTTTTTTATAATACATATTCTTTTAGTAGTTTAATTTTTTACAAAGTATTTTAAATTTATTTTATTCACAAGATCATCAAATTGTAAATCCTTTAATTTTGTGGATGGTAATCTGAGCTGATGGGTCACATTTTCATCGGTATTAAGAAACTTTAATTGGCCATATTGCTAAAACAATATGAATATACGTATATTTAAACAGCAAATAAAATTATGACAATTGAAAATGTTTTGGAATTTCCTCTCTCGAAAATGGCCGCAAGTACATTAAAAATTAAAATCATTCAGCGGGCCGCACGAAATCGTGAAAGTGGCCACATGCGGATCGGTGGCCACAGTTTGGACACCCATATTCTACAGCTTTTATCTGACACATCTTAAATTTTTACCATAATTTAAAAGGTGGCTTATCTTAAATGATTGTTGTATGATGTATTCCCTCTGTAGTTGATCCTTCAAAGATCAAGAGGATTACTCGGAGGAGGAGGTACCCTGAAGCAGAAGAATACCAGAGGAGAATGTCGCAGCAGCAGATGCAAGAGACATTTGATAACCTTGTTGCGGAAAGTCAGAAAAATATGGAAGCTGTATTTCTTGAAAATACAGGTTTGTTGTCATTATTGATGTTTTTAGGTAGTTTTTGCTGTGTATTATGATTCACATTAGTTTTAATAATATGTTTTAGTTACCTTAATCTTAACATCTTGTGGATTTTTATTTTTGTTGAACCCTTATTTGTATAAGCTCAATGTCATACCCTTTGTCAGTTATCACACTTGTATAGTAATTCTTACATTAAAACTACACAAGCTTCTAAAAGATCTATGAATCAATGGAAGAATTTAAGTTTCATCCAGTGAGTGGGTTTTACATGTTCCATAAATTTTCATTGGTGTACCCCTTTTTTCTGAGCATGAATTGTTGCTTTACTGGACTAGAAAATTAAATATTCTTTTTTAGCAAGTCATTGCCATATTTAATCGATTGTAAGCTGATCCCACTTTTCACAAGGGCACGCGAGGAAAATTCCATGCTGGGTGTATAGATGTCATGGTTTTCCAGGATTTGTCACGAAAAAAATGCCAAAAAGTATGAATGCCCCAGTTTTTTAAATTCGTAATTAAATAAAAAGGTATCAACTAAAATTATGACAATGCAAACTATGTTGTACTCAATGATTCAATACAGTTTTAACTAAAATGTAATTTGTCCCGGTTATGTCCCTTAATTTTTTAATCTCGCAATCCCAGTTCCTCTTTTTGCCTTCTCCGACGTCTCACATTTGACTCATCAATCCCGTAGCGCCATCGTGCAGCAACATTTGGTTTCTTCCTCATATGCTATCACTTTTCTCTTAAAGTCCACGGAATAATGCGGCTGCCCGTGGGCAAGTCTCTCATTGTGTGCAAGTCATTTGCCACCCTATTTAGGCATTCTTGACAAAAATAAAAAAAACGCCCTTTTTTCCATTCGCCCTTTTTGTTTTTGCCTTTTTGATGCACACCCTTATTTTGCCATTTTGACGTGTAACTATGAAAATCACCTAGACGACTATTAACAGCGGCGGTGGCAGCGTTAAGGTAATATTATAAGGATACTCTCCATATAAATCAGCCTTCTTTCACTCTACAGGTTTTTAAAAATAACTTTTCAGGCAAAAGCCAGGTCCCATGTGATCAAGTCTTTGAGTGAAATACAAATAACTCAATTAGAATTTTTAGGCAAGTTTTGCTTCCAGCATGAGTGCCTATTAGCATCGGTCTGTCCGTCCACGATCATTTTCAGCTTCTACCTAATGGATTTTCATGAAACTTAATATTAAGGACTTAGTGTAGAACTAGTAGAGTATTTCTTTTCCTATAAAATGTTTTTGTAGTAGTAACCGTTATCAAGAAAAACAAACAAGAATGTCTTAATTCAAGTTGAACTTCTTGCATTGTTACTTGTTGCCAACATAAACAATCTCACCAAAATATTATAAATTTCCTTACGTGTGCATGCAGTATTTTTAAATAGAAAGAAAATAGATTGTTTATGATGAAGAACTTAAAAACGCAATTTTCCTTACGTACATTAAAAAAGTTTTGCAAGTGAAAAGATGAATAATTTTCAATGAAGGAACAAGTTCAAAAATATTTATATAATCATTTCTTTCAAATATTCCATAGCACAAAATGCTATGATATGCTGTACACTGTCCTAACTTATTTTCACTAAAAGATAGGAAATGAAATAATTTAATATGCCTTGCCTTTATGGGCAATACATCACATCTAAAATTTCAGATACTGCCAGTTTTTTATTTTAGTTTTATTAATCTACTATAATATATTTTGAAGGGTGTGTTTGTTGGTTTGTGTGTTTGTTCATGGAACTCCTAAATGATAAAAGCTAGAATAACCAAATTTGGTACGATTCTTCCTTACATCCTACCTTAGTGAATTGTCAATGTTTGGTCAACCGGGATTAATCACTGTTGCCAATATAGGGGATTAACATTTTTCCATAAGATAACACGTATGAATCCATTTATTGACTTGCAAGGTATTCTTCCTTCAAGCATAAAAATACGTAAATATGGACCGATTTTTTTTGTTTTTACTTTATTCGACGAATAAAACTCTATACTATCTTATTCCTGTGAAGTTTACCTGTTACACGGTCGAAGTTTTCAGAAATACGCTATTTGTTTCGAAATTTTGTGGATTTTTCATACTCTTTCTGGGCGTTGCCAAGGCGGCCGTCATTGTTACCTCCGATTCAATTAGCTTCAATGACACTTATAAATAGACGAAAGTTTAGCGTTATTCGCTTCGCACTTTTGTTTAAGCAACGAAACGATCGATGTTTATGGATAGCAACATAAATAGATACTGATTATTATTCAGGGAGCGTTTATTGATGAAAGTAATTCTTTCGTCTATTTAATACTGGAATCTTATATTTTTTGTAAGTAAAATAATTATATTCTACACTATAATGTTTATTAATGTAAATAAGCTCACGTATCTGGTGTACATTAACCAGTCAGTGTTCAATCACGGACAGCTGTACATTGCTTTTTCAAGCCATAAAAGTAAATATTTCAGCGAGGCATAATTGCACAAGAAATGAAGCTGGATTTGGCGAAAGTGATATATATGATAGGAAATAAAATTCTCGTTATATTTGAATGCAATAGGCTCGGAAACGGATTGTTACAAGCAAATGTGATTAATTGTTAAGAAAAGCTAATTGTAATTTAAAAAGTGTCTACTATATATTTTAAAGAGTTTGTACGTTGTGCTGTAGTAGCTTCACTAAATCTGTTGAAATTCAATGGGAAATTCTGCAAGTAAACGTATATATGGGTGGTGCAGATGTTCATTTTCTATCTTTGATACTTTTTAGACTTTCCCCTATACCAGGAACGGCAAATATATGACGCGTGTCAGAAGTAACACGCTTCTGATTTTACTTGGCACACGCAAGCTTGTGCTTTCCATATAAAATATGAAGTTCCTTCGAGAAGGAGTAAACTAGTGGCACACGAAAAAACATTCGGATGATTCAATTACTTTCTTAGCATGTGGCACAAAAATCATTTGCCATCCCTGCCCTATACTATCCTTGGAAGTGGTTTTCCCTAACCTCATATTTCCCATAAGCCCCAGATTTTATCTACCAGTTTTTCACGAATATAACCCTGCAGTAGGCAAGGAACTACTGTATTGCTGCTTGAATAACTTTATTTTCATTTAAAAAATTGGAAATCATTATAAAGGGTAATACTGTTTTTTTAAATATGTATATTATGGCATAGCTGCACAATGTATGTGCTGTGCCTGTTGCTTATATTCTATCCAATTTTAATGGCGATAGCCAATCATCAATAACAAACCTGCAGATAATGAGAGCATGCTCTGTATGCAATATTAATTTTTAAAATGCATCTTAACAATCACACTACGAGGTTGCTCAGGCATACGAAGTTTTTTTAATAATCGACGAAGATGAGAGCTTATTAAAATTTTTGTATTAATTCGTTAAACTAATTTTAAATGGCATTTATGTGATAAATATAATGTAAACATTCAATTTTGCATGTTACTAAATCTTTCCATCATTTGTTTTTGTAGGATCTTTAGTTGAGGAAGACAATGGAAACCTGCACGTACTCATTCAAGCAGCTGAGAATGACTCAGTTGGTAATGATTCATCTGAACGAGGTAAGTAAAAAATTTGCCCTGTAACGTTATTACCTTAAATGCTTTCATGAAAAGTTCTCTGCCAAATCTATGAAATTTTAACGTCACTTTCAAATGTTCAAAAATCAAATTTTCTTGTTGGTATGCCAAAAAGGAATCTACCCGAGGCAGCAAAATATCTTGAGCCAGTCAAATTAGGAGAATTTTATCATTAATTTTGTTGTTGTTATGCTTAATGATGTGCCGTTATATTTGAAAGCAATAGCCAATTCTTTAATTTGACCTCAAATAGTATTTTCAACATAGATGGCAGGTAATTTAATCAAAAAATGTGTATTTGATTTAAACAGCCTTTTGATCAAGTTTGCTCTGGAAGAAAATTACTGGAGATTATTTTTTTAATTCTGGAAAATTGTTTCGGATTTGGTGTCATTGCAACATTTTCATTATTGTTTATATTTCAGTCGAAACTATGTATGCGCATGATGGCAACACATCAGATTTAACAGATGGCCGAGAGATAGTCCTTATAGGAAGTAGAAAGGAAGGAGAAGTAAGTTATAAAGTCAGTGCATATTTACTGTAAAATGCATTAGAGAAATGATCATGTTTTCCAGAGCACTGTCTTGGTGAATTATAACCTTCATTATTAACAGGATGCCGCTACGATGCAAAGAAAAATAGAGCTCCTTTTGGCCGCTGCTGAGAGCAGAGAGCAAGGGATGGAGATGCAGCCCCTTTACATCTGTGATTCTTCCTTAGATGGTGCTGAGGGACAGATTTTTATGACTCAGGATGACCATCAAATTTTTGTAGTGCAGAATGTTATGGATGATGATGATGGTCAGACAGAGACAGTGGTGACGACGTAGTGTGAAAGACTTGCGAGGTTTGTGCCAAGTGCTTTCTATGAATCCTAAGCCATTGATAGCAGTTTTAAAGTACCTTATACATTAACTGATAATAATTCTAGCATTCATAATTTTTTTATGGGTCTGGAACATAATAACGCCTGATACCAGAATTGTGCTACGGCATACTTCAACATACTGCTATTCCTCGAATCAATTTTTTAATGAAATCAGTTGGAGTTATGAGCATTCCCACTTGTGCATTTTCTGCACTTTACAGCCGTGTTTAACCGAGATGATAATGATTACCTTGCATTTTTTAAAAATGCAATTAACAAGCCGTATCTCTGAATAAATTTTATGAAATTATAAAATAGTACCAAAATGACTTTAATTGTAAAATCATGCAGACATCTTCATTGTTTCACAAATGGGTAAGGATTTGAAAATACATTCTGATGAATTCAAGAACAAGCACTTAAAAAAATACGTCTCGGGTATCTCCAATAATCAAAACAAGGTTATGAAATAACATTCGCATTTCAGCTACAGATATAATCTTTTTTCTGTTAATTTTTACTAGAATCAAGTATTTTTTAGTGCTTTTTCTTGAAGTTTTACAGCCACAAGATGAGTTTGATAATTTTCTTTTGAATTCTGAGGAGCATATTATCTGGATAGCAAAGATGGTGAAAAAAAAGTCACATAATGTTGGCATTGTTAACTTGCTGAAAATCAAACATTTTCTGTTCTACATCTCTAGGGAAAGTTGAATATTGCATTTAATTGGTATTAAATGTATACCTAATATTATTCCCATATGAAATGTACCTGTCATCAAATGATGTTTTAGATAACTGCTATTATTTTTCCTCCATTTGCAGTATCATTTAATTTACTTTATTCTGACAAGGAGATGCAATATCAAAAAGCTACTTTTTAAATTAACAAGTCATGTTACTAAAAACTAAATCATAGGCAATGTGAGCATCATGTCAGTTCTACATTATTTCAGCGTAATATCCCTAATTCAAGACTGCATGCCACCCTTGAGAGTTATGCGGTCTGTGAAGCTATGCTGAAAATCGATTTGTTTGTATTTATTCAATCACTAAAGTAGTGGTCATAAAAAAACCACGAACCTTGAATTTATTATAATGCTAAATAAGCATTCAAAATTTTAATACAGCTCTCATCATGTAGAAAAGTTTGCCTGTCTCAATCAATTGATACAATCAATTGATACCTTTAATATACAGGTTAACATAAAATAATTCGAATCAAACAATATGATGCAGAGATTTATTTTCCACTATAAATTATAGGCTCTTGTCAAATGTGAGATTCATTAAGTCATATTTAGCGAGCCATATAAAAATACTGTTCATCATGGTTAATCCTTATCCTTTGGAACGTATGTTAAAACTAAAGCATCATGTGACGCTAATGAAATTGCATAAGATTTCGGCTTGCTCCTGAAAAATAAAGAATAAGATGTCAAAAATACTTCGTTTTACAAATAAAACTTAATACAAGAAAGTATTATCAAAAAAATTTGACAAAGTTAATTAAAATTCACAAAGGTGTTGCATAAATCCTTTATCTTTGCTAAGTCAAAAAGAAAAACCACAAACACTTGGCTATTTTTCAACTAGGATGTTTAATATAATATCCTATTTACCCGAAAGGAAGACGAGGTTTTTTACAAAAAATGTCTGCAAAAAAATTAGGGATCGTCTTAAAATCGAGTACGAAGTTTTAGGTGGGAAAAATGCATGCATTTTAAACACCACACGGAACACCCAGATTTCGAGTATATGTCCATGAAAACGCATTTATAAATGCAGACAACAATACATTACATTTAATTATTATAATACATTAAAAATTCGTATCATAGTTCTTAAAGGTGCACATGGTACGAAAGATTACCTCCGTGGTACTGATGGAAGGGGTGTGTTTACGACTGGGTAGGAAATCTGATATGTGCGACAATGTAGATGGTTAAGCAAGGATTGGCGGCCGTATTTGAGGTATATTGTTACATTTTAAACATGCCTATGTATTACAATTTAAAAATCTGCTAACTTTCGATTGGTGCTCCAGCAGCAGCCGAAAGTACACCTGAATTTTAAAGAGTATAACATTTACGAAAGCACTCCATTAGTACTCACTTCGCCACTGAGCAGAGTCTATGAAGAAATGGTTGACATTGCTCAATAATTAGGGGGAAGTTAATTCTACGCATTTTTAACAACAATTTGATTTTCTCAAAAACATCTCTAACAATTTTGATCAAATTTCGTACAGTTATCTGAGTTTACGTCTTCAGTAATACTGTATAGTTCATATTTCTCAAAAAATGAATATAAAATAATAATTCTATGCAACTTTAAGAATAATTTGATTTTCTCAAAAACGGCTCAAACGATTTTGATCAAATTTTGTACAATTACTTGAGTATACTTCTGCAATAATATTACATATTTCATTTTTCTCAATGAATGAATATAAGGCTAGTTTATTCTTGGGCAACTTTAACAAAAATTGGATTTTCTAAAAACAGGCTGATACGATTTTCTAAAGATAACTAAACGACGCATTATTATATGAGAAAGTTTGTACAATGTATGTTGTACCGATGTTTTATTCATGCTTTTACCGAGTTATTATTTAAAAGTTTTTCGTAAATAAACCTTGGTTTTTTTAGGGGTCGTCTTAAATTCGAGGTCGTCTTCCTTTCGGGTAAATACGGTAGTTTAAATGCTTGATCAAGTTACATGAAATGTAATGAAAAATTGTTTTATATTTCAAAAGTCATTTAAATCATTCTACCAATTACAAATAAAATCAAGCATCCTTAATTCAAACTTCATAAAAGACAAACTTTTGAAAAATCTTATAACAAACTTACTTTATTTGAACACTGTCATCTTTAAAACCAACACTCCTAGTGAGAACAGTTAGTTCTCCAGGTATGTCACTGAAAGGAGACAAATCTACTGTCTGTTCTGTCTCCCCAAGGTTAAATAGAACCAAATACCCAGGACTACCACTCTTCACCCTGAAAAACAATAAATTGTTTCCTTAGCTTACTTTCTCATCCCAATACCATTCATTGTATAATTAAGTAATAATTAAACAATTTCTACCAGTAGAGCATCCACTCATTGCATACAATTTGCACTAGCAAACTAAAAACAATTCCAGGCGAATCACATAAAATTCTCCAATAAATAAATAATTTGAAATATTCATGCAGACAATACAGAGAAAACTATTCTTAAGACCAAAACTACAGCAATACAATCTTTGTTTTAAATAAAAAATCAAATGTAACAAGGAGAATTTATGATAAAAACTGAAGTGAAACATTTCCATATATTCAATGATCAATTTGATATAGAAATGATAAAACAACCAGGCAATTAACCAACTACAAAATAGCTAACACATTTTAATACTGAATAGGAATAACGGATCTTACCACACCCTTCAGTAAATCATGTAAGAAAACAAAACTTGTATCAGACCCTTTTATTTCATCAAATTTAGAAACAAAGAATATGCTATCATAATAACTTTGATATGATATATTTTCAAATAAGACATTTTATTTTTGTCACCTTTTGCAGCTTCTGC
This sequence comes from Uropetala carovei, assembly GCA_036926305.1. NCBI lineage: Eukaryota > Metazoa > Arthropoda > Insecta > Odonata > Petaluridae > Uropetala > Uropetala carovei. The sequence goes on from JAXCHB010000043.1 coordinate 7,088,396, forward strand.
ATCAAACAAAATATATTCTATTTCAATTTCTAATTACAATTTAGAACCATCTTGACTGAAACATTGTCACATAAACAGTGATTCTGACTCGCTGCTAAGACAATAGTTTTTGTACTGCCAACATAGTAATGTTAATTTATTCCATGAAAATGCATTGCTATGCCAAACATTCTTATGATAAAACCCCATTAAGAAATATCCCTATAATGTGTTCACTGGTTAACTTGACTCCAAGAGTAAAAATTTTTAAACAAAAAGTGTGCAACCACTTGACCTTATCTGAAAAGAGATGTATTAATCTTAGCGCAAAAAATAAAATATAGAAAGTGATTCACAATTTGCGCTGTGCAAATGGTGGAATAAAACGGAAGGCTGATATCCAATGGAACACAATCCATAAAACAAACTATTAATGCGCACAGGTGATGTTTCAAGTGTTTATGAATTTGTCCATGATTTTATGTGAAGTGAAAACAATACAGCCAAGTTGATTCTCACCAATGTTATGCATGAAGACTATTTTCAACATCGTGACCATGAATTAGCCGCATCATAAGGGGTCATTATGTTACAGCAATGTAACCACAAAACAGCCACCAAGAGGATAGCCATGTAGTGAAATTAAGGACACCATTTCAACTAGAAATTGCCTTGCCAACAGTACTTCTCAGTGTAGCAATGGCCAGAAATAATATCAGTTTCATAGGATGACAGTAGATCACTTACACAGAATTAAATACTGAAGGAATTTTACCTCACCCAGTGAAATGTCACGAGTTAATGACGGAATTCCATATGTGATTTTCCTCTCAAATCAGTTTCATTGCTCCACTTCCTTTTTTCTTTCTTACTCAGTGCAAAAATAATTAAATTTCCTTATTGGTCGAACTGCCATAGCAACAAGGCACAACAATAGCCATAACTGATGAAATTACAATGAATATTATCATCTCCAAAATTGACTTTTATCTATGATCTAATGGATATTTTATACATGAAAAGTTCAACATAGATGCCTTTAAATTTCATTAGCATAGAAATATTATTCTCTATTACCTCCAAATTACAGAGAATATAAAAATAACACACCTCACAAAAACTGACAAAAGAACAGACATAGTTTGTTTGAGAAGAATAATACGGTAATTTTGAGTAGTATCTGCTGACCAAGCAAGCATAACGCTAGCAGTGTTTGGCTTAAGTTGATCATCCATTCGTCGGTGCCCATTAAACAAGCAATTGCTGCAGAAAGAATTCATAAAAAAATTTTTAGGTGCCATTACATACCTGGTATAAGCCAGAACAGTTTCATTGAGGACATGCATCTGTCTTGACCCATACATGATGGAAGGTGACTTCCGTGCCTCAATAAGGGTCTTGAAAACTTTGTAATGACTCTCTGGTGCATTAACTTGCCTCTCAACATTGTTAAAAGGACAAGAGTCAGAAGCTTTTATCCACGTTGAGGCAGCATATGAGAATCCTGTCCCATAAGATGATAAAATAAATTAATGCATGATCAAAAATAATTGTAACACAAAAGCATTAAATATAATTAGAAGGCAAATGAAAGAAAAATAAGACCCGAAAGCTTTATACTCCAAATGTGAATTTAAAACAAAGCAATGCCAATGTTTAATGTAAAGAGTGACTACAGATTAAGCCGAAAGATGACTCTGAGACAAAGGAGAGAAGTCACTCATCCAGTCTCTCTTAAAAAGTATACCTCTCCTTCAGGCAAAAGGAGACATATTTTAGTTAATTTTTAATGTCTTTATTTTGAATGGTCTGTGGGCCACCTGAGGCCTTCCAGTTCAAAAAGGTGCAACCCTCTTATTCTTTTGATTCTACCATAAGTAAGACGAAACGGCTGATATCAGACAACAATGGAGTAACATCGAGATACACAATGAAAGAAAAATGCTTAACAGTTAAGAGTTTTATGAATGTTTTTAACTGTATACCATTTTGAGTAGTATACTCTTGAGTTACAACAAAATGCTGCTTCATTTATAAAAATAAGTGGCCCACCTTATACATCGAAATTATAACATGCGGCTCAGCATCTATTTCAAACTTGCCTCATACGATTTGAGACTCTTGGCCCATAGTTTCCACTGATTAAATTAATGGAAAAATATTCTCTATAACTGCATTTATTTTTTCATTTCAAGACTACTACTGGGTGATACAAATTTTAATTCATGTAACCTTAATTGCAGATAACAGTTCTTGTAACAAAAAGCATTAATTTTGAAACATTTATAAAGTTAAACTGAGGCTGAACTTTAAGCACACCTATAATATTATGTTGTAGTTTAAATATACTCCTAAAAAATATATCATCAAACTTGTCATTAAGGTAAAGTCTGAATTGCTTCCAGCTAACCTCCATTTGTAGTATTGCTCCACTGCATTAACCCCTGTGCTGGATGGAATATGGTACTCCCATTAGCTGGTGCCTCTAAGATGAGATCCTCCATGCCGAGCTCATCACCATAGTAAGTGACTGGAGTCCCAGGGAGTAACATAAACACCATATGGATTCCGTCTATCATGCCAGGTGAAACCCTAGTAGCTAGCCTAGAGCTATGTGGGCTGCCAATCTGGCATTAATTGAGAAAAAACCTTTCAGTTTGAAAATGGCTCGCTGCATCATCAATAACCACCAATTAAATCTATAATATATATTAGATAATATTAAATAATCAAAATCCTCTTCTTACCTCCCAATTTGGCCAGGTTCCATTTGGTACTCTAAAGAGCCACTCTTCAATGCTTGTTTGTAAACTAGAAGCATCGATACCTTTGACGAGGTATGAAAGGACCTTATGGTAAAACGGAAGATCCACAACAATATCAGTACCTTCGCCATAATACTGCAACAATGATTCAGAGGGAACATTTGCTGTGGTGGCTAAGACCCTGAAAATATAAGTAGTAACTTATTTAAATAAGGATTCTCGATGCAGAAAATCAAAAAATTATCTGCCAAGGCCATATATTGTGATAAATTATCTGACATTTTGAAAGTATTTCCACAATGCTTTCAAGATTAGGACTTGTGTCACGAATTATCATTGTGAAATTGAACATATAGTAGGCCCTCCACTTATGCACGGGTTGCGTTCCAAAAGTTCCTTCGTCTTTTGTTTGGAACTTGGAACCATAGACAATATTTTATAAATGGTGGTCATGTTCCAAAGTCAGTCCACAAAAGCCTGTTTAACCCTAAATTAAACTGAAATGTTGTACATTTGCTATGAATAATAATAGAAAAATTATATTTTAAATTTAAATTATTTTTCATCCCGATTGTCAAACGAGCAAGTAACTTAGAACTTAAGAGTGTAACGGATTAGTGTGTCATCCTGCAGAGGGTTAATGCCATGCTCTGCTGTTGCAAGTACCTAATTCCCGAGAGCTAATTAGTACATGTGAGTTGGCCCTCATATTCCTGATTTATTAAACTATTAATGCCTTATGGAGCTTTGTCCATAAGTCGAGGACCTACTGTACTATATTATTATCAAAAACAAATTACAAAATTCCCTACATACTTCAGAAAAGTAGAGTATATACATATATTCTACTCACCCAGCATCTGTATTATTCTTGATGGTTTCTTTGAAAAGCTCTAGAATGTTGATAAGGCCTGGTTGATTAGTGGTGCGATAATGTGTGTAATAATCATACTCGTCATGTATCGCTTTTGAATTCATGTTACGAACTTCATCTCTAAGTGCAGCATCCTCGAGAAGAAATTCAACCTTGTCCAGCAGAAAACCACTGACGCCATTTTTAATCCAAAACTCAAAAATTTTCTGAAAAAGCAAAAAAAAAATTAAACAATTTTCACGAGGAAAATATAAAGCTATCAAATGAAATCATGCCTTTTTCGTCTTCTAGGTGCTTATAATGCAGCACATCCATTGACCTTAACACAGCAACATCTTGAATATTTCGAATGATGCTTTCCAATTTACCATTTCTTAAAGTTTAAAATTTTTTACACTAAAATTATATCTCAAAAATCACTAACGACTTGAATTAATTTCTCCTAGTTACAAATTGCAATTGACGTAGTCAATAATTACATATTTATTTCCTATACTCATTTGTGTTGCTTTTTATTTTGCCTAGGAATGTGACAGAGGGAACTACAAGTCACAATTAAACACATGATCTGGTTAATTGCAATAGCCATTAGCATTGTTACAGAAGTTGTACCATCGACAAACCAAATATCCTCAGTTGAAATTCATCGACTCTTGTTTCCAACAAGTTCCAACTAAAATCAGGGAAATACTGCTGAGGATAGCTGCATTTCACCTGAAATCTACAGCTAGTTTATTCAAACATCATGTAGCAACAGCAATTTCCTAATTCATCTATTGGAATCAAGCCACAAGGTAAGCTTCATTTTACAATTTCCAATCTAAATAATATAATCATTGTAGGTATTGGTTAACACTGGCATTAGGTTTCCCTTCTACCTGCGTGAATGTATATCCACAATGGTAAAAAGTACCTATTTCTCCAGCTTGAGGGTTGTACAAAGGTACTAAATCATTCTATTTATAAGTACCCAATGGGTACCAGAACATGCTGATTATACTAATCCGTGAAGTGAATATGAATTTACAGGCAGCCAAATAATTGCATAAAAATTTTTGTTTAAACTAACCTGGAACTCTTCAATGACAAGAGGATTGGTGAAGTTTAGATCTGGTTGGTCTTTTCCAAACTGGTGGAGGTAAAAGGCATCTCTTTCACTGTTCCACTCCCATGCAGATCCTCCATTGACACTCAACTAGGAGATGAATCAAAGAGCTTGTCAAATTTGTACAATTAGCTTGAAATAATAACACAAAAACGTTACAAATAAGCCTAAAGATAAAACCAACTTCATAGGGCAAATTCAAAGGTTGTACAAGTAAAACTATGATAAGATTATCATAATCCTATTGCTTGCATTAAATTTGCATAACTGATTTATCCACTCCATTAAGATGTGGTAATTAAATTTACAAAAGACAACTCATAATGCTTATATTATGAAGGGGTTCCAAGGTAAAGTTCAGTTACTTTTATTATGTAAATGGATATGTATACTTCAAATAACATTGAAAGGGTGTACTGACGAGCCTTCGGCTCGCTATGTTTTAATGCGTAGTCGGCTCCGGGCGTTACCGCGCCCTTCGCCTCACCCGGAACCATAGTAACCCTCCACGTTGTCCGGAGATTGGGTTAGTAAATGTCGAGACAGGCCAATCAGTTTTTTGTCCGGAGATTGGGTTTGTAAAAACTGATGTCTCGACATTTACAAACCCAATCTCAGGACAAGAAACTGATTGGCCTGTCTCGACATTTACTAACCCAATCTCCGGACAACGTGGAGGGTTACTATGGTTCCGGGTGAGGCGAAGGGCCCGGTAGAACACAGAAAATAACAAATTCTAAATTATGGAACTACCAAATTTTAAATTATAGAATTACCCAATTATTAGGAGGAACTGCTTCTCCAGTCTCTGGTTCAATGCCCTTCTTGGGAGCCCATATGTAGTAATCTGTGTAAGGTTCTTCTTTCTTCACAGACTTGGCAAACCAAGGGTGTTTGGAACTCGAATGATTAGGCACAAACCTCATAATTAGGTGTATGCCTACATATAAAAAAAGAAATGGACAATTAAGTATACACGATATTCCTAAACAAAGGGATTAAAACGAGATATTTTTCAAAAAATGAACCTTTGTCCTTCATGGCGGTCGTTAAAGACACAAAGTCTTCCATTAATCCATACTCTGAATCAATATCGATGAAGTTCTCCACAGTATCATCGGAAGTACCACTGGTTTTCATTACTGGTGAAATTGCCACTCCCTGGATGCCCAAATCAGACAAGTAATCTAGCTTCTCTTGTATACCTTAAAATAATAGATCAATAGTGAGAACAATGAAACGAATTTATTATTCATATATGCACGTTCGACTTCAAAGCCAGGCAATACAATATTAGTAACTATTCTATTATTTACTGTTACTTTCGAAGCTGAGTTTTTATGAGCCAAAGATTACATTTTGGTTCGTTAAATTAAGTTGCTCAATATTTACGTTTCTACAATGGGATATTACAGCAAGTTTCCAAAGAGCATTCACATTACAATTTCAACATTACCTTTCAAATTTCCTTTTCCAGAATGTTCTGCTCCTCCTTCCTTAAATGAGGGTACATGTATTTGGTACACAGGGCTTTGTTCCCACCAAGTCTTGGGAGCTGGAGCAGCACACTTTGGAGCCATTACTATAATTACAATCGCTATAGCCAGCATTCCAGCCCATAACAACCAAAATAAGATGAATAGAAACCAGCGTAGGCGAATCCAGAACGGATCATTGGCAAATTTCATCAGCTCTTCTTTGCCCATGCCGGCGAATGCAATCTTGACCGCTTCGATGCTAATGTTTGCATCTCCATTGTGGGCATCATCGGAGGGAGAAATAAATTTCACTTCGGTTGCAACTGCTCCATCGCCGGCCAAAAGTTTACCGCCTTCAGGAGAATTCTTTTCATCGTCGTCGCCAGCTCCTCTATGGCTTACCATGTTGCTCGTGACAGAATCTTCGGGCAAATGATTATATTTTCCAGTTTCCGACAGCTCCGTTGCATCGGCTTCTCGAGAGTTTCCTTTATCGCCGTCCATTATCGAAGCCCCGCTAATCAAAAGATACAGACAGGCGATAATATGCTACCTCAACGTACGTAAATATTAGAGTAGTACGAAGACCCCGTCCAGCCCTACGTAATCATCCACAATAATTACTTATACAACCGAATCACTAAACTCCCTCTCTGCCCTATACCGATTGATGAACTAGGCTGTTACTTCATACCCCCCGTTACGGTTGCTGTTGTAGTACATATTACCTGATTTGTTTCAACGTGATGTTTATTTCGCTTTTAAATAAAAAAAACCTTAAAACACAATAATGAATTTTAAATTTAAAGCGTATTAATTATGATACATTTAGCAATTTATAAAAATATTCGGGTATTTACGGTAAATAATCGTTTTCACGACTAAATTTCATACGGTCGCTAGGCCATTCTGATTATAAATGAAGTGTCTTTTGCGATTATTCAAATATAAAAAATATGTGTATCTAAAAATTAGTGCTTAAAATGAAAGTAAAAAATGTAGTCAATGTGATGAATGTGATCAAGCGGAAATAGGGGTGATGACTGTAGAACGAAAAAGCTGACGTATTGACTTGGTGAGAGAAGTTCTCATTACGTGAATGCGGCTATTTTTCTTTTATGTTAATATTTAAAGCTTATTAGATGAGCAATAATTAAATAGAGTCTGAACATATATAACATTAAATAAGGAAACAATTTCAGGACAACGAAGATGAGCTGCAGTAAATGCTTACAGAAGTCAAGGTTACAGGAGAGTCATGTTTTTCTCTTATTTTCGAAGTATTCTCTGCTAAATTTCGCGTTTAATGCCTAGGAAGTACACACAAAACATGTTCGGTTCATATGTTGACTCATTTTATTCTAAAAGAATGGTAAGCATTTGTTTGTATTTGAATGGCTCATGCTGTTGGTGGTAGATTTGTGGGCTTTCACTTCATCCGAATTCTTGGGAGATAATACAGGAAATATTTTTCTAATCTTAATAAGTGGATGTAGAGAATTTGTATACAATAAAATTCATATTTTGCGACGTAGCTCAAGGAATTTATTTCCGTCACGGGCATGATCCTTTGATGGACGATATGGTCAATTTCTGCAGCTAAAAAGATTGAGTGCCTAGCGTTCACAGTGTAAAAACAGAAGCGAAGGCCAAAGAAGGTGCAAGGAAAATGAGGGGAAGTTGAATTGGCGTAATTATATAATAGTAAACGGAAAGGGCCCGCCGGTTCCCCCCTCCCCGGTGCGTCAATGTTCTTGACCTGATCCATTCATTAGTACTATACTAAAATCAATTTCATAGACGAAAAACGATTGCACTAATGACCCATCAACACTTCAAAATCGTTTATTTATTTACCATAAATTGTTTTTCGCGGTATCCCTAAACATCAGTCGCTGCACACTTTGGAAAACGTTTAATGTAAACGCTTTAACCCAAACTATAGCCTTAAGTTTTGATTACTACTAAATAGTAGTAGCAGTAAATTGCTCTCTTGGTTTGTTAGTTGTGCGCAACGCTTTAAATGGCAGTATAGAGTTAAGTAATAACTAACTCGAATAAGTTAGGGACATGAACAATCTTCCGCTATTTTCTCTGCCTGACCCCTTGCAGATATTAGGACAATCGTTGTTTCTCTGCAACGCACGCAAAAAATTTTTTTCGAACTTCGGCGAAACAAGTGTTTTTCGGTGCATTTTGTAATATAGGCATAATATAAGCATTTTATAAATATGTTCATTTTTAAATCCATCGCCTTTTATCAGACCATGAAAGTAATTTTATGTTTGCGTAGAAATACCGATTCTGAATGTAAAAAATGATAAGATAAAGGTTGAAAATAATCATAAAAAGGCTTGCAATAAAAATATAGAAATTAAATAGCGAGTTTGTGGCGATTTAATTTAATTATAATCGCGGAGAAGAAAGTTTCTTGTCAAATATTTTAACATTTACGCCAGCATATCTTACTTGGCGAATCTTTATTTTCCAAGTGGATTTAATTGATGAACATTTGAAGTCCATGCAGAATACGCTGGAGAGCTTGAAGAAATGTGAAGTGTTGAGTCGAACTGGTATTTTAGACGTCTATTTCCTCAGCCTGTCCAGTAAACAAAATACATCAACCTAATCCTGACAATCCCATATCCCCAACTTCGTATTACTCGCAAAAAATCGGTCAACCGTATGTGAATGCGGTACTTTTTGATTTTAATTATAAACCCTAAGAATATATGGAAGGCAAGGCAACAATGCAAATATTTCTACTTAAAAATTTTTGTGAACTGTCTTACCATAACAAGTCTTCCTTTTTATTCCGTGTCATTATTCAGAAACGACACACGCGTACATAGCGTAACCCGGTAAACTTGTAAACACAAGATATATAGAAGTGTAGGGAACGTAGGCAACATCCAACCAAGGCAAACGTTGAGGCTTAAATGTGAGCAAATCATACGAAGGAGTTTGTCCCATTGTCTACTCCATATTATTCGATTATCTTTCCTTGCCTAAGAAATCCTTTTAGGTCCGTCATCATCCTCTCTCTCTCTCTCTCTGCACGTTTTTTCTGCTTCGCTCCATTTCAAGTTGAACGTCAGCCAAACTTTCTTGAAGCAAGGGGCTGCCTGGCGTTAGGTCACGCCCCGCTTCTCCGTCAGGGTTACGTCTAGGAATGTGGTTCGCAAACAACAAATAGGCCACGTAAAGCAGGAATGGGCAAACTTTTCTGCACGATGGGCCGCATTGTTGGCATTGAATCCTTCGCAGGGTCGCAATGGAAATTGCCAATGCTTTTGGCGGACTGGATTAAAAAGTTAAATCGGAAGTTATCTAGAGATTCTTAGGCACCATACGAGTGAAAATTGAGTTAAAAAAAATAAGTTTTTAGGGTTAAAATTTTGATATTAAAAATCATGATGGAATATGTACAATATTTGAAACACCTTTGAGAAAAGACCAGAAAACAACATCAAATAGACTTTGAGTTGAGAAATATTTACTTCCCAACAGATTTTGTCAGCTGAATAATAAATTAATCCAAAGAAAATGAAAATTACGGAGCGCTGGCGGTGGGCCGCATAAAATTGCTTAGTGGTCCGCATATGTCCTGCGTGCCCCAGCTTGGGCACCCCTGAAGCATAGTATAATTTTTTCATTTGTTTGTTTTTTTAATTGTTTCTGTATTTCCTTGTTTCTGATAAAATTTGACAGAAAAATTCCCCGAGCCGATAATTTTCCAACGGTTTCAACCAACCATATGTGTCTATACCTGTAACAGCCTACTCCAATGAGTAATCTACATTAGTTTCTTTTAATTAAAATGATGACAAAGAGGTAATTCAAAAACTATCGAGCGGATATTCGCTTTTGAGTTCCATTAAGTGGTTGATGAAATATACGTACCTTGACAGATGAAAGCAGCCTCGAAATATCGTCGTCGTAATTAAAAGTTGTTAAGCCCGGAACGCACTTCTCTCTTTTCTGCCGATCTTCATTACTATTGCCGTTTGGTCGGAAATTTCAGCAAAAAATGTATCACCTTCAAAGAGAAAATGATTTTCGCGCGAATTTTCAGCTCATCCGTTGAGTTTTAAGTTTCGTGTTTATGTTTTGCTTAATCGTACACCCGCGATACTCCTTGGAGAAAAACTCGCTGCGTATATTCAACCCTGCGAATTTAAGAAAAGTGGATATCTGGGCAGCTCTGTAAAACACAATCAAATGTTATACTTGGAAGCCTTTGAAATTGAAAAAAAATATTTGAGCAGGAAAATGTTCAGAATGAAAATCATTTTAAACTTCTTAAATTTCATCGTCAAATATAGCACGTTAGAAAGGTAATTTCTAATCTACATGTTACCCTGCAAATCACCAGATTGATGGGCGGCAGGGGAAACTTGACGGAGAGGAACGCCCGTTCATTTATTTATCCGTGATTTTTACCGAGGAAAAAAAAACATTTCGTTAACTTCTCAACCCTAATTCCAAATTCGTAACAATAGCGGGATTGGAAGCGAGGCTTCATTGCAAGCAATAAATCTTCTTATTATTTGATGAAAAATTAAAAAAGGACGATATTCCCCTACTGCTTCCCATCTCGGAAACCGTTTTGAATTACGAATGAAGTAATATGATCGGAATAAAAGGTTACGTCACGTCAGTTCGCGGGACGATAACATTCGGATAAAGAAAAAACAACCGTCTCACCTTCGACAACCCCTCTTCATCTTAAATTCAAGAGATGGACGGTGGTGTTAGTCGATGGAGCCGAAGTCGTTAACAGACGCCGACATGGCTTCCCCGACGGCGTTCATTAAGAGATCCGTCTCTTTGATTGTCATCTTCTTCCTTTCTCGGTCCATCGCTTTGGGCGTCAACGGTCACCTGAGGGTGGTCACCGTTCAACAGCCTCCTTTTACCATCATGAGACTCGATGGCAGCTGGACGGGGATCGAGATTCGCTTCTTGGAGATTCTTTCCGGTCCGTTAAATTTTACGTTCGAAATTGCGGCTGCCTCCCATAAAATACTGGTGACTAAGGACTCAACGTGGGCCTCCTCGGATCACGCCGTGGTCTTCGAGGTATGGCAAAGGGACTCGTTTGACAAATATTCCTCCAATACCTTGGCTTTGTTAGCGCGAAGGTAACCAAACTTTTTACGTGAGGCTCCATCAGAGCCGGCCCGAGGTACGGGCGAGCGGGGTGGCCGCCCGGGACGCCGACGTCTCGAGGGCGCTATTCCGGCCATCTGTCTATGTATTACTTGCAAGTGAATAAATATTGGATACCAATTCACATTTCGGAACAGGCTATAATCTTGATATTATCCCCTTTATTTTTTAATTATCGATAATTTTTACATAGCGATGAATAAATTAACGTGTTCTCGGAAAATATCTCAATAAGCATTTGCGGAGGGGACGCTGGAGTGCTATCTCACCCGGGGCGCCAAAAATCCGCGGGCCGCCTCTGGGCTTCATATATACGATTGTGCAGACCACATACTACGACCTTTCAAATTACTGATCGGGCCGTGTGAAAATTTCAAAAAGAAAGTTTTGAGAATTTTTAACAATTCTTTAATATGCCGTGCGCCTATAATAAAAGTATTTTGCATCCAAGTACTCGGAACATATCGTTTAGGTATCAAAAATGATCTCCAACGAAAACTTCTGCAGCTAAAAACACAAAACTTTTTTAAAAAATTGAAGGGTGAGGCGGTCTGGATGAAACCATTGCGCGGGCCGTAGTCGGGAAACCCCTGGCTTAGTGTATTTCAAGAGTCCATAAATATTTTTTAAACGTTTCTATGATTAATCTGATGAATATTTATTATTATTAATACAAAGAGGTTACAGGTTGGTCATTAGACCAGGTGGCAACTTTACAGATTCTGATGCATATACAAATAATGTTTATACATTAATATTCACAATCAGGACCACTTTAAGGCAATGTTAAGCCCTGGACAAAGTATGAACTTGGGCGCCTCCCTCTCTTTATTAAAAACAATAGAACTACTTCTTTGTTTAGACTATAAAACGATTTTAAACTTCTATGCACACTTAAGTGTCGCACGCCGTAAATCTAATGTATTTTGCGTAATTCATATTTATTTCCGTTGGTTTATTTTACCTAAGTCGTTATCGATCTTAATTGTTTGTTTATTGAAACTAGAATACTTTATGAGTATAAACAAGTGAAATTGGATCAAAGAGACGCTATTTCAATATAAAAAAGCATGATTTAAAACGTGATTTGTAAAAAAAAATGCCCCGCGTACGAGTGAGCGGTATAAAAATCTTTGTTTCGCGGTATAAGGATTGAGCAGCTTGCGCGGCGGGGGGCCTTTAAAAACAGAGGGCCACGGGCAGCTCCCCATTTGGTCCATTGAATGAAGCGGCTCTGCTCACAATGCTCCCCTCTACCACCGGTACAAAATGCAGAGGAGAGCACTTGCAGGGATTATTACACATTTTTCTTAACTTCGCGCCAGCTTTATTTCTTTGTTTGTTTGTCACGCATCAACAGTTCGACGAAAATTCACTTAGAAAAAAGTTTTACCACTCATGGCTTTTTTAATCTTCTAATTCTTATATTTCATCTTCCTCGTAAATTAGTTCTTATTGTAGGCCACTTACTTAACATGTACTTACTCATATTAATGCCACCCACTTTTACTAAACATACAAAATTTTTAATAATACTTTTTATATATCTCTCTATGTTATAAAATCGTAATGGTCATGATGCGTAACGCTCTAATTTTGTGAATAACTCGATTATAAATAAACTTAGAAGCCTGAAATTTCACAGGATTTCAGTGTTAATGAATCTCTATGCTATGACTAAAATAAATTTCGAAGAGCTCACGGCTTCGACTTCAGAGGATGAATGTCGTTTCCCATAAGATAACACGTAAAAATCACCTTTTTGGTTTGAAGACTTTCATTCTTTTACTCTTTAAAATATCTTAAAATTAAGTTATCGACGCGAAGTTTGCGCTAAAACACGCCAAAACGAATGAGGATTCTTATTCTTACCGTCGAATACTCAGTCTCATACGAATTCGCTCATATTTTGAATTTATACTCGAGTTTTGGTAAATTTTTTAACATTTTAATAATGATTCCATGGTTAGGGGTACTGTTGTCCTCGGTAATTTCCGTGCATACGCACTTAAATAAAGGCTTAAAGATTGAAAATAATATGAAAACTTGCTCGAAATGACCGAAGATTTGAATTTAATGCAAATAAATCGAACGCAGTATTCATGTTATTTATATTTTTTATCTAGAAAATCCTATTTCTGGTTGTCTTTCTCTCTCTCTTTAACGCTCTGTACCTCAGCCATTTTTAATCTCTGGGAATTTCAGCCTTCTAAGTTTATTTTTTATCGAGTTATTCAACTAATTTTCTTAATTTTTTATTAAAAACCAAACATACATCCCTTATAAAATATATTCATTAAACTCATATACAAAACATATTCCCGTTAAACTAAATCCAATAGGTACATGGTAGGAACGAAGAAACAGCGAGCAAAGGGGGAGGGGGGGGGGGTTGGCGAGTGTCAGCGAGCAGGGTGCTCGCCCCCTAGTAATTATATATATTAATATAATTATTTTCTACCTTTGAGTGCAATTTTAAGTAAAAGTGTGTATACACTAAAATGTTTTTTACTTAATTTTATTGCCATTCCGGTTCGAATCCCAACGATTTCGTGGTCGTTAGGGGGCATGATAAAGCCTCAAGGATTGCTCCCCTCCCCCCTATTCCTTCCAACAGGTAGCTTCCGGTTCGGCGGACCTCGGCATAGGAGGCGTCCACCTGGCCCCAGGTTCAGCCGAAGAGAATTCCCAGGTCCGTACCGTCTATTCCCACTCCCAAGACTGCGGGGTGTTCTTAACGCAGGCCTCCTTAGCCCTCCCGCGACATCGCGCCATAATGGGACCATTCCATTGGAAAGTATGGCTGTCTTTGACCATAGCTTATCTCTTCGCCTCAGTCCCTTTGGCCATTCTCTACACTGCGGGAGATAGGGCCTCAGGATATGCCTCCTCCATTGCCACCCCCACCAGGACAAGGTGTCATTCCGTGGTCTCAGCCTTCTGCGTTTGCGTCCACCGTATCCACGACGCCTTCTGGGACGTGTTCGGAACGTTCACCAATGCTTTCACCTTGGAAAATGGTTGGAGGTCGGTGGGGTCGAAAGATGAGGAGGAGGAGGAGGAAGAGGAGGAGGAAGGGGAGTGGAAGGAGTTTACTAAGAGGTCTCCCTCTACGGGAGGGACTGACGCGAGGAAGAGTTCATTAGCCGCCTCGTGGTGAGTTTGGTTCTTATTCCGCCCATTGGGTTTGAACGAATGAAATTAAATGGCATTGATCATGAAAAAAAAAACGAGACCACAATTTGCTGACGCAATATGAAAAAAAACTCGTTTTATTTGTTGGGGTTTGTTTAGAATTGTAAGCTTAAAATTCCTTAGAAACATATTAATAGAGTTATACGTCATAAAGTAATTTATCTAGTCATTAATTTCAATTCTAAAGCCGTTTGTTCAGATTCTGAATTTGAAATTTTTATATTAATATAAAATCTAGAAAAGTTTTGTCGAGAGAAAAATTAGCGTTCGGGCCGCAGTTTGCCATGCCTGGTCTAATTGTAAGCTTTCTCAATTTTGTTTGGTCACTTCCATTTGCGAACTAGCTTAAAACTCCACCAAAAATGAGGGGAACAGTTAAACTATATTGCTTATAATTCTTGCATTTATTATCAGAAAGTTATTTTCATATTCATTACTGCAGTAGCTCACGCCTAACCTCTTTTCAGTCCCGGTGACGTATGACATAATAAGATGTCATGGTATAGCAACGCTCGCGCGGCGGGGGGCACTTAAAATCATATGTGCGATGCGTGCGACGCACACGGGCGGCGGCTGATTTGCCGTCAGACACGCACGGTATTTTTAACATTAATGATGTATAATAACATGTCCTATATTCTTTCATATTTATTGGCTACGGAAATTTATGAAACCATAAGGCGTTTTTTTTAATTTTGTAAAGAACGCCTAAAAAGGGCGGCAAATGAGAGACTTGCACACGGATGGACAATGAGAGACAGGGGCGGCCTAAAAGTGGGACCCTGGGCAGCTGCCCATTTTGCCCATTGGTAAAGCGGCCCTGGCTGTATGCCTAATTAATAACGAATAAATTCTATACAGTTACTTCGGATTAAAACGAGGGACCGTATTATTCATTATTTGAACTTCGTTGTTTACAAAACTTATTATGTTAATTATTGGATTGCGTTCTATTTTTCTTTCTATGAAAAATAATTCCGAATTAACAATGACGAGATGTTTATGTCAGTCCCGTTTTCTAGGAATAATACTCAAATTGCGTTTACACTGAAAAACCTTCATTCCAGTTTTTTCTATTTGGACAATGTTTTATTATTGACGCAAATTTGGTTAATGAAAGTAACGGGTGTATTTCATTAGATATAGTAAGCATAATTTTTTATATTACTTATTGTAAACATCCTTACTCGTAGCTTGCAATGCTCTGCTTTGTAACTTAAACATGGAATGTTTAATCAATAAACCGCGAATGATTGTTAAATATTTAAAACTAAAGTTACGATAGAGTCTAATGCAAATTGCATATACGAGAGTTAGAAATTTCAAATATTCCGCGCCTTCCCCTATTGGAGATGTGCCGTTTTCACCATAAAAGTCGATTTTTAACGGCGTGTGCACTAAAGATATTTATCTGAAAATGGCCAAAGGTTAGACATCTAAATTCTCCACGTTATGGATAATTCGAATCCTTTAAAATGTTTAAGCAGATATTGTAAAAAAATAAATAAAAAGTTACTCTTCGCGGTTACTCGGTTACTTATGCTCGGTGGTATATATAGGTCATGCTAAAGACGGTGTTATTTGGAAGCGTGAGTATTGTGATGGTTGCAGCTGGGCATTGATCGCGTTCAAATTTAGCAGATCTGCTCAGGTCTTGTGTCCGTTGCGTATGTCGTTTCTATGTTACCGACGCTCCCGTTGCCCAGTCGCACGGTCGAGTGTTTAGTTGCATTCTCTTGTGAATGCACAGGGTATAAACTGACGCGATTTCCAATTGGGGTTCGAGTAAGGTCAGTAACGTAAATTGTAGATGACGCTTCCAGTCGCAGAGGCGCTGCTGAGCAGAAAGCCAGTTTTTTTTCAATTATAATTCCAATAGGACCGCTGAGAATGAATTAAATCAACATTTATTTATGGCTAGATGACGAAACAATGACGTATCGCACGAAGTAAAAAGATATTTTTATGAGAAAATGTATTGACTGAAAAGTATTTGACCGTGATATTCATGGCGAGGTTATGTAAAGTTTAAGTTATTGAAGGCATAAAAATTAGCGTTATTTTCTGATTCAAAACTAACATCGGTTTAATTAATAGTCTTGCAGCCCTAACACCAACAAAAGTGATTTTAGTCTTTTTGTATATTTATTTATGCATGCAAGTTCCGGCTTGCTTTATCGAGTCTTAATATTTTCAAACTAAAATAAATGATGTTCTACATTCGTTTCACTCGAAATAAAATTAACGACTCGCTTAAATGTACGTTGGCATTAAAATGAATAAACTTTGATCGAGATTAAATCGACCCACATGAAAACGAAATAAGTCAATCGTCAGCTAAAACGAGTGCAATGTAATTTGTATATTTTTTTATTTACAAAATGCTATCATGGCCTTTATCCAAGCAAATGCGTCAAACTTCGAGGAAAAATCTAATTTTCGTGCAATTTCACCATTAATATTAAGCATGGCGAGTTCATTCAAATGCAATATATGGCCATATTCGAGATTGAGGCTGAGGCCAAATAGCCAAATCCTGGCTCCCCCTCTGATTCTGTCAAAGATTCTCTGAAAATAAATTCAAACATTATAAAGCGTGAATTTTTTTTTCATTATAGTTAATCTTTTATTTTTTTATGACGTTAGGGTATATCTTGTACATAAAACGAAATTTACTACGGAACACCGTTTCCTGATCATGGAATCGCGGACATGCAAGCGAGTAATCGTGATAAAAAAAGAGATGTGGAATTTCGATTTATCCCGCGGCCATCGATTGTGCTTTCCCTAGCGCATTCCGCGTCATTCCAAGTGACTACGATTCCCGCTTTCCGCCACGCATGATGCAAGAGTTAATGATATCTATCTGACGAAATACGTTCTGTTTCCCGACATCGGTATGCTTTTGTCCAAGCGTCGATTCGTCACGGATCGGTCTATTGGAGTTACGTATTTATTATTTTACCAATGGTTTCGTTATTATTTTTACATAGGGATACCTCGGTGTATGTGTGTGTGTGTGTGTATGTATATGTAATATTTTTTAGGCGCGTCTCCCTTCCAGCATAAGCGCCTATTAGCGTCGGTCCGTCCGTCTGTCCGTCCGTCCGCATGTTCGTTCTCGGCTTCTACCGGACGGATGTTCATCAAATTTGATATCAAGGACTTACAGTCAAAGATAATCAGAAAATCGCAATAATTAATCACGTAAGCCAATCAGTGGTATCACTTTACTGGTGGCAAAAAATAAATTTTCCGTAATATCTCGTAAAGTATTGGTCATATCAAAATACTTTTCAAATAAAACTTGTCGAACTGGTAAAATAGAGCATTTATTTTCCTATACATTTTTATCGTAAGAGTAGCCGTTATCAAGAAAATCAAACAAGAATGTCTTAATTCGAGTTGAACTTGGAAAATTTCTTGCATGGTTACTTCTTCATTGTTGCTGACATAAACAATCTTATATAAATACGTTTAATTTCCTTACGTGTGCATGCACTATTTTTAAATAGGAAGAATATGGATTATTTATGAGGAAGAAAAGAACTTTGAAACGCTATTTCCCTAACGTACACGTATATAATTTCTTTCGAATACTCCATTGCTGGAAACGCGCCCATTTGTGATACGCTGCACACTTTCCTAACTTGTTTTGTGATATTTAAAGCAGAATAGTCCTTTGGGAGCAAATAAATGAACTTTAATTTGTCCCTAATAACATGAAATTTTCGCATTACCCGTCGAAAAGTTTGAACGGAGAAAATTAAATAGAAATCCTTTCCTTAAAAATTCTTTATCAGAAACGATATCTTTTTTTCGAAACGTAAGTTTTGTGTAATTTCCTTTGGAATTAAAAGAAAAGTAAGTCGACATAATATTACGATAGAAAACATCGAGGATTTGGAAGCTACGTGGATTAGAACTAACGGACATTTTTAAAAATTAAGCAGGTGTTTATGATAGGGAGCGATTTTGCTTCGGGAATAAACTAACAATAATCAATATTAATTCATATCCAAAAAATCTGATGTGGCCAACACATGACTTTCTCCATATTTGGGGTATAGATATTTAAATTATTATGAATAGCATAATGAGGCAAAATTATTATTTCGTATTGTAAAAGAATATAGCCTTCCTTATTGCCGTAAATTATATTTTGATTATGTTTCCAGAATTCACCGCTACATGGTGGTGGCGCTGTATACTGGAATTTTACGAATAAGTTAAATATCTTCGAAATGGATGGTTCTACAAATATTTGTCTCAAACAAAACTTGGAAGAAATATTATTCTCTACAACTTTGGTCCTCACGAAGATTACAAATGACGTTTTTAAGGAGATATTTGACGGAGACCGAAAATACCTATTATTTATAAATAATTCCTAAAAAATAACTGCTATGGAAAATTGTTTCAAATGAAAGTTGTAGAAAATTACATTCTCTATAATCTTTGTATAGAATTGTATATACAAAAATGATGTTTTAACGGAGAAATATCGCAAAAACCGAATCGGGTTTCGAATAAACCTCAACTTTCGGTTAACCGTTATTGTCCAAAAACTAATCAGTTCCTTGTGCTCATGCTAAAGTGTTATATATGAAATTTGGTATTAATATGACAAGTACCTTTTGAGTTAGAGCGCCCACAATCACATCCACACAGACACACACACACACATACATCATTCCGAAAATAGTCTAAACGTGTTCTAAGGACCTCAAAACGTGTATTTCCGTTGAAATCTCGAAGTCGATTTTTTTCGTGATCACAATACTTTCCCATTACTACGTGTGGAGAAAGTAAAAAACGTCTTCGTAACAACAGATATTTGGAACACAACGGAAAATATACCTAAACAAGCAAAAGTAACAAAGAGAGTGTTCGTAAAAATTTCGAAATTGCTATAAAATGCTTACATACATTTACTGAATACCGTTTCAAAACTGCCATTTTCAAAATAAATATATTTTACGTTGAATCGCTGTGATAAATTAAGGAGTGGAAGAGGAAGTTTTAAGAACCAGGAAAACGTGTGTATCTTATCTCAGACCGTTCTTCCTGCTCCACTTCATGAAATAGCAAAAAACCTTGGGCATTTCCCATGTTTTCCTTGGAGAAATCGCCCCCCATCACCGAGAGAGAAAAGTTAAGATGGTTTTATTCGAAATTTTATTTGAATCCTATCAGCTCAAAACGAAAATGATTGCGGTAAGAACTCGTTTACATCGAGATTTAGAGTGACAGTGACCATAAATCAGGGTCATTTAATTATTTATACGCATAAAAATATAATTAGTATTATAGTAATATGCCATCGACTTCAAATAATTAATTTGTTTTCGTCGTTATGGCAGCTATGAGAACAGTGCCTTTATCCCCTCAAACTCCATGGTAACGGAATTTTTTTGGCGCTCTTGGTGCGCGGGAAAACTTTATTCACAACAAATTTTCACGTGAATGACACAATAGCAGGCAATAATATCTTCTAACCAAATCATTTAATACTCGGGAATGAATTTTCTCGGTCAGTTTAATGACTTGCATCAAACGAATCTTAAAACACATTAAACGGGAAGGTAGAATTTTAAATGGGGATTGAGCAAAGCCAGGTAATTTTTCCAGTCTACTATACATTTTGAAGAGTTTGTGTGTTTGTTTGTTCGTGGAACTTCCTCCTAAACGATAACAGCTATAACAACCAAATTTGGCACAATTCTTCCTTACATCCTATCTTAGTGAATGATTAAAGTTTCGTTTCTGACCGTCACTTTGATTCTAAATGGCGAACGTATATCCTCACGGCAAGTGGAACTCCCGGGTACGATTCCCGGTCATAGCAGATTTTTTCACCTGTTTCCACATTTCCCATCATTCCAGCTCATACCTGTCGCATAAGGATCTTCGGATCGTTCATTCCATTAATTTATAACAAGCTCACAATATTTTAGCGTAGTCATTTATGTATTTTGTCATTTGGTAAAATGAAAGAGCGATTTCAACATTTATTAAAGCCTGCTTACCCACTGGCAAACTAGACTTGTGACTTAAATCAACTTTCAATATACAAAAATAATGATAACGATATAATTAGCAATTTTTGTGAGATTTATTAAATGTTGGCAATGTGTCATTCATATTTTCAACAATACCTTTTGTTTAAGGGCTCTCCTTCATTGTTGGCAAAGCTGGATCTTAAGATTCACTAAATCCGTTGAAATTCAACGGGCAATATTATATTTTTACAAAATATTTTGCTTTATGTCACAGAAATTGTATATATATTTTCTTTGTTTTTCATTAAAATAACGTTTCTTATTGTGATATAACGCGAGAATAGCACTGAAGATCCGCAAATGATAGAAAGAGGTCGTAGCGGACGTTTTCCAAGAAGAGATTTCATGAGATGAGATTGAAGAAAAAAAGAGCGAAAGAGGAAGGAGAAAGATTCCTTTTCAGCTTAAAAGAGGAAAGATGGAGTTACCGAGAAATTAAGAAGGTTGAGGAGAAAGGAACGAACGATTTAACCCAGATAACCGAAAGTCTTCTTTGGCTCATCGATGCAAGCCGGAGAATTTATAATTAACAGTCTCAGGCGTAAATTTATGTTATTTCTTCAATATTGTCGAAATAAAAAAGATTAGGGTATTTTCCACATAACTCAAAACTGTGCTATTCTGATTCTTTAACTTCATCTTTATCCTCGTGTCAATATATGTTTTTTCAATGTTCATAAATTTCGATTTTATAGCCCACTGAAATTCCAAAATACGAAGGTGCCCGACACGGTCCGGAAGTAGCCGATCTACTTTTGACGTCATTTTCGTTGCTGTGCAACACCATCAGGTGATGATGTTGCACAGCAACGAAACCTAGGTCGTTTTATTTTAATATAAATTTTTGTGGAATCACCAAGTAGGTAAATCCTTTTTATTTCGACAACCAGAGAATTTAATTTTCCCACTTCTTAGCCTTTTTACTGCCATCAGTGCTGTTAATGAACTCGAGAATATTGAAAAATTAGCATCGCGTGGATGTGAGACATGGGCAATGAGAAAAGAGGACGTGAGCAGATTAGATGGCGTATGAGAAAATCAGTTAGACTGACAATGAGAGGGGAAAAAATGGAAAGGCTTTTAACATAGTATATGGAAAAGGTAAGAGCGTAATTAGAGTCATGATGGAAAAACAGAAGAAATGGGTGATCAAATTTTGAAAGTTAACGGTCTACTTTAATGAAGGTGCTAGGAAAGAGGTAGGAAGAGTTATATTGCTAGATGCATTAAGAGAAGGAATTTGGTATGATAACTTAAAGAATAAAAGATGATACACGACGAGGCAAAAAACCTACCGAGAGGTAGAGTGATTACGATGGTTGAAATTCGCAAATTAGAGTTCTTTGCTTGCGTCGGCAATTAGAAATCTTGGTGCAAGGTTATAGATCCGTCTCCTGGTAACCGCTCGCCGCTTTATTTATCTTTTGCAGGCCTCCGGAGGAAACCCCCCCCCCCCCCACCCGAAGAGACCGACATTTTAAATAGAAAAAATCTGATGTGGCCAACACATGACTTTCTCCATTTTTGGGGTATAGATATTTAAATTATTATGAGTAGCATTATAAGGCAAAATTATTATTTCGTATCGTAAAAGAAGACACGTCGTTGCCGTAAATTACGTATATTTTGAATGTTTACAGAATTCACCGCTACATGGTGTTGGCGCTGTAGGCTGGTATTAAGAAAAAGCGAAATATATCCGAAATGGATGGTTCTACGAAAATTAGTTTTCTAACAAAACTTGGAAGAAATATTATTCTCTACAACTTTGGTCCTTACGAAGATTACCAATAACGATGTTGTTAAGGAGATATTTAACGGAAACCGAAAAACCGGTTATTTATAAATAACTCCTAAACAATAACTCCTATAGAAAATTGTTTCAAATTAAAACTGTAGGAAATTACATTCTCTATAACATTTTGTTTAGAATTGTATATACAATAATGATGTTTTAACAAAGAAATATCGCAAAAACCGAATCGGGTTTCGAATAAACCGCGACTTCCGCTTATCCGTCATTGTCCAAAAACTAATCAGTTCTTTGTGCTCATGTTAAAGTGTTATATATGAAGTTTGGTAACGATATGGTATGTACTTTTTGAGTTAGAGCGCCCACACTAACATACACACACACACACATCATTCCGAAAATAGTCTAAACGTGTTCTAGGGACCTCAAAACATGTATTTCCGTTGAAATCTCGAAGTCGATTTTTTTCATGAATACAATACTTTCCCATTACTACGTATGGAGAAAGTAAAAATTAAAGCGTCGTCGAAGAACCTATATTCCGCATCGTCTCTGGAATGGAAAGGGAGTGAAATAAATGATTAATATTTTAACTTTGTGGAAATATCCAGATTCACCTATGTGATATCTTTGGTTTGGTCCATGGTCACGGAGATTCGGGGAGGGCCAGGAAATTACTGAGTTGGGGCCTCTGGGTCGAACACAATGAGAAAGCACGAAGTTATAATAATGATTTACAAACCGCCACTGGAAATATGCATAATTACGAACCACATAATTTATTAACGTTTAATATTTCGTAAGGCAAAATGTTTGGCGCGTTTATAAGCAAGAATAGTTGTACGGAAAAACGCATTACGCCTCCGGAAATTATATTTTTAACGCCTCCGTACGTAGTATAGGAGAAAGTGTTGAATTAGTTTTTTAAAAATCGAATTTGAGGTTTTTTTAAAGGGAATACACGTTTTTAGGTCCCGTGAGAGTATGTATCATTATTTCTCGGTGGTGTGTGTGTGTTTGTGATGGGAATTTTTTGTGCGCTCCAACTCAAAAACTAATAATCAGACCAGCACAAAACTCCATATTTAAGATTTTTATTAGTTATTCAAGGTCTGAAACTGTTTTTGGATCTAACTTGTAAAGCGGAAGTGGAGGTTTATTCTTGTCGTTTTTTCCTTTTTTTTTTTTTTTGAAAAATCTCTCTTGAAACTTAATTTACGTAAATGTTTTTCATTATAAAAATGGTGGACAATCTAATTTTCTAAAAGTATTGTTTGATGCGTTTTTTTTCATAAAACCGATAGTTGAAGAGATATTTTGATCTTTCTTCTAAATTTATGTTAAACTAGCGTAATTGCCCGTCAGATATGACGGGTATGCGTGAATTAAGTATTACGTTAAAATAAAATAAAAATTAATTACACCAACTTTTATGTGCACTAAAACGTAAAAAAATTAATATAAACTCCACATAATCGAATGTTCCAGAAAGTAATAATAGTCATGGACATATAAAATGTTTTAACACGATTTTATCACAATTTTTGTACATTTCTTACGCATTGGAATCGAGCCAACAATAGACTTTAACAGTTGCAGTTGCCATGGCGATGGATTGAATAAATGCGTAATAATCACGAAAAAAATAGTCATTTAACTTATTTTTCGGCTTTTTTCGAAAGAGATTTCACTTTCTACGATAGGGAAATTCATTTACATAGTTTTCTCGGCGTAGGTGTGAAAATCCCGCGTCGATATCTCATTTTAAAGATATTTTAAAATGCTAAAGAAAAAAGGCTTTCGCGCTTCGTTTCAGCTCTGATCGTGTTATTCAAATGGAGAAAAGATATGCTCCTGGAGTCAAACCCATGACTACTCTGTACACGGCGAGCAGTTTCAAATTGAAAAGTTGAATAGTCAAGTGATTCCCGTAAGTTTGATCGAAAAAGGTTGGAAAGCTTTTTACTTATGAGCGGTTTTCCTTTTCTCCCATCACAGACTGGCCCAAGTAGTCCCATTTCTGCGTTACTAGGTAAACAAAGCGTTTAATACAGATACACAAACCTGGCCTATTATATGAGAGCAATACGTCGCTTAATAATACCATTGTTTCCGTTGCTAGGATCAAAATTTCTAATTGTTGATAGCTATGTGTACGCTACCAAGGGTAATTTTTATTTCGCATCGATACTTTGTTACTCTAGCAACAGCTAACAATTTTGTTTACTCATTGCTTTTTTTCGACGCGAAAAGTAATTCAAAGTATTTTTCAATGTGAAAGTCGTTCAAAGTGTAAAAAAATTATTCACGAGTGTAATTAACGTTAATTATTCTTGAGGACGCTGATGCCGAGAGCCATCATATTCATTGCTCTGTATTACGAAAAGTCAGATTTTTATTTTTCATTTCAATGAAACGTTCCGAACGTGATTACTCTGTCTCTGTCCTGTGGTCCCTCGCTTAATCGCGATGTCCTTGTTATTTGTCCAGGATGAGTTCCCTGCAGGAAAATGTGATCGCAGCCATAGTGGGCCGTGAAGGACTGCGGTTGCTCGTGGCTTTCTACTGGGCTTTCACCGTCATCGTGAGCGCCCTCTACACAGGAAGCATCATAGCCTTCATAACTCTTCCAATCTTCCCAAAGCCTTACGAGACGGGAGAGGAGCTCTTGGAAGCCGGATTCGCATGGGGGACAATCGGTGAGGCGTCATCTAATTGGACGACAAAGCGAGCGGAAATTTTCATTGCGTCTGAAAGATACGCCGTAGAAGCACTATATTCACAGTCGAACTTCTATGAGTCGAACGTCTATAACTCGAATTTTTCATAAGTCAATTTTTTCATAATTAAAATTTTTCGTAACTCGAATTTTTCATAACTTGAATTTTTCATAACTCGAAGCGATTTCATTTTTTTACAGGAAAAAAAATTTCATGTTATTTTTCTCCTATGACTCGAATTTCATATAGTAAGTCGAATATTTTTTTGTTTTCCTTGAGGTTCGACTTAATAGGAGTTCCACCATCTCCACTGGAAGAGTTGAGGTAAGAACCAAACCCGCGAATTTATAACGAGGAAAGTAATAATGTTAATTTATGATTAGCTCGTAAAAATATTACTTCTTCGGGTTCAGGTACAGTATGTGTAAGACCTTTTGTTTTCGCTGAAATTTCACGGCGTAAGACTTTTAACTAGTGTCGCAAATTAAACAGGATTCGGTCCTCTGTGAGTTGATATCGGCGAATGGAATTAAAAGAGAGACACTTTCCAAAGGGTCCAAGTTCCAAAAATAGTATTCGTGATTTCGAATAAGTTAGCAGTTTGTCTGGGTGGTGATTATGTATATCCTCTCGCAGCCTTCGAATGTGAAGTGCTTGCACGACGTTATGTAAGTTCTAGAAAAGTAATGGTCGCCAAATGTCGTAATCAATACCCCTTGTCCTTTCATCCTTCTGCTGATTTGATTCGGTCCTCTGTTTCTCGTTACCTTCACACATTAACGTTAAATTATATTGCTTTAAGCCTAAGAAATGAATGGAGAAGACATTTTATTCGCTTTTTCTTATGCATATGATTGACTCGAAGCAAATTACATTTTTATTCATTTCTTCTTATGCGGACAATTAAACTATTTTTGTGGCTGCGCCGATATAATTTCATTTTTGATTATTGCTACGCCAACGATCAACAATGTACAATAAACCGATTGTTAAATTTCACGCTATTGCCATTTATGCAGCATTCACAAATAAAACTTATGTAAATCTTTGTTATAGAAATGGCTGGGTAGAAAACTCAATGGCCGCGTATTTCGGTGAAGTTTTTGTGTTTTTTTCGAACGGAAAGAACGCAAAAATTATTTTAACTGGTATGCCAATACAGATCGCGATCCACTATCTCAAGCTAAGGTCGCCGACGTATATAGCGATCGTAGTTATCTTCCACCCGACTCACGAACGCATCGAAGAAGCGTGACGTAACGCGGAACCTTGACCATCTACGCTTCTGTGCATGAGGGACTCTTTGACAAACATATTTACGTTAACTGATTGATAATTCAATGAAAGTGGTCTAATAGTTGCGTGTTATGGCAAATCTGGCGAACTTTCGAGTACGTCACTTAAGCTTTATTTTGCATTCTATCTACGTGGAGAACGATGGAAATTATAAGCTATATTTTTGCTTTCATAGAAATTTTATTCGTTGAGTTAATCAAATTTTGAATGCACGCACGTTTGTTAAAAGTATCGATGCACGCGGTTTTTATGCGCGTTTCGCTTCCAGCGTGAGCGCCTATTGGCGTCGGTCTGTCCGTCCGTCCGTCCGTCTGTCTGTCTGTCTGTCTGTCTGTCTGTCTGTCTGTTCGTCCGCATGTTCGCTCTCGGCTTCTACCGAACGGATTTTCATGAAATTTGATAATAAGCACTTACAGTCAAAGCTAATAAGAAAATCACAAATGAATCTCTTTACTGGTGACAAAAAATGAACTTTCCGTCATATCTCGTAAAGTATTGGTTATATCAAAATACTTTTCAAATAAAACTTGTAGAACTGGTAAAATAGAGTATTTATTTTCCTATACATTTTTATCGTAAGAGTAGCCGTTATCAAGAAAATCAAACAAGAATGTCTTAATTCGAGTTGAACTTGGAAAATTTCTTGTATTCTTCATTGTTGCATACATAATCTCACAAAACACGTTTAATTTCCTTATGTGTGCATGCAGTATTTTTAAATAGGAATAAAATGGATTATTTATGCAGAAGAAAAGAACTTTGAAATGCTATTTCCCTAACGTACACGTATATCATTTATTTCGAATACTCCATTGCAGGATACGCTGTACACTTTCCTAACTTGTTTTTGCACTCGTAATCACGTGCATAAACGTAAAACGTGGCTAGGCATCAATAATTCGCGGTACGTAAAGGTAATCAGAAAAATACGGAAAAACGTTAAACAGTCGAAGTAGGGTATAGATTTTTTTTGCTTTCGGAAGTTGTTAATACTTGGAAATCTAGAATAAACACCGAGGCATCAGCAGTCGCCTAGCCTAAAAGCGACGAAGTATTCGAAGAGTAATTTTATCTGCTTTCATTCATGTATCTCTTTACTCGAGTCGATTGAGAATTTCACGATGCACAAATTTCTCCGAGATAAGCGTGGCTTATTGATTTTGTCACAGGCAGCGATAACATTTTATCTATCCATCGTTAACATCACGTCAATATCTTTCTCTGAATTTGTAGGTGCAGTTCAATATAAACAATGAGGAAATATTATTTTCGGGATATACAATCGGGAAATTGAACTTCATCGCGCAGTAATTTTTTTCGCTTGAGTAGCTAGACCTGAACATTTGAATAACTGCTTTATGCATATAAAATGGCCTAGATTAAATGATCGTACACTTTATATAATTAAGTAGTTAGTTAGATATAAGAATTATGGGAATGTTTCAGCGGATGATAAAGTTTCTTGCGCAATAAAATGGGGATAGTATATGTTAAGAAAATAATTCTTCATCGCACGATTTTTTTAACCAAAGATCTGGACAATCGTTTTCCTAATACAGTAAAACCTCGATTATCCGGCCCTCGATTAACCGGACCCCGCTTTAACCGGCCGGTTGGCCGTGATGATGTTTTCATCAACGGCGCCCCGTTGTGTTATTTTTTCCAGCTAATTTGAAAATAAATGGAATTAAACATTTTGCCTTCTGGTATTATATGTAATTTTTTAAAAATGGTAATTGAATTTTAGACTACATTCGTGTCAATAAAGCTTCCGGTAAGACAATTTTCATAAATATATGGCGCATTAGTAGATAGTAAGGAATCATGGAATCCGATGAATCTGTTACTCATTTTAATTTGGAGTCGTAATGGGATATCTGAGAAAAAAAATGAATACGCCCACTGAGATGTGTTGTGCCTGCTTCACATTCCCAGTGCGTATCTCAAGAACTTGAGGACCCTCAGCCGTCAACTTCAAAAGACGTAACCTCATCAGAGACTCTTTCGTAGATTTCGGTGCTCAACAAGTAATTTTCATACCACTCCCGATTCGCATTCACTCTCGGATAGCGATTCTGATTGATTGGTAAGTTCATTTTTTATACATTGCTTTTATAAGCCGCGACTTTGAAAGAGATATCCTGCCATGCACCATGGAAAATGCAATTTCATTTCTGAATTTTTATCGTATTTACAATGACTTTGTCTCAAAAACGAATATTTTGATGGCTGAAATGATATTTTTCCCTATTGCTGTGTTGAAAGTTTCAGAGAGTTAGAAAATGAAATGTTGATAGCGGCAAATAATCAGCAGTTTATACGTAAAAAATTACGAATTTTATGTGAAAAGGAAACAGATGTATGCGTTATGTTGAAGTAACACTAGCAAATAAGCTGATAAAGTCGTCGTAATTATTAAATAATCGTTCCAGCGTAAAATAAAGAAAATTTGGTGTCATTTCCATTAAGGCGGTCAATATCGATTTCCCCCCGGATTAACCGGATTCTCGGATTATCCGGCCGACCCTCCGCCCTATATAGGCCGGTTAATCGAGGTTTTACTGTACTTATGTTAGAGCATCAGAGACACGCAGGCAATGAGTTATTCGAGGTTGTTTCTAAATATTTTTGAAGTTAATAAATAAATACTTGGTACGTCATTTGCGTCCATGGCCGGATAAATAACGTCAGATTTTATGCAAACATGGCCTCCTACTTGGACGAAACCGAGAGGAAAAAATTAACAGCGCAAATTCTTGAATTCCGGGATTTGCCTAACCTCTCCATTTCATATTTCTTCGACATGAATTATTTTCCGATCTTAAATTACGATTAAATTCTCATTTAGCGAGAGCATTGTTAGCAAAATTCATCATGTCATGAAGTTGCCGTAAATAATACAAAGAGATATTTTGAATGTAGTTTTCTAAATATGTGGAATGATGCCAACTTAAAGAAGACCCCAGAAGACCGCTATACCAGATTAAGGAGCGTTGGCTTCGTAGATCGACAGGGCGAGATTAAAAGTAATGGCACTCGATCGGAGCAGTGGGATAGGGTCGCCGTCCCCAATGACGAAACGCAACGCAAGCTGTTTCCTAAGACCATAAACTGTGTCCGAGGCCAAACGTATTGAAGAAATAACTGCGGGGAGGTTAGTTATAGGGCGGTGTTATTAAGATCGCATGGAGTTAAAAACCTCGCTACAAAGTTTTCAACCTCTATTTTGAGAAAATCTGCTTATGCGTTCCGTTTGTCTGTCTGTCGCACGGCTTAGACTAAATCAGCTAAAGACTTCGTTTTTTCGCCAATCGATTCAGCATTCTGTCTCGTTATTAGAGGTTTATTTTTAAATCTGTGTGTCTGTCTGTCACACGGATAACTCACAGACTAAACCAGCTAGATACTTCATTTTTTCGCCAATCGATTCAGTGTTTTGTATCGGTTTAGCATTTTTTTCATACTAATAATGCTAGTATAGATAAATTTTAATACAACGTATTAACATTTTTATTTATTGTCCGCGTCAGGAGCTCTTTTCTTACTCGTTTTTGAATTTATATATGCGGATTATTAAGGGAACATGATTTATTTGCCTAATTAACCCTTAAGAATCTTTGTGGAACCATACTAAGTTTTATTAAATTTTTTTTGCCGTGGTTAACAGAAAAATGTCGTTTGGCTTCATGCTAAGTATTGTTTCCGCGCCGTTTTAAGAAGCAAACAGGCCCAAAGCAATCTCGAATTTCAGAAAAATTTTGAGGTGTTTCAGAATGGGTTACAGATGTCGGTTTTCCTTGTTTGAACGAATTAGAAGAAAATGAGGTTTAGTTTGAAAATTTCGATTTTTTAGACTGAGTAAACACATTTTTTTTTAATTCGATAGAAAGTTTACGATAGGTGACGGATTAAGACCCCCTGGGGCCCTCCTCGTAGTTTGTGATGGTATAAAGAAAACTATGATAGACCGAAAAACGTTTTATTGACAAAATAATGTTATTTTATTTTTCGAAAAACACGAAAATAAGCCTCACAAATTCACATTCCGAACTTTTGAGGCAGCGAATTTCTAAGCTTGGGTCCTCTAGGAACGTCACAACTGTGCCTATTCGAACGAAACGGTTCAAACAAAAATTGTCGTATGTGTTGAGTTGCAGTAGGACTCTATATATATATATATATATGTGTATGTATGTGTATATATATATGTATGTATATACATACATACATACATATATATATATATAATATCCGTGCCCACTTTTGCGCATTGCTAAAAAGCGTCATACCTTTTCAGTTTTATTCATACAAATTCTGAGGTAAATATAGATTGCTCATACGTCAGAGATAACGGTTAATATGGCAAGTAACGCTCAGAAATACTTAAAAGAGTAAGTCCTGCGCCAGTTACTAATGAAGCATTTGATGGGTAGACAATCTTTGATAATATGTAGCATATTACGTATTGATAAGTTGCTGCGTTAAATTCGATACTTTATTTTTTGCATGTTGAAGCATTTGCCGAATCTGCCTTGTTTATTTAATAATAACCCATTTATAACGTTTACACAAAAGGACTGATTTAGGCGTGCGAGGCAGTAAGATATTTGCGTCGTATATGTTTTTTCCATCTCAAAATTCACACTCAAATTTATTGCTGTCGCACGCACCAACGAGATGTATAGCGCACATGTTATCAACCAAGGACTATAAAATATTTTATGTAGATCTGTTTCAGCACCATAAAGAATATCATTGAAGGCAATGAAAAGAAATTAAACTCCGACAGATGTATTGGGGGCTTGATTTTAGCAATGGCGAAGTTTATTTCATCAAAAAAATTATGCTGCTAGAATTTTGTTGACGCCTTACTTTTGACGCTGTATGACAGAATGTGCGCCAATAACCGAAATTTTGACTCGGTTTTTTATCTATAATATATTTTGAAGCGTGCGTTTGTGTGTTTGTTAATGGAACTCCTCCTAAGCGGTAAAAGCTAGAATAACCAAATTTGGTACGATTCTTCCTTACATCCCTAACTTAGTGAATGGTCAAGGTTTGGTCAACCGGGATTAATCAGTGCTGCCAATATAGGGGATTAACATTTTTCCATAAGATAACACGTATGAATCCATTTCTTGACTTGCAAGGTATTCTTCCTTCAAGCATTAAAATACGTAAATATGGACCGATTTTTTTCGTTTTTGCTTTTTTCGCGAATAAAACTCTATACTATCTTATTCCTGCGAAGTTTACATGTTACACGGTCGAAGTTTTCAGAAATACGCTATTTGTTTCGAAATTTTGTGGATTTTTCGTACTCTTTCCGGGCGTTGCGTTGTCAAGGCGGCCGTCATTGTTACCTCCGATTCAATTAGCTTCAATGAAGCTTACAAATAGACGAAAGTTTAGCGTTATTCGCTTCGCACTTTTGTTTAAGCAACGAAACGATCGATGTTTATGGATAGCAACGTAGATAGATACTGATTATTATTCAGGAAGCGTTTATTGATGAAAGTAATTGAACCTTCTTTCGTCTATTGAATACTGGAATCTTACATTTTTTGTAAGTAAAATCATTATATTTTACATTATAATGTTTATTAACGTAAATAAGCTCACGTATCTGGTGTACAATAACCGGAGTAAGTGTTCAATCATGGACAGCTGTACGTTGCCTTTTCACGGGTTTCTTGCTTACAAGACATAAAAGTAAATATTTCAGCGAGGCATAATTACACAAGAAATGAAGCTGGATTTGGCGAAAGTAATATGATAGGAAATAAAATTATCGCTATATTTGAATGCAATAGGCTCGGAAACGGATTGTTACAAGCAAATATGATTAATTGTTAAGAAAGGCTAGTTGTAATTTAAAAAGTATCTACTATATATTTTAAAGAGTTTGTATGTTGTGCTGTAGCGGCTTCACTAAATCCGTTGAAATTCAACGGGAAATTTTGCTAGTATTAATATAATTCTTAGGGGAAATTTCGCTGTTTACCCCACACAGATTTTAACAAAATTTCCACTTCCCTTTGGTGTAAATTTTATGCTGCAACTATGGATAAGTTGCACTTGGTGAAATGACTGTTAGCCATGAAGCGTTTCCATAGGCACCCGAGGAAGTTGTTGGTCACAACAATAATGAAAACTGAAACTTTATAATTTCTCCCTTGTTAAAAAATACTTTTGACGAATTTCACAGTTACCGCTGCATCATGAGGCAAGTTAGAAGCTAATTCTTCGGAATAAACATCTATGCGATCAACATGACTTTTCACATAGTGTCATCATATTTTATTAAGTACAAGAATGAAAGTTTTGATAAAACATTCTCACTTAAGGTTTGAAAATTCCGCTCGAATAAAATTCAAAATACCACTATGGCTTTGACTATGGTTAGATATGACGAAACTCTCAAGTTGCTGACATAATGTTTTTAAAAAAATTACTCCAATTTAATTAATACGGATTCTTCACTTAAAACATTGCTCGTCGAAAAGTCTCATACGAGTTTTCAAAATAAAATGCTATAAGTTTACGGGGGAAATTGTTATTTTGGTAAAACTGATTTTATTGTCTTTGAAACAATATTGGCGGAAGATAAATCCGCTTCAAAAATAAAAAATGCATCATTGAGCTCACCTAGTATCTCGATTCAATAACCCTATTAAGTTTTCAGTAAACAAAATCTACTCAAAATACCCATCCTCAATGATCGACGGAGAACGCTGTTTAAATATATTTGCGAAATATCTTTTAAGGAGAAACTACATTATCGTACATTGACATTTTAAAATAGGCTAGGATTAGGGTTGCCAACTGTAAGGCATTCATGACCCGAAGATTTTAGTCTGAACCCCGGAGATTTTGGAGGAAACCCTGTTTTTTCGCTTTTTACGGGTTGTCTATTATTTCCGAGTTGCTAATTAAAAAGTATTGTAAATTATATCAATAACATCTTCATTTAACAATTGAAATATTATTTATTTCGTAATGCATAAGAAGTGTAAGTACATGCGTTATTCTCACCTCTTTGCGAGATCAAAATATATAAAAGTAATTATCTAGGAGAATATTTTTAATGGGCTAAATTTCGTAATAAGTTATATGTATTTAAATTTGTAAAAACGGAATTATTTACTGGAAATTTTAGGAAATGCGATTACGATGAGGCTGCCCCTGGGTCCCAAAGAAATGTTATATTTTGTCCAAGATACCATTTTTGTTCATTTCAAAGAAAAATCACGTAAAAAGTGCATTTCTTCGTTAAAATCAACATTTTCTAAGCAGATGCTCTGTAAATTTTAGTATGTTTGTGTAAGGAGAACCATCACAAAATTTGTAGTTGTAGTTGCACTGGCACGGAGAAATTGATGTAAAACCCTGAGCCCGGAGAAACATTGCTTCACCCGGATTCTCCGGGTCAAAATGACCCAGTTGGCAACCCTAGCTAGGATAGCTTTAGAAGAAGACACTGAGACCAAATAATAAGAACGAATTACGCTTTTATCCATTGTTGCAACGCATGGTTGACCAACAACGCAGACTTCGCCCTCACTTTATCGCAGGTTATATTGTTTTGTTACTTTGTTAGTTACTCTCACGATATTGACGATGACTAAATATTTTCTCCCTCATATCTCACCTCTGACAACGTCAAGCCGACGGAGATTGGGCACAATGGCTTCGGGAATCCGACGGCCCCGTAGGGGAGCAGGTCAGGAAGACAGCAGCGCGTGCAGACGCTTATGGGTGCGGTTGCCGAGGGATGCGATTGTTCCGGTCTGCTGAGAAGGGAATCCGGACCGTGGAACAATCTTCCGGACTCGCATTCCTCTCGTCCCGTTCTCTTCTCACCTACCTCATTGCCCATCCAGCTAGCGGCAATGAGGAAGAGGACGAAGATGAAGAAGAAACCGGTCTCTTTAGCCTAAGACTCCTAAGGAAGGTGAATGGAAATGGTGAAAAAATAATAAGACGCTATTTTTGTGAAATCCATACATTCCTACCCAAAATTAACTTATGGCTGACGTTCTTGAAGTTCTACAAGCACAATCCTTTTTTAGGCGCGTTTCTCTTCCAGTGCGATCGCCTATTATCGTCGGTCCGTCTGTCTGTCTGTCCGTCCGTCCGTCCGCATGTTCGTTCTCGGCTTTTACCAAACGGATTTTCATGAAATCTGATATTAAGGACTTACAATCAAAGATAATAAAAAAATAACATAAATGAATCACGTACGCCAATCAGGGGTACCACTTTCCTGGTGACAAAAAATGAACTTTCCGTCATATCTCGTAAAGTATTGGCCATATCAAAATATTTTTCAAATAAAAGTTGCAGAACTAGTAAATTAGAGTATTTCTTTTCCTACACATTTTTATCGTAGGTGTAGCCGTTATCAAGAATATCTTAGTTCGAGTTGAACTTTCTTACATGGTTACTTCTTCATTTTTGCTAACATAAACAATCTCACAAAAATACCTTTAATTTCCTTATGTGTGCATGCAGTATTTTTAAATAGGAAGAAATTGGATTATATATGTCGAAGAAAAGAGCTTTAAAACAATATTTCCCTTACGTACAATTATATTATTTGTTTCAAATACTTCATTGCCCGAAACGCACCCATTTGTGATACTGTGTACATTTCCTAACTTGTTGTTTTTTTATCATTGAAGTATTGGCGAAGGTTGTAAGTTTGGCGATGAGTCTATTTGTGTCTGGATTTAATGTTTTTATTTAAGGAGTCGTTTAATAATAAAAACAAATACACGCAAAAAGGCGCATGCATAGTCCTCTCTTATCGTGCTGAAACAAACCATAATATATTATCAATCTTTAAATAATAGGACTTCAATAAGCATAATATTACACCATTATTGCTTAAAACAAGGACAAGTCCACTTGGAAGCAGGATATCCGAACATCATTTAAAAATGACACTTTATTAATCTGAATTAATTCCTAATATTATTACGTATTAATGTAATTTCATCATCGCCTTCAGAGCGTCTATCTAATGTGTGTTCGCCTGATTATGTATTAAATTATTCTACATATTTTCTAAGCGCAAAAATTTTCTTTCGGTGAAAATTTTCCTATCTCAGCCTATCAACTGTAATTAAATAGAAATTGTGTAGGTTGAAAAAATATGCTTCTCCAAGTAATTGTTTTTTTGTTAAATATCCTTCCGTACAAAGTACTTTGTACGGTTATGGAGTATTTATTTTTTAATTCAATTAATTCAACTCGCCGTAGTCTCCCACGTTATTTTTATTAAATATCCTTCCGGTGAACCACCAATAATGACGGCTACTTTGTATCCGAAATACGCATCTGGTATTCATAACCATTTTATAATAGCTGTTGGAGAGGTAAAGTTCGCCAATTTGATTACAACTATTTTAGGGGAAAAAGTCACACATACATAATTTATTCTATTAAATTATCCGTCGAATAAATGATGTGTGTGTGACTATTATTTCCTAAAATTGCCGAGTGAAATAAAAATGTGCATCTCAACTCAAGCATTCAGCAGCTCTTGTTGAATTGTGCTTTTAATCAACTCAATCATTTCATGACTGTAGATTTAGCTAAATAATTCATTTCTCGCGATGAGAATTATCATATAAATAAATGCCTTAGCAAACGTTGCGTGTAATGCTTTTTGAAGCTTAATATCTCGCAAACGAATGAACCGAGTTTGATGAAATTTTCAGGATAGCATTATGATATAGGTAATAAAAAAACGTTTTAATGTATCGGTAATATATAAAAGCCTTATTCTATCCCTTTGTCACTCCATCTGTCACGCTCTGAAAAACAGAAATATACCTGGCAAGAGGGGGCTAAGGTCAGCTTTTGAAGCACAATAGATACTCGCGGCGAGGGTTTCGAACCTGATCAAAGGCAACCCTCTCAGCAGGAGGTATGATTTCAGGTCAAAGAAGACTGCCTCAATTTTATTTCAGAATAATCGATCATCCCCGTCATTTTTGACGGGCACTTATACTAGTTACATTATAAAACCAAAAGAAATTGATGTGTAATAATTTATGGCAATCCTAAATAGGACTGGATTGAAAGGAATTGTAGAACAGAGGAACTCGTTCGTTTTCTGTGTTGTTCCGGCACCTTTCATGATCGGAAATATATGAGAATATATAAATTGCTCGTTGCGAATAAAAAAAACTAGAATGTCTGGAAAAGGCTGCACCTCGAAGGAAAAGTCGATACCGTCTGACCTACTTGGCACTGATTGCAGCTTCGAAATACCTCTTTTATTACGGCGCTTTTGACACTATTATTTCTTATACTGATGTAAAAACAGCAAACAAAAGGTAAACTCATGGCATATCATAGAATTCTTTCAACTTTGTTTCGAATAAGCGTAGAAACTAATCGGAAACTCATCTTCTACAGTAACAAATTAAATTATTTTTACGACAGGCATTGCAGTCTAATAAATTAAGTATGTGCCTTTCCTCTATTCATTATGAATATCTCGTTTAAATCGAACTGATGTAGTCAAGTAATACACAAATACCTATGGTTAGATTCCGAGATCGTAAAAATATACTTACTTTAAAAATAATGTTTTCCGAATAAGATAATTCTGTTTAAAATTCATTGGGAACACAATATATAGTACGTAAATTAATTCTGTGCTGAACTATGATGTTTTCTCGGTAAAATAGTTACATTTAAGATTAAATAATAAGAAAAAACTCGCCCTATAAGTTTACCCACTTCTTTCACTTAAATGATTTTATGAAATCTCCTGGCAAATCCAGGCTCTATACGGTTGAAGTTTTGAACAAAACATGAAAATAAATGTTTCAATAATGTGTAGCTAATTTGGTGATCGGAAAATCCGTAGGATATTCCCAACGTTCACATTGCCTCTATGACGTCACATTATTACCATGTATTGGCATTTACAGTATAAATTATCTACATTCAATTTTTAAGAATATAAAACAGTGGCAGGTGTAGAAAAATATCGTGTTTTCTGCAGCGCGCCGATGTAGGTATTCATTGTATCCATGGGCGCTTCCTTAAAGAAAAATAAAAATACTTGAAAATTTTCTATATGCATTGCTATATTTATAAATTCAAATATTACTTTTTAATGTGAGGAATTTGTTTTTATACAAACGATTTATTTCCATGTAATTTTAGGGTTGTTTTTTTTTACCTCTTTCTTACTTCATGGCTGTCACATTTGCGCCTTTTCCTTTACTTACATTCAGTAGGATAAGAAACAAGGGAAGAATTGCAGGGAAATTACATAAAGTGATTTTTACACCGATTACTTCTCAGCAATGATCCTAGATCCATTTTTAGCACTTATACACAGCGACCTATTCTGAAAATTTGGCTGTCTAGGCACTAGGTTACAGTATTAAAGAGATGTTCCCCGTACAGACGGGAAAACCGAATACGCAAGCGATGTTTTAAAAGAAAGAAAGCGCTAAATATAACGTCAGGGTCGCACTTTTGGGACAGAACCTATGCTAGACACCACACGTTTGAAACTCATAAGCTTTCATTTCACTTCGCAGGTAGTGGGTAAGAAAAGGAAGGGTCCCATAATGGCCATGTCTACCGAATGCTTCCTTCCTTTCCGTATCGGGTTTCTGGTGAAGGGCGGCGCCGAAGGGGAGAGAATCTCCGAGGCTCTGAAGCGGGGGCTGTTGCACGCAGAACAGGCTGGGTTGCTGGACAAGGGGAGGAGCGACGCCGACTTGGAGGTGGGGGCGGGGGAGGAGGAAGAGGTGGACAAAGAAGGCTCGGTGATCAGCAGCTCCGAGAAGCGTTGGAGGGCCATGCACGGACAGAGGATCCTGTTAGGAGGAGGGTTCCGTTTGGGCCGCCACGGGGTCCTAACCGAAAGGGTCCTGGGACTCGATGACGTCCAGGTTAGGTGGCGTTTTAATTACAGCGGAAGTTGTATGAGTCGAACTTCAAGGGAAACAAAAAAATCTGATGTGTCCAGCGCATGACTTGCTCCATACAGAGCAATGAATATGATTGCTCTCGACATCAGCGTCCTCAGGAATAATTATCAGCAATTACACTCGTGAATAATTTTATAACATTTTCAATAGTCTTTATTTTAAAAATAACAATGAGTAAAGAAAGTTGTTAGCTGTTTCTATGGATAACAAAATGGTATGGGAAGTTATTTTTATTGATTAAATATACCATATAGATCTTCGATTATCTGAACTATTTGGGGACTGAACTAGTTGATATTTTTTATTTTTTCTGACAATAGAACGATGATAGAATCAAATAACAATTGAAATAGATGAACTTGCATAATTTTACTAA
Source organism: Uropetala carovei (assembly GCA_036926305.1). NCBI lineage: Eukaryota > Metazoa > Arthropoda > Insecta > Odonata > Petaluridae > Uropetala > Uropetala carovei. The sequence goes on from JAXCHB010000043.1 coordinate 7,127,137, forward strand.
ATTTTTGGCAATATACATGCGCGCATTGTGCTGTGATACAGTGAGTTTATCTCAATTTGTTCCAAATAATGTATTCCATGTTGCACTAAACTTGATTAAAGAACTATCCTACAAGGGGAAGGCCACTTATTGGAATCTCAGATTTTGATGAAACTTGGTAAATTGATAGTAGTCGAGACAAGATGTACGAATCACCCTCCTTTTGGGCATAGACGGTTAATAGTTTAGCCAGAAAATGAACTTTTTACTTTAGGGTTCCATTAAAGCTTAGGATGAACACCCCGTAACTCACAGTAAATATAGCATAGTGGTTATCGTCCCAGCTTGCGAAGTGCTATGCATAGGATACGAATCCTGAGCTCGACGTTTTATATTTACCTGCCCGATTTTATTTTTTCTTGTCTATGCCTTTACAAAAACTTTACACTGACTCCTTTTCTCTCTCGATATTTTGTGTTTGGACAAATCTGCGAATCTACTCCGATTACCGCCAGCTTCGCCTTCACTTCCTAAAAATTACTATGTATTGTATTGTTGCTCATGTATATAAATATCTATCGAAAACTTTTTAGCCATTACTGATGAAGGTGGCAAAACTTTCTCTGGTGAGAACAATTGTTTCAAAGAAATGTTATCAACCATTCGTCCATGTGACACATGAGTGGCAATATACAACACATAGTAATTTTTAGGAAGTGAAGGCGAAGCTGGTGGTAATCAGAGCAGATTTGCAGATTTGTTCGAACACAAAATATCAAGAGAAAAGGAGTCGGCGTGAAGTTTTCGTAAAGGTATAGACAAGCCGGGACGATAACCATTATGCTATATTTACTGTGAGTTATGGGGTGTTCATAATAAGCTTTAAAGGAACCCCAAAGTAAAAAGTTCATTTTCTGGCTAAACTATTAACCGTCTATGCCCAAAAGGGGGTGACTCGCAAATCTCGTCTCGACTACTATCCATTTACCAAGTTTCATCAAAATCCGAGATTCCAATAAGTGGCCATCGCCTTGTTGAATGACGTTCTCTTAATCAAGACTCTATGGTGCTTAAAGTTTCCTTAAACACTCTGGAGAATTTCTGGATCCACTCCTCTTGTGCTTATGTTAAAACATTAATGTAATCATGTCAATTTTTGGCTTCCATCAAGTGATGTCATATGGACTAACTCCCCTAAGCACGTACGCATTTAATCCCTTAACTCGGTAATGTATCCTATAACACACAGAGGTAACTTTTATTTTTAGTTTGTGAATTGCTCTGCTGCTTCTAACAATTTGACAGTGTATCCTTTAGGACACAACTAAAAACGAGCGATTTGTAAAAAAAAATCACTAAAAAGCAGAAATTAAAACTAAAACAATATTTTTCATTCTTCTCCATGTTCTAAAACCTAAATGACTTATGAAAAGAATAAAAACATTTTTTCCCAACTTTAAATCTAACCTAGCCAAAGATAAGGGTTAAGCCGTCCACAGCAATAATTAACTTTAAAATGGTCAGTTAAAGCATTTGAAGAATTTCTGTTTAAAATATTTAATGAATTTGACCATTTCTTCTTAATTGAACAATGATAAGAACATCCTTTCTTTTCTCTCTCATAGAGTTTAATAATACAGATTTGATTTGTTGAGCAATTTGACATCAAACTGTCATGTTTACTTCCCATCTTTCTTGATGCAGGGTATATTCCTTCTTCTTGGAGCTGGGTTTGCAATATCCTTCTTCGCCCTATTCATGGAGATCGTAGTGGTGAAGATAAAAAGGAGGTGCTGTTCTAATAGCAGATCTGGCGACGATGAGACAGATCTGGGAAGTGAATTTTCCGATGAAGAAGTTGAGGTAATGGACGAAGAATCTTGGCATTATGAAGCGATTGGAAATGAGACATATAATGAAGATGAAGAATGGATGGCATACTCATCAGATGCCATAGTATTTCCAAGGAGGACATCTGCACCTGCTGTAGCTATGAATCTCTATCACAGAGAATTATTAAGACAGTCGATAACACCACGAAGGGTCAAGTCCGCTAATACGATTAAATCATAGTTTCGTTTTTGTTCTGTCATTATTTATTTTTATTGTCGTATCATCAGACATGAAACTACTTTTTTTATTTTCCCGTAAAATTTAAATTTAAACTGTTTATAATAATTATGCATTTCGTGCGGCACCCTAAATTTATAGTTATTTTTCCGTAATGCCACATGATATAGCTTGACATAATGCAGTGAATTTCTATCCTTTTTGGTATACGGGACCCTAACATGACTGGAAACCACAATGCAGAACCCGGCAGTCACCCAAAAAGTCTGGGGAACATATTTTAATGATAAGGCAAACAAGCCATCCAGGTAAAAAGTAATAATGATAGCGTAATAGTTCATTGAAAATATTATGGGAAAATGTTGATCAAATTAAAATTAATTTATTTTGTTTTTAAAATGTTAGCTTTAGAAAAAATAATTGCACAGAATCTCTCTTCGTTCTCCCTTACCAAGAAGATATTCTCTTCTATTAACCCATTGAGGTACCTATTCTGCTTCCTTAATGTCATGAGAACAAAATTGAAATATTTTGAAGCATGCCTTTTCATTGCACTAATTCTTGTAATTCTATTGCAGCAATTAAATTAAATACTGTTGTAATAACTACATTGAACTCAACAGATTGTCTGTTAAGCTGTTATAACCACTTCTAAATTTGTCATTTAATTTTTACAACGAAAAAGTGAGTTACAGCTTCAGTTGACTTGTTTTCTATGAAAAGATATGTACGAGTATAAAACGAAAACAATTCTCAATTTTCTCTACTCTTTTGTGACTTTTTCAATGAATGCACACAAAATTTTGTAAGATATGTTACCAAAAATTGGATTTTAGATTCAATGGTTTGATGGAATTTCTGCACCAATAAATAGAAAAGATGTTTTTAACGTGGATTGCAGAGTGTATAATAATTGCAGTTTATTTAGATCAGATTTACTAGGTGCTTGCCAAAAAAATATATTATTACACAAAATCAGAGCATCCGCAAAATTCCTGTAATATGCGGTTAATACGTAGATATCACATTGGTTTGTACCAGTGGCGTATTGAGGGTTTCTGGCGCCCGGGGCAAAGAATAATTTTGCACTCCCAGTAGCAAAGCAATTTATGGAGGGGGGGGGGGGTGCAAATCGCACCTTGACCCCGCCCCCCTGAGCTCGACGCCCGGGCAACTACATTTTTTAACCATAAAAATGGCGCCCCCTAAATTTGGCGCCCAGGGCACGTGCCCCACCTGCCTCACCCTAGTTACGCCATTGGTTTGTACGTATGCTTAGGTGGCTGAAAAATCTGAATGAAAATTAAATTTGTTTTCTGCTGAGCAGGGCTATCCAGGCAATTGTCTGCAGTGTCATAATGTAGGCCAGAGGTTTCCAAAATGTTCAACTTGAGAACCATATGGCCAGTGATGGACACGACTTTTCCTGGGCCCCGGGTGAGATGGGGTTTGCAGGTCCAGTCTCATACAACCTTTATTTAGGGGATATGCTACTGGCCCCATTGAAAGTGCTCATAATGCCATCTAATTTAATACATTGAATATAATAATATAAATAATAACAATCTACTTAATAATATAATTAATTATAATAACATAATAATTAACCTAAATATCTACTAGAAAAAACCTTGTTTTCAGAAGATGTACAGTTTTTTATGTTGTGCTCATAGTGTTGAGGAATAAACAATATCGAAACATTTTGTTTTCAGCAAAATATTATAAACATTATTAGCCATAAACAAATAAGGTGACAAACAGAACACAATAGTATGCTGATGCACCTAATGTAGTAAACCAGATGTACAAAGATAATAAAATAAAAATATTCATTCCGAGAGTTAGCGGTTGAACCGGTTAAAATAACTGGAGAGTATGCCATCATGATCTGTGCTTTAGACGTTCGTGCCCTAGGGGTCCCCGAACTCAAGAAATATTTTGTGCATATGTCCTAGAACCATCCTTCTCTTTCTCTCTGTAATAAATGCTCCTATGGAAGCATATTTCGTTGGCTCATACATTTCATTTTTCTGTTTTAAAATCTTGAGGATGAATGGACACAAAGCCAGCCCGAGGTAACGGCGAACCAGGCGGCTGCCCGGGGCGCCAAAATCCTGGGGGCGCTATTCCGACCATCTTTGTATGAATTACTTGCAAGTGAATAAATACTGGATACCGATTTATATTACCAAACAGGCTGGAATATTTATGGCATTCATTATGTTTTTTCTTTGTGTATAGTCTTTACAGAACAATGAATAAATGAACATGTATTTCGTAATTATCTCAACAAACATTTACGGAGGGGGGCGCTAGTGTTATCTCGCCCGGGGCGCCAAAATTCCTCGGGTCGCCCCTGAATTGAAGGATATAGAATTTGTAATTTGAAAAGGACTTCGTGTCGTTGTTCCTTCGCAGTAGCGTCTCGATGGGCCCCGCAACGTGGGTTGGGGAAAGTGCGCCGTGATTAGCGGGACCTATCATGGCCTGATCCCCGAATCAAGGGGACTTTTTATTTTTTAATATATCAGTAGTGTTTGTTGAAGGAGTCATTGTTTATTAATGTAACGACAATGGTAAGAAATTCAACCTTAAAATTTTCTAAGATATTCAAAGGTTTGGGATGCGGGGACTCCAGATTTTCTGATACGACTCTAGTCCTCCGCCGTTAGGTATTCGAGTTTATAAGAAAAAGGCTACCATTTTAAGTAGAAGTTTTCTCTGTCGATCTAGCATTGTTGAAAGGAAAAGTAATAGTCCAGGTGTCCTTCTTTTATAAGTGGATTTATTCTCTGAAAGTTTATTTTAACTACTTCCTAAATAAGGCAACGGCGTGTTATATACCGTTAAATGCCATTTGGAGACTGACATTTTTTATAGTGGAGGAAAAGGATGGTAAGGGGGCCGGGAACATGAAAAGTATCAGAGCCCAGTATTTCAATCCCGGCACCCTCTCATGCCGGATCCCGGGCGGCAACCCGGTTCGCCCTTGCCTGCATCCGGCACTGATCCTACCCACCCCTAATGTAAGTAACCTTTGCTTGAGGCATACATGCAGTGATTCTCCTCGAGGGTTTTGGTGTTTTCAGTAAACCTTTTCCTACGGACTTAAAAAATGCTTCAACCCTCTAGAAAAAGGAAGCGTGACTAATACCTATTTTTATTGCCAATTATTTTTCCTTTTTGACATTTACCGATTCATCAATTAAAGTCGCGTTATGCCTCGAGCGCTTCCTTTAGAAAAGACTCATTTATGAAGGTTTGGATAAAGTCAAAGTTGAGTCGCACGTAACATCAGTGGCGGATTACCTCACAGGCGCTCGCCTGGGGCCTCGGCACTCATGGGGGCCTCAAAACAGTCAAAACTCGATTTTTTCAATATTTTATTTAGTAAAACATTTCACAATCAGTATAATCCACTATTTACGTACACATCTCGTGTTTTTACTTAGGTTTATTACAATGTAACATCCCTTGCGTCATTCGAAAACACATCTCACAGTTGTTATTCATTTTTTCTTTATTTTTCAATATGTGCAAGTTTATATGATAAATATTAAAATTTCTATTTATGCATTTCTGTAAATCAATATATTTAACCTGCTGCATACATTTTGTCCATTCGTAAGTTGTAAACATTTTTGTAGGTTGAGTATCCCCCGGTCAGTTTGGGGCCTACCGAATTTTTTGCGCCTGGGGCCTTCAGTTACCTTAATCCTCCACTGCGTAACATCGAAAACCACGAAACTTACTGCAGTTGACGAGCAGATTGATCTGTTTGATTTTTCTCTACACACCGCAATACTTTCGAGAGCGAAACTAGTGACCTCTTGTGGCCGGCGGAATCAACTAACGTAAGTAAAGTCGAGAGCCGGCCGGGCAGCCGTAGGAGTTTGGGAGATTTTGTCACCGATTCGAATGTTAACTTTACAAGTAATTCGATTAGGGCATTGAAATATTCTTTGTTTGTATTTACTAAACTTTATGTGAATAATATTTGTCGTTTGTTGCTTTAAAAAAGTATAACGAGTAAGAAAATGATAATAATGTCCAAATATTACTATTTCAATATTTGCAGCTCTGCAAACTTCAGCATGCATTCTGCGGCGAAGTAAATGCTCTCGTGTTCGTCTTAAGTGAAGAATTTGCTGCACCTGAGAGAGTGATATCTACTGAAGGAGTTTTTCTAAGAAAAGGTATGGTAATTGGACATCTCACTTTTCAAAGTTAACAGTGTAAACTGATTCATTGACGACAGCATCAAATGGAAACATTTGAAATTTACAACTGAATGTGGGAATAATGTTGTAGACAGGTATAGATTTATTTATAGTCGATACGAGATTCTTGAGTGTGCTTACTCATTGTACATTTTTTAGAAAAAAATCTTATTGGCATTTCTTATTTATTTATTTAACGGCTGAAGTTTTCGTGGTGGGAATGCCACCCTTTTCAGTTCATTGTTGAGTCCATTATTCTAATGATGAAAAAGTCATTTACTTAAAAGCCAGCATGAAAACCTTCGTTGTTAATATTTAGTATAAGTTGTGTGGATGTAGATGAATTTGCAGACGCATTGATCACTAAATCACAGAAATTTCACTTGCAGTTACAGCTGAATTTACATATATCCCAAAGTCTTTTGCACTTGTAATTGGTTCCTGATTTCTGATCTCTTATGGGCTGTTTTAGGCTTGAATTTTTCCTATTCCCTCATTGATGGAAGGTAGTTGACGTCCTTACTAGTAATATTATCTTGGAAAGGGCTAATTAGAGACAGTTGAGAGTGATTTAACAACAAAATATTGCTTTTATAAGTATTCCTCCTGTATCATGGAGGAGGAGTAACTTTATTCCCATATATATTCAGAATTTTCTTAAATATAAAATTTCTTTGGTGGTTCAAATTCATTTGATTGCTTTCTGTGGTAATAAAGATTTCTATTGGCTACCTTCTGATTCATATCCATGCCTATGCTCGGAGAATGGTGATTTGATAATAAATTAATTTTCTCATTACTTATTAGTAGTGGGGGGTGATGCACTGCTACACATATTTGATAAAATATTCTTCTTGTATTGAATTATCTGTACATACAATAATAAATGTAACATCCTATTTCGCTTATAATGCAGTAATTATTCTTATAACTATCAAAGTCTATGGCAGTGTTCTTATGTCTTGGTTAGGATGTACAATTTCTTACATCAGTACCGACAAAATGTCATGAGATATGAGTTATTGGGTTAATGCTTCCATAAATTTTTAGGGTCATACAAATTCATGTTCACGGTCAAGTTCTTAACTTTTGGAAATAAAAGATTTGATTATACACAGATATTAAATCCAAGATATTGATAACTTTGTATTAATAAAGAGAGACTAACATTTGGGATGGATGCAACATTTCATGTTTTTACGTTGTCAGATTTTTCCAGATTTTTAATTGCACAGATTTTGTTCCACTGAGATAGAGGTGACATTGTCTTAGTCTCAAAGCAGTTCTTAAATTATAGCATATGTGCAGTTCTGTGGTAAAATTCCTAAATATCAATAATTTAGTAATGTTGATATCAAGGTTTGTAATCAATACATATTCAGTGTTTTTTAACCAAAAGCTACAATTTAACTGAGAAGCTTAGAAATGATGGTTAATAGATTTACAAAAAAATAATTTAACTCATTTTCTTCTTTGAAAACTATCAAATTAAAGGGTAACATGAGATTTTAAAGATTTAATTAAAAAATTATATAACGATTTAACGTGTTTGAAATAAGAGTATCACTAAGTGCACTATTATCGGAATGACCTCTTAGGGTACAAAATTTCTGATTGGATTTTCTTTTTATTTCAGAAGCATGGCTTCAAGAAAAAGTTAACTGGCCATCCTGAACATGAAATCTAACACACTGCTGACATACCAGATCTGCATGGACCTCTTCTATTGTGTGATATCAAGAAAGAATAGTGGTGAGTGGAATGAATTTTTGTTACAAAGTAGAATGAATGAGATTTCCACTTAGTGTTGTTTTTATCAGGTTGATTATTGTGGTGTTCTTGTTTAAATCTTGCAAGGTTTCAAGTGATGTTCCAGTGTGTCCCATTAAACTATTTATTTGTGCACAAACAATAGTTTTTGGAATATGAAGCATTTTAGCTGATTTTTCATAAATAGATTCTTGTACGTACAGACCGAAGTTGAAGATGTTTAGAATTAGGATTTTTACCAAATGGAAGTAATAAAAAGTTTTACAATTTTGATCACCTGATAAAACAAATGGCATAGTTTATGCTATAGAATTAAAAACATAGGCAAAGCCTACATAAATACAGCTAGTAATGCTTTCATTATATAAAATGCATCCTATTACGTACATAGTTGTTTTTACATAGTTGTTTTTTAGGAGTAAATTGATATACAATTTTATGATCAACAATATGGAAAGATGCAGTATAATATAGGATTTTTCTTGTGTGTAATATCTATTAAAAATGTTAGAACAAAACTAGTTTTTTGTTGTGTTATGGTATGTTAAAGCATGTATAGTTGTCATTAAAAATATTAATCATAAAGTTGGGTTTTGTAAGGTGCTGAATTTGAGAATAGTTACTGCAGTTACTGTGAATCAATACTTGTTAATTATATTACCAGTGAATTTTTTTAGTTCTTTACTTGGTCTAGATAGCATAGTGATAACTTAAGACCTTCTAATGAATCAAAAATATTAGAAAAATTAAAATTTTGAATAAAAATATATATATATACACACACGCACTGCTAGTGGTTCCTGAAATATATGCATATACAGTGTACTTCTGAGTTAGCAACTAATGATGGAGGATGGAACCCTGTGTAATCAAAGCACATGGATATGTAAAAATTTATCAAAAATTTTTCTATTGGTAAATAACACTAAATCATATTCCAAATTAATTTGGCAATGTTTTGAGAAATAATAGTTTATTTTTAACTGCAAGCTAATATTGTTAAAGTAATCTTGATGATGATGTAAGAAATATTTTTTATTCCATAGTCAGTGCTAATGCTTTTGAAATTAAATATGCAACCTCTTGTCTTGCACTATGCCTGATTGCTTTAGCACTGATATTAGTTCATGAAGTCAAGACAAGTGATTGGCAAATTGTGAGCCAGAAAATCTGACATTTTTTCTGTAAAATTTTACTGTCATATTAAAAGTACGTTTTACTTGAATTTGTAAAAATCTAATATATAAATTTGACTTTGTCATTGTCATCGTCAGTGGGAAATCGGAGCTCTCTAATGCTATTTTTAACAAATTTTCCGAGTAGCTAGAAGATTGACATTTGGTAGGAATGTTCGGTTCTTAAAGTAGAAGCGATTTACAAAAAAAAATTTTCAAAAATTGACCCGGGTTTGATTCCCGAGAATGATTTCCATTCCTCATAAGACAACATGGAAAAATCGATATTTCGACCTGCAACCTTATTTTATTTTGCTTATTAAAATTCACATATTTGACCTACGATTTTCGGACTTGGACTGCATTATAAAGAAAAATAAATGCAGTTTCTTATTCTTATCGTCTTTTATCATTTTCGAATCTAAATCTTTCGAATTTAACGTTTTAATATCAAATTTTGACAAAATTTAGCGTTTTTAACGTGAAGTTGCCTTGCCAACTGATTACATTGTTATACTCGAAATCCTATTACTCTCACGTATGCTCACGTTCTCTCCGGACCTCCATGGACCCTCCCAGCCCAAATCATAGATATCAGAGAGATCTCAGAATTAGTTTTTACTTTCTCCAATATACGTAGTATAGAGAAAGTATTGTTTTCATGAAAAAATTCTAAATCGAGATTTCAACGGAAATACACGTTTTGAGGTGCACAAAGGGAGAAATGATTGTATTACCATATAATACATAATTTTATTTGCCAAAGATGTCTGGCATAACCCGTGCATCGCCAGGTACTTTCAGCTAGTATAATGTAAAATACTACCTATATCGACTTCATGCTCCCTCTTCATACTTCACTAGTAAAGTTTACTGAGACTGTTTGTTTATACAGTCCAAGTTGAACTTTTCTGTTAAAAGGTGTATCATATATTTTATTTACCTTATAATAGGGCGATCTTAAGTATAATGTGACCTCCTATTTTAGAAGCCAAGTGAAAGAAAAAGCATTTGGGGCGTTAATACTAAATTTTTATTTCAAAATACCTGATAGGTTACACTTGATTTCCAGTGAAAATGAAAACAAATAAAAATCAAAACATCATTTAAGAATATATGCAGAGATTACCTGTATGCAAGTTAAATTTTATTCACTATCATTACCATCTGTTTGTTCATTTGTAACACATCAAGTTTCTTGAGATGTGTGCTGTCGCAAGATATCATCCTCAGAACCATCCATATCTTTGGAAATGCAGCATTTCTTGAAGCAATGAAAAATATTCTGATAGAAATCAGATCTTGAGCATGGAGCACCCAATCACACGGGTGACCAACAGATGGTTTTCTTATCTTAGCTGTGGGAGTAAGATTGTGGTCATTAGATCGAAGCCAATCTGTGTACTTCTTTCTTAAATTATCTTTAAACGACTTGTTCGCAACCACATCTAGGACTTGTAATTTGGAGGCCATACTTCCAGGAACGATAACCAAATTTCTATTCATTTTAGGAATTTCTCAGATATGATGTGTTAGGTTTCCCTTAAATGCATCCAAAACAAGCATTGATCTTTTTCTGAACAACATCCCAAGCTTTCTTCCCAACACAATTTTAAGCCATTCCACAACAAGTATTTCATCCATCCAACCCTTTTCTCGCAGTATCACTCTAGAAGGGAATTTTTCTTTCGGCATAGTTTTTCTTTTCAAAATTAGGTACTGCTAGAACTGCTAATATAAGTGTAACTCAAGATTTCTTATTACCAGTAAATTTTATCATTTCTTTTTCTTTATTGTGAACAGCATCATTCATAGGCATGCGAAAGAACATTGTAGTTTGATCTGCTTCATCAATTAAACTAGAAGAAAACCCATTCTTATTCCTTAGGACTATGACATGGCATTTAAATAAATTGAGTTCTTTACTGAAACGTTAAGTTAGCCTATCTGCCAACCTCGAGCATTGCCTCAGAGATAATCCTTTCCATATCATCATCTTCCCTACACCATCCATAGTTTGCTTTAAGTTCAATTTCTGCTATATTTAAATCTCTCACAAGTTCTCTTTCTTTATGCATGATAATTTAGCTTGCTATCAGGGATCCTTTATCGTGCATCTCATTAGTATAGGAGAGAACAGAATACAAATTTATTCTTGTTAGTGCATTGCACTAATATCACAAAGGAACAAACATGAATACATTTTTTATTATTACAGCATATGACAAACATTGCAATAACAGAATTATACTCAGATTCCTGCCCACAGGCTATTTAAAAACACAATAGATACATATACAGGTACAATAGAAGTATAACATTTGAAACCTTTATTTATAAACTACTTGAAGGGCACTTTCTCCTTTACAAATTTTGATACGTATTTTTTTAAATAAATATTCTGATTGCTTCTTCTGGTCTTCTGGAATTTCATTATATAATTTAATACCCCTCACCAAAAGGGATTTCTGTGTATTACTGCTATTTTGCGCTTCTAAGTAAAATTTGTTAGCATTTATTATTTGGTAGCTATTGTTACCTGAATTTTTTATAAGAACTCCTTGAAAATAATTTATCATTCTATCTTGTGAAACTTTATTCACAAATATCATAGCCTTATATGTGATTCTTTGTTCAACAGATAAGAAACCAAATGCATCTAACATCTTCACTCTGTGAGTTCTTTTCTCACATCCAAAAATAATTCTCATTGCTCTAGACCAGGGGTCGGCAACCTGCGGCTCCTGAGCCGCAAGTGGCTCTTTAAGGACTTGTGTGCGGCTCCTGAAAGCAACTCTCCCTTATAAAACCTCCAAAATAAATTGGCTTCGTAAATTATTTAATAGAAATATCAGAAAATTAAAAGGTATGAACACATTATGTACAATAAACGTTTGTTATACAGAGATAATTGGAAAAAGTAAAATGGCAAGGTTAACAGGGGACGGCTTCCCATAGATCCTTCAATGACTGTGGCTCTTTTTATGTTGCGTGTTATACATAATTTGAAAAAGTGGCTCTTCTTAGGAGAAAGGTTGCCGACCCCTGCTCCAGACCGTAATTTTTGTATCCTATCAATATTATATTTACTTGTACCAAGTAACAGTGAAGCACAGTAGTCAATATGTGGTGCTACAATGGTTTTGTACACTAACAACTTTGAACACTGAGTTAAGTATTTTCCATTTCTTTTTAAAACTCCGTTCTTTGATATTTTTTTGAAAATGAATGTAACATGATCATTAAAGGATAATGTCTGATCCACTATAATTCCTAAATATTTCACTTTTTTTTCAAATTCCAGCACCTTATCTTCCAGTAACACTACACATTCCTTATCTTCTAATATCTTATTCAGCTTCCTAACAGAGTTTCCTACTAAAATACATTGTGATTTATCAGCATTTAATTTTAGTGTATTCTTACTAAACCAGTTTTCAATACTTTTTATTTCTACATTGTCTACTGATTTCTTGCTTTGCACACTGCCCAGCTATATATACTATAGCATTATCAGCAAAAAGATTTAACACTGCATTGTTACAACATAAATTCATATCATTAATATAAAGTAAGAAAAGGAGGCTACTGAGAACACTTCCTTGTGGGACACCAATATTACAAGGTATTTTATCAGAAATGCTGTCATTTATTTTAACTCTTTGGTATCGATAGCTTAAATAATTTTTAAACCACTCAAGTATCATTCCATCACTTCCATAATATTCTAATTTTCTAATCAATTTTTCGCGATTAACTGTCTCAAATGCCCTTTTCAGATCAAGCATTATACTAACCACAACATTTCCTTTATTTAACTCATCTCTCGATTTTGACATAACTACCTGTAGAGCACTTTCTGTTGATATTTTTTTTTGAAAACCAAACTGAAACTTATAAAATAAATTGTTCACTTCAAAAAAGTGCATGACATGTCTATGTACCCACATCTCAATTATTTTTTCTAATACAGGCAGTAGATTAATTGGACGTAATTCTTCTGGTTTCTTGGGATTGATAACTTTTAAAATTGGTACTACAACTGAGCATTTCCATTCATCAAATAATTTCCCATTGCCCAGTGAAAGATTCAATACTTTTACCAAAGCTTCACCGTATACATTAAAGTTCTGTTTTAATATTTCCCCATCAATATTATCTGGGCTTGCTTTCCCATTTTTTAGCTTAAATATTATGTCCTTCAAGTCTTTAATGCTCATCAGGAGAAATTCCGTTAGCCTCACTTTCTAATCTTTGCAGGGCATATCAGTTATTATGTCACAATTCTGAAGACTAGGCTGTATTATACTCTTTTCAATTTTGACTATACTTTCAGCAATATATTCATTATATTTTTCTGCAAATTCTTTATTCCTACACGTCACTTGTACCATCAAATTCAATATTACTATGATCTATTGCAGCATCTTTATTCTTACTTGAAATCAACAGTTTTAAAGATTTCCACTCTTTTTACTATCATGCTTAGATTTATCAATAATTTCCTTAAAATATCTTTTCTTTTCCCTTCTCAAAACGCTAACAAATTTGTTTCTTGCTATTCTATAATTTTCCCATTGCTGAATGCTTCTATCATTAACATAAATATACCTCTCTGCCCTCAGTCTTTTTCTACTCTGCATAATATTTACATTTCCATAAAGCCATGGTTGGTCATATATGCCAACCCCTCAACATTCGCGAGGGATACGTTCTCAGTAACCTCGCAAATGTTAAAATTCACGAATAAGAATTTTGCTCTGATTATACTACCCAAACTTAATATTCAACATTCACACTGCTTTGTGCTCAACACTAAACCTAAAATTAAAGTTCGTAGGCTAAAAATAAGCTTACGAAAAAACTAGAAAACAGTTAAAACAAAATGAAAACGTAGTAATACGTAGTAAGTATTATATAGTATATATTCTTTGATCTCTTTATACTTGATTCACTTTTAACAGATGATTTTCTTTTTGAAAACACGGTTAAGTAAAAATTGTTATTATTAAATTAAAAATTACAGTAATAAGTAAATCAAAGCTCAAAAGCTGATGAAAAGTATGTAAGAGCGACACAGTCTGAGCGAAATGCAGGCAAGAATGAAAATGCCCGGGAGGTGGGGAATGGTGGTGGCGTAGCGTTCGACTCAGTGGCGCGGTTTTGTAACTTTGTATGTACATACATAGTGCATACTATGTAACAGAATGATTCCAATTTTCGGAATTATAGCTTATTGTAGGTAGGACGTTATGAGTTGCATTTTTGAAAGGTTAACATCTACTGTCCTCAAATATTTATAAGGTTAACACCAACTACTTAGATTCTACTTGCATTAATTAATACCTTTTTGATTACAACTATTCTAAGTGCTTTTATCGCAAGATTAGTAATATTTTGGATAGTCACACAGCTTATGGGATTGTTGACTGTCTAATTTTAATTTTATAACCTGAGAACGGTTGTCTTTTTGAAATAATGAAATTTTATGGCTACCTCGCGAATACCTGAACTCGCGAATGCTGAACTCGCAGATGTTGAGGGGCTGGTGTACCTTTTCACACTTCTTTACCTCTTTTGAATCCTCAATAGCATTTTTAAATTGCTCATAGAAATTATTACTTTGAACATGTACATTTTCACAATTATTAATCCATATTTCTTTTTCTAATAATTTTTCCCTTAACATCATCATATTGCACTTCATATACCTTTGGTTTGTCGTTGGTTTTCTATTATTTTTACTCTTGAATTTATACAGAAATACAAGACTTTCATGATCGGTTATATTACATTCTTCAGTTACATTAACACTTATTTCACCATTATTACTGTAAATTAAGTCAATCAGTGTTTCTGAATCCCTGCCTATTCTTGTTGCTTTATCATACAAGAGTTTGAGGTCAGTCATACCAATCAAGCCTCTAAGTTTTACTGCATAGAAGTCATCCTTTAGCATATCTATATTGAAATCACCAACTAGAACAATATCACAATCATTGTCAATAATATCCTCCATGCAATTTAATATAATAAAAGCAGTCATCTGTTGGTTGGTTGGTCACGCTATGCAAATGCTAATAACTCGAGAAATAATAATGATAGAAACTCGAAATTTGGTAAGGATGCTTGATTAACACTTTTTCAGGTGATGACGAATTTAAATCGCGAAAAAATTCCTTGGTTCGTCTCCAAGAGAGGGATTTCCATTTCCCATTACTTAACATGTAAAATGCGATTTTTCGACGTGCAGGTTTTTATTCATTTGGAAATTAAAATTAGAAGAAATTAACAGACGACCTTCGGATTTGAACCATTTTGAAGAAAAATTTATAAAGTTTCTTATTCCGTTCCTCTTTTTTCGCCCACAGTTCGAAATATTCCATGTTAAACATTTAATTAGCATATTTTGTGGAAATCTCACCATTTTAACGTGATGTTGCTATGTCGACCATTATCATTGTTACATCTCAAATTACTATTATTGTATACATCCTTCTGGGAATAAGCGTGCCTTGAGTGCTTCAATACGAGAGAGAGGAAGGAAGGGGAGAGATTGGCATGTTTTGTGGAAAATAAGTATATTAACGTAAATATAAAAAAATTTAAGTATCAACAGTGTCATTTTAGAAAAATTGGAAATAAAAAGCATTCTTAAATTAAATTCTTTGTAAACCATACGTGCTTACGAATTTATGTTGTTATTCCTCGAATTAATTTCGTAACAATGGCCGAAGTTTGGAAAAGAATATAAATTAAAATTCAATTAAAATTAAAAGGACATTTAAAACTGTTAACAGGCAATTTTCGAAGAAACAACAGTGGATCTTTTAATGAATTGATTTGTTTTTATAAAAGGAATTTTGGTGCTTATTTATTACAGAGTAAGTTCTAAGGCTTATAATCCATTTAAATCTAATAACAGTGGCTATTATAGTTTAAAGAAAGAACTTTATTTATTCACGTTACAGAATGAATTAATTTTAGACTAGCATTGCGTATTATAAAAGGAGTTACTTTAGAATTTACAGTATGTAAAGTGTAAGTTGTACTGAATTGACTCAAGTACTATATTTCAAAGCAAAAATCAATTTAAAACTATTGTAAAGGTTTCTACGATAAACAGTTTATTTTTTTTAAATATGGATCTCCAATACAACAATCCATTCAATCGTCAAGGGAACAGTTTACAATGTTGAAATAAAGTGAGTTTTTTGCAATTTTCAAAAATTTATGTAAAAAAACTACTGCTTCAAAAAATCTAAAAATTTGGATTTTCAATATGCTCCATAGGTACTACTAACATACCAAAAATCAAGTGAATCGAAGACATCAAGGTTGTTGATTTGACATGGAATTACCCTTCCTCTTCTCTCTGATAAGCCATTCTCTCGGGAGAGAATACCTGTTCTACTAGGCCTAGATACTAAGTAAAAATTACAATTTCTTATATATTTCTTTATTTCCAGAATATTCTACATAAGTTGACATTTATTTATGCTAATATATACATATTTTTGATCAAAGAAAAGTCCCATTTCTTCTTCAAGCCCATACATAGTTATAGTTGCATGTAAGGTTAACTGCATTTCCAGGCTCTTGGATCAGCATTACCCATCATTCTTGGAGAACTGGAGTGGATAGCAATAGTTGGTTAGGATATCTGCAGGTTATGTGTCTGAAACAAAAAGAATTCATTCTTAATTGTATTTTATTGGCAATATTATTTACTGTATTTTACCTAATTGTATAGGGAGGGGGGGAGAGAGAGAGAGAGGGAGGGGGGAGAGAGAGGGAGGGGAAGAAAGAGGGAGGGGGGAGAGGGAGACAGGAAGGGGGAGAGAGGCAGGGGGGGAGAGATAGATAGATAAGTGGCTTCATTTTCAGGGCGAAATTGAGACCATAAGGTCCCTCCCCTCTTCCATTTAACCCTACGTTATTGATTACAAAATAATAACATGCATAAATATATATACAAACAGAACTAGAGCAATAAAAGGTGCGTCAGATAAATACAACAAGAACAGAACAATAAATATCACATTACACATTACAGAGGTTTCTAAGAAAGATATGATATTTGTGGTAAAAACCCAGGTAGAGCCAGGCATGGCCAACCCAGTAAAAAACCACGCAGGAAAACACCCATGAAGAGAAGGAGGGTGGAAAAAACCTGCGAAAACCCTAGATAGTAGAAATACAATAATGATTGCTGTTGGAAAGAGATATGGTATACAAAATATATGTTAATGTAGAAAAGGTTTACTGAAAATCAAAAGTAATTAAACATATTAAACAAATAAGAAAGAATGCATTACATAAATTACACACATATATATGCACCTACATACAACACATAAACACACAACTATAAAAGTCATAAAATCACATGCATTAAAAAAGCGTTGGGAATGATTAATGTTGGGATAAATGAGCAAAGGAATTGACTCTTTGTCTAGGAAACAGGAATGTGTGGGTGGTGTACCCAGTGCTATGAAAAAAAAATAAAAAATGTAGGAGAATTTGCTTTCTTATGCAGTTAAGGTAGTGGTGGCTTGCTTAGTTAAAAATGATTTGTGGAGAGCAAGTTTAAAAGTTCTAACTGATGGAGAGTTTTTTATGTCGACATGAAGGTCGTTCCAAAGTCTACAGGCTGTTACATGAAAGGACCTATTGTAAATATCTGTACGGTGGTGTGGGATCAGTAGCTTACAATTGCCTCTAGTGTTAAGGTTATGAACTGCATTAATTGGGAAGAACTTTGTGGAGAGGTTTGCCAGTAGACAGGATCTTGTAAAGAAGAGTGAGGATGTGAAGATGCCTACGATCGTCGAGTTTTAGCCAAGCGAGTTCAAGGAAGGAATTGGAGATGTGGTCGAATTTCCTGAGGCTGTAGATAAAGCGAATACAGGAATTATGTGTGCGTTGGAGTTTGGTTTTAAGTTCATTCGAGAGGTCTTGGAATACGACATCACAATAATCAAGGTGGGGAATGAGTAGAGAGGTGACAAGTAGTTTTTTGAGGGGGGGAGAACGGGGGGGAGTGTGGGAGGGAGAGAGACATACTGAAAACAATGAACACAAATTTCCAAGATATTTCACACTAGAGATAATAAAATCACTGGATGAACAATTTACTCAGGTTTCAGGACTTCCACGATCATTCAGCGGAAATAAGACTTTTTGAAAGTCCTATTTTATCAGAGATAGACACCTCACCGGAACATTTGCAAATGGAACTGATTGAGTTGCAGTCAAATGAGATGTAACATGACAATTTCAAGGAAAGTGATATAGTGAAATTCTACACGTCTTCCAAATAATCAGTTTTCTAATATAACAAAGTTCACCTGTAACATGATCACCATATTTGCGAGCACATACATTTGTGAGCAAACATTATCAAAAATGAAATACATTAAATTGAAGCTTCGGTCAAAACTGACAGATAAACACCTACAATATGTTCTCCATGTTGGAACTACGAATTTGCAGCCAGATCTGGGGCCAATTTTGTAACTTTTCACTTTTGATCTCGATTGAAATGTCAGCCATCTTTGGATAGTTTTCAATCGAAATGAAGTTTGCGATTCTGTAACTCAGGATTTCACTTTCGATCAAAATCTTTCTCGATTCCCGTCGAAATCCATTTCGATTTCCTTTTGCTTGGTGAAATCTGCTCGAAGTTCATACTATAAACCTATTATTCAAAGTATAATTGAAGATTTAAGTGGCAATCCCATACTAACTGAAAATTAGCAACTCATTTTGTATATTTTAAATTTAATACTGTTAATCGTAAAACCTCTTCAGTTTCATTATATGTTTAAAGAGCATATTTAATATTCTGTTGTATTAATTCATATACCAATGTTATCAATTCTTCTCCTTTGGCTATTTGTAACTTATTGTATCCTTTACCTATTTCAACTCCTTTCATTTTAATGACAGGAATATGATTTTTCCTTTTTTGGACAACTATATTCCTTAATTGACTGTGCTGAATCAATAAATAATTTACTTCAACACCTATTTGCATATTTCATATACTTTTGTTGAATTATGATAATATTAATTGTACATGTTATCATTTAATATATTTTCTTGTATGCCTAATGTTTCTCATTTTCTGTTGAGATCCTCACTATTTACTTAATGTATGTATCATCATTTTTCATATAATATCTCCATACCTAAATGTGGATTGTGTCTTATTAATTTCGACCATGTATTTCCAATGCATATTAATGGGCATCGCCCATGAATGAATGAATAAATAAGTTAAATATCAGTGATCATTAATTATACATGTAACTGTTCAGCAAAAACCTAAACTGCGTAGGTATCAAATAGAAATTATAGAATAGAGTCCACTGTATTATTTAATATAATATAGAAAATCACAATAATGAAGACTACATTACCTTCAGTATAAAGAAAGATTTTTATGTGTACCTCCTGTAGTAACAGTACTTGAAATATATGTCAAAAGGAACTAACATCACTACGGTCCAAGAAATGCAGGTTTTTGGGAACTTATAACTATTTAACAATACTCGCAAAATATTTAATAACATTTATTAATGTTGTATTTCAATATCAATAAATGATACAAACCAAAATAAATGCTTTCTTATAGACATTTCTTACGAAGTATAGAACTTGCAAAACTATGCTGACAAGGGTTATCAAAATCATAGACAGTCTAGTAATCATAACAATACAAACAATGTTAACCTCAAATAAATTCATTTACAAAAAACGAATTAATATCCCTCGTCCTGCGTTCCACATTTTACATTATATATACCAGCCAATATTCAGCTATATCCTTCCAATTTTTATGTTATAACCTAATGTTTCCACCGCAGTCAATGATACTAATGCCGTAAACTAATATCCATTCGTCGAAATAACAATAAATAATAACTTCAACATTTGAAGTAGCAATGCATAGATTCAATAAACACAATACGTACAAAAGTCATCTAATATTTGCTTAATGTATGCTGTATTCGTTTTATTTAACATATTATAAGAATATTAGGACTTATGTTGAATTACTCATTTTAATTAGGTTTTTTCTAATTGAAATAGGTAAACAGACTCAGAGTCAACTGCGCATGCGCCAACCTGGCCGAAGCATAATTTTGCAACACTGTTTTCGACCAAGCTCACTTCCTTTGATCGAAATCGAAATTAGTTACAAAATCGCATATTCCCTCATAATTTCATTTCGATCGCTTACCAGCTTTCACGTCGAAATTGGGAGTTTATGATTTCGATCGAATCGAAGGAGTTACAAAATCAGCCCCTGAGATAGTTTAGTGTTTGGGAAGCAGGCTCTCAGGTGTCTCACTAACAAGTTCTTCATCATCCGGCCCTTGAAGGTAAGAGTAAGTCTTAACATAGCCCTCTCACCAAAAAGGTTAGCGACCCCTGGATTAAGTAGTCCTTTTATATTAACGTAATTATTGTGATGATATAGTAAACCGTACTTTCTTTTTTATAACATTTAGTTTTCATTTTAGAGCAAATATTACCTAAATAAGGCAAAATTCCCATTGTCCCAGTTTTTTGGAAATTGTCCCTGCTTTTAGGGTTTAAAACTCATTTTGTCCCGGTTGTGCTCATCAGTATCTTGGTCACCCTACATTAAGTAATAAGGAGCAGAAAGAAAAATGAAGTAGTAGTGTAAATATTGAGGAAAGTGATTATGAAGGTAGAAATGATGAGTACTATTTTAGAAAGTTAACAACACAAAATGTAAGAAGCAAGTGTCGAATAAGAAAGTGCAAACCAGAGCTCACATAATGTTATGGTGATTGAATTAAACTGTAATTGTACCTGTAGTGATGACCTAGTCATTAGACCAAGATAAATAAGAATTGCAGCAACTGAATGCTTACACATATATGGCTTTTAGCTGAAACTCATTTCATTAGTTTTACAGTTAATGAGTGAACAAAACCCAGGAGTGTATCATTAAAATGCAAATAAAAACTTAATAACAAAATAATTCTTTGTTAAATACTATATTTAGTTTATGCCCATTCAAAAAATCAGACAAGCAATCGATTTTTACAAAGTATTAACCATACCAATTTTGGTTGTTCTAGGTCTTACACTTTGGGAGTGCATAATGAGACTAACATTTTCTTATGAAAATATATAATTTGACATGAATTGGAAATGGACAGTGGAGAGAGAGCTTTTTTCTAAAGGGTTGGCTTTCTTTTATAAGTTAGCAGAAAAATTAAAAAACTTAATTATTCTTTGATTTAGTCATTATTATTTTTACTATTTTAAATTCAAAGAACCACTGAGCTAGAGGGTCATGATTATTTATGGAGCTAAACTATCAAGTTCTTCGCAAGCAAAAGAGAAAGAATATCTCAGTAGAATGTTTGTTCAAAAGAATATTATTCTCTGCAAAATTTAATGCAAGACATTATTTGAGAAGAAATATTTATATATACATATATTATTATATAATAATCGTGTCACTTTCAACCACTAATATGAATTCAAGTTCAAACTATTTAAATCAAAATGTTCTTACATATAAAAATACTACCGTAATTTTGTGTATAATATACAATTTTTGCACAAAAATTGACCAAGAAGTTAGGGTGCATTATATTTGCGATAAGTCGAGGGATGCACTCCCCAATCGCAATGGCTAATACTTTCTCTCCCTTCCATTACTCAGTTCCACAGATCTTATTACTACAAATTAGTCTTACAAATGATGTACTACTTCAATATCTTCAAAGCAACTTACACAGTAACATTAAGAACTGAAACATTTCCTATGCTGGAATCACTACAAAAGTAAACAAGAGAAAGAGACAAATAAATAAAAAATAATGTCTTTAATGAGAGTGTAAAAGGTAACTGAGCATCATGGAAACAGAAGTGGAGGACCAATGCAGGCAAGTAAGAATACAAGAAAACGAAAGAGGGAAGCATTTCACTAATGCTTGTTCTTAAGTTCCACTCTTATATTCAGGTAAATACGGTTAATTTAATGATCCAACATAAATTTATCTATTATGGCAGAAGTAATAGCCTAACTCAACACTGCTGGCATTGTTGACTCTCCATTCACAAAGTACTATTACCCCTCCATGGCCAAGTTATAAATTCAGTAAAACAAATCATTGTTAGCCTTAAGATCAATCAACTATTTTTAATCTCCTTAGATTATATTTTTTGTGGGTTGCGCTCCATGTGAAAAACATGCTTACTATATATACCAATAAACTCGCAATATAACATTTTTTAAATTAGTATTTCATTAAATTAATTGACAAATTCAATGAGAAACTTTAGTACTTCATAAATATTGGATATAGACTTGCAATTTATTTGCAACAAATTTAAAGAATCCCTTCTTGTAAAAGCTGAGAAAAAGTCAAATGTTCTCCAAAATTATCATTTAGCACGAATGAAATTTAGGTGATTCTTTACTAACTAGCTAACAAAATTGACCATCGGGAAAAATTCACCTTTGAAATAATAAATTCGCTTTCTGAAAAATTATTCTTCTTCAGAAAAAACTCCAAAAATTAGCCATTTAAAAGAAGTGTTAGTACGCGAAAACAATTGTTACATGAAAAAGTTTGCCTCCGAAAAGAAAATTCGTAATCAAATCAAATTTATCAATGATCCTGAAATTTCCTAATTTGACAAATGCGACCGTAATTAACATTTGTTGTTCATTTAATAAGCTCCATATATCCGAGAATCCAACATTTCTAATAGCAATATCAAGTATACTACCAGATAATATGATAATTCAAAATGGCTTTTTTGACCAAAAAACAGGAGGGTCAGGAAATGACTAAGAAACGGGACTGTCCCGGCGAATATGGGACGTACGGTCCTCCCTATTATTAAATAAGTAAAATATGAGAAAGTAAAAGGGGGCGCTACATGTAATTTGTAATCGAGAAATGTGGAACAAAAACATGATGCAATGGCATGTGCGAACCTTCCGCTTACACATACATTAAGGATAAGAGGTTTCGAATTAAACGAACTGTTCCTGAGTCACCGAACAAGATCATGACTTCGAATTTCATTGTAGACGTATTTCGAATAATCCACACAGAAACGTATGCAAAATCCTATGGTACTGGCCAGGGTCTAATCTTAGCTACGAATTACAACATACTTTGAATTATCCAAGCTCGAAATAATGGAGTTTTACTGTATATATACTTTTAACTCAAAATTTTAATTTTTCTAATACTTTCCATTCAAGAGAAGGTTTTAAGTTATCACTATGCTACCTAGACTGAGTAGAGAACTAAAACATTTCCCTGATAATATAATTAACAAGTACTGATTCACAATAACTATTCTCAAATTCAGCCCCTTACAAACTCCAACTTTATGATAAATTTTGTATAATGACAAGTACATATCAGTGGTGGATTTAAGAGGAGTCGCATTCGGCACGTGCCAGGGGCCCCTTGCAGTAATGGGCCCGAAAAAATGTTTTTATGCATAGTCTCAGAATATTAAACATCTTATTTTAAAAGTCATGAAGGAAATTTTATTTTTTTGCACTGTGATATTATATTTTGAAACGGAGAGTCAAATGAAGGGATAGTCATTAGGTGTGGTTTTACTATATACCTAGATTGCAGGGCTCCCAATAATTTAGCGTCAGGGTCTCCAATAGTTTAGCGCCAAAGAATGTCTAAATTCACCACAGGTACATATACACGTACATGCTTTAACCTACAGTAACACACAAAAAACTAGTTTTGTTCTAACATTTTCAATAGATATCATACAGAAGTAAAATCCTATATTATACTGCATCCCTCCATACTCATGATCTTAAAATGTTATATCAATTTACTCTGGAAAAAACAAATCTTTGTTCAAAAATAAATATGTAATACAGTAGAACCTCATAAACACGACATTCAAAAACCTGGCATTCTCAACAACTCGGCACTTTTTTGAAAGTTATATGTAAAAAATCCTAATACTCTAGGAATTTAAATGATACATAATTATCTATTTTCATTGTTTTGTTTACCTCATTAGAACCACGTTTAGATTCGTGGCGCTAGCAATTGTTTTTCATTAATGTAATTAGTACTTTTGTTAAATTTTATTTTGACATGGCTTCAAAAAAAAAATAAGATACCCAGAAGTGGTGTTATGAAACATAAACAGAAAATTCTCACAATTGAAAATAAGTGTAATTACTAAGAAAACTTGAAAAGGGTACTTCAGTGAAGACTTTGCGAAGAATATGGCATTGGTAGTTCCACTGTGTATTACTTAAAGAAGAAAAAAATGGAAATATCGAAATTTTATGCAGAGTGATACACCTAAAGCTATGTGTAGCCATAAAACACTACACGCCCCAGGTAAATATTGTTGATAAGGAATTGTTTGAGTGGTTTCGTCAGCGAAGAAGTGAAGGTGTACCTATTTCAGGCCTAATGCAGCAAGCAAGAATTTTTCACAATAGCAAAAACAGTGGTAGAAGACAACATTAAAAACTGGGTTGATATCAACAATGATGCTTCTGTCGTACTTCAGCTAACTGATGTGAAATAGTCGAAATAGTGGACATGGTTTTGAAACGTGAGCATGAAAAAGATGAAGAAAATGAAAGTGACGATGATCAAGAGATATTTAAAGACAAACCTCCAATAGACTGCTGTATACAGTTGGTCACAGATAAAATATCTGCTTTAGAACAACGCTCTTGCATTGATTTTCAAGAGATTACGTGTAAGATAAACTTATGAAGGAAAAATCAAAATGCAGGAAGCAATCTAGTTTGCCTGATCCATTTAAAAAAAATTCATAGAATAATGTGCGATTGAAATAATGTTGTAAATGCATATTAGATATATGCTTTATTTCACGTTTGTTATTTACTTTTTAATGGTTCTTATATAATTCCTTGATCATTTGAATTATAAAATCAGTCACCAAAAATGTACATTACTTAAGGATTTTTTATAAATTTTCAAAAACCCGGCTTTTTCAAAAACCGGCAAATGTTTTATTTAATTAAAGCATTACTAGTTCCATTTATCTATGCTTTGCATATTTTCTAATTATATAGCATAAAACTATGCTATGCCATTTGTTATATCAGGTGATCAAAATTGTAAAACTTTCTATTATGTACTTCCATTACGTAAAAATCCCAATTCTAAATATCTTCTATTTCAGCCTGTACATACAAGAAACTATTTATGAAAAATCTGCTAAAATGCTTCACATTTCAAAAACTACTGTTTGTGCACAAATAAAAAGTTTAATGGGACACACTGGAACGTCACTTGAAACCTTGCAAGATCTAAACAAGAACATCACAATAATCAACCTGATAAAAACAACACTAAGTGGGAAGCTCATTCATTCCACTTTGTAACAAAAGCTGATTGTACTCACCACTATTCTTCCTTGATATCACAAAATAGAAGAGGTCCATACAGATCTGGTATGTCAGCTTTGTGTTAGACTGCATGTTCAGGATGGCCAGTTAACTTTTTCTTGAAGCCATGCTTCTGAAATAAAAAGAAAATCCAATCAGAAATTTTGTACAATATGAGGTCATTCAGATAATAGTGCACTTTGTGATACTCTTATTTCAATCACGTTAAATCGTTACATCATTTTTTTAATTAAATCTTTAAAATCTCATGTTACCCTTTAATTTGATAGTTTTCAAAGAAGAAAATGAGTGAAATTATTTTTTGTAAATCTATTAACCATCATTTCTAAGCCTCTCAGTTAAATTGTAGCTTTTGGTTAAAAAACACTGAATACGTATTGATTACAAACCTTGATATCAACATTACTAAATTATTGATATTTAGGAAATTTACCACATAATTACGCATATGCTATAATTTAAGAACTGCTTTAAGACAAATAAAATATCATCTCTATCTCAGTGGAACGCAATCTGTACAATTAAAAATTATGAAAACTCTGTAAAGACATGCAAAGTTGCATCCATCCCAAATGTTGGTCTCTCTTTATTGATACTAAGTTATCAATATTCATCTTGAGTTTAATATCTGTGTATAATCAAATCTTTTATTTCAAAAAGCTAAGAACTCGACGGTGAACATGAACTTGTATGACCCTAAAAATTTATGGAGGCATTAACCCAATAACTAATACCTCATATGACATTTTGTTGGCACTGTTGTAAGAAATTGTATGTCCTGACCAAGACATAAGAACACTGCCACAAACTTTGGTAGTTATAAGAATAACGAGGGGCTCCGCCATGACTGAAACTGACTGGGGCAATATGATCCTAGATGACGAGGGTAAAGCAAATAAGCTAAACTAGAGGTACACTAGCGTATTCAAGAGAAGTGATGGTACTATCAGAAACCTCGATATTTCAAGCAATGGTAGGGATTCATTATCAAAGGATTTGGGAGGAGTAAATGAAATGGACTAAATAAAGATAACAGATTGGGAAATACTGAAGCTTACTAGTGAGCAACAAAATAACAAGTCGATGGGACCAGATAACATATCAATTGATGCATTGAAATTGGGTGCAGAATATATAAGAACATTGTGTTATATAACCAAGACTTACTTTCTGATTGGAAAAAAGCAAGCGTTATATCTATCTACAAGGGTGGAAAAAAAACAAGGGTTGAGAACTATAGTTCAGTAAGTTTAACGTCAGCCATTTGCAAGTTGATGGAAAAAATATTAGCTAAATATGTTCGCAAATTTTCGGATGAAAATAACTGGGTATTTAGGAATCAACATGGGTTTCGAAAAGGACACTCATGTGAGAGACAGTTATTAGGGCTCTGCCAAGATATTGCTGACACTTTAGACAAAAGGGAGGAAATTGATGCAGTAGTTATCGACTTTAAAAATTGGTACAACATACATTGTACAAACTTTCTCATATAATAATGCGTCGTTTAGTTATCTTTAGAAAATGAAAATCTTATCAGCTGGTTTTTAGAAAATCCAATTTTTGTTAAGTTGCCCAAGAATAAACTAGCCTTATACTCATTGATTGAAAAAATGAAATACGTAGTAATATTGCAGACGTATACTCAAGTAACCATACAAAATTTGATCAAAATCGTTTGAGCCGTTTTTGAAAAAATCAAATTATTGCTAAAGTTGCCTAGAATAAACTAGCCTTATATTCATTTTTTGAGAAATATGAACTATACAGTATTATTAAATATGTAGACTCAAGTAACTGTACGAAATTTGATCAAAATCGTTACAGCCGTTTTTGAGAAAATCGAATTGTTGTTAAAAATGCATAGAATAAACTACGCTTAATTATTGAGCAATGACAACCATTTCTATAAATACTGTGCTCAGTACGATAAAATACTTAAGTACGAGATTTCATTCATTTTCGCTTTACCATTTAGGCTCCAGAGCCAGTAACAGAAAGACAGACGGCATTGCAAAAACCACTTTTTCGGATTCAGGGACACCTAAACGTATATTTCCATAAAAATCTCGAGGTCGAATTTTTTCGTGATAACAATACTTTCTCGATACTTCGTATGAGAAAGTAAAAAGCATTTGACAGTGTATCCCATGACCGTTTACATGAGAAAGTAGGGAAATTAAGTATAGATAAAAGGGTAATAAGTTGGATAAAAGAATTTCTTACTGGGAGGACATCAATTATCAGAGTAGGACAAGCGTATTCAGATCAAATACCTGTCACTTCAGGAGTCCCTTAGGGGAGTATTTTGGGCCCCTTATTCTTCCTCATTTATGTCAATGATCTCCATGAAAATACAGATGAACCTCCCGAAGCCGGATTGGGGAATTTGCCTGATTATGGGAGGTATCTAGCCCATCTCTTCATGATATTACACGTTGTAATATAGTAAATATTAAATTAAATGCACAGAATGTTATTTAAACATCAGTTACAATAATAAAGTAATAATAAAAAGGTTAAGATAGGCGGTGCATTCTATTTTATGGTAAATTGTGTTTTCAAAATTTTGGAAGCTAGCATAAAATGGATATTGTGGAATATAACTGAGAAAATTAGACAGCTTCAGCGTAATCTCAGATTCTTCAGTTTATTTATGCACTGATACCATAAACAATTGAAAAACGCCACTGTTAAAATTGCCCATCAAAATAAAGGTAGTGAAAAATAAGTGCGAATTGCACTCACACGGATATGCGCTTTTCACTGTAAAAGGTGGTTGCACGATAGGCAACCACTCATGGGAGGTGAAGTGATGTACAACCTGTTCGACGAAGATTTTTTCTGATATCTGAGGGGTTGAATGTATATGAAAAACATATATATAACTAGCGAAGTTAATATAAAAGGTAGTAATAAAGGAAATCATATTCAAATCCATTTTAACCCATTGAGGGGTTAATAAATAATGCACTGAACTTGGCGATCGACAGTTATAAACATTGCAGCTCAGGAGAAACAAGGCGAACTCGGAGACTATGCCAGATTAGGAGAGTTGCCAGATTACGGAATGCCGGATTATGGAGGTTCAACTGTACAGGCAACTCCCGAGATTCGACAGGGATGCATTCCTGAAAACGTGGTCAAATCTCGAATTGTCGAATGCCGTTTTTCCATAGACTTGCATGTTATAATCGAGGGATATGTTCCTGCATCTCGACTCGCGTGAGCCGGACCGGACTGTCTGCAGCACATTCCTGCATACATCTATCTATACATACAACTATATGTCGCACCAAAATTAATATGAAAGTTATTAAAAAGCACAAAATAACTTGCAGCCTCGCCAGTTAATTTAAGGTTATGCAAACCTGCCCTTCTCTTAAATCTGTCAAAACAGCTATCAAATTATGTGAATTATCACATTCTAGAATTTCCTCCTCCTGTTTCACATAAGTTGAATGACACTTTTATTTGATTCACTTGCATTATCACTACAGTAATCCCTCGCCAACCGCGGTTTTGAGTATACGCGTTTTGTGAAATGTATACAGTTTTACCAAACGCGGTATGAGGTCTCGAGTATACGCGGTTTGAGGTGCATATTTTTATTTTTTCCGAAATTGTTTTTCTTAAGTCTGACTTATGTAATCTTGACGTATTTTAACTAACAATAAGAACACAAGTAATTTAGTAGTTTTGCAATCTTACTACATGTATGTACATAGTTTTTCATGTCATCAGACATGGCAGAGCCAGAGAAGTATTGGTGCTTAGTTTTCATTTTCGGTTCGTCTCTGCCTACTGACCTCACCTTTGATCCCTACTCTGAATTTCTGGTTGATTATGCTTATTCAGAGACTTTTTATATACAAACGCTATCTATAATGATGGCATCTTCCATTTCAGTATGCCATTATGTATAAAGGTGCCTGGTCGAGGTGATGCTCAAGCTAACCAAGATATCGTCGTACTAAATGAAGACGCGAACTAGAATGATAGCCTACTTTTTTGGGGATAAGTAAATCTTGTTCTATCACCTTGTTCTTAAATTTTTTTCATATTGTTTTGTCAACCTTACAATCGGTTTTAGTAATTTTATCGCGGATTAAACAGAAAATAAAGTTTACTTTGTTTTTATACACGTATTTAATGCCATTTTTATTGTCATTCCCCTAACCCCGATTTTCTATGGAACTTTGGTCTTGCCAACCGCGGCACTTTTCAGGAACGTAACCCCGGGTTTGGCAAGGGATTACTGTATTGCATTTCGATATCATGTCAAGTGATAAATTTATAAATAAATCAATAAAATAAATTTAAATAAAAGATTAACAGAAAAAAGAGTGAAATCAGCACAAATTCAAACAATTAGAGCAGAAATAACTATGTCTACACTGAAACTAAACTTCGCGTGGTTGGTTGGGACAAAAATTACTTCGCATAAACTAGGTCCCAATTCAATCAGCTGCGTCGAAATCTCGAATTTGTCGAATCTCGGGAATCGCCTTTATATGCCTTTTTGCTGATGACTGCATAATATACATGATAATAAAAAAATCATAATGATAGGAACAGTTTACAAGAGGATTTAGAGAAGGTCGTTACCTGGATCGCAATGAATAAAATGGATATAAATGCTGGGAAAAGGAAACATATAACCTTTATGAAATCTAAGGAATATGAGCTAATGGGAGATGTTATTTCTAACAGTGAGTACTGTAAATATTTAGGAATTAATATCTCAACTAATTTTGGGTGAGGACAGCACATCAATCATGTTGTGGGAAAGGCATTTAAATCCCTACATTGAGTGATGAGGAACCTTAAGGGGATTGGCAAGGCCACTAAAGAATTAGCCTATAAATCTATTGTAAGGCCAATACTTGATTATTCAATGAATGTATGGAATCCGTACAAAGGGGGGGAGGGGATAAAAAAGTTATGAAAAGTGCAAAGGAAGGCTGCCAGATATGTATTGGAGAAGCACAAGAAGGCTGATAGTGTAACAGAAATTATAAATTCGCTAGGGTGGGAATCTTTACAAATTAGAAGGAAACTAAATAGGCTAGGTGGGATATTTAAAATTTTTAATAAGGAAGGAGCATTGGAAAATGTATTCATGGCGATAGGGAAACCAAACTACATTGGAAAAAATGATCACAGGCATAAAATTAAATATAGGCTGCAAAGAACAGACATCACCAAGAGGTCATTTCTAAATCGAGGAATACATGAGTGGAATGAGTTATCTGAGGTAATCCTTAAGCCCTATCTTAAATCTGTTAAAAAATTTAGAAAAAAATGTAAATGTTTTTTGAAAGAAGACGAAGGAGCCATAAGAAGTACAGTGAATGCTTGGTAGGGTGACAAAATATCTAAAAGGAATGAACCTTTAGCACATTCGGGTAAACCTGCCAATGGCATGCCCACATTTCAGTGCTTTTCAAATACAGGCGACTCCTGAGTTTTGACCATTCGAGATTCGATAAATTCAAAATTTCGACCCAGCCGATTGAATTGGGAACTACTTTACAAAGAGTAATTTTGCGGAGTAATTGGTTCCAACCAACCACTGAGGTTTAGTTTTAGTGTAGACATAGTTATATCTGCTCTAATTGTCTGAATTTGTGCTGATTTCACTCTTTTTTCTGTTAATCTTTTATTTAAATTTATTTATTTATAAATTTATCACTTGACATGGCACCTAAAATGAAATGTAATAGTGATAATGTGAATCAAATAAAAGTGTGCATAAGACGCATAGTTATGAATTTAAATTAAAAATTTTAAAGCATGTTGAGAAAGGTAAAAGCCACACTGAAACTGCACGATCGTTGGGAATGTGTCGTTCAACTATTAGCACTTATGTGAAACAGAAGGAGAAAATTCTAGAACATGATAAATTCAGATAATTTGATAACAACAATAAACAGTTCCCCACCCAATAGCTCCTCTTCTTCCAACTAAAATCTTCCAACTTCTCAATTAATAAACCAAGTCCAGTAAGTGCAGTTGAAAAAGATTTAAGGTATGAAAATATTTTTAATTTTATTGTTTCTTTATTCTTAAGTTATTTTGTGCTTTTTTAATATCTTTTATATTAATTTTGCTGTGATAAATAATTGTATGTATAGATAGATGTATGCAGATATGTTATCCAGCTCGAGCGAGTCATTTGTTACAAACAACTAGCGCGATCCGGATCTGCACAACATATTGCATACATCTATCTTTGAAGTTCGAAACAAAAATTTATTTTTTCCTTTTTAGTGCAAAAAATAAGTTTATATGTAAAATATTTATTATATAATTTATTCATAATTTAATATTGTTGTATTAACATATTAATAATGTTATTTTATCTTTATAGAACGTGAAGGGAGACTTTTTCCCGAGATGCTGGAACGTATCCCCCAATTATAACATGCAAGTATATGGAAAAACAGCGTTTGACATTCGACAATTCGAGATTCGAACACGTTTTCAAGAACGCATCCCCGTCGAAACTCAGGAGTCGTCTGTAGTTAATATCAGTTTTCCTTAGTATACATGCATCGATTCCCCGGCACCAGTGGCGAAGTGGATGCCCCCACGTGGCGGGGGGGAAAGGGCCCAGGGCCGAAAGGGGCACAAAGCAAACCACAGCCAAACGGCCTCACGGACAAAGGAGGCCAAGAAAGAGATATGTTAAGAAAGAGACATGAAAGAAAATCATTACAGTTTTGTTTCTACTGGCTATTATATTTACGGATAATTATTCTGTTGACTGCGTATTGGAAGCGTTTCTAGCTGTGTCAATAATATGTGTATAACAAACAAGTTTCCAGCGAATTGTGTTTTATTTTAAAGAGATATGTTAAGAAAGAGACATGAAAGAAAATCATTACAGTTTTGTTTCTACTGGCTATTATATTTATGGATAATTATTCTGTTGACTGCGTACTGGAAGCGTTTCTAGCTGTGTCAATAATATGTGTATAACAAACAAGTTTCCAGCGAATTGTGTTTTATTTTAAACTGTGCAATTAGTTTTTATTTTGTTTCAATTGATTCTATAAGGAATTGTGTTTCATTTTAAATTGTGCAATTAATTTGTTTTTTATTTTGTTTCAATTGATACTATAACATTTTTAAATGGTTACCTTGACGCCTGTCATCATTTATTTAAATCGTATTGAGGATCGGAGATCCAGGGCTGTCCTACTAGTCTTTTATTTAAATTTATTTATTTTATTGATTTATTTATAAATTTATCACTTGACATGATATCTAAAAGGAAATGTAATGGTGATAACGCAATTGAATCAAATAAAAGAATGCATAAGACTCATAGTTATGAATTGAAATTAGAAATTTTAAAGCGTGTTGAGAAAGGTAAAAGCCATGCTGAAATCGCATGATCATTGGGAATGTGTCGTTCAACTATTAGCACTTATGTGAAACAGAAGGAGAAAATTCTAGAACGTAATAAATTCAGGTAATTTGATAACAATAATAAACAGTCCTAGGCGCAGTGTTGTGATTCCTAAAATGGAAAAACTTTGGGTAGATGATCACTGTCAGAAACACATTCCTATTAGTGAGACCATGATTAGAGCAAAGGCTAAGGATATATACATGGCACCTAAGTTATTTTCCTCTTTTCCATCTGATTTGGCTACTCTGAATCCGTTGGGTAAATTCCTAAATAATGTAAAAGTATGGTTATTTTCTACTCCCGATGTTGAAGGATTAATGAAAACTGTTGTTTAAATATGTATGAACACACTTTTGTTGTTTTTGGTTTTTTGTGCCTGAATCTTGATTTTAATTTATTATGTACAATAAATTATGTCATTTGCCGAAAATTTGTTTAATGTATGTGATGGTAACCCCAAAACAGGATTCCTCTGGGGTGCCTATATTCCATATTCTCTGTCATTATATCTGCAGTAAATTTTTGTTTAAAAGGATGTATAAGAGAAATGGAATAAAAAATTATTATTATTATTATCTCTATGATGATTTGAATGAAAGGATGGATGAAATTTTGTGCTTTTTAATAACTTTTATATTAATTTCACTGTGATAAATAGTTGTATAGATAGATGTATGCAGGTATGTTGTTAGGCTCGCACGATCCGGACTGAGCCGTCTGCACAACATATTGCATACATTTATCTTTGAAGTTCAAAACAAAAATTTATTTTTTTCCTTTTTAGTGCAAAAATAAGTTACACATTTAAAATATTTATTTCATTTATTCGTAATTTAATATTGTTGTATTAACATATTAGTAATGTTATTTTATCTTTATAGAATGTGAGGGGAGACTTTTTCCCGAGATGCTGGAACGTATCCCCCGATTATAACATGCAATTATATGGAAAAACGGCGTTCGTTATTCGACAATTCGAGATTCGACCACGTTTTCATGAACGCAACCCTGTCGAATCTCGGGAGTCACCTGTATAGGTTATCGCGATGTAATAGATTTAGCGAACTGACTACTGATAGCATTAGATCGAGAAAAACCTTAGCGTGGCAAATTTTTGTGGAGTACATGTGAAAATTTTTGAGTTAGGAATGCATCTCATCATTATTACATGTATTCTTATGTAAAAGTAATTTTCATTTAGTGCTTTTTCATTTAGCACGGCATTTTCCCAGAACGTATCTACTGTATTAAACAAGGGATGCCTGTATCTCATTTTAAAAGTCACGAAGGAAATTTTATTTTTTCGACTGCGATACTTAATTTATTGAAATGGGTAGTCAAATGAAGGGATAGTCGTTAGGTGAGGATTCACTATATACCTAGATTTAGCACCAGGGGCCTCAGAATGTCTAAATCCGCCACTGGTACATATACATGCTTTAACATACAATAAAACACAAAAAAATTGTTTTGTTCTAACATTTTCAATAGATATTACATAGAAGAAAAACCCTATATTATACTGCATCTTTCCATATTCATGATCATAAATTGTATATCAATTTAATCCTGAAAAACAAAACTTTGTTCAAAAATAATTATGTAATATGATGCATTTTATGTAATAAAAGCATTACTAGCTGCATTTATCTAGGCTTTGCCTATTTTTTTAATTCTATAGCATAAACTATGCCATTTGTTGGATCAGGTGATCAAAATTGTAAAACTTTCTATTATGTACTTCCATTAGGTAAAAATCCCAATTCTAAATATCTTCTATTTCAGCCTGTACATACAAGAAACTATTTATGAAAAATCTGCTAAAATGCTTCACATTTCAAAAACTACTGTTTGTGCACAAATAAAAAGTTTAATGGGACACACTGGAACGTCACTTGAAACCTTGCAAGATCTAAACAAGAACACCACAATAATCAACCTGATAAAAACAACACTAAGTGGGAAGCTCATTCATTCTGCTTTATAACAAAAATTCATTCCACTCACCACTGTTCTTTCTTGATATCACAAAATAGAAGAGGTCCATGCAGATCTGGTATGTCAGCAGTGTGTTAGATTTCATGTTCAGAATGGCCAGTTAACTTTCTCTTGGAGTCACGCTTCTGAAATAAAAAGAAAATCCAATCAGAAATTTTGTACAATATGAGGTCATTCAGATAATAATGCACTTTGTGATACTCTTATTTTCCCTCATGTTAAATCATAATATCATTTTTTTTAAATACAATTTCGTTAAAACCTCATGTTACCCTTTCAGTTGAAGGTTTTCAAAGATGAAAATGTGTAAAATTATTTTTTGTCTATGTATTAACCATCATTTCTATGCTTCTCAGTTAAATTGTAGCTTTTTGTTCAAAAACACAATGTGGGTTGATTACAAATCTTGATATCAACATAACTAAATAATTGATATTTAGGAATTTTACCACAGAATTACGCATATGCTATAATTTAAGAACTGCTTTAAGACAAAAAAATGTCACCTCTGTCTCTATAATTTAAAATTCTGGAAAATCTGACTCCGCAAAGACATGCAATGTTGCATCCATACCAAATGTTGCTCTCTCTTTACTAATACTAAGGTATCAATATTCATCTTGGGTTTAATATGTGTATAATCAAATCTTTTTTCCAAAAGTTAAGAACTAGACTGGGAACGTGTATTTGTATGACCCTAAAAATTTATGGAGGAATTAACCCAATAACTCATATCACATATGACATTTTGCCGGCTCTGTTATAAGAAATTGTACGTCCTGACCAAGTCATAAGAACACTGCCACAGACTTTGATAGTTTTGCTTCAAACTATCAACATATTTACCTCCATGTTATCTTCAAAACTCTGAACTTATGGGACCTTTGTTTGTCTGAAGATTTCATAAAAATATTTTGTTAGTTGAAAGAAGAACAGATTTATACAAAAAGTATTGTTTATCTTAAATGTAACTACTATTTTTTATGTAAACATCATAGCACTGTACAGAATTAAGTTATTTACTACATGTACTCTCTTTACAAGGAATGTTAAATGAAATTTTTTTCTGTGTATATCTTTTCAATCTTGGAACCAAACCTTATTTTTCCCAATGGTTTAACAAATCCCCTTATAAGGTGTTCTTCAAGAACATAAGCCTTGCATTGGAGGAAGTTTTGCTGTACATGCTTTCATCCTTCATTACAACCATAAATTGAAGTGCATAATTTACTAAATTTACCTGCATATAATGTATACTCTTGATTATTCTTTTACTATATACTACGAGACTGCAATTTTTATCACTTTCACAAAAGGAATTTCTCTTTTGCTTATTTTAAAGCTAAGTATCGACTCTCAGAGAAACTTCTGTCCACGCTTCCTAAGCTACAGTAGACTTCTGATTATTCAGGCGAATGAAGTAAGGAAGAGGCACAAATGATTCAAAAACACGGGCAATCTAAAAAATTTTCTTTACCAATTGCTTCACAACCAATTTTCCATATCATAGAGTGTACTAATCCTGTAATCTCCAAAAGATATGTCAAGTGACACTTGACATACAAGTGCAAAAGGTTAAGCACCTTCCGTCAGTCAATACATTCCTGAATACCTCATGATTTTATAAAATAACAAATTCATTTTAAAAAAATGAAAAGAAAGAAGGAATAATCACGCACAGATAATCTGCAAAGCAAATAAGCTATGCAAGGATAATTGGGAGTTTACTGTATTAGCAAAGCTAAACTGAGCAGGCTGAATCCCTACTTAAGGTTCACCAGAATGCAAAGATAAGAGGCTGCTTGTTTAATTTCTACATCATTAGCAAGGAATGGAGATGAGAGATATTTATGCCATAAAAAATTCAATACATAATACTTTAACAAAATTGACTTAATGGAGAAAATTAATTATCACTTCTCAAAACATTACTAAATCAAATTAACGTTATTTATCTTTATGGCAATTTTTGAAAATGTCTTTAATACCTAGTTCTTCAAATATAAATGTTTCCATCCTACATCATTAGTTAGTAACTCAGGAGTAGATTGTATATGCATATAAATGTCAAGGCCATACATGGATCACTAACACTAACCTTTAATTAAAGATAATTAGTTTTTCTAATATTTTCAATTCAATATTTTATTTGGTGTTAGCAATTACCTTAAGTTATCAGCATAGGCTGATTAGAGAACTAATTAATTTCTGTTGTGTTCAGTACCAACGATTCACATTAAGTGCATTAACTTCTCTCAAACCCAGCATCATACAAAATCCAATTTTAATTTAACACTAGTAGGGCTGCCCCGGATCTCCGATCCTCAATGCGATTTAAATAAACTGAAGGTTTAGTGAAATAATTTTTATTGAATAATTAATGAAATATAAATGAAATGCAAAGTATTAAAATAAAAAAGCATTTTATCTCCTTTATATAAAGAGTAAGAGTAAAACCTATAATCCTACCAAATTTCAAGTTTCTAGCACACCTACAGATGTTAACAATAAATTGTAAACAAATGATGACAGTCGTCAAGGTAACCATTTTAAAATGTTATAGTATCAATTTAAACAAATTAATTGCACAATTTAAAATGAAACACAATTCCTTATAGAATCAATTGAAACCAAATAAAAACAAATTAATTGCACAGTTTAAAATAAAACGAGTTTTTTCTTGAAAACTTCGACCGTGTAACGTATAAACATGGCAAGAATAAGATAGTATAAAGCTTTATCCGTCAAATAAAGCAAAAAAGAAGAAAATCGGTCCATATTTACTTATTTTAACGAATGAAGGAAGAAAACCTTGCACTCTGAAAAATCGAAAATCCCGTGTAAACTTATGGGAAAATATAATTGTCTCCCGGATTCGAACCCGGGACACTTTAGCAAACGAAAATATTTTTCCAGGTACCTCATAGCCGGTAGAAACAAAACGCCGTTTACCGCATATCTTTACGACGAACGGTTCTCGAGAAATACGCTGATATAAATAGTAAACAAATGTCTAAAGACGTCAACGTAAAATTAATATAGTTAGATTTGTGTAAGGAAAAGAAAATGCAAGTTGAAATAAAAATATAAATGCTGTAATGGACATTGTTCCAGAATACATTAATTTTGTTCTAATATTTTCAATT
The DNA here is from genome assembly GCA_036926305.1 of Uropetala carovei. Classification (NCBI taxonomy): domain Eukaryota; kingdom Metazoa; phylum Arthropoda; class Insecta; order Odonata; family Petaluridae; genus Uropetala; species Uropetala carovei. The sequence continues at coordinate 7,165,356 of JAXCHB010000043.1, forward strand.
AATATCCTGTTTATACTATATATGTACTTGCATTTTAATGACCATGAAATTACATTGTAATTGACCACTGGCTAACATATCTTTGTTCAAAAATAAGCAATGTTCCATTTTTATGCACTGAAATTATTACTAGCTGCATTTATCAATACTGTGCCTAACTTCTGATTATATAGCATAAATTTATATGCTATTTATTGTATCACATTATAAAATTGTCAATTGTTTTCTTTAGATAAAATTTCTACTTCTAAACATCTTCAACATCTGCCTGATCAAAAATCTATTCCGAGAAAGTATGCTTTACATTCTAAAAACCATCACTTCTGCATGAATAAATATCAATAAGCACAATGAAATGCCACTTGACATCTTGGAAGATGTAAACAAGAATATCACATGTCAACCTGCCAAATACAACATGTAAAGTAGGAAGCTCATTCGTTCAACTTTATAATAAAAATTGATTACTCTCTCACCTATTCTTCTTGAATGTGAGGACAGGTCTTGGAAGATCCAGGATATCAGCTGTGTAGTGGACTGGAAGTGCAGAAGGGCCTGGTAGCAATCTCTTGTATCCACACTTCTGAAACAACAAGAGAATCCAATCAGAAATCTTTCATTACAGGATTTCATTCTGGCATTAGGATACTTAGTGAAGTTCTTACTCCCCCTTATGTTAAAACATTCTAACATTTTTCAAAATTAAATTTCCATAGAAGCTCATGTTACCCTTTCGTGTGAATATTTAAAAGAAGAAATTGAGTAAAATTATCATAAAAGCATAATTTCTAAGTTTCTTAGGTAAACTATAGTTTTTGCTTAAAAACAAAGAATACATATTTACTTATTACAAAATTTATCAACATATCTAAATACATGACTGATACTTATATGTCCAGAGATAATTATATACAATACTTAAATAACTGCTCTAAGGCTAAGATAATGTCACCTCTAGTCAGAGTTGAGCTGCCAAAATTTTAGCAACTGGTTCTCTAAAAAAATTTTTTTAAACAAAAAATATATTTCAGTCAAAGTGTATTTATTTTATAGATAACTTTTAACATTATCTTTGAAAAATAAAGGATCAATACTCAACTAATTACTGTAATTACAGAATCTTCAATCCAGGAATAATATTTTATAGCATGTCTTTCACAAAATAACGCCCTTCACTTGCTACAGATGAACTACAGTATGAAATGCCAACCCAATTTTTGTCTAGCTAATAATAAGAAAATTAATTTATAATTAAAAATCATAAATGTTAATTATAAGGTATTCAACGGGTTGCAATCACATAAATTTGAACCACCTGAGAATTTTAAATTGGAGAAAATTCTGAATGCAGGAGATAAGAGTTACTCCTCCATAAGGATACAGAAGAAATATTTCTAGAAGTAATACTGTTATTAAATCATTCATCCACTTTCTTCCCTTCTAAGGTAATACTACTAGCAAGGAGTACTAACTTCCATTAATGTGAGAGTAGGAAAACTTCAAGCCTAAAACAAAGGGTAATAAATGAGCAGAAATCTAAACTAGTAACAAGCTAAGCGTAAAACCTTAGTGCAATAAGGTGCAATGTTTGGGGTATATTAAAAGTTAATTCAGCTGTAACTAAGCACCCAGCAGAACTTGTATTCTTAATAACCAAAACCTTAAATAAAAATGTAATACAGCGAAAAATATTCGCATAAGTCTCGTAAAAATATATCCAAATAAACACAATGTAAAAATATTTAAACACTTGTCGAAATACCTGTAAAATTAATATTGGTTACGGAGACCATTGCTTACTATTAACAAACCACGGTTGCGTCACGACTAAAACTTTGATTAGTAAATTCCGCCGACCATGGGAGGTCGCTAATTTTCATTCCAAACCCTAAATTAGCTACAAGATCCTGCCGGTCTTCAAGCTTACGATAAAATTTAAATATTTTTAAGAATAGGTAAATAAATACGTATATAAATATAAGTTCAAATCATAAAATTGCATCATAAACGCCTACACCGCCCCAGCAAACAGTACCTTCGTTATTTTGTAAAAAAAATTTTGTAATGACCCTAAGAGTGAACCTCCCGACTCAGGTTAGGATCGCGACCCAAGGTTGCTAACCACTGCTCCAGAATGTAGTGGAATGAGGACAGAGAACCGAAATTCCGGAAGGAAAATATCAAATTGCTCTTAGGGTAACGCTAACCAAGTCGACTGCAGCCAATACCGTGGTTTAAGATGTTACGCGCGGCTCAAATTTGAAGGGAACGGGGGTTACTGAAAACACCAACCTCTCGAGGAGGATCGCAAGGTTTCGGTAGGGGTGGATAGAACCTATTGAGAGTTCTTCAGATAATCGGAGGGAAGACGGTCAGCCGCCTAACAGCGGTTAGTTGGGCCGAGAGCAAGGGTCGGTTGAGTCAAAGCTCGGTGGAATTTTTTATTGCCAGCCCGATCGATTTTAAGTTATTGCGGAGTCAAAATAATTCATCGATGTCATTCTATCTTCGCAAGTACCCCCTGCTTTGATAATGCTTCGACTTTTTAAATTTTAACTCTTGATTAAAAATAAATTATAAATGGACTGCCGAGAATATATAACCAACTATAAAAATATTAGCAAATGTACTGGTTCCTTATCTTTTGACTAGTGGACTTAAAGACCATTAGACACAAACTTATGTTGACAACTATTCATCAGTATTTAAAGAAACGTCCGCATTCATACAAGAAGTAACATATGATATTAATAGAGAAATAACAAGAAACAAGCGCAATTCTTTCACTTAAGTAGTTAAACTAAATTTGAATGTTCGCAACTGAATATCACCATTACGTGTCTCACCTTTTTGTACGCGTCATATTCATCTGCTTATTTTTACAGAACACCAGCATCCCACGTAATTATCTTGAGCACCATATAAAATATGTAATAAAGAGTAATCACACAGATAACTAATCACGACACACAACTCCAATTGACTCCAATACCTCCAATATACGATGGTTTTCCGGGTTTTCCGAAACTTCCGCAAGGGGCGCCAATGAGAAAAAAAGAATATCGCAATGCGACGTTATGGAGGTAATTTAAATTGTTCACATCGGTATTATCCCTAAAATACATACCCAATTTTCATTTGTCTAACTAATAAAGCAAAAATTACCTAATTTAGAATAAAATTCAGAAATGTTACAGAATTCAATCACTTGCCTAATTTCATAATCTAGCACATTTAAAGCTAATATTGCTAATGAGGAGGACAAATAACTGCGAATAATGAAGAAAGAGGAAAACTTCAAATAAAAGACCAGAAATCTAAGCGCAACTATTAAAGTCTTGTGTAATGTTTGGGGGATATTAAAGTAAATCCAGCTGTAGACGTAAATGAGAATTCTCTTTACTTAGCTTAGCTTTTAATTATTCAATATTACTTCATATTAATCTAAATAAACATGAAGTTTTTCTGCTGCCTAATAAATAATGGCACTCACTAATGAAATGAAAAAATAGTTTTATGTCCACTAAAAAAACTTAAGATGCAGTAAAAATGTGAGCAAAAATCATGAGAATACAAGCCTTCACCATGGAAGAATAATTATTTCTTCCATGCCTTCACCATCTACTGGTTATAAAACACATCAGTGGTGCCACCAACAAACACAAATTACTTGGCACGCATTTTAAATATTACACTTTGTCGGTTTCCGGTTTTTGGAACGTTCCGGATACTGGGTAGCCGGATACAGGGTCCCACACTGTAGATAGTTGGATTATTTTTTAAATCCTGCTAAAAGTCAATTTGGCAGACTAACGACCCCAAAATCCATGGGATTTATGTTTTTCACCAGTCGGAACTATCCTGAAAACATTAGCCTCCTAGCACTTCTTGTTGCTTCAAAATTTTGCTCACGAATGGACGGACGGACAAAGTAAAAAAAGCGATTTAAAAACAAGTAGTGTTATCATTGAACGTGGTTAAAAATTAGCGCATTTTTTTTCTTCTATTAAATTCAGTAATACTTTGTGTTTAATTTCTCTTTGATGATTTCTCCCAATAACCTAATTGATAATTTGAGAAGAATTTGGATTTTGATCACCTTTTACATATGTGAATTTAGCTTATCTTATTTTTTATGTGGTTATACCACCACAACTCGGTCACTAAAGCCTCACTTGTAAGTGGCATCAATGTGAAAATGCATGCTCAAATTTTCATGCATAATTAGGACTTCCTCACTGAGAGTAGAATGCTTGAAAAACTTATTTTATACTGATGGAATCATTTAGTAATTGCTACAAGTAATAAAATGTACTTCTATTACATAATCTTTTAACTATTGTGAATTAAACAAATGCTGTTTATAATTAAAAAGGGTTGGAGACTACAGCGAGATGGATATTTCAAAATTAAGAAGAACTCCTCGTACTAAGCAGGATTACTATCACAATGACCAGTCATCAGTAGGGTAAAACTAACCTGTCTCACGACGGTCTAATCCCAGCTCACGTTCCCTATTGACACCAGGTCACCAGCGAGGAGTTATCTCCATAAACCTGTAAGTGTAATATCTTTTTTTGTTTCTCTTTTTTTCTTTCATTACCCTGTTTAATTTTCACCGGTTGTATTGTCTCTAAATATTCTACTTTGTACGGTTAAGGAATTCTTCTTAATTTTGAAATACTCTTTATGAAATTACTTTCATAAGAGGCATCTGCCGTCTTTTAAGATTACAAAATAAAACACCATTTTACTGCATTGGACAATTGGCAATACTTTTATTATATGTATCAATTATTTTTAACCTCACAAATACTTTTCGTAAAACCAAAAATAATTCCTTTATATAGAAGCACTTGGTATACAATGCAAACCAATTAATATTGGGATAAAGAATTTTAAAAATTAAATTATAAAATGTCAATAATATGTTTGATGAGAGTGAGATGAAGTTCAATGAAATGACGGGTATGTGTAAAAAAAAAAAGATGATGATGGAAGATTATCCACTTCTGGCTTTCATCCTTGGCTCATTCTCTTGCAAGCTAGAAATAAGACCAATATTTTCAAGGAAGTTGTCCAATGCTTCAGTATACTCTTGAGGGTGTTTAGCATAGTGGCCAACATGTGGCGTGTGTTCCCAACATTTTGTGTATACCTAGAGTGTAAAATGGTTTTATTCAGTTATTATGTTTTTTTTAAAAGAATTAATGTAACTAAAAACATTTTATGATAGATATAGGAAGGAAATATTTGATCAGAAGAGCAAGTACGATCATATTAAGAATATTTATATATCGAGAAAAATAAATAAATAATATTTTAAATAATAAAAAATTCTCATTGCAATGTTTTTAAAGGCTTAAAATTTCAATTATTTTTCCTGTTATAAATTTGCATATATAAAATTTCAATGTAAAGTTAAATTTGTATGACTGAATCTTTCAATTGCTACCCTAAACTTATAATAAGATATTATGTGACATTTTGATTCATTGATAAATAAAGAAAATTAATTGAAAAAAATGGAGAATCTAAGCCAAAAAATTTTGCTCGCTTCCTTAAACTATAAAATTTTATTTAAAATTTAATAGCGCATTTATTTTTAATTCTTTAACGAAACATCATAAAGCAACATAAAATATTAGGTAATGCCCAACCTTTTCAAGTCAATACTTATATATTAATTATTTAATGGATTAGATCGAACCAAATATTTGCTTGGAAAACGTAGTGTTTTGTTAAATAAAAAACCAATATAATATGCCAATTACCTGCATTCCAAGCTCTGTCCATATATTGTAAAGACCAAGACTTGTTTTTGCTGTGCTTATGGGATCAGCCTTTGAGAATAACAGGAGTGAGGGACACCTGACTGGTGCACTGTGGAAAACTTGGCTAGCTCTGATATAATACTGGGTTGCTCGATCATAAAACACCTTCAGATGGTACCTAAAGATGAAATATTTGCATTATTAGATAAAGAATGACAAGATAAATGCCAAAGTATATATTAATAAACCATCCCTTGACTGAATACTATCTTCATTGGCAAAAGTTTTCGAATAAGAAAATTCTTATAAATTTTGTCAAAATTTAATTAAAAATTAATAAATTATAAAGATATTTATTGCTACGAAAATGGAGGTTTGAACCATCAGGAAAGAGGAGAAAGGTAAGAATGAATAACAAAAAGGAAGAAAGAGTGAAACCTTGGTTAATGAAGAGGAAAAACTTTTGAAAAATAAAAGGAAGGCAACTTAGATTCCACTTACAAATTTTTATCATGTGTATTTAACTAATGAAATGTCTCAAATTCTAAGTGAATCTTTTCATAATTTTAGCCTTAAATCATAATATTATCCTTCATCAGTTACAGCAAAATTATCGTGGCAATTATTTATAGTGCTAGAGACGTACGTTAAATAGCTTTCCAAGGCATTGCACAGCATTGAATCAGGTGCGAAGATGGATCTGGATACGCCAACTGGAAGGCCATCAAAGTCGCAAACACTGTCCCATATTGTGCCTTGAACCCTCCGAGACATTGCATCAAATGGAGAGAGAGCAGATTTGCGCAGGTGACCAAGTTCCAACAATCTTATTAGTGAAGCAGCCCACATATAACCTCCAACAGAAAAACCATGAACCAGCAGACGGTCATATTCTGGATTCAGCTCAAGGAATGAGACAAAGTCTTCAGCAATCAACTGTATAGACAGAGAACCAAATAAAAGAATCATAACCATGATATGTTTTTGATACAGTACTAGAGAAAAGGCACTTGTAAAAAAAGTTTTGTTTGATAAATATTGATATCACGTGAAATTTCCTAAGCAGTTATTTATGGGTACGTCTAAGTACCAACATTATTATTTCAGTTTAAGTTGAAAATTTACTGCAAATGAATTGGAAATATGAAATAAGATTTCTTCAATTCTTAACGGAAAATATTTACTTAATTGATGTTAAATATTTATTACAAGTTCAGAGTCAGTGTCAGAACGTAGGAGTTGCTACCATTAGCACGCTACCAAATCGGACACCCTTTAAAATGTAAAAAATTTGAATTCTTCTCTCAAAAAATATAAAACTCGATCCTTCGGCTATAGAACTTCATGTCCTATCTTAATTTAACTAATTTAAGAATGCAAATTTATAATACCCTGCACCGATTTTGCGCTTTTCTTTTTAAGGGGATATACAAGAAAAAAAGAGGCTGGAAAAAGAATTCCATTACTCCTCAGCAGATTGTCCTAGATCCACAAAATTTCTATCATATTTAGCCCTCATGTATATCTCCCTGTCATAAAAATTTGACTTCTCCAAATTGCAGGATTTCAAAGATATTGACCGAACAGACGGACGGACAGACAGACGAGCGATTTTTTTAAAGAGGTAAAAGTACATAAAGAGACTAGTGTATAGCCCGTCAAAAATGACGGGAGTAAATATACGATCGTTCAAGCTATTTATGGAGATCATATTGGCATCAGAAACATAAATTGTATTGAAAGTCATTCCCCTCTCCCTCTACCTCCCTCTCCTTCCCTCTCTCACCCTCCCTCTCCCCTCTCTCTCTCTCTCTCGTATTAAAAGCATTCAAAGCACATTTATACCCATAAGGATTGAAATAACAATATTATATAGAGGTCTAACAACGGAATTGGTAGGCAAGGCAACATCCTCTTAAAATGGCTATATTTCCTCAAACTCTGTGTATTAAACGTTTAAATTGAGCGATTTCGAACTGTAGGCGGAAAAAGACAAACAGAATAAGAACCTTTATAATGTTTTCTTCAAAATGGTTTACATCTGAAGTTCGTAGGTCAATTCTTTCTAATTTTAATTTAAAAAAGAATAAAAGCCTGTGCGTCGAAAAGTTCATTTTTACATGTACTTACGTGCTATCTTATTGGAAATGGAAATTATCCCCTGGAGACGAACCCAGGTCTTTGATCTCGAGTTCGATCCATTAAAACGTTTTGTTATTATATCATAATGCTATCCTGAAAATTTCATCAAATTTAGTTCAGTTGTTTGCGAGATATTAAGCCTCAAAGAGCGTTACTGACAGAGTGACTCAAGCAAATTATAAGGTAAGATGAACGCACGTTTGCTCCTTTAGCGGGCCACATGAGTTGGTTTGGAGTGGTCCGAACAATCACGACGTCGAAACCTTGTCCCGTGTAATAGTTGATGAACTTTCGCACGTGCTTCGTCTTGTTCATGAGCCACGGAAGGAGGATGACGAGGGGAGGTCTCGGATCGCTGTCGTGGATGAGACGAAGTCTTTTTTCCTTCGACATCTCCCCATCGATGACCTTCTGAAGTTTCACCCCACCTTTTTTAGAGTTCAGTTCTATCCCCAAGGACGGACGTAAAGTGTGTAAAAAGCGAGATAATTGTATCGGCCTCGGGGAAGAATCGCAGCAGACTGTCGTTCGGCAGTACTGTCGAATGAGGACTTGGGTTGATTTTTTCGACAGGGAAGTGTGGATTTGCTTAGAAACGCAGGCGTTTAGAGCAAGCTGAAAGTAAAAAAAGGTCAAATTGATCATATGACACACTTAGTGCGATATATCAGTAAGTACTTATCAATGCTAATAATATTATTAATAACTAATTATTTATATCAATAATATTGTTAATAATAGTAATAGTTATTAATATTAATAAATTAAACATAGCCAAAATTAAATAGGAGACAAAACTTTATTACAGTGCATCACTGCTAGAGCACACTAAAATTTAACTGAAATTGTCCCAACAATTAAGAATTATTTGTTCAAAATTTTGATTTCAAATTTAAATGATCCTTCTTTTGATTATAATACTTATTCTCCTATTCATTTGCTAGTGTTTAAAAAATATGGTAAGATGAAGCCATCGAGGCAAACAGTTTTCTCTCACTATAAGAGGTTCCATATACATATCATTCATTCCTTCTATATTAAACAAATAATTAACGAGCTCAGATCATGGCTCACATAGGTAAAATAGATACAACATCATATTTGGCAGACCAAATTTAAAATTTCAACTGCAGAAACGAAGTTCACTAACGATGACTTCCAACCGAAGAAGGATATCTGTAGTACACAGTTTACTCGACCATCTAAACGGCTATTGAAGTTACATAATTTAGCCACGTAACTTGAGGAAGCTTTTGCAATTGATGCGGACAGACATAAACAATAACCGACAGGTAGTACAAAATGCTGCCTATAAAATGCTGGAAGAAATTTAGATGATATGTACTAGGGCCTATTTTAAGGAAATTTTAGAGCTGTACAAAAATAATTATTTAGGGCCCACTCTTGGTGACTGGAGTGAACCGGCTTAAAAAATGCACAGCAGGCAAACTTTTATTTTTTAAATGTGTGTGGCCTCTTAGAATACATTTTAGGCACATATGCAATCATTTTCGAAAGTTTTTGTTTTCTTCTAAAATTGTCAAATTTTAGTTAATATTTTTAGGTTTACTCATAACTAAAAAACGACGGAGGCAAAGTAGTCAAATGCAATTAAAAGTTAGTTAAAAGTAGATGATTTTTGTAGATGTCAAATGTAATATAAGTAATAATGTTTAAATTAACAACTGCATGAAATTAATTTTACAACTGCACATTAGACTTTCAGAACTGCACAAACTTGTTAGAGCTGCACGTTAAAATAGGCCCTGATATGTACTATTGTTAGGATAAGCATGCAGAAAATATCCTTTGTGGTTGAAAAATCAGTACTTTTGAGGATAATATTTTATTCGTATTTTTATGAGGGCAAACCCAAATCTAAAATTTGAGAGAAAAGTGATGGGATTATCGATGATTACTATACGTACCATAGATTTATTAGGAGCCCTCTCGACCAATCTTTGTACGTATGGGAGAATCTTGGGAGAAATAAGAGCCATTTTCTTCCGTGGTTTTGTTTAGCTTGAGTTCAGTCACATGGGATGGAGGCTGAAGTTGTAAAGAAATAAAAGAAGCTCTTAAGTAAAGAATGCACAGAAAATGTTGCCATGTGTTATATATTATTTGCATATAAATTTATAGACTTAAATGGCTTTTTAAAATTGGCATTTTTTATTTATAAAGAAGTGAAAAAATTTTGAGGGTACATATTTGTAATTTGTAAGTAATTTAATAATAGGTGCAGTCGAACTTCTAGAAGTCGAACGTCTATAACTCGAATTTTCCATAACTGGAAGTGAACTCATTTTACAGGACAAAATCTTTTTCATGTTATTTTTCTTCTGTAGCTCGAATTTTGTATGAGTGGAACATTTTTTTGTTTCCCTTGAGGTTCGACTTATAGAAGTTCCAAGCATGTACGTATAAAGGAAATGTTCACTCGTTCATTTATAAGTTTTGGGCGAATCTGTATTTCCTTCCAAGCATCGCTACCTAAGAGACGATTTGCCTATTTAGATAGCGGTATATCGTAAAATCAAAGCAGTCAATTCGTCGCAAGGCAACTCGTCGCACGTCCATTCGTCGCACGACAATTCGTCGCATGACAAACTCGTCGCACGTCAATTCTTCGCAGGACAAACTCGTCGGGCGCCAATGCATTGCATCGCGCGAATATAATATTTCAAGGATAACAACAAAAAAATCTTAAGCTAGCAAACCGCGATATGCCTTATATTATCAGAATTTTGAAATTTTAATTTTTCGGGGCTATTTTCCCTCATTATTGCCCCATAAGAAAAGCCCGTAAATCGGTGTAGAAGTTTTTGTTTGCTTTTTAAAATTATTTCCCGTCAAGTTTCGAAATCGCGATTTAAACTATCGGAAGGATTATGCGTAAATTATTTGGTCTTTACATCGAAAGAACAAAAGAAAGTAGCTCGGATCTATTCAAATTAAAAATATGTGTCGAATGTCTCCTTATCTTTGCTCCACTGTAGGAAATTATTATGACGCAACATCAGCTTGGCGTTCGAGTGATACTCGCATGGAAACTGTACACGTCATTCGCTACACCGAGGAGTTGCATTGCATCCGCATCTCGAGTGAAATCTGGCCATTATCATTAAGGAAACACGGAATAACATTGCGTCGAACGCAGAGCATGATCGACGTCTTAATCTTGCTCACTTATTAACACGATGACATCGGAGATAAGGTATTAGCTCATATGCACCAATTAAACATATATCTAAGGGGAGTTCTTGAATTATTTCTTGATGACGTCACATATGAGCGTTGCTTCCGTGCATAAAAGCTTTTCAAGGAAATTTGATTTCGTGGCAAAAATGGAAAAGTGTACTCAAGAATCCTTGAGGTCGAACTAGTCTTCTAGTCGAAGAAAATGAAAGGAGGAACCTCCAAATAACCATACAAACATTTTTAAAATAGGAAAATACTCACACACACACTTTATGGGAATTTACTCCACGCCAGTGACCTAACACATGCAATCTCACACACTCCGGGTTTAGGGGGAATTACTCCAACGCCAGGGACCCTTTTTTCTTTGTTCACACACCGACCAAAAAAACACACACGAGTACTTCCTTTCTAAAAATGCGTATTTCGGAATCAACGATTCCATCGTCAGCAGGCCTATCCAAAAAGACAAGGTCTTCAAAATTAATTAATTTGTATCCCCGGATTTTATATGTGAAAGACGAAAGGGTACACGAGAATTGGGTACTATTTCATTTAAATTCTCTTAAATTGAATAACACTCGAAAACGAGACCGTTTACATCGACGATAAGGCATAATCATTTAAGAAAAAGTTGCCAATACGAGCACTGTCTGTCCGTCTGTCTACGGACAATCAACTTTTTCGTTTTGAGAGATAATTGAAAAAATCATTTTGAGTTAGATAATTGCGAATTTTCCAAGCAGATAATAAACATACCGCTAGGTGGCTTCAATGTCGGAAAATTCAAAACTTTGAAACGGTATTGTAACCAAACAACTGAAGCTAGAGGAGTGAATTTTTCACTAATGAGAAGGTCTAATGAGTGTCTATAACTTCCAACTGTGCTGGTTTTCCCCTCCCCTAAGGACAAAAAACGTTTCATTTTAAATTTCATCAGATTATTCAAAAATTTCTTCCGTAATGGGCTTGCTTCAGTAATATTGATTATGAGGCGTTTCAATTCCTTCAAACACTCCAGAATTTTCGGGAAAGATCTAAAATAGTGTATAAACGTTCCATTATTTTCGACTCGAATATTCCGGAACAGAGTTTGGGAATTAAAAAAATAGTGAAAATTCTCTTTAAAACACCGAATAAAATTTATTGAAAATTCTATTTCTCACAAAAATCCAAAGACGTAAAGAAATTTCAAGAATATCTTTCACAAACGAAAATTCAATTCAATTAGATCCCTAAAACTATAACTCCAAAGCCACTAGGACTCTGAAAATTCTAAAGACAATGTGTTGTTTTTAGCATACTTGTTATTTTTATTGCGACCTGTATTCATATCGGTTAAGTAATAACGGATGACATAGGGGAAGCGTAGTTGGATTAGGTCAGTATCTTGACAGCACGGTTATCATTAAGATAATTGGATAAAGTATGATTGCCATATCAAGAAGTAGATATTTCTTATAAACCTAAAACAAAAAACTTCTAAAATTATAATTTATCATGTTGCTACGCGGTTCTCATTACGCTTCTATTAAGAAAAGCAATTACGACCTTGTTACGGGCGTGCACTGTTGCGAGATTGTCGTCTTTTCCAAGCCTCACATACGTAGAAATATGGATCGATTGCAGTTTCCATGCTTTAGAATTTTCACCGACAAAACTTCATTGAATGGAGCAAAATTAGTCCCTAAAAATTGGAATTTTAATAAAGATTTCGGATTGCCACATGTAGCTCTCATATGTGGTAACTTATCCTGAAAATTTGGTTTCTCTAGGTTGAACCGTTTCTGACAGACAAAGTGAATACATAAGCTATTTGTAAAAAAAATCGCTAAAAATTGATAAGAAACGTATATTATTGATCATTTCCCGAAGTGTTGCCACCCGGGTTGACAGAAATTATCCTGAAAGTCAAGATAGAGAAGTGCTGCAAGGCGACCAAATAAAAGAGTAAAAAAATATTGGGAAAAAAATACATTTTATACATGACAAGCGGATTTTTTGGGGATATCCATCAGATAAGATCATTACAATTCCGAACTGTTATCTTCTCGAGCCTGACCCTATGAGCAAGTCCTTCAAATTAAACGGATGGTTCTCTTCAGATAAGATTGGATGCGTAAGCTCTATGTAAAAATGGAATTATTTTGAGAATTAATAGGTCAATACATACTACAGCTTACGTTTATCTTCACTTAGACTGTATTTATAGACGAAATATTTATTTAAAATTCTGAATAAAAGCTAAACATCGACAAAGCACAAGTTTAAAGCTATCTCCTTAGCAACAAAATCCATAGGAAGTAACGCATGTGCTTAATTAAAACTTAAGATTTTAAAAATAAATATAAAATAAACAGCTAACATTTAGTCAATGATACACTATAAATATTGAAATGTAATTACTTTTCATATATGTTATTTTGGACACGTAATTTATATTTGCAATCTGTTATAATTAGAGTTTCAGGCCTTAAAACCAACCACTCTATTTTTATTTAAAATTAATTGATATTTATATAAAATTAACGTACAAAATTGGCAACTAATTAATCTAAGCTCACAGCGTCGAACTAATCGGCAGCAGTTTGCTACTGGCTTTATAGTATCATTGAACTTCTCGGTTTTCCAGTTTTCTTATAAATTACATGTACTGGAGTGAGTGCTATTTGAATGTCTGCAGGTTTATCCAATAATTCCCTGTTTGTTAATTTTTCCGACGAATCAGCCTCTTGGACTATTGTCGTCACCCAAGAATTCCATGCAATTAGAATTATTCCCGAGTGATGGTACTTGAAAAGACAGTAACATTGGCTTTGTGTGAAGCCAAATCTGATAAGCATAGGCCAAAAAAGCGGCCGTGAACCGAAAAACTCGCATGCTTTTCATATTGATTACTTTTTGTAAATAAAATGTCCGTTACCAAGGCGATCACGCCGATTAAAAATGCAATTACCATCCGCCTGTCGGCAAATAAACAACGTTTGTTTACACAGCTCGAGTTAAGATGATACGGATTATGCAGGATAATCCCGGATCTCGTTTCTTGGTACCATATGGCAAAACGTACCGAAATACGTCCTCCATTTCACATTTGGTCCTGCGTATTCTGAACACACGTTTGAAACATTTTCATCTAATACAATTGTAGAGCATTCAAATAGAATTTATTTTCTTCTGGAGCGTAACTAATTTGTATTTATATAAAATTTCTATTTATATAAACAATGGTATAGTAATTCTTTTATATATATTTTTAGCTCATGTTTTATGTTTTTGTAATTTTCGTTGTATTGCGGTTTTTTAAAAATCTCACATGTTTAGTTAAACAATTTCTAACCCCATATTTTAGCGTTATAATATGCGTGATTATACTTTCATAATCTCTGTAAAATGAAAAATACATTTTTTATACCAAATCTTCTTTTGTTTTGTTCCGCAATGTACTGTCTGAAATCGCTCTTGTTCCGCGTGGGCTAATCTAACATATATATTCACTTTAACGTAAGTAATTTTTCCTGTCTTCTTCGACTGAAAATGGCGTTGAATAGAGAAAATAATACGAACAGACGCAAAGCTATATATGCGTCAATGAATACATTTTCAAAAGCGTACAAACTTCCGCTTTGTGAACGCATTGTGCCAATAAACATTTTATTTGCAGTTTTATTAATTGGAGAATTTTAAGTTATTAATTTGTAAACTTGAACGCTTCATTTCATGAAAATAACAAATTTTACCGCCTTTACGTAAAAAAACAGTTAAATATAAAGTACGCGAATAAGTTTGCGAACAAGTATTAAAATGAAAAATTATGATTTAAAATTATTCATGTTAAATAAGACACTTTTCGTACGTTTATACAAACTTTTTATTCTTGCGACCGGTTTCGCACGTGATACGGCATCATCTGGCAAAGAGACGTAGTGCATAAGGTTTATAAGAAAATATGCAGGGATGGGTTAGAAAAGGCTATTGGTGGAAGGGTACGGTAAAAAAACGTTGGGAAAATCACGCAGCTAAAAACAAAACATATAAGGTTCCGACAAATGTATTTACACAAAGTAGGTTCCACAGCGGAAGGTGAAGGGTGGAGAGTGACATGTCTCAGCAATAGG
Source organism: Uropetala carovei (assembly GCA_036926305.1). Lineage (NCBI taxonomy): Eukaryota > Metazoa > Arthropoda > Insecta > Odonata > Petaluridae > Uropetala > Uropetala carovei. The sequence continues at coordinate 7,180,591 of JAXCHB010000043.1, forward strand.
ACACATAGGGAGCGGTAAGAGAAGGATACCGACAGTGGCGGATTAAGACCCTCTGGGGCCCACAGGCACTTTGGGGGCCCTCCTCGTAGTTGGTGATGGTATAAAGAAAACTATGATATACTAAAATGCGTTTTATTGACAAAATAATGTTAACTTATTTTTTATTTAAAAAAAACAAAATTAACCTTACAAATTCACCTTCCGAACTTTTGAGGCAGCAAATTTCTGTATCAATAAAGAAAAATCGATTTTTTTAAAAAACAAAATCATTGCTGTATTCCAGTTTTTACTCTCTTTAGAATGAGAAAAACTGGTACTTTTACATTTTCCTTGTTGATTCATTTTTTATTAAATTTTCTTTTTGCTTTCAATAATACTGCATATATAACAGCCAACCTATGGAGTGAGGGGGCCCCTAAGCTTGGGACCCCTAGGCACGTGCGTTGAATGAATGGCTAAGCTAGTGATTCAGGAGGGAGGAGGGGGAAGGGTGACTTTAGGTAGTGGAAAGTAAGAGTGAAATATTGGGAAAAACATATTCGGTCACTAAATTGTCACATAAATGGTTGAAATTTTCCAATTGTTCCATCGCGTCTAATTTCCGTCCTCTCCGGTATAAAAACACTGTGACGATCGTACTCGATCAGTTGTTTCGCGAAGCGGTATGTAGGATCTCTGTTCTTGAAGCATCTCTTGTTCTTCCACGCATGCGCGTGTGCGTGGGGATGAGTTGTCCTTTTTCTCTATCCGTAAAAAAAAACTTGGATTTTGAATTAGCACATTTTTGTACACTTTTTTTGAAACACGGGGTGTGTGGTCCTGATCTAAGGGTAGCAGAGTCCTGCACGGGTCAGGCCTAGCCCCTTTGGAATTAATTACGGGCCCGGGGCCGGGCTTTAAAAATCACGCGAGTCACACTGGTCCTCCGTAATGTCTCACGGGCCAGGCCTACAATTTCCGGGCCGGGCCTATAAAATCATGCCCGTGCAGAGTTGTAAAGGGTAGTATGTAATTTCTGAACGATGAGATCTTCTGTTCTGATGGTCTCGCGGAAATTCCGTAACAATTTCACTGGTTGGTTAAGCTGGGGATTATTTTTGGATTGGGAAGAGCCATATGAATACATGTTGGATTCATTCGAAAGGGAAATTTCACTGGCGAAACCGGTCGCAAGAATAAAAAGTTTGTGGAAAATAGAAATAATATTGCCTACTTCCACTAAATCACGCCTGACTCGATTAATTATATGATTTAAAATGTAAGTTCCTCAAATTTTGCGATATTTTTCTCTTCATTTCTCGATTATTGAGCGGGTCCTATATAAATGTTAACATTATAAACAGACGCAAACATTAACACACAGAATAATATGATGCCAGTTATAAGGCAGTTTTAATTTCTACTACAAATTTACCTCGGAAACTCGCTATAATTTTCTTTCTCCGTAGACGACACAAAATGTTTTTGTAATTGTCAAATGGGTTGCAATTAATTTATATGGCATAAATTGCGGATTACTATTAGCGTTTCTAGGTATGTAACAACGAAATATGATACGAACGCATGGACTTAAGTTCCAAAATTCTGTTTTTAATCTCTCCATTTACGCTAATCAAAGCGGAATGATTTCGCGATTTTAAACGATGCCAATGACCTGGAATGCTAAATGAAAAATGTAAATAAGACCATTATGGACCGTTGACTAGTTTTACGTCTTAACCTTAAAAATATCGGGTACAGAGGCATTTGCTTTTAGCTGTACATTTTATAAACCGGAAAAAAATCGAGTAATAAAATTACAAACAGCAATTACGCCTGTGAAAGTCGATTTCAACACCGATTATAATCGCACCCGGAAATAAAAAAGTGCGAAGATTTTAAGTATGAGGATGGTTTTAAAGTTGAGTAAAATAAAAACATAACAAATTTAATAGAGAATTATCCAACTCTTTCTTAGGGGGAAAACCAAATTGACAATATAACAGCTGATTAAATTAGAAATGGCAGATAAATGAAATAAAATAATTGTGCTACAATACTAAATTTATCGTTTCTATAATCAATTGCCATAACGTCCGAAATATAAGAATCATAAATATTACTCGCTAATACGCCGTCCTCGTATTGAACTGAACGACATTAAGGAATTATTATAGCAGCGAAAATTCACATCAAGTGCGAAAATGTAAAGTCAAAAAATAGATTAAGTTTATCTATCGAATAATTCGTATAGATTATTAAATTCACACCAAGCTCGAAAATGTAGAAGTCAAAAAAATCTATGCAATTTATCTAAAGAATAATCCATATAGATTATTATAACACCACCGCAATTAAAACACTCTCATTATAGCTACGATAGAAAAATAAATAAATCCTGTGGCCTTACCAAAATAGTCGCCAATGAAAAACGTTAGAAATCCTTCTATGGGATGAGATGCCCCCTTTTAAAAGCGTCCGTGCCTCCTCCGCGTACCATTCGCGGTCAGGCAGGAAGTGGAGGAAGACGTAAGGCAACGTTTGGTTAAAATAGGAGGGAAAGCGTCGATAAGAGGGGCTTTCGCCTGGAATTTCGCATCAGCTGATCTCGCGCGATCCCACTCTCTCTCTCTCCCTCCCTTTTTTTCTCTCTCTCTCTCCTACCTCCCCCCCCCCTTTCCCCAGCGGTTTTCCAACTGTTGCGAAACGGAGGGCGGGTATGGGGGGGACAAGACACATTAACCTCAGTACGGGAGTGGACGGCAAAAAGAATCACTTGTATGACACGTGAAGCGGCATACGAAGTCAGGTGTGTGTCCAAATGAATTTGTTACCTCGGAGATTAAGAAGATCTTTTTTTGTTTTTTTGATAAAAATAAATAAATATACCCGTCGTGGACGGAACCAAGGATAACGGTTCTTCGCGACCGTTAGAAAATTGGAATTTCGAGATAGCTCCTTTTTTTTAAAAAAAAATGATCTATTTTGTGGATTATTTTTACCGAAGTTTGTCGTTCAGTTTTGTTGAAAAATATGACCGACCGATACTTTCGATTATATACAGTCGAACTTACATAGGTCGAGCCTCTATAACTCGAATTTTCCATAACTCGAAGTGAATTCGTTTCGTGTTATTTTTCTTCTATAACTCGAATTTTCTATAAGTCGGACATTTTTTTGTTTCCCTTGAGATTCGACTTATAGAAGTTCCACTGTATATAAAATAAAACTAACCTTTTAAAAGCAATTTTTTCTAAAATGTGAAGGAGCCATCAGAAAGGGTACTCTTCGGTTATCCCCGACCCCTTCCGAAAAATAATTTTTGCTATAACCCTTTCCCGGGGAAAACATTTAAACAACCTAGGAAATGAGAACTTGTCAAAAAAAATTTATTTACAAGTAACCGACGATACTGGCGAGCCTTCGGCTCGCTTTCTTTTTAGATTATAATGCTTTTTATATCGGGTGTAGCCGTCTCCGGGCGCTATCGCGCCCTTCGCCTCTCTGGAACGAAGCTATCCCTCACCATTGGCCGGTGATCGGGTGGGTAAATGTTGCCACAGGCAGATCAGTCATGGGTTTGCAAGCTTTCGTTTTGCGTGAAAGGTTTATCTTAAAAAATTATTTTTCAAAAGTGGTTCGGGATAACCGAAGAGAACCCAAAAAGTTTAGATTTTTGATGATTTACTCGCGCATAAAAATAATATTTATTTTTTCTTTACAAATGCCTAGTTTTATCTTATCCAAAGTATGGAAATAATTTGTGAAGCTCTCGGTATAATCAAACACCACGAAAAATTAAGGATTTTATTTTTTCCTTCATTGATAAAAAAAGCATAGAAACAGCCGAAGAAGGTAAACTGAAATTTTAATTTGCCCAGCGAAGGATCAGTTAGAACAATCGTTTCTTTTCAAACAGTTTTTCACCTACTTATTCCGACCTGCAAATTTTATTCGGACAATATAGTGCACGTGAGCGAAGAAAACCAGCGCGTGATATTTTAAAATTACACGTTTTAATTCCCAAACGAAATATTTATTCAATGATATGAATATTTAAGAAATGACGTTCATTTTTTTTGTCGAAATAGTTTTAATTCGTGTCAGATAAACACAGAAGCTACTTTAGTATTTGAGAAAAGTATATGAAGATATTTTATAATGGTAATTTTAATTACTGCGATAATATCGCAAACACCCATGTCTCGCTGTACGCGGTACTCACGTTCCTGGAAAATACCGTGTAAAACGAAACCGTGCAAAGTGGGTTATGCTCCCCCATATGAATATATGAGGTTACATTGAGCACCGTCTTGAAACCGACGTTCAACTATTTAATTATAATATTTTCCAAATTGCTTCCTTTATTATTTCTTATAACCTTTGAGTAAAACTAACATTTCGAGGTTTTTAACGCTTGGAGACCGTTTCTAAACCATCCTAAATTGATATTGACGGCGGTACAATTCGAGATAGCCCTCTAAAGTGAAAACCTAGTTAAACTGGAAATGCATAAAGGGAAACCGTGTACAGTAAAAGTTCACATAGCGCGGTAGTTGCTTCCTTTGAAATCGCGTTATATGAAGCATTAAGCTAATAGGGAGTTAGGTCCTTGGATCTCATACTTTCTACATTTATTTAGACTAATGTGTGGTAGCCGGAGGATAATAAAATGCAGTAATATCCTCCCCTTGCTTACAACGTTTTGTAAAATATACCGCGGCACATGAAGGGATTTATCGCAGCACACCAGTAGCGGAGCTCTGCCGTATCAACACAATACGAGAAGCGCACGACTCTCTCGACACATCATTTTTATAAGGTAAAATAATTACATGAATCCATTCGACAGTATTTTTTATTTAAAATGTTTTTATTTGAAGTTTTTATCATTTATGGTTTACGAGAAATTTAAAGGTTAACTTTGGCTTGGACTTGTCAAACCGCGTCTTAGCGAGGCGAACCACAGCGCGTCTTCTGAGGTTGGGTAGGGAAATGTATACCGCGTCGTGTGAATTAGTGCTATGTGAGGCTTTATTTTATATGTACTCCTCTCATGTCTAGCTTGCCGATTGCATAATCGTTCAATTTCAATGAAACACGGACACCAAAGAGATTTATATCCAAGACGTTTCGTCCCAAACGTTTTGAGGTTTTATTTATGTCGAAATTCATTATAAATACATTACGTACAATGAACGAAGCTTAACCATAATTTAAATTGACGTTCAGTTACATTAATTTTGAAACTGTTCCATTAGTTATGAAAAATAAGACCTTTTTTTAGGAAACGGATTATAACTCCGATCTTAGAGAAAAAATTTACTTGCAATTTTCATTAAAACGTTTATAAATTTGAATAAATTTATGTTTTATCCCTTCGAGTCATTCAGTTATTTTTGTGCTTCTTAAAGTGATGTTAACACTTTCGTTGTAGCTCTGTCAGCCAATTATCTAAATACAACGAAATGAGGTTATTGAAATATACTCTCTTATAAACAATATTCTTCTTAAAATTAAAAAGGCGCAAGCCGACATTTTTGAAAAGATAGTATACTTTATTTTAAAAGTATCGGTTTGGCGCACTTTAATATTATATTTGTTTTGTTTAACTAATAACGTAGGAGTTGTAAAACGGAACTTTTCATCTAGAGCTAGTGTAATTTCAAGTAGGTTAACTGCCAACATTTTTATTATAATAATTCATGGGTACACTTGTATTTAATCATAAAACAATGACATGTGTCTTTAACTTGAAAGTTAACTAAAAGTCCGAAAATTTCATTTATATTACCTATATATAATTTATCGACCTGGATTACGAAATTGTAAATTTTTCACCTGCTTGAGGCCATCTGCTATGTCCTGAACAATAATAGAACTTTCAAAGGATAAATAATCCTAATTTGAATTTGCGTGGATAGAGAAACATTTGCCTAATAAAAATAGAAACGAACATGAAAGGTGGAATTGTTAGTAAATCAACTAACGTGGATTCTTTGTTTATGTGAATTTTGATAATGTTCGGAGATTTTTTCTTGTGTTAAGAGAAACATGACACTATTGAATTACGATCATTCAGGATGATGCGTACGTGTATTTGAAATAAATGGAATTTCTCCTCCTTTCTTGTAGAATTCAAGCAAAGAAAAGCCATTCCCTTCATTTGAAAAACACGAGGCGAAAGATATAAAACAAATTATTTTCTTAATCTCAGCATTCTTAAATTTTTACACGGCACTATTTCGCGTTCCTTATTTTCACCTTTCGAACCATAAAAAAAAAAACTGGAAACGAATTGTGTTTGGTCCCATGGAAAAGAATAACGGTTCGTTGACCTAAATAAGAAGATGGAGAAGAAGACTAAAAAAATTCGCGCATTCTTCCCACAAAAAAAAACCGCAATTTAAAAAAATATGATTCAGGTGTTTACAATGATCCTTTTGTCTTTTAAAAAAAAATTTGCCAAAAATCGAACATTGGAACAGTAGTACAGCTCTTCGAGATTAACTTTCGCGTGGCAACCGAGAAGAAACGGCGAGGAAGATAACCTTGGCAATGACATCTTCCAACAAATCGGCAAAAGAGGGATAATTGAAAAAAAAATATTATCTTCATCGTCCGGGAGTGACTATATCTACACTAAGAGAAATAAATAAAATCCTCTTCCCGCTTGGAAAATACCGCACGGCGCAGAAATCTTTGCGAGAAACTCGTTTACTATCGCAATGAGTAGACGTTTTTCCGAATCGTGATCTTTGAAACAATCCGCGTAGAGAAAGGCTGTGAGAGATGTTTTCGTAAAACCATTTAGCCTCTTTCGTTGGCGAAATAATAATAATAATATAGAGGCATTATTATATATACGATCTTGACTATGTACCGGAAACTTCGAATGACAGTAACACCATACTATGTAGGCAACTTCTGTTGAAGTGAAACGCGTTGAGTGATCAGATTATGAGGAAGAAAACCGAGATAATTATAAATACATATATTTTTTATTTGCGTTTGCATAACTGAAAAATGATTTCTGAATGTTATTTCAAATAGATGGCAGAAAATACAACTTCGTAAAACACGAATGTGGCCAGTCAGTATTCATATAGTTCAGATACAAAGCGTCCGTTATCCTTAGCTGTAAATCGTCAATTGGTCATCTATACCAGCGGTTCTCAAACTTTCAACTGTCGCGGCCCCCTTTGAATTGAAAAATAGTATAAAATAATAAACTTTAATACGAATTCCTTTATTTTATATAGCTGTTGATAATTTTATCACATCGTATTTCCTAAAATTTCCTGATGAAATTTTATCATTCGTGAATATTTTATATTTTGGCATTTCGCCTAACATCTAAAATAATTTTGCGGCTCAACAGTTTGAGAAACACTGATGTGTCTCCCATATGGAAGTTGCCAGCACAATCTATCACAAACAAGTCAAACTCGCGTGTAACCCTGACATTACGCGGGGCCACCAAAATGCGATATTTCGTGTTCTCGATGCAGACTCTTTCCTCAGAAGACGCGACCTACTTTCCTTTTTCCGCATCATGCCATCCGACCAAGTTCATCTTCGTTTTTGCGTTACTCCTGCAAGCGATAATTTTTTTATATCAGTATCGTTTATTCCGTCGCCGTGGAATGGCTGCGCGCCATGGCGCATTTTAATTCTTAATGCGTCGAATAGATGGCGACACTCTCGGCAATCTCGGTTTAAATAAATAAATACATCAGGAGTTACACGAATAATACTGACTCTACTGTCACTGTACGCATTATCTAAACCATAATTATATCTCTTTAACGTAAGGAAATGAGAAAACAAGTTAGGAAACACTGCGAAAGCAGGACGTGGCCATGGACGAAATGGACAATTTTTACGTTTTACGAACTTCTTAATTAACATTTTTAAAAGTCTTTCTTAAATTATAAGACCAAAGAGAACGGGAAAATATAAATTCCATATGTGCGAACTATATACGACACGTTCATTACGAGAGCTCGGGGTCTGGAAAAATTTTGATCTTTATATCAGCACCTCGTTACTTTCGGGGAATTGTAAGGTTAAAAAAAATACGCACTCGATTCAGAACTTACTACGCTTAAGAAAGATTTCCCTAAAGGCAAAGAAATTTATACATATTTTCGATGAAAATTACGGCATTTAATTTCTTGACCGTAGAATTGTTTTTTCCTCTAATTTTGTTCAATTTCATTCGCAGTTTTAAATCGCAGTGGCTACAAATAAACTCAAAGAAATACATTAATCCATTCAATACATTTTCATCTCAACAATGTTTGGCACCGAATCTTGATTACACACCTCATCGGCACTCCAAATATTTATTTGTTCGTGATATCTGTGAAATATTTACATTTAAACCTTGCTGTAACAGATCTGCTCTCTTTTATCTTGGATACCCGTAGATGTTCGAGTTCCACCATATTAATATTCAACCAGTGGCAATTATGATTCGCCTAAACATTTTTCCTCCATGAGAAACTAAGAAGGGATTGAATGCACCTGTATTAAATGGCTAAAATTTAATAAAATTATTTTCCAGCAAAACAAGTTGTCAATTTATTAAGCCATAGGCCAACATGATTATCTAATTATTCCATTTGATAATTAACTAACTGCTCCATTATACAGAAAAAATGGAAAATTTGTTCTAATGCGATTAAGTCGTCATAATTCACTAATTTTTTTATCCTTGTCCCGACAATGCATTTGATAAATGCCAATAAATTTTTTTTTGCGTTTTCTGTACACTGTGACCCTTTCACCTCTGATAATCCGGTCATCAAAGGAGACAAAAAAATTTAGTAAAATAAGCACCCGACGACACAATAGTAGTGGTGTTGCAATAAGATTCCATTTGTAATACCTAGGTTTAGCCAATCAGGTATTGATGCAATCATTTCAAAGCAACTCAACCAAAAAAGGTTTATGCAATCTTTTTTGTTTCCACTAACAATGCTTTATGCCATTTTTATGGCCATCAAAAATAGAAAAATCGGTACAACATACATTGTACAAACTTTCTTATATAATAATGCGTCGTTTAGTTATCTTTAGAAAATGAAAATCGTATCAGCCGCTTTTTTAGAAAATCCTATTTTTGTTAAAGTTGACCAAGAATGAACTAGCCTTATATTCATTCATTGAGAAAAATAAAATTTGTAGAATTATTGCAGATGTATACTCAAGAAACGGTACGAAATTTGATCAAAATCGCTCGAGCCATTTTTTCGAAAATCAAATTATTGTTCAAGTTGCCTAGAATAAACTAGCCTTATATTCATATTTTGATAAATATGAACTATACAGTATTATTGGAGACGTAAACTCAAGCAACTGTACGAAATTTGATCAAAATCGTTATAGCCGTTTTTGAGAAAATCGGATTGTTGTTAAAAATGCGTAGAATAAACTTCCCTTAATTATTGAGCAATGTCAACCATTTCTATGTATACTCTGCTCAGTATGATTAAATACCTAAGTACGAGATTTCATTCATTTTCGCTCTACCGTTTAGGCTCTAGCTCCAGTAACAGACAGAGACGGCATTGCGAAAACCACTTTTTCGGATTCATCGACACCTAAAATGTATACTTCCGTAAAAATCTCGAGGTCGAATTTTTTCGCGATAACAATACTTTCTCAATATACTTCCTGTATGAGAAAGTAAAAATGATCATCTACATCCGCATAAGCAGAAAATTTATGAACAAATGCTAAATCCAGGGACAAGCAATGCAAGCACTGCTTGCCTGGTGAAATAACACCACGATAAACTTTTTTAAATACTTATAATAACTGTAGCTACTATTATGAAATTGATAGAAATGTATTTACCATTTTCATCATTTGAACGAATTTCTACTAACTTGATTGCGATTCATACTATTCAATTGTTAATGAGCGGGCCTTGCGAAGCAGTTCCGGATTTGCTCCTACGGTGGTTATACGAGTGGATACAAGAGAGCGGGGAAAAGATGGGAGGGTCTATGTCAGCCCAATGGAGGGGAAGTAAGTAGAATTTGAAATGCTTCTACATGTGGGGCGAGGAACGTGACATGAAAATACTGCGTTGTCTCCATCTATCGGGGAAATTTTGTTTTACATATTTTTATAGTTGTATTTGTTTAGCTGTTTTGTGGCCTCCATGTGATTTATAAAGTGTTTATTTTTGGTGCGCTGCATCATTACTTCCTTCTATTAAACATCATTCACTTTTAATCCTAAAAATGTGTGAGGATAATGAGCATTATGTAACAAAAAATTATTGGTGAAATCGTTTTCAAATTATCAAGATTTTGCAACTAAAAAAACACTGTTCAAGCTGGAATGCCAACAATTAGTTGAAGCTATAGAAGTAATTGCATGGTTACGATATTTCCGAAGCATAATTTAATATATTTCTGTTGATTAAAATTATTGGAAAGAGAGGGTGAGAAATAAATTTGTTTCAAACAAGGTGCACCGTTATTTGTTACACTCTTAGCTTATTTCCAAATGAGATACATGAATGATGAGGCCAGTCTCGCAAGGTGACCAATTAGTAACGCTCAGCTGCACAAAGTAAAACTGTTCCACTGCTTGCCTTACTCAATGGGTCACCGACCACCACTGGCTAAATCATATACATATGTCTACTCCACAGTAGAAGAAAATGAGTGATGCTATAGCCATACCTGATATGAAATTGCTTTTCTTAATTCAACACAGTAGACCTCCAGAAGATTGCACAAGAATCTGAGATACTATTTTTGTTATCCCTTCAAATCACAATACATATCCACTAAGTCTGGCAGAAATTAATGAGAGGTTCTTCCTGATGAAATACAAATATATATAAATTATTATAATAGTTTTTTTGAAAAAGGAAATTAGTCAAGCAATTTTTTAACACATACTTCAATCCTCATTCTGAGGAAGTAATTGTCTAACTTGCATTTTCTTCTCAAAGCTCTTATAGTCTCATTTAAAAGTACCTCCATAACCAAAGATTTATTTGTGCAGGTTCCAGCTATAAGGTATAAATAACTTTCTTGAATCCACCAAGTTTATCCTGTCTTGAAAAGAGATTACATAGCAAAAATTATCATCTTTAAGTCTGCATGCTACGAAGGACACTAAAAAAGTTCCTAGACACTGCCAGTGCTCTAGAAGCACTTGATGACAGATCATGTATACATTATTATCAAGTACTAACCTTTAGCTATACAAAGAGACAAAATCCATTTTTACTGTATTACTAATTTATTATAGCCTGTGGAGTATTGTCTCTGTTCGTGATATTTGGAAGTTAACTTTGATAGCGAGTCATCCAGCAGCTCCACGAACACTGACAGAATTGCAATGTGGCAGAGGGAGAATATTTGTATCATCGTAATAAATGAGCTAAACACATCAGTCTGACTTTGAAATTGCAAGAACACCAACAATACTACACAGCTTATAAAGAAGAAGCTAGTAATACAATATGAATGGATTTTGTCTCTCTGCATAACTAAAAGTTATGCTTGATAATACTGTACAAGAGGTGATCGGAAAGTAACACTACAAGGTCTCTATTTTGTAAATGACAACTTATTTGCAAATGCTTATAATGCACATTTAAACTTACATTAATAATCTATTTTTTAACTTAGTTCCCTTGGCAGTTGAGATATTTGCCATAACGTGAAATTAAACTATGTACTTATACCGGTAGTATAGAAATTGGGACTTTGTGCACTGAGCCAAAAGTGTTTACATGAAGCAATCAGAAGGAAATGACCTGGACTTCTCTCACAGAGAGTAATCCTGATGTATGATAATGCCACACTCCACACTGATCGACAAAGGACCTTTTGACATAAGTTTGTATGAGCGCACTCTGACAGAGAGTCTGGGAACTCTTTGACTGTATCACATATTTAATACATTGCAATCACCTAAGAAAGTGTATCATGGTTTAATTGCTTCCAGCCAGTTTCACAAACACTTCAATAGAGTGAAAAGAAAAATAAAACTTGGTCAAATTGACCTTTCCCCCTTATTTCAGAGACCCAGGAGTTGAGAAATCAGAGCAGTGAAGTTGTACCGAGTAAACTAAAAACACAAATGTAAACAACTCCTACATAGAAATCTGAAAATTTTAAAATTTAGAAAACAGGTGAAATCACTAAATTACTCCACAAATGAAAGAAATACATCCTTTAAATATAGGAAAAGCTCTTGTTTTAGCTTACAGTGGAGATAAAAAATCTTTGATTTTTAAATCACATTCATTCCTCTACCTCTACATGAATGCATCTCCTTACAAAGATACACCTGCTAACACACATATGTTCACATCTCTTTAAAAATATTGTGGAATAATTCTGAATATTCTACAAAACAATGTTAACAAATATGTAGGTAATTTCATTTAAGAACAAGACAAAATAAAATACACCAATCTCAGTTCTTGTTTATTAGCACTTACTAACAATGTCATAACAAATTGAATGCATAAATGATCGCAAGTGCTGATACAACTCAAAATTTCCTCCACAGTTACTTTCTGCAATGCTTAAAAATTGTCTACAAATAAGTAACATGCACATATCACAATACCACCAATAAAAACTATCAATACAAATAAAGTCAGATCTATATATGACTGATTAAATTTGATTGAATAAAACTGCAATACATTTTAAGCAGTTTTCATATGAATTATAACATTAATCAGTGATAATAAAGTAAATATTTAATGTTAAAAGGCAGAGAAGGAATAATGCCATGAAATACTGTTAGAAAAAATTTCACGTCAGCAGGGCCGGATTAAGCGGTACGCAAAACATGCAAGTGCGTGGGGCCCAGAGGACAAGAGGGCCCACTGCTGGCCGAACGTGTCTCACCTCGCCCTTTCAAAGTGCTGGCGCATAGATCACAGACCTTACAATAACTGCTACTTGTTACAGATTTACGATTTGGATGGAGCCTTAAATGTGTTGTGCTTGGAGCCCATGGGTCTCTTAATCGTGGATAGAATTATTTAAATTACGCTCCTGACTCCCAATCTACTCCTAAACCATAATTTTTCCTGTTCATCGAGCTGTTCTTTCTTCTATTTTCCTCAAATTTTTGAAATACTGCAAAGCATCAGCTTCTTCGACATATTATATTAAACGAGTGTGCAACCTTTTTATTTACACATTAAAAATTTCGGTCCACGGTGGGCCGAATAACCGTTTTCAACGGAGCTTATTGCCAATTTTTTTTAAACGTTTAAACGTTGCCAGAAGGGTTTCTACAAAATGTAATCGAGGAGAGAAAATAATGCAAGTCGGAAAAATAGTAATCGTTCCGACAGAATCTGCAAAACACGAGGGAAAAATTTTGCAAAAATGACAACGGCACCCGGTGTTCCCAGGCGGTAACCCATCCAAGTACTATCCGGGCCCTACAATGCTTAACTTCGGTGATTGGACGAGAACCGGTGTTTTCATCGTGGTATGGCCGTTGCCGAAGTAGATGTCCCTGAGAATTGGATTTATTCTAGCTTATTTGTTTACAGGGCTGGATTAGGCGGTATGCAAAACATGCGAGGACAAGGGGTCTGACCCTATCCCGTCTTGCCAAAACCCTTTCCAAGTGTTGCCGCTCAGATCACAAACCTTATATAATGTAACTTTTAAAAAAAATTATGATTTCAGTAGGGCCTTAAATGCGCTGTGAGTGAGGCCCATGGGTCTCTCAATCCGGCCCTGCACGTCAGTAATCTTCTATTGAATTAAGAAAGTAATCTTGTAGGAATACTTCTGATTTAGTAAATACCGTAATTTTCCGATTATAATACATTTTTTTTCACGAAAAGTTGACAAAAAGTTAGGGTGCGTATTATATACGGTAACAAGCGCATACAACTTTTTTTTGTAAGGAAATAATTTATATTTTCGGACATTTTTACCAGTAAGTCGTACATTTCAATGCATTTCGATAATATTCCTTTAAATATCGTTTTTCAAAACAAAAATAAGAATAATTATTTATTTACTTTTAGCTGTCCGAATCTTAGCCTCTGAATTCATTATTGCTGTCATGAAATAGTTCGTCGGCGATTTTGTGCTCTCTCTCATCGTCTACGTAAATGGCGTCGCCGAGAACGTCATCTTCATCCTCACTATCCACTTCGGCTATTTACTTGTGTAATGCCCGCACTTTCTTCCCTAAAACTGGACCCAGAAAAGGGGGGTGCGGACATTACACGAGATATGCCCCTTTACCTTTCGACGGTAGGTCACCCGCAAAACACCTGCCGTGTTTCGCGGCAAAGAATGAATTCAATGCGTTTCCTGGAAGGTGCCGTACACCAAAGATTTTGTCTTTAACTTTACGTGATTCATTCTTAAATTTGAAGAACCCAACAGCAACGGGCAGGCTTAGACGCGCTCCGCTCTCCGAGGTGTGCCGATGGGTGCTCGCAACATGGCACGGCGTAAGTGAAGAAACTGTGATCAAAGGCTTTAATTAAAGTGACTGGAATTTCGAATTCATTGGATGGAACTGAGGACCATTACTTTTGGGGTTATTATGTTGCAGATGAAGACCAGATCAGTGATTAGATATTAGAAAAAAATGAACGTGGAATTCCTAAAGAGGACCTTGAAATGCGAGTTGAATAAATTCTTAGTTTAAAAATTTGGGATTTTACGATATTTCTTGTTTTCATTGAAATTTTTATGGGTATTTACGTACAATTTAACAATCGAAAGATAATGAGACCGCACCGGGCCTGAAGACCTAAATCGATTTATAGGTAATTATGTTAAGAAAGAATTAAAAATTGTTCTATTGGATGTTGGGATTTAGTTTGTGCACGTAATTTTTAAGTTTTCTTTTATGAGAGGTGCACACTTTTCAGTAATGGTAGCATATCCGTCGTGATTCTGAACATTTAGTGAAAATAAAGCATGTACACTGTGCAGTGACTCAAAACGGAACCTTTTGGCGATATCAATGCACTGGCCTTCAAAATACGCTTCACACTTTTTTCCTTATAATATTGTTGAATGTCAATTATTCGCGACTGATTGCGTTAGAATAGGCATTAAAAGTTGTTTTAATATTTACGTCTTAAATATGTGATTTTTGCCGCTTACGCATCATCAGGCTCGACTTCAGATAGATTAGTTTATCGATGTTGCTGTTAAATAACAAAATTGGAATTTTTAAAGTGCGGGCATTACACGAATACCATTTTCCCCAGATATTTACTTCCAAAAACAGGAGTGCGGGTATTACTCGAGTAAATACAGTATCTCACTTGACGGAAAGGCAAGAACTGCCTCGATACTGCTAATAACCAAATGAAAAATTAGTGATCTTTTTACAAAAAATGAGTTGTGTATTATACATGGTGATAAGACAATTTTCACATTTCACTCGTAAAAACATGGGTGCGTATTATATAGGGTGCGTATTATAATCGGAAAATTATGGTATACGTTTTTGAAACGAGGAAAACCTAAAATAAATAAAATGACAAAAGTTAAAGAAATTACATCTCTTCAAAATTTTGACTACATAATGTAACAAGCCGGGATGAGCAACGATTTCCGATTGGGCACAGGTAGAGGGAAGCGACCTATGGACTCATAAAGAGTCATTTCCCTCTGACTCAAGTCGAGGATTCATCACGGATCCATCCTCTCTCCCCTTGATAATTCGGGAGTAATTTTGACGGCTCACCCTGAGCAAGGAATCCCCCCACCCCCCCCACACCGATCTGCCACCCATTCCAATACCCTCCCAGAAGGGGCACCTTTTGCACCCTAGTTTTGACATATGTAAGGGGGATCCAAAAACAGCGAGTTGGTCAGTCAGTGTGCACACGAGGATGTGCTTCCCGAGAGTGGTGCGAGGTGCCACGGAGGAGTTTAGGAACAAGAGGACAATGACAAAGGAGCAAAGACTGCTAGAAAGGAGATACTTCGACGGGTACAAGTTTACATCTGTTAATTCATTTGTTAATTGTTAATGCCCCTTCAGGGCCATTAAAGACTGTTGAAGAAAACCATGCCGTCTCTCTCTCTCTCAAAGCCCCCAGGGTAAGAATCCCGAGGTCCTGATCCTCATAAAACAGGTGATGGCAGCAAAACGCTACCCATGTCATGCGTGAGTTACAATAACGAGAAACAAAGCTTGATAAACTATGTCTCTCCAATATCCATGAAAATTCTGGGTAATCCAGAGGTATAATTTATGAAAATTGCAGAATTGTTCACCTATATTTGTTGGAATCTACAATATGAGAATCAACATTAATGAGAGCTGATTTGTTTTGTGGTTACTAATGAGAAATAACTTGTCAATTTGATTCCAACCATAAGATGACCTTGATAATTCACTCTCAGAGGAATAAAGATATAATGGCCTATTACCGAAAGCTTACATTGTAAAGTAAAAAAATGATTCTTAAATCACTATGTAAGAAATACTGGTATAGAAATACAGATATTGAAATATGTTTCTTAGTTCCAAACCCACGTAGTCATTGTTGCATGGAACACTGAGCTTGTTTGACATTTACAGATACAAAAGGAGGAAAAACCCATGATGAACAAATATCGAGTGTTTCTATATTTTAATACTTATTGGATACTTGTCATGACACTCGAATTATTATAAAAAAGTTTCATGCTTCAAGTGAAATTTTATGGATTTTAATGGTGAGCAAGTATAAGTTTAAGTGAGCCAAGTATTGTAAGATTTGAAGGATGTTAAAATTACACGTTGCTAATTTTTATTCTTTGCGCATCATCTTTCAGCATTCCGATGAGACTGATTTTCTCTAAGAATTTCGTCACCTCTGCAATGTATTCGTGAGGATGATTTAGATAGTGTGCAACATGAGCCGATTTATCCCAGCACTTGGTGTACACCTGAAATCAAAAGAGAATAGCACAATATCTTTACTCTCTTCAATATTTTAGCAGCATTGAATGGGGCAAAATTTGAATAAAAACAACTAGAAGCAGAATAATTTTGCTCGCTGAACCACGAGGAGCATGAATATTAGCTATGAAAAATTCTGAAACTTGAAAAAGAATTTTGGCTAAATATCTTTTAAAACATTGAGGAATATAAATGTACCTAAATACATATAACGTGATACTGAATATATGAATATAATGGTACATTTTGAGTTTTTTACATTTTTATTATTTTAACACATGGATATGAAGAACTGCAGATTCTTGTATGAACTATTGGATTTCATAAAATTAAGATCTCAATCAGTCTTATTTTTCCCCACTGAAGTTCTCTCATAAAATATGACCATTTGTTTACATATTTTAAGACTGTTTCCAGCCACTTACTTTACTTGTGAAGCATAATTCTGGTATATTTATTTCAGGTACATGACTTCCCTTTAGTTTTATTTGAATGTTTGCTTGATATTTCAGTGCAAAGTTATGGTCTACCTATTTTACATTTTTAAATGTGTGATGTTGGCTTTTCATGTGTGAAGTACTTGTTTATTAGCGAAAATAGAAGCAAAGAATACACAAGTAAACTGGGTAAATATGATATAGCTAAAATGACCAAATTACCAAATCACTGGAATCCAACATTTACAAATTTGAAGAGAGGACTACGGGTTTGTAAATAACGGTATTATACTTACACATCTAAAGGTTAAACAAATATTCATTTAATCTCTCCTTAGATGACGGAAGAGGGTCACCCCACAAATAAAATCATAAAGGATTACTAGAATTTCAAACCATTAAAATTTTTAATCTTGTAATATTAAACTTTTTCTCAAAATACTATTCCACGGTTCTAAAATTTATGACTTTGAAACCAATGTACGAGAAATAATACAAGAAATACAGAAAATTCTAATACGTTGACAATAACAATAACTTGTGGTATAGAACTCAACGATATGAACATTCAGCAAATATCCAAACAACGAAACAGACGAATGAACACAGAAAGACAAAAATCTAAGAGGACTTCATGACTTTACATAAAAAAACCACATGGAAATACATTACCTTCATTCCAAAATCTGTCCATTTCTTGTAAAGGGCCAAGTTAGCCTTTGCAGTGCCAATAGGGTCAGACTTTGAGAAGAGCAAAAGGGAAGGACACCTCATAGGTGCACTGTGGAAGATTTGGCTGGATCTTATGTAATGCTGAGTTGCATTCTCGTAAAAAACTTTCATGTGGTAACTGAAAAAATAAATAAAGAACGATGCCTTTAATGCAAAAAAAAAAAACTGAGATAAGAAATGTTCATGTATCAATTTAAAAATTGAAAACGTTAGGTGTTAAAATTTACAGAGGCGTTGTACATGTATACATAGGCAACTTCTATAGAGAAACAACATTAAAACGAATTAATACAATAGAATTTTTTAGTGCCACTGATAAATACACTGACCGCAGACACATTTCTATTATATAAAATAACCTCTTTATTGAGGAAAAACAATCCAAAAAAATATTAAATTGGCTCTCAATTCTAAAGTCCAATATTTATAAAAATATTTTAATGATCTTATCTATGACCCTAATTAATCGAAAGTAAAAAAATTATAGCTAAAATTGGTTTGAGCATCTTTATCGATTTCTATATTTACTTCATTGCACAAACCTACATATAACTGCTATCAATTTCAATGGATAAATTTTGTTTACTGCAGAAATCATCTAATAATATAATCAGCTGACACCAAATCTTAATTTTGTGCATATCACTTAAATGGTAAGATGATGAAACAAATAAATACTTACTTCGCATAGCTTTCTAAGGCATTGCGCAGCATTGTTTGAGATGGGAAGATCGCCTTGGCCACTCCCCTGGGAAGCTCTGTAAAGTCACATGCACTGTCCCATATGCATCCTCGTACCCTAGCTGCTACGTTATCGTACGGAGGAATAGTTTTCTCATCTGCACTCCTCGAACGCCCAAGATGTAACAATCGAGCCAAAACTTCCCCCCACACGTAACCCCCAACTGAAAACCCATGTATTACAAGCTGATCATACTCTGGATTGAGCTCCAGAAATGAAGCCAGGTCAACAGCCACCAGCTGTCAGAGAAAAGAACAGCAAAACAAAATAAACACGGTGAATATTCACAAAAAAATAAATACAGTCAGACTGAGAAACTTTGAGTATCGACAGATTTAAAAAAAAATCTGATGTGCCCAGCACATGACTTTCTCCATACAGAGCAATGAATATGATTGCCCTTGACATCAGCATCCTTAGGAATAATTATCAGCAAATACATTAGTGAATAATTTAAAAACATTTTCAACAGTCTTTATTTTAAAAAACAATAAGTAAAGAAAATTGGTAGCTGTTTCTATGGATAACAAAATATCTACGAGTAATTAATATCACCCTTGGCAGCGTACGTGATGCTATCAACAATTAGAAATTTTTAACATAGCAATGGAATAATGTTATCAATTAGCGACATATTTAACATGAATTTAGAAGAAAAATCATATCCTTAAATTATCAGTTTTATGAAAACAATCCTACAAACAAACCTTGCAGAAAATGTAATTTTCTACATAAAAAATAACAAATATTTACGTAAACTGAGTTTTAAAGGAGGAATTTGGAAAAATAGGAAAAATAGGAAAAACAGACCAAGCTACTTCTTTAACCCCATGAGTAGAGAAGGTATTTAAAAAAAGGTGTATACTTTGTAGCCTCTTTTTCCGAACGTTCATTAGATATTTCAAAAGAACTCACTCATTCCTATACCTATTTTTTTTGTCTTTTATCTTTGCACCTGATTATGAGTAGTGCGCTGCATACGCTAGTATTGAGTAACCCATGATTTAGTTTCGTATATTATTACCTCATCACTTGATTTATATTCATAGGTGAACCCATTTAAATATGATGCCCCACAATAAGCAGCAAGTTTTCCCAAATCCTTATAATTTTTAATAATTACTAGTAAAATTTATGAGTAAAATAACCCATGTAAAATTTCATTATTATATAATTTCGAAAGTGAACATAAGTTTAATGTTAAATATTGAAATAAAGTTATGCTGCCAAAAAAAAATCAAGACATAGAGTAGGTTTTAAGATGAATGCAAAGGGATCCTTGGATCCACCACTGGGTGGCAGGCAACATTTTCAACATAATATGTGACACATTACAGAAAAAGGTTGGCCACCCCTGCACTAATGGATGCCTCAGAAATCTCTTTGTATTCTATTTATGGAGTACACATACCTTCTTGTTATTAATAGTAAATACAGTAGAACTTGGTTATAACAGCCTCGGTTAATACGACAACCTGGATATAACGACATATTCTTCAGGTCCCAACCCCGTTTCTACAATATTGCAATATACTCACTTCAGTTATAACGTATTAACACACTCGGTTATAGCCACAATAGAAGTTAGTAAGTATAAAATATTTGTATGCATAAGCACAGGGTCAGCGCCACACATTTTTGTATGTGTGGGTGAGAAGAAAACTATTATAACATAAATGTCAGTACATGATTCAGGTTTTATTGTTAATTTTTGTTGATCGCCAATACATTGAAGGACCAAAGGCAGCCTCTTGACCAACCGGGTGGGGAGGGATCCCACAGAGAAACTCTTAGTGTGGTTTGCACGAGTCGTTTTTTAAATTTTTGAAGCTCTGTGGCCCAGTTGTCAAGCGTCACTAAATCGGATGACCCATAAAAGACCCCCCAAGGAATAATGGCCAGAAGGCAATGGTGGATACAGGAGGATAATTAACACCCCCCCCCCCCTTCCCCTTTCCCCAAGAAAAAATTCTCTTAAACATTATCCTACGTGGTGAACAAAATGCGATCTTAGAACGCATTTGATATAAAATATCTGGAATTTGCACCACAGATTAGTTCTAAGCAAATAAATATCCTTGCAGAGTGAGAGTTACATAGAAGATTCGTTGGTCTCCAGACGTCTGAGAGTTCAGATTATTTTACTAATAATTAAAAATATTTTTATTATGTTCAATGTACTTATTATATCATAATTTAATCATAATATAATATGTTTAATTTACTTATTAGATCATAATATAAAATTTAGAAGTTGGAAACTTATTCTATGTTCCCATGCACCTCGGCTAGAACGACACTCAGCTATAACGACAATAAATTTCTAGTCCCTTGAATGCCATTATAACCGAGTTCTACTGTATTTCATGGTTTACCAACCTGTGAGCCCTTGGTTGGCCAAAGAATCTGACGAGGAGTTGTACGGACCGAGAGGACATCAAATCCATGACCTAAGTAGTATGTGGAGAACTTTTTTATGTGCTTGGGCTTGCTCATCAGCCAAGGAAGAAGCACCACAAGGGGTGGCCTTGACTGCGAGTCGTATTTAAGTCTGTAATTTTTGTCTTTCGATCCTTCCTCCTTCCCCGTCTTTTGTACGCTCACTCCTCCATCCTTTGTGGTCAGTTCAAAGCCTGCGACAGGGCGTATTACGTGCATGCTTCGGAAAAGGTAAGGCTGCATTTTTGTTGCATTGCAAGAAAGGATTTGGTCCTGTAATGAAGAGCAATACATAGACAAAATGAAACCTATAAAATTCAATATACATTCATTAATAATGACAATGCAACCTGGAAAGTTATCTGCATTTATGAATAAAAGGTGATAAATATATATGAAAAACAAATATATGTTATTTAAATACATATACATATACATACACACACACATATATATATGAAATATATTAATTACATACTAGCAGGAGTGCCCGTTGAATTTCAACGGATTTAGTGAATCTAAAACTTCGACCGTGTAACATGTAAGCATCATAAGAATAAGATAGTACACAGTTATACCCGTAGAATAAAGCAAAAATGAAGAAAATCGCTCCACATTTTCCTATTTAGATGAATGAAGGAAGAAAATATTAGGAAAATAACGTATAATCTCCCTCCCCCTCCCTTCCACCCTCTCCTTCCCTTCTCCCCCTCCCTCCCCTCTCTCCCTCCCTCCTCTCCCTCCCTCCCCCTCCATCTCCCACCCTCCCCCTCCCTCTCTCCACCCCTTCCCTCTAATTCCCTCTCTCCATCTCCCCCCTCCGTTACCATCCATCTCTCTCCCTCCCTATCTCATATTAAAAGCATTCAAAGAGAACAAACTTACAAACATTCTCCTTTATATGTTAGATTAGAAGATAACTGAATTAAAAACAACAAATATTTCAATGAAATAAACATCAATTTAAACAACAATTCAACAATTTTTACATAAGATATGGAATGTTAGTAAATTTCTATACTTCAACAATGCCATAAATGCAAAAATTATGTTTTACAGAAATAACTGATGAAAAATTTATTTCAATTCGTTGCTGAGATATAGTCAAAAAACCAAAATTTGAACCGGCCATTACATTAAGACCTTTCAACCCAGTGGACTGATTTTGTCCATTTTCAGCTAGCAAATTTATATCATCAAAACAATGATATTGATGTAGGATTCATCAAAATCGGTCCAATGCTTGCTGAGATATCCTCAAGAAACTGAAAAATTTTGACTGACCGATCTGTGACTTCTGGGGTCATGACCCCGTGGGCCGATTTGAATTATATTCGGCACTGCAACTCCCATGATCAACCTGAAGCTGCTGTCAAAATTTCAAGCTCCTAACTTTATTCTTTGATGAGTTATGGCTGCCACAGACAGACAGACATCCTCTTTCATTTATTAGATATACTTTATATAAATAATATGTTTGAAAGAATTTTCAACTACTAAATTTGTAATTTTTGACAAAAAATTTTAATATTGGTTAAAACCAATGTGACTAAAATTTTTAATTAACAATAAGATTTATATTAAACATTGAAAATTATAAAAATAGAGTATTTTAACTCTGCATTTGAAAGGAGCAATAAACAGCTCTTTTCCTGAAAATTTTAAAAAATGATGGCAGAAATATTAACATACCTTGGATATGTTTAAAAAACCTTTCGTAGCAAACTGCATTAAACGAGTTGATCTAAGGAACACCATTGCTTTAGGACGGAATTTCACAAGGTTTCAGTTTCACTTCTAATGGGCCTGAAAAAAACAAATGTGTGCAAAAGGATCAAAAACAGTAAATTTATTTTGGAGGTTGTCACAGAAAAATATATTCACAAAAAAATTGATGACCACCCAAGAATTTAAATAAAAATAAAAAGATAAAATCGGAATTCAATACAAACTTCCTTGAAGTAACCTTAATATACCTATATTTCCAAAAGTTTGTGTCTCTCAATATGCATGCCCAAACTAATACCTAGGACAACCAAATTTGGTACAGTTCTTACATCATAACTTGGTGAATGGTGAAGGTTTGGTCAACAGGGATTAGTCAGTGCTGCCAATATAGGGGATTGACATTTTTCCATAAGATAACACGTAAAAATCGATTCGAGGTACACTTTCCTAACTTGTTAACTATTATATTTAGCTGCTCCTACAGAAATGTCTGCAATTAAAAAATATTGTTTTTGCTAAACTTCAGAAATCTTTTTCAAGTGCATTTACTTTCTAAATAAATACCTACTTATTGAATAATGTAATATTAATTAGAATGTACCTAACTTTATATATACCAACATTTATTATTTCCACTTTCACTCACATTTACTTTTGATATTCTAAAAATATCATGCCATTTTCCAAAAAAAATCCTCACTCATTTCCATAAATTTAGGATACGACAGTTCATTGCTGTTATTTCATACATCTTTCATTCATTACAATAGACCTCCGGTAAGCTTCAAGAAAAATACTTGAGTCAGGTTTTTCCAATAGGCACAACAAGGTTATTAAAAAAACGTAGGTTACAAAGCAGCCGTCTTTAATATCAATTCACTGAAAAAAGATTGGGTTTTAGACCCCTAAACCCGAAAAAATCCGAAGTCCGGTTACGTATCTTTCAGGAGGCTGTCGGATAATATCGATTGATAATAATTATCTAAAAACTGTTGGGAATGCCCTCCCGATATGTTGGCTCCTCGGGCGCTGAGAAAATACGCGACGCGATTTCTTCGACACCGCGGAAGAAAACGCAAAATCAACCTTCTAAACTAGCGAGGTGAAATTACGACCGCACTGTTGACTGTGGTGCGGTCTACTAGACCGCTATTGATTTTAATTATTATTTATCAGCCGACTATATCTACCATTGTTTTTTCCGCGTTCAACAACACGTCGTGACATGAAGGTTATGGCGGCAAATAGAAGGAAAATGAAACCTAATGTTCATTTTATTTTTTTTGCGAATTACAAACTAGCGTAACGGGGAATTTGACGCTATAACTTATGGGTTATGTCCCACAGACCACAGCACTTAAAGGTTAAAAGTAACACTGCAATTCTCACACTGGCAATCCGATGACACGCGGTTTTTTCCTCCACACCGTCAACCAATAGAAACCCGATCGTCATCTGACGGACCGCACAAATCACACACACACAACACGCACGCACAAATACCAACAAAAAAACAAAACAAACCTCAGAATGGGCACACAAAAAACAATACGACCAAAAATCACACAAACCTCACTCGGAACCGGCGAAAGTAATAAAAACGATCGATAATTAAACTCTCGCAAGGGAAACGGTAGACGCTACACGTGTTCTACGGAGAAATCCTCGGGAAGCACGTATCGATAAAACCGGATTTCGCGAACTAAACGAGACCTCGGCTCAACTTTCCTTCGCCGTTCGCCATACTACTGTATAAGGGAAAGGGACGGTGGTTCGGCGCTGATGGACGGAGGAATAAGTAGATAAGGAAAGCGATGACACCGCTGTATTGTAAAAAGGGGGAACGGCAACATGCGAGCAAGTTTAAGGTACACAGAGAAGTCGAGCAAGTTGCAGGAGACGAGAAAGAGAAAGGGAGGGACGTAATCAATCGCTAGAGCTGATTCATCTTCTCTTCCAATGACCTACGAGGAGATTTCTTCCTCTGGCCAACCTGTGGCCTACAAAACAGATGCGACTACTTATTCCGCTGCGTATATTTGCACCGGCCAGGGCCGGATTAATCCGACCATGGTACCGGCCTGTCTTTTGACGATTCTAAAACCATTGACCGTTTCGCCCGAGGTAACTCGGGCGCCAACCATCTTTCAAAAAGTTCTGCCCGAGATGACTCGGGAACGTTCAATATTTCAAAAACTATTTTTCCCGAGTTAACTCGGGGTATTTAAAAATAATTTTCGCCCGAAACTTTTTCATTGATTTAAAGCAGTGGAGCAATAAAGAACACCCGACATTTTTTTGAACCGATTCCAGAAAAATTCATATTGAAGGGATTAAACGAATGTCATTTAATTAATTAGGAGCACTACGCAGTATTTTTAAACTGATGCCCCTATACTCGTCCTGGTAGCAGCAACACAAACATAAGCGGTAAGCCTGTAGTACAGGCATACCTTGTTTAACGAAGTCTCGCAACGAAGCTCCTTTATAACGAATTCCATCCCCCCTTATTATTTTTTATAATTCCTGATATATTAGCTTCGCTTCCATTGAAGGAAATAATAGACCACTTATAGCGTTCGGGATTGCGTGGGTTAAAATGATTCACAACCAGGCACCGCATCTGACAATGAGCACACGTGTGTAGCTATGTTCGACTCGTAGTAAATATTCTCAAGATTTTTTCATCTCACTATTTGGTGTACTTAAAATGCTTTTTGGCGCGTTTTTTTAAATGCGCTTATAGTTCCACATTGGCGTCTGTCTGTCTGTTTGGTGGTGCCCTAAGCGGCTGCATGTTGCGTATGCCTAAGGACGACGCTGTCAATTTCTCCGAATTAGGAGTTAACATAGCATTCTAAAGTAATATCCTTTTTTCTCGATGAAAATTCGGAAATAATCCTCAAAATAATGAAAAACTCTTTTTCTGGAGTACTTTACCTTATTCTCAAAAACGGTTTGCGCAATTTTCGTCAGACCACACTTTTTTCGAAATTATATAATCGATCGCTAAGGCATTAGCAATATGCTAATGAAGGGTTTTTCGCAACTTCCATATATTTTACATGAAAACTTTCCCACAGCCAAATAACATGGGAAGAAATATATAAGGAAAATTCAAGTACGAAAAATACGTTTAAAATATCCGAGGGAAATACATCGTCACGAGGTTTTCGGAACATATCTGAAAAACAAAACAAAAGCTCACCGCAGATAGCAAAACGTACACAGAGCGGGTGGTCAAAGAAAGAATGTGAGAAATTTTTAAGAAAAAGTCACTAAAAATGTTAGACCTGTCGGAAATCGGCAAGCTAAATCAAAAAGTTCGTTTAAAAAAATAACAAACCCCTTTTAATAACGTGGATAATCAAAACTTCGGTTATAAAAGTAAGCAGCACAAAGACCGAAGAGACCGCCATCCGCCCCATCCGAGGCACAAGTGATATTTATTGATGACGCAGGCAGAAACCTCAATAGTACAGCCCTCGGATGACTAGAGGCCAGGAAAATTGAAAGGGCGCTCGCGGTTGCGGGCTTATAAATCACGCTACGATACAGAACTAGATTTCATGAGGCGAGAGACGTGTGATAGGAACTTCCAATATGCTGAACAAATGCTGAATCGGTCAAATTACGGGAACGATAGATCTCCGGCAAAATTATACACAAACCTAAACGTTAACCGCGTGCAAATTACCATTAACCGTTGAATAATCGCGGGAAAAATGTTTCGTAATGATTCACGTGGGATTAATCTGGCTCCAATTTCTTTTTGCTAAGTCAAGGAAATTTAAATTTGCCTTTTTGGTAGGGGGAATTAAAACACTCGCATCTTGATTTAATTAATAGTTTGTTTGAAATCTTTTGTGATTCAATTCGCGTTTGACAAGAAGTGGCATTGCGAAACAGACACACGTATATCGATTATCTACAGTCATATTTATTTCTTTCTTGACATAATCGGTTGTTAGAACAACTTCATCGGGATTATTGCATGTTGCGTATGCTCCTATCTGGTTGAACACCTGCATACACTTGAAATCTCGAAATTTAGTGCATGAAGAAGATAGCAAAATCAACGTTCTCTAAAAGATGAAATAAATCGAAACATCGACAGAAAGGTTGGGATGGAATTACTGTAAGATTGGTCAGCAACACAGTTCTTTTTGCCATTGACGGAAAAACAAAGCTCGGGTCATATCGACCCCACGCTACTAATTAATGGAAAAAACGGCTTTAAAAACCTCGATTAAAACCCTAACTGAATAAAATTAACGTCGGAAGAGGCATAGTTTATTGGCATGTAAGCTATCTAAATTAAGAAATTCTAAACTGAAGAACTGATTTTAAAAAAAACAATACGCGGAATCTGCAGGATTATACACCAGCAATACTACCTACTTTGTATTCACAATCAGCTCACGATGTTGATTATTATGGCGAAAAAGCAGACTGTAACAAGACAGATTTTTTATGCGCCTACCTTCTTCAGTAAGTACAATCTATAAATCATAAACTCGGCATGATGTGATTATAAACATCGCTAACGAAAACCAA
The DNA here is from genome assembly GCA_036926305.1 of Uropetala carovei. Lineage (NCBI taxonomy): Eukaryota > Metazoa > Arthropoda > Insecta > Odonata > Petaluridae > Uropetala > Uropetala carovei. The sequence continues at coordinate 7,208,143 of JAXCHB010000043.1, forward strand.
AACTTAAAAATCGAAATTGAAAAAAATAAGATCTCAGGTATCTTCAACAGTCATAAAACAATTATGAAAGTTCCAGACGTGCATTTCGGCTACCAGGCAGTCGCCATCAGTGAAATTCGTCGATAGCCTATTCTAATAGAACAACAGCATTTGCTCATTTAAAAAAAATTCCTAGGTACATTCTTTATACGTTCTTCAACAAATTTCCATTAAAATTAGTGGGATTAAAAATTTTATACATGGAAAACACGTTCTCGAAATATCTGCTCCACAATTGTCGAGAAAAGTGATTGAACTTCGTCACACTACTATCTTTCTGAATCAAGGAAAAGATAATATGTAACTAAGAGAAAAATCTATTTCTACGCGATTAAAATTTCGTCATTCAACCGTTTTAACTTCCGAATTGCTTAATAATAAAAGTTTCGAGTAATTAGTCCGCGACGTCTATCTTTTGGTAGAACTAGAGGGAGAACAAAAAAAATGACACGCATCTAATTTCCGCTTTTTATTCACTCATTAAAATATCGCATCGTGTTGGCGAAATCGTGAAATCCCAATGCGACGCGACTCGGCCTTCATTCAAGTTCCCTGATGTTGCAGTAACAAAAATTCCCGGGCCATATATAAACTCCTCTTTCTTCTCGCCGTACAAGCACATGCGTAAATTAAGCGCGATTCCTTGCCTCAAGCACGCTCTGACTTCTAAAACAAAAATGTCCCATCTGATTTCACGTTAAAACGAGTCCCTTCGGCATGTTATTTTTTCATAAAATAGAAATCGTGTTATCACTTAAGTAATCGATCTGCATCCTCGGACCCACTCCAATGATTTTTTAGACTATGAAATACCGTATATGCCCGAATATAAGGCGACCCCGAATATAGGGAGATCCCCCTTTTTCCGACCGAGAAAACTAAAAAAATCTGATGTGGCCAACACATGACTTTCTCCATATTTGGAGAATAGATATTTAAATTATTATGAATAGCATTATGAGGCAAAATTATCATTTCGTATCGTAAAAGAATACAGTCGTTCTTACTGCCGTAAAATACGTATATTTCGAATATGTTTACAGAATTCACCGCTACATGGTGGTGGCACTGTACACTGGTATTAAGAAAAAGCAAAATATCTCCGAAATGGATGGTTCTACGAAAATTTGTTTCAAACAAAACTTGGAAGAAATATTACTCTCTACAACTTTGGTATTACCAATAACGACGTTTTTAAGGAAATATTTGACGGAAACCGAAAAACCGATTATTTATAAATAATTCCTAAACAATAACTGCTATGGAAATTATTTGAAATAAAAGATGTAGGAAATTATATTTTCTACATTTTTTGTAATGGTCAATGTATACAATAATGACGTATTATCGGAGAAATATCGCAAAAACCGAATCGGATTTCGAATAAACCGACTTCCGGTTAACCGATATTGTCCAAAAACTAATCAGTTCTTTGTGCTCATGCTAAAGTGTTACATATGAAATTTGGTATTACTATGGCAAGTACTTTTTGAGTTAGAGCGCCCACGATCACATACATCAACACACACACATCATTCCGAAAATAGTCTAAACGTGTTCTAGAGACCTCAAAACGCGTATTTCCGTTGAAATCTCGAAGTCGAGTTTTTTCGTGAATACAATATTTTCTCTATACTACGTATGGAGAAAGCAAAAAAATACGTTCATCAACATATCAAAATAGAATTTTTTGCACAATCACAATGCTTTCTCTGTATACTTCGTAAATGAGAAAGTAAACATTCCACTGTACAAGTCAACGCACCACGGACAAGTGATAATGGTTTCAATCCACTCGGACCCTTCCCGTTCGTTTGAAGCTCCGCCTTCCCAATGGGGGACGATCGATTTATCAAACGATACTCAGCCACCGTGAGAAAGCGAAATAGAAGCGTTATCCACGTTACCCTTACTACTACCGAAGAGGTAGAGATTGTTATACTTCAGGTTTTCAGCACTTTTAAAAAGTATATACATATTGATGGGAGATTTAACCTTCGTTTTACCCTTAACGAGGATGGATAAAAGTAATTTTTGCTTCGAAAATTCCATCTGAAATTTTCTCTTAGGTTCTCAAGTTTTGGATGATTAATATTCTCAATCAATAAATATTTCTAGAAATCGTTCCGCCATCTCGTACTTCGGCGATGAGTATTTCCACGTGTTAACCCCTCAAGCCGGTTCGATGTACAAGCGTACGGACCCTGACTTCTCTTTATTCAAACCCAAATATTTGAACCATTAATTCGTATTACATGTCAACGTTAAAATAAACAAATGCCGAAAATGGTAAAATAAATAAAAAACGGCCGCTTTGACGGGCGAACAGGGATAAAAATAAATAATGATTAAGACTCAATGTCGGATCCAAGGGGGGGGGGGGGATATCCATTTCCTGCCTACTTTGATTGGACCTTGAATCGACCTTCACTGGCTGCATAATTAAACACATTTCGCGCAAAAATCCTCTATTCTTCGCCACAAATTAGGTCCGTATGACAAGGGAGCGAAGGATTCCTGGAAGAGTTAGAGGTTTTCAGAATAAAGGGTGGTCCGCAATGGCGGATTCAAAGAGGAGGGAACGCCCCCACCCCCTCCCCTTGGTTCGTTTCTGGATCTGCCACTCTCAAGAGTAAAAATTTCTCGAGTTTAATCATATTTAATGGGAATTTGTTTGGGTGGACTACTGCAATTCACCGGAAAAAATTGACTGGCAAAGAAAGGAAAATTCGCTGAAAATTGATTAGGAAAATAATCAGATCAACGGCGGCGGCCTAAGCGACGCGAAAGCTCCCCCTCTTCCACCTAGATACATACAGTGAATTACTCGCCCACGTACTGCCTCTTAATCCACTTAAAAGCATTTACACCGTTTCGATTCGGTAATCGAATTATCTCTTCACATCACGCAAGGAAAATCCTTAGAAGTTTTTCAGGAATAAAAAAATAGTTGAAAATTGGAAAATTAATTTTACCTCCAATTACAAAACGCCTTAACTTAATAACCACATAAAAACATTCGCATTAAATTTAGTGATTAACCGATCGATAGAATGCTTTTAAAAAGGAGGAATAATACAAGCAAGAAGCGTAGCAGAAATTAGGCGTGTTTTCCCTCGGTTTTAGATTTACCAGGTGTAATTTCAGTTGCGTTTCCAGTAATATGGTCGCACTTATGGTGTCATATGATTTGAATGCGTTTCCTCTTCAATTTTGACATAAATTCTAAATAACAATTTAATAGAAATACATTCGGCGGTAACGCTCCCGTTGAGTGTATACAAGCGGACAGACAGACACAAAACAATAAACGCTTTTCAGAGAGGGCTAGTTATTCATCTGACTATGCTGGACGAAAAGACTTATTATTAAATAAGCGTAAAATAAAATCATTTTCTACAGAACATTTTCATTCATTAATCGACGGAAAAATAAATACAAAATTCTATTGCACGTAATTTAAGTTTTTAACAGCTAAAAGATTCTTACTTATTGTTAGTATTAATTAAGATTTCCAAAAAGTTGGTCAAAGTGAATAAAAGACACCAACGTTAAGCGTCCGCACAAATATTACAGCAACACTAAAGAGTTTTGATAAATTAAAAGAGTATAAGCAAAAAACCTTCAGTTTCAGAATATTTTGATTTAACACTGGAAAAAATACAAAAAATTGAATCGAAATTTCGAGAATAACTGAAAAAAGGAAAATTGGTCGAACAGACACAGTATCAAATAAACTGTAGTACACTCCATAAAAATGAACGTTCCGAGCATATTATGTTAGGTTTTTTCCCCCAGAAAGTTCCAGAACCCTAACAACGGACGGATTCCGGGAATTGCCACGTGATATTTGCAGCGCTACACGCATCGCCAAATTGGAATGAAACTTCGACGATATAATTAGTTAAAAGGTAAACTCAGACCCGGGAATAAAAGACCAGCCTCGATATCCTGCCAATTTTTTTTGCAGACAATAGCGTGAATCCTTGGAGCACTTCTAACACGCAATTTTGAAACAAAAGGTAACGGTATAGGACCTCCACGAGAAAATCTGTTACATAGGCGGAAAATATCAAGAAAATTTTGCGAGCATAAGAACAAAATAAACATCCTCCAGTATGCTGATCAAATTTTCCAACCTATGAACCGAACATTGAATCTCTACCTATCCACTCACTTTTACCGCGTTTTATGTTTTCGCTCTGTCTGCCCGTAAGTGCTATCGATTAAATTAAAATATTAAGTAAACAGTAAGAGATAGAAGGCTGAAACTTGCAGGGTGCATGTCATCTATGATGCCATTTATTATTTACAACAATATTTTTGGTGGGTGGCATGGGGTGCCTTTAAAGTTATCAAATTAAGATGAGCAAATGGTTTTATTGCAATTATTGAACGACTTGGCCGTACAATTATACTACTATACTTATGAAGATTTTGAGTTTACAATTCTAAATAAACCTCAGTAAATAAAACGCGCTTATTCATACTGCGTCGGAAAATAAAGCTCCAATTTTATCAGTTAAAATAAATAATTAAGATTGCAATAAAGACTCCAACAAAATATCATATTACGCTGTGATTTTACTCAAAGTTCGAACACTACAATTTTTTAATGACTTACACATGCACACAATGTATATTTGTCGTATTTCATTGATGCTGCAATCTTAATGTCACCGGAACCCAAGCAAATAAAACGTTTTACACGCATGTGTACGCATGCGTAGACGCAAGCCGTAGATATGCCGTGGATAAATAAACGAGTTCTATCAGATTTTCGGTCACTTAATGATACCCCGCGGAACTTGAACGCTCTACTCATAATTTGTCAATTTCAAAAAAGCATACAATTTTTTCAACGCTAGTAAGAAAAAGACAATTATTCGAGCCGATTAATACCTTGCTCGATCGTAACTAAAAAAATAATAAAAAAATTGAAAATCGGTACTTCAAAAAAATAAATCACAGTAAAACTTTTAAACTACAATATAAAAATAGTATTCTGCATTTGGTCATACATATACCGATTTCATACGAGCTGGATGGTTAAACAAACGATTACCGCTGTAAGCGATTTTTTTCTGACTAGACTTAGATTTATATTTCACATTAAGAAACACCCGATTTCTTCCATTTATGCCTTCTTTGTTGCGACTTTTACAGACAACGAAAAAAAACATCTTACCTTTTAAAACGCTCGAATCGACCAACTTTTCTCCCATCGACAGTAGCCTTGCCTTAAGAGATTCTAACAAAGTGACGAAATAATAAATGCAGGACGAAAGAATATTTCGTTAGCAAAACAAAATAATGGACACGAGCGGACTCGGAGAGGAAGAACGCAAACAATACTTCGCAGAAAGGAGCGTTAGAGAGAAGTGAATCCATTTTCAAACGGTCTGCGAACGTTTCCTTTCCATGGACCGCGCTCAGCTGAAGAAAGAAAATGCTCCGCGATCAATGCAGCATGACGAGATTAAGCGTCTGGACAAAGGCTGAGCCACGCATAAAGTTCCAGCAGGGGTACATAAATTTTTTAAAATGCCTGCGAACTTTTGAGATGCAGAGAAGAAAGGCCTTTCTCCCACGAAAGCTGCATTCCACGCTCTTCGGAAATTCTTGAGAGAAGAAGAATAATCCATCCCAGCAGTTCCCAAACTCGGAGGTCGCGAATACGGTGTACATCAACCCCTCTATCTAATTTGCCTGGTTATGCAGGATAGTCTCGCATAAAATATAATAGCTCAGGAGGGAAAACATTTTTCCTGCACTATCGAACCACAATCCCTCATTTTAAAAGAGCCGGGAGAACTATACAAACAATTTTAACGGTGTTTCTAAATCATGGGAAGCACTATCCTAAAAGATAAATATGTACTGCTTTTCTGGTGAGGTTTCCAAAAAATATCGAAGGTTAAGCACGTCTTGGTCATTGTTTACGAGACAAATAAATCAACCTTACAAGACAAAGGGTATTAACTTAAAAAAAAACATTCTAGTTCCAAAGCTATTGATGACAATGACAGTAATTATTCAGAGATACGATAAACTGGTCAAACCCCACCGCCATTCTTGCTTTCATAAAGCAGCATAAAAAATGTCAAATTCACGCAACTCAAACAAATGTATTCAATTTATTTGATAAACTAAAACGAATTTTTATCTTCGGCACACCGATTACCTCAACTTACGTATATCTATATTTACATCTATGTCCAGCAAGCCAACGTGGCACTGCACCAAAAAGAGTCCCAGAGATATTGAAAAGCTCAACTTTTATGTAAGCAGAGTGAGCTTTGGTTTGGGAGAGAGTTTTGACTTTTTTTGAACGCGATATCGGAACAAAACTTTATCACGTGTTCAGTAAATGTCTATCTTTTTGCTTCGCTGTTTGGAGGGAGGCGACATGGCCATCCGAAAGTATTCACAATATTGATATTCCACTGAACTTTTGATTAAATACACTGTGGCCTACTAAAAGAATTTTTCGACGCAGATGGGCATTTTTTCGTGCATATGCGCGCACACACGATTTTAGCGAAAAAAATAAACGGAATGCAAGCAGTTGTAAAATAAAATTATCAAGCAACTAGAAAAACCGAATTTAAATAATATATGCCAACATTTGCACCTGTTTCTACATGTTCCGTCTTAACTAGCGTTTAATTGAGCGGTCTCCGTGTTTATCAGATCAGATGTTAATTTCAGTACCGGACCTAAAGGAGGGGGGAGGGGGTGCAACGCACCCGGGCTTTCGACCCTTTCAGGGCCTTAAAATTTCGTTTGGGCCTCAGAAATTTTAATCATATCATTTTTGTGGTGGCAGTTTCTTTATCTAATATTTTCCATTATTTACAGGAAGGAGATTCGATTTCTTTGTTTGCGCCGCGGTTAAGTGCAAATGTTAGGCTAGGTACGGTATTACACCCAAACCATCATTGAACGTTTATTAATGTGTATACAACACGACGAATTCAAATCTTAGTGGGCATGAATGTATCCTACGTGGAAAGGTGCTATGACCGGGAATCGAACCCGGGTCTCCCACTTGTCGGGTGGATATTCTACCACTGGGCCACCGCAGCAGACAAATTCTCCTGTTTCGAAACGGGAATATTTTTACTTTCTCCATACGTAGTATAGGGAAAGTATTGTGATCACGAAAACAATCGACTTCGAGATTTCAACGGAAATACATGTTTTGAGGTCTCTAGAACACGTTTAGACTATTTTCAGAACGATGTATGTGTTTGTGTGGATGTATGTGATTGTGGGCGCTCTAACTGAAAAAGTACTTGCCATATCGTTACCAAATTTCATATATAACACTTTAGCTTGAGCACAAAGAACTGATTAGTTTTAGAACAATATCGGTTAACCGGAAGTCGAGGTTTATTCGAAATTCGATTCGGTTTTTGCGATATTTCTCCGATAATATGTCATTATTGTATACATTGATCATTACAAAAAATGTAGAAAATATAATTTCCTACATCTTTTATTTCAAACAATTTTCCATACAGTTATTGTTTAGGAATTATTTATAAATAATCGGTTTTTTCGGTTTCCGTCAAATATCTCCTTAAAAACGTCGTTATTGGTAATACCAAAGTTGTAGAGAATAATATTTCTTCCAAGTTTTGTTTGAAACAAATTTTCGTAGAACCAACCATTTCGAAGATATTTAACTTTTTCGTAATTTCCAGTATACAGCGCCACCACCATGTAGCGATGAATTCTGTAAACATATTCAAAATATACCTAATTTACGGCAGTAAGGGCGACTGCATTCTTTTACGATACGAAATAATAATTTTGCCTTATAATGCTATTCATAATAATTTAAATATCTATACCCCAAATATTGAGAAAGTCATGTGTTGACCACATCAGATTTTCTTATGTAAGGACCGTGCTAGCAACACTAACATCAACCATCCCCAACGGATGTCCTCAAAGAGATACATAAAAGAAACCCACTACCCTATCAAATTGTGTGATTTCCTTAGGTTATAAATGATGCAATGAAAGATCCTAATGCGACGGGCATGAGGCTGAAAAGTTGGGAAATATCGGAGACGTCTTTCTCGGCTTTTTCCGTTACGTGCTGGAAGATTAAAACCGCGCCAGGTATAAAAGTTCAGCACGGTCGTATTCATCGTTTTTTTTTTACAGCTTGAGCTTTATTTCTGATGATGTGGTTTTTGCGACTAAGTAAGATTTATACAGCATTACGGAACCGCTAATTTGAATGCGTCGAGAATGAGGTAAAAACTCGCCACTTACACGTGCTTACAGAAAGGTGTTTCAAATGTCTTCTGAAAAAAAATCGGTTGTGTCCAGCACATCATGACTTTTCCATGCAGGGTAATGTATATGATTCGAATAGTACTAGCGAGTTTCATCTCGACAACAACGTCCTCCAGAATAACTATCGGCAATTACTACTCGCGAATAATTTTTAAGCACTGAATAATTTAAAAAATGAAAAATACTTTGAATCATTTTTCACATTGAAAAAACCATAATTAAACAAAATTGCTATTTGTTTCCGTGGCCAACAAAAAATTGATGCACAATTAAAATTAACGTTGGTGTCAATATTTACAAGAATATTTGTTTAAAAAATACGAAACTAGATGGTATTGAGATAATTTTTATTTAAAATTAATCTAAAATTATCCTTGGCAAAACAGGAGTCGCTATAAAAAATTATACAATACGTATTGACATAGCAGCGAGAAAAAATGTCACCGTGCTTAACATGAAATTCAGACGGATAATCGATAAATCTCTTAAACTAGGGGTCAGCATCCTTTTCCGCACGGCGGGCCACATTCTCAGTTGCGAAGTCTTCGCAGGGCCGCATTGAAAGTCGAGATAACCTCGGCGTGCCGGATTAATGAACAAATCAGAAGTTATCTAGAGTTTCTGTGATCTCAAATAAGCGAAAATCAAATCTATGTAATTTATTAGCGTTACAACTTCACCAGAAAGGTTTTAGTTATTACAGAAAAAATATAAAAATACCCATGCGAAATTTTCCCGATCACTTTTTAATTACATCTTCGCGGGTCGCATCAAGCATATGGCCCACGGGCCGTAAGTTGCCGACCCATCTTAAACAATCCGTTCTGTGAAAAAAATGCTTCAAGAAAAAACTTGGAGAAAATTATATTGTCTACAACTTTGACAATAACAAATATATACATTAACGAAGTCCTAAAGAAGATATGACGAAAAACAGAAAAATTAAGTAAACGTCCACTTCCGGTTGGCCGATTGGCCAAAAATCTAATCATATCTTGAATTTCTATTAAAAATCTTAAATGTACACTTTTGTACTGATTTAATTAGTGATTTCTGAGTTAGAGCGAGTGCAAAATTTTTATCAAACACAAACATCACCAATAGAATGGTGAAAACTCATTCAGGGGACCTTGAAAGTCTATTTCCGGTGAAATCTCGTATTCGATTTTTCTTCCGCGAAAACAATACTATTATTATTTCGTATCGTAAAAGAATACAGTCGTCCTTATTGCCGTAAATTACGTATATTTTGAATGTGTTTACAGAATTCACCGCTACATGGTGGCGGCGCTGTATACTGGAAATTACGAAAAAGTTAAATATCTCCGAAATGGTTGGTTCTACGAAAATTTGTTTCAAACAAAACTTGGAAGAAATATTATTCTCTACAACTTTGGTCCTCACGAAGATTACCAATAACGATGTTTTTAAGGAGATATTTGACGGAAACCGAAAAACCGATTATTTATAAATAATTCCTAAACAATAACTGTATGGAAAATTGTTTGAAATAAAAGATGTAGGAAATTATATTTTCTACATTTTTTTGTAATGGTCAATGTATACAATAATGACGTATTATCGGAGAAATATCGCAAAAATCGAATCGGATTTCGAATAAACCTCGACTTCCGGTTAACCGTTATTGTCCAAAACCTAATCAGTTCTTTGTGTACATGCTAAAGTGTTACATATGAAGTTTGGTAACGATATGACAAGTACTTTTTCAGTTCGAGGCCCACATACACACGCACACACAGACATTCCGAAAATTGTCTAAACGTGTTCTAGGGACCTGAAAACGTGTATTTCCGTTGAAATCTCGAAGTCGATTTTTTTCATGAACACAATACTTTCCCATTACTACGTATGGAGAAAGTAAAAACGAGTCGCTTTTCCAAAAAATATTTTTTATGTCGATCGAATTTATGCTGCAATGTCGTAAAAAAACGTCACTGCGGTTGATTTACACAAAAAACTTTGACTATCGCATAAAACGCACATAGTCACTTCTCTAAGTATTCAGTCGCATCAATGACGAGGGGTTAATTCCGGGAGATTTACGCCTTAGGAGGTGTCAATTCCGGGAGATTATTCTTGGCCGAAAAACATCTAATCTGAACAATAAAACTTGGTTATTTAGTTATTAGTAAACATATAATGAGGATTCAACCGGAATTTTGTTGTCATAATACTGTACATTAGCTTGACAGAATAGACATTGACTTTGCTTATTATCAAAAAAATGAGAGCGCTAATGTATAAGCAAAACATTCCCAAGAAAACCTGCCGTCTAACGCGAGATAAAACGCGACTTCAATTTATAAAAAAAAAATTTCTCCGCCTCGCTTTCCATAAGCAGGCTAAAAAATTCCGCTACAAAGGTGATACTCAATTCCCAATTACAACGCAGGATAAGGATTTAAAAGAAAGTTCTCTTTAATACTGTTTAAAGACGGAACAAGAGATAAAATAAATAGATGTGTGGGTAGGTTTAATTCCGGCGACCCCGTTGAGAGGCACCTGAGCTATTACCAGTACGATGCTGTCTAAAAGTATACATTTTTACGTGAAGTTTCCATTCATTTCAATCAAATGTAATGGCCAGACCAAAATTTCAAACTTTAGTTACGTGAATAGAGCGATTAATCCGCAAATTACTAATTTCCGGGAGATTTAGGCCTCCCGGGCAAGGTCCCTCGGGAGAGACCTATCTACATACGCTTGATTCCGGGAGACTCATGGAATTCCGTAAGAGGTGGCAACCCTACGCATCATCGATGTGCATTGCATCATTTACCATAAATTTTCTCAGCATAACGATGGCATTGTGTGCGCGACAAAAGTCGGAAATGGTATTTCCCGCCTTGTCAATGACCCATTCTCACACAAAAATATAATTGGAGAACACATAGCCTTGCGAGGTTGATTTAGAACAAAAAAAATCGTAAATTTTCACAAAATTTTAAAAACACAATTTTGAAGTTTACATGATTCCCAATTTCCTATAAACTAAACTTCGTCACCAAATACGACACGACTCGTTCTAAAAATTTCCGAAAATTGAGAATAATATACTTCACCTTATGGGTCGTGATCAATAAATTAAGCACACAACCCTTAATGAAAGTGAACCGTTTGTGTTAGCAAAATTCGAATTTCAGCTAGATCTCAGAACGAGTGACCGGTGGAGTGTCCCTAAAAACGGCTACATTGCAGATTAAACGCGCACCTGGTTCGCAATGCTGCTTTAGCGCCAAGAGTCACACAAACCATTTATTGCATTAGTTTTCAAACTTTTTTTTGCCTCTCAACCAGGTGAGAGGGAAAAGAAAACTTTATTACTGCCACATACGAGAATTTTCTTAATATATTTTTCATAAATTGGACATAAAAGGCTTGAATAAAACAAGTATTAATAAATAGGTACCTAGTTAATAAGCATCGAGTTAATTTGAAAATAAAACCAGTAATATATATACAATATATATATGTATGTGTGTGTATATATGTATATAGTATATACATAATATATATATATATAGTATGTATGTGTGTGTGTGCGTGTATAAATAAAAGCATCAATTAGAGCAACCTAACTGATTAAGTTCTGCGATCCAGCACTGAAAATTGGCACGTTTTTTGATGAACACCTCTATTACCGCACTTTCAATTTTTAATATTTTTATGGACGTGGTTCCATCTGCGCTCATTTTTGGAAGAGTTTTATCTTTTAAGGGAAGACCTAAGAAAGAGCAATGCAGAATTTCGGTTTTCGATAGAACATAGGAGTCTTAACAGACAATCTATGCATGTGAGAAATGTTATTATGATATGTATGGAAATCCCTAGCACCAACGAATAAATGACAGAATAATATGCAGCCGTAGACATTACTTTCATCAACTGGTATGAATCCATTGGTGCACCATAACAACAACGAGCTCTAGCGCCATATAAAACCGTGGGAAATACCACCAGGGACGGCGTGATAATTTGCGGGGCCTAGTTCGATAGATATAGTATTTATCTATATCTACCCGGTGGCGCCAAAAATGACGTTTTAAAAACTTAATTTTTTAAATAAAAAAGTTATTATTGAAATTAATTTTTTAATTATTATTACGTAATAAAAACTAAATCTCATGAAAATGGAGCCCTGTGCGGGGCCCATAATAAAGCGCGAGTCCTTGTTCGGGGGGGAACCGACTGCATACGCCTCACGCCGGCCCTGAATATGACAATAATAATAATAATTCGACTTTATTTTCAAGGGCGATATTTAGACTATATAGTCCATTCTTACATACAACCCATTACGACGAACACAGAAATCCATGCCCTCGGCGGGATTCGAACCCGCGACCTTAGTATTGGCGGGATTCGAACCCGCGACCTTAGTATTCGGCGGACAGATACTCTCACCACCCTTCTACCAAGGCCGACACAATGGACGCCCGGAAGAAGACGTATCGTGTTGCGTGATCCGTCTTCTGACTTGTGGGCACGTCGGAAGACCAGCCACGACCAATCCGCGTCTGAGAGAGGAACCCGATTCTCAACAAATGTTTTTTTTTTAGCTACGATCCGGACCAGAGGGGGCACAATCCTTCAAGGATTTCCTGAGCAGGAAAGTCGTAATCAAGATAAATAAAAAAGCGACGGTGAAACTGGCGTTAATACGGATAACTCCTTTACCGTAAAGTACAATAATAATAACAGGTATGCGAGAAATAATTACGCGCCAGGGACCTGATAATCAAGACAAAACTTAACGGCAAAATTCACGTTTTATTATTTCATTTTCCGTATTAATTTATACATGACCTAAAAGGAAAAAAGACAACAAAATAATGCACAGACGTTTTATGTGTTTGCAGCTGAAAAAACATTACGGCAAGACAGCATCAAACGCGCGTCTAGGTATCAGGGGAAGGAAGATGCGAGTTGCTGGGTGACGCACGAGAGAAAGCAAGAGGAAAATGTGCTACTTCGCACTGGTTATATCCAAGGGGGGAAACGATCTCATCGCAACCGATTTATGCAGTACGGTCTTTGAGTTAAGATTAAATTCACAAACAACCGTATTCAAAAAAACGTAAATACTATACAAACGAAAACACTATTCTGACCACGGCATAAAAAAAGGAATCGAAACCTCAATGACCCAACGTCTGACTCTCCCATGTGCGTAGATGCAGACTTAGACCTTCTTTAACTAAAAAATCACTGCACAACAGTAAATCCACACTTAAGTTTTTAATTGTCCGGCGGGAACATCAATATATCTAAAACTTATAGTAATAACGTCGGAAGACATAATTAAGAATAATCTTATTCAAATACGGTATATATAAAAAATATAAAACTATAGCAGGTTTCATTTTGGTTCTCGCCAACATTTGTTTGGAAGAACGACGATCACTGTTGTATTCTAGTGTATTAAATACGGATATACTCATCCAATAATAATAAAACTTTCTCTTGACCGACACCAAAGAAATAATTTCTGGGATTGAAAAATAAGGAAAATTTTTATAATAGTGAAAAATAACAAATTTCCAAAGAATATTATTTTTAAATGGATTTTCGACAGAAATTACGTTTCAAATGTATAAATGATATTTGTCACCACAAAAAAGTAAGCCGAAGTAGTACATTTTTTATAAACAATTTTTTGAAATTTGCTTTTTAGTGGATAATATAAACAAACATTTTATCAAGCATAACAAGCTCATGAAATATTATTTGACTCTGCCTGCGACAAGCAGCTTTCTTACCATTTCTTACGGTTGACAATGGTTTTACATCAATAGCCTGACAATCTTCAAACCTTCCTATGGTTACTTAAATAACAGAAAGACCAGTTACACCATTGATAGCCCATATTCACGATGCTTCATCATATTAAATGCTTCTTTTTTATTTAGACAATATTAATTTTATACGATATAGGTCTACTCGATCACTAAGACATTCATCACTACCGGCCCGCAATAAACGTCAATATAAACTTCATGAATAACAGGAGATCATAATATAATAATTTTTACTAAACTTAATTTTCTACTTACATTTAACCACTTATATTTAAGGTCCCTACAAGCAATGGCTGCAGTCTACTCTCTCCGGCATAGGTTAATATCGAACAATCTATGGATCAGCAGGTTTCATCCTTCGTACGGTCGCCATTACAACACCAAAGTTAAAAAACAAACAAATGAATAAGTGAATTCGCCATGTACTTAAAGTTTGTAAAGGTTTATTATATAGCTGCAGTTTAATAATCCCTACCTTAATTTTGGAAACAGATAATCTGAAATTGAGGAAAGAATAGTAAATAACTTGTGAAGTTGATTCTTGCTTTTTTCGTTTTTCTGCGAACCATTTATTATTAAGGCATCAAGTCGTTTCATTTTGTAATGAATTATATATTTTTCTTAAGATATGGTGTTCGACTAACTGATAAGTATTTATAATATGAACGAATTCTCATAACTAATCCGTTGAGATACCTGTTGACCTCGGTGCATATAGACGATATACACTATATTGTTTCAATCCGACTACCAATGAAAATAATTTTTCCGAAATGTAGTTTGCTTTCCTCACCCGAATTTGGAGTGCCTTTACAAAAAGGAATTGTGGAAAAATATAAGATATTAAAGATGGTTTATAAATACGGCAAGAAAGGTATATTTCATGTATATAAAATTCGACTTGTATGTGGACGATAACAACGATGTTAAATCACTATCGAGGAAAATTTTTCCGTAGATTGTTATCATCAACTTCTAGCTGTTTTGCTTGTAAAGCTCTTTAAGAGGTTCTCTGATGAAACTGTTATAGAATTAAAGCTCAACGGTATTATCCATGAAGACGTTTAAATCACAATATAAGTATACCTCTATGTATAAATTTTTAATGGTTATTTTAGAATTAACATGTATTAATTAAGTCAATTTACTTCGCTATCAGATTCACCACTTTCACTCTTCCCATCCAATTGTGATGATAGCTTCTGAATATCTTCTTGAAGTGTTTTTAGATAATCGCTTTCCTTGTCATGGTATTTGATTAAATCACGAGCAGCACAGAACTCAACCAATCCTTGGTCAAGTAATCCTAATTTCCAAAATGCCGCTCCTCTCTTGGCATGACATCGAGCTCTAGCAGTTGCATTGCTAGGAGTTTTCGGGTTGATCAACTCCAGAGCCTGTAATTATTTACATACTTGATTATGGAACCCATTCAAATCGTTTTATTATTTATATTGATGAACACACATTATACATAGTATAATACTTAAACATTACTCTTTGATGATATTAGCTTATTGTAATTCCAACATTCATTAGATAATAACCTCACATAATCGATTTTTCAGCCATGCGAAACAAAAAACAACTTGAAACTATTCTTAATAATCAAATTATCTATTTCCCAAATATATTATTGTATTATTAAATACTATGAAACACGTTATACAAAATATTGAAATGTTTCATTTAAAGTTATCCATGTGTTACGTTTGTAGATCCATTTCAAAATGCCTAACTTGAAGCAGAGACAAAAGTCTGAAAGAAAATGGTTCTTCTCTACATTTTTCATCGATTCGCATGATTTGGAAAGATACCCTTTGACCACTTCATCACATAACCTCTGATATAATTCAGAAATGAATTATTGAACACATGAAACAAAATCCCACAAATAAGATTAAATCATCTCTCTTACTGTTGATGAATCCTCTAAGGCTTTGTGGAAATTTCCCAATGCAATTTGAGCTGCAGCTCTGTTAGAGTACAATGCTGACATTCCTTCACTAAGCTTGATCCCGTGGGTATATGCAGCTATGGCACCTTGGTAGTTTCCAACTCGGAAGAATGAGCTTAGATCAAACAAAAGTTTTACTATAAATTTAACAGTAAAAATTTGAATCGATACTGAGGTAAAAGCAAATTATACATTAATTTTAAACGCTTTCAAGTATTTGTTTAATTCATTGACATCAAAAGAAATGGAATATTTTGTTTGCAAATGAGCCAGTGACATTCTTGATTTTTATTGGTATTTTTTTCATGCTAAACCAAAACAAAACATGGGGAAAACGCTGACTGTAGAAGAGCAAAAGAATCAGTCCTTAAAGATGATTAAAATGTATATAGCTTTGTGGTCAAGAAGTAAAAAGAGAAATTTTTGAAAAATAAATACATTTAGATTTCATAAAATTCAGCTTGGTGACAGATATGTCTATAACAAGGCAACAAATTTAAGATATCCTTACTCCCCCTTTTCTTTTAACCACATTGGATCCTTCTCTTCCAATGACAAGTCCTTATCATCCAACCCAGATATTCTTCTTGCCTCTGCCTGCTTTCGCAACCACTGTACATTAAAAAAAAAAGCTAACGTCAGTTTCTGCATTTAAATTGTATTTTACCAATGTGATTAAAATGGCACAGAGGAAATTTATTCCCTTGAATAATTAATATTGAAATAAATATGGTGACTTATGTGAAGCATGTCTCAAACAAAGACAGGAGTTCGATAAAAGATTCCTTAGGAGAAAAGAGATCTGTTTTACTGTTGATTAAGACTTATTTTAATAAAAATATTTCCACTTGATGGTTAACTAAAATCTCCATAAAACCAAAGTATGTTAATATTGCATATAAAAATAATGAGTTATTCTTGGTGGTGAATCAGAAACGTTTCCTATCATAAGCACATACCATTCTGAACAATTGTACCATACAACATTTGGAGGTCACAAATCGTTTTAAGTTATTTCAAGTTACTAATGAAATAACAGCCTAATTCAGTGGTTTCCAAACTGTGGGGCATGCCTAAAGTGACCAGACGTACTGATTTAATCAGTACAGTACTGATTTTAGAGATTGTGTACTGATTTCAAATATGTACTGAATTTTGTACTGAATTTTAAAGTTGTACTGATTTTAAAAGAAGAAAAAATCTATATTTAGTTCATTTACTGTGGGATTGACGGTTGGGGTGGCTCGGGTGCGATGTTGCCAGTATGTATAAAGAGGACTTGCTGCACCTCCACCTATGATTGGCTGTGAGGGAGGCGAGTTTTTCAGTCTTTCTTCCAAACCCCCACCCCTTCTCTACAACTATAAGTCTCAATTCCAAAGTAATGTCGTCCAGACAATAGTAGTTATGGTTGTGCATGTCATGTCATGTGAGTCATGTGACAAGTTTTATACAGAAATTTTAAATGATGAAAGAATTTTAAAAGAAATTGTTTCTTCCAATAAATATATGAAATAAATATTGACATATTTTGTTTTTTCTTAATAGGGTATACTGTATAAAATTTCAATATATAAAGTATTATATTGAAATGTTGTTTTCTTTCATGGATAGGTATAAGAAATAAAAAAATGTACTGATTTTACATATGGAAAATCTGGTAGTTTTCTTTCATGAATATAAAAAATGTACTGATTTGACATCTAGAAAATCTGGTCACTTTAGGCATGCCCCCCTGGGGGGTGTGGTGGGCACAAAAAGACTTCAAATTGTATTTACTGTTGTTTCAACTGTCACATTTGCGAGATGTACAATATGCAATCACCAAATTCTAGCTCTCTGGTGGCTAGGGCACATCATTTGCCATATATATGACCTATAAGGGGGTGCAAGGACATTTTTCTTAGTTGAAGGGGAGGGAGGGGGCTTTGTAAAGTTTGAAAACCACTGGCCTAATGTGATAATGAAAACACGTGGTGAAAATAAGCAATTTTCATAATAAATGCAAAGTTAATAAGAGAGATTACTTAAGGCTAAAGTAAAATATTATCATACCTCGTTCTCTTCCTCGGATTTTGACTCTCTGCTAGGGGTTGGGAATGCTCTCGGTGTAAAGCTTATCGTAATGGAGGAAGGTGCACGAGGAACAGGTATTTGAACAACAGAATTATTTTGCTTCTTGCTCTCCCTTTTTCTTTGTGTGGCTGACATTTTGCTACTAATTTCCCCATCTTTTCCACTAGTATTACTTTCTGACCTTGCACCTGAAAGAGCCACTACAAACAAGTATTATATTTATTACCATCGCTGAAAACTATCACGAAAATTTTTAATTCTTGGATTTGCTTGGCAATTTCTTAAAGAATTTTTCTTGTATCGTGGAAGTGGTGTATTTACAGATAAATTTTTCAAATAATTAGCAGCAACAGAGAAAAGATTCTGCTAACACATTTTCTCGTACACATAGCTTACCATACAATTTTCATTACCATTTTTGTGGATTTCAGGCAGTTACAAGTTTACATTTATTTCAAATATTATTCTTTTCATTGATGGTATTACAAAATCAAAAGAGTTAATCATCAGTTTGTTGAAAAGTTATTTAATATCCTCAACACATATATCCTCTGAAAAATTCCAAAGGAAAAGGTCATGAAAATTTTTAATAAAAATATTCTGCAAATTGAAACATATACCTTGTTTTTTGCTTGCAGAGTTTTCTTTCCATTCTGTTATTTCCTTTGCCATCTTTTGTCTCTCATTATTTTTTATTTCTTCGATTTTTTTTCGGGTGGTTTCATCCATTTTTATTTGATGACGTACTGCCACACGGTTTAACTCTGCTTTCTTTTCTATAAAATATTTGTATCTTTGGAATCAAAGGTGATTCAGTAGAAATGAAAATCAAGCTTATTATTTAAACTATATGCAGTGGATTCTTAATAAAAGACTAGAGAAAAAGGCCGAAGAAATGCTAGGGGAAGATCAATTCGGCTTCAGAAAAGGACGTGGAACCAGAGATGCTATCGGTGTAGTGAGAATCATATCAGAAAGGGCAATAGAGTACAGGCAAGATTGCTGCGTATGTTTCGTCGACTGGCAGAAGGCCTTTGATAGAGTAAATTGGGTACTGCTGATGAGGATATTAAAGGATATAGGTGCAGACTGGAAAGACAGGAGACTGATCAGGAATCTATATGTGAATCAAGTTGTAAAGGTCAGGTTGGAGAATACGGACACCAGTGGAGTACATATCGGTAGAGGAGTAAGACAGGGCTGCTGTCTATCGCCGATTCTATTCAATATATATGGAGAGAGACTAATGCAGGAAGCGTTAGAAGGCACGGGAGATTTCAAAATCGGAGGAAGGATTATAAGAACAGTGAAATACATGGATGATCAAGTACTTCTAGCAAGAAAGGAAAAGGAACTCCAGAAAATGATAAATAGATTAGTGAAAACAGGTAGAAAATACGGTATGGAAATTAATACAGAAAAATCCAAAGTTATACGAATATCAAGTAAAGAAGAAGGAAATTTGAATATAAGTATTGGAGGAAAGCCATTAGAACAAGTTCCAGATTATAAATACCTTGGAAGCATCATAATGAGAGAAGCAAAATGTACAGATGAAATCAGGACTAGAATAACAAAAGCAAAAGCCGCTTTCAGAAGAAAGAAACTCCTGCTAACGGGAAATATAAAGCAGGAAACCAGCAAGAGGTTGATAAAATGCTATGTATGGAGTATAGCTTTGTATGGAGCAGAAACATGGACGCTAACGAAAAATGATATTAAATTCTTGGAAAGCTTCGAAATGTGGACGTGGAGAAGAATGCTGAAGATAAAATGGACAGATAGGGTGAAAAATGTGGAAGTACTACGAAGAATAGGAGAGAAGCGAACGATTATACAGACTATCAGAAAGAGGAAGGCGAACTGGATTGGGCATTACCTGAGGAGAGAGTGCATGATTAAAGAAGTGCTAGAAGGAAAACTGGATGGAAAAAGAGAAAGAGGTAGGAAAAGGTCGTCTGACTTGTAAGGGAAAGAGAGCTATCAAGACATGAAGAAAACTGCGGAAAATAGGAGTATATGGAGAACCAAGTTTAACATAGAATAATCACGGACCTGTCAACGGACAGACTACCTATGATGATGATGATGCAGTGGAAGGTTCCAGGGGTTTTTCAGAATTACCATTATCATTATGTTTATCATATCATTAATTCTGTTCTAATTAGGTTTTCATTAAAAATTTTTTAAAAATAAATTATTCATAGTGCAAAACATGTAATATCTAAAAAATATGTAACCTGATTTTTCTTTTGCGATTTGTTTGTACTTGATTTCATTGCTTTTGTGAATATTTTCTCTAAACTCCTTCTTTTCTGCTTTAGTCAATTCCTTTTCCAACACATCCCAATGACATTTTTCTTCCTTCACCAAGTTAAATATTAGTTCATTATCACTCTTAATACATGTACTTTCTGATTCCTTAATGGATTTTGTTAAAAATAATTCGAAAATGTATGGCGGATAGCTTGCCTGAAAAGAAATCAATTATTAATTCCTCAAAAAATTAAATCATAAGTATATACTCACTTACCGATTTTTTAAAATAAATTTACCTTTATATAATCATCTGCTGTTATAAAATTAACGTTTTTTACATTAGCACCCTTCAAAGGTGCACGAATAATTAAAACTTCATCAGTTTGCCTCCACGAAAAATCTTTCACTATTATGGGCATTTTAGTTTAATAGGCACCGTATTCATTGACTATTTATGGCATACATATAAAAAAGATCCAAAAAAGCAAAATAGAGAAGAAGTAAAACGCAAACTGACGGCACCTGTTTTGAAGTTAAAATACAAGCAATTGCTTCGCAGACTTCGTAACCATGGAAACGAATTTAATTTCTTTTATTCTCATGGTATAAATTTCGAGCAAGCGAAAACATTTTCGACATTCTTTAACTAATTTGATAATATGAACAAATATATATACATATATATGTGGTTTATTTTTAAAATCCATTCATTTATACTATGTTGCGTAAATGTATCATCAGAAAATTCGGTGGATTTGTCGGTAAATTATTATTGAGGTACAAAGAATTGATGATTTATGAGTTTTAAAAGAAAAGTATTTTAACACATTCTGTTAATTATGAATAAATGGATAGCGTTATTTGCTTTCATTTAAGGTAGTAAAGGACCAAAAGCACCATATGTATAGTAGGATGAAATAGAAATTTGTCTGTGCAAAAACAATCAATAACAATAATGCACTATAGTAAATAGTTTCGAAAATGGCGGAACTTATTTATGCCAAAGCATTTTTGCAGAAAGGAAGTAGCAATACAAGATTAAACGTGTATGATTTTAATTATTATTCTTTAAAATATTACGTTTTATTTATAATCTTATTTTTGTTTGATATATGCCGTTTTATAGGCCTTAGCATTATTATAAATTTATCTATACATAATAAAAATTTCGATCAATATTTGATAAGTGTGCTTAAAATGAATTTCTTTTTCTATAATCTAAACTAACTCTATAACGGTGGGTCTCATATTCAAATCATACCTGGGCCGCATAATGGAATAGCGTATTTTACTTCGCGGTCCGCATGAGGCTGCTTGTTTGAAACCTCTGGTCTAGATAAATAAATTATAACGTTGCAACTCCATACTATCTACAATCTATGACTTGAGTGTTTATGCAATCTATTAAAACTGAGGTATATGAAACCAAAAAAAAATAGAATTGTGCTTAGAATTATGAGAAACATTATCTGGAATACGATGGACAGTTCACAAATTACGTAACGCGATTTTTAAAACTCCCTCCACCCCACCCCTCTGTAACACTTTGTAACAAAAACTTTGTCCAACTCCACATTATTACATAACAGAAGCTTTGTCTCCCCCCTCCCCTTCATAAATTTTTATTATTTTATTAATTATTTATGATAAGATAAATAAACATTAAAATGCATTTGATAAAGAAACTCGTCTGTTAATCGCTAACACACTAATTAGCTAGTAAGAGAGATTTTTGCAGGCGAGCAGTAGAATTGTCTCTTGGTGTAATGTGAGACGGCCCTTTCAGAGGTTCAGAGAGGCCCAGGCCCCTTCCATATTTTGAGGCCCCTGGTCATAATAAAAATAAAAACAGGAAATCAAAACAAGAAAATCATTAGTTAAAATAAGAGTGAATATTGTAATTTGGATATTATTTATTTATAAAATGCTTTTGTAGCCTTTTCTGTGCAACTGCACCAATTATTGAGGAGAAAAGATTAACAAGTGTCTAAATTTGGATCCCCACGAGGTTGAGGCCCAGACCAAACGGCCCTCTTGGCCTCCCCTCAGATTGGCCCTTCATGTGAGTGATTCGTTACTAAAAAGAAATTCAAGTTGCATGATTTATTTATTTTACATGAAAAAAACCTGTTATGCCGCATTCATGCAACCCCTTTCCTCCCCATAACAAATAATTACACTTTGTTTGATCTCCCTCCTCCATCCTTGCATTATTGTGTGATTTGTGAACGTCCCCTATGCCTTTTTTGTTTTCTGATACACACATTCCTTTACTTAACCTGACTCATGCATAGACTTACCAAAGATTTGAAATAAAAATTTTAATAATAAAAAGTACAATATATAGGGAACAAAGACATATTATTCTGCAGAATTTTAAAAAGAAAAGATCAATATATACATTTCCATTTTATAAGTTTTATGATGTATTAAATACATATTTTTAAGCATTTAAATTGAATGTTTATATATTATAAGAATTTACAAAATGTTAATTGTAAAATACAATGGTTGCAGTGTTTGTAGATACATTTTAACTGCCAAATCTCCATTCGCAGGAATTATTTCTACATTAAGTATGGATCTATTAATTTTGAGATTTTATTGCATTAAATCCTTTAGATATGACCATCTCACAAAATTAATTCGCAAAATAATTGTTGAAAGACCAGAGAATGCTGTTGATTACATTGAAGAATATAGCAGACAATTAAAGCAAGAGCACTATGAACAAAAAGAGTATTTCAGAGATGAATACCAGCCACCAGTAGATCTTGCTTTAGCCATAAAATGGTCTAAATTGTTAAAAGTAATGTTTTATACCTAATGAAATGAAATAATAATAAATATGAATTTTTTAACATTAAATTTTTGTAATAGGTTTCAGAAGAACAGAAGCCCAAAGAAAATGATGATTCAGCTGTGTTGCCTACTCAACCTAATATCATGGAACTCTTTTATTACTTAGAGCAGGCAGGCGTGGGCATACCAAAACATGAAATGTTTTGCCTAGGAATATCCATTAGAACATTGAAAGAAAGTCTGAATGCTGAGAAAATAAGGTGAGTTAGCTGGAAACATAATAGTTATGGCCATCGATCTAATATAATTTGCTTGGTATGTCATAAACGCTTATTCTGCATTTTCATTGGTTGAATGGCAGCCGATCAAGGTTCACAACACAATTATGAAATTAGAGAACGTCTACAGCAATATCTATCAGCCTTGGTAGACGGATGGTTAGCATATCCAATGGTAACTAAGGTCGCAGGTTCAAATCCTACCTAGGACATGGATGTTTGTGTTTGTCAGGTGCAAATATTTAGAGTATTCGGATGTATTATATTTGAAACATTTCGCTTTCTGAATGATTCAAATGTTCGTAATCCTTTCGTTAAATTTTAACAGGCAATTATACTAGGCATGTAAAATTATTTACATTACATGTTTTATTTTTCAAACTAATACAAATTTAGGCCAGGTATGGTAATTTATTTACATTTAAAGTTTTATTTTTCAAATATTAATATAAATTTAGGGGAGGTACAGTAAATTATTTACATTTAAAGTTTTATTTTTCAAATAGTAATATAAATTTAGGGCCAGGGCTGTTCTTCCGTATCGTCCCTTCTATCTTTCGGACCTATATTATAGTATAGGCAGTGGCAGATTTGGAAAATTGCTGCCCCTAGGCCAAATTTTTTTTTCCGCCCCCTCCATTTTTTCATTTTAAAAACCGCCAATAATCAGCATTTTCACCGCAATGCAATGATGTAACTTTCAATCGTCTTATTTGCAAAAAGTATTGCACTTTTGCAATGATAAATCGGTAATTTCACCACCCGCTGTGAAAGGGGGGGTTTGAAAGGGGAGGGTTTGAAAGGGAGGGGTTGAAAGGGGGGGTTTGAAAGAGAGGGGTTTGAAAGAGAGGGTTATATAGGGGTGCTTTAAAACTGGGTGTTTAAAAGGGGAGGTTTAAATAATGGGTTTAAAATTTTGAAAAAATTAATTTTTGAGAGCATTTCTATGCAAATACAGTTGTAATCGAATCTCTGTCGATAAACTTAATTTTCGAGAGTATTTCTAGGAGGAATATTATTATTTCACCGAATTTCTGTAGACAAACTTAATTTTCAAGGGGCTTTTCTAGGATGAATATTATTGGTTTTTCATATTTCTGACAATAAACCTAATTCTCAAGATCATATGAATGAAAAATATTATGGTTTCCTCTAAATTCTGTTAATAAACTTAATTTTCTAGAGCATTTCTGCGCTTAATATTAACTTTGTATTTCTGGCTATAAACCTAATATTCCAGCAAACTTCTACTGTAAATAATAGTTTTTGTATTTCTGTCAATAATCTTAATTTAGGAAAGAATTTCTATGCTAAATATTACTTTTTGTACTTCTGGCGATAAACTTAATTTCTACATTGAATATTATTGTTTCATCTTATTTCCGGCGGTAAAATTAATTTTCAAAGGGCTCTTCTAGGATGAATATTATTGGTTTTTCGTATTTCTGGCAATAATTTTAATTTTTGAGAGTATTTCTACAACAAATATTATTGTTTCTTCTTATATCTGGTGATAAACTTAATTTCCTGCAGCATTTCTTTTCCTGTAGCATTTCTACACTAAATATTAGCTTTCTATTTCTGGCTATAAAACTAATATTCGAGACAAATTCTTACGGTAAAAAATAGTTCTTATATAATGGCCAATTATCTTAATTTTGGAGATAATTTCTATGCAAAATATTACTTTTTGTATTTCTGAAAAAGGGGGCGTTGAATGAAGGGTATAAAAGGGCAGGGTTTAAAAGGGGGGGTTTAAAAGGGGGGGTTTGAAAGGGGGGGTTTAAAAGGGGGGTTTGAAAGGGGGGTTTGAAAGGAGGATTTAAAAGGGGGGATTTGAAAGGGGGGGTTTGAAAGGGGCGGTTTGAAAGGGGGGTTTGAAAGGGGCGGTTTGAAAGGGGGTTTGAAAGGGGTGGTTTGAAAGGGGAGTTTGGAGGGTTGAAAGGAGGGGTTTGAAAGAGAGGGTTATATAGGGGTGCTTTAAAATGGCGGTTTTTTAAACACAGTAAATGCTTAGAACGATATTATAGAAATTTCAGTATCTGCTTTTCTTCATCCGTAAAAAAATTCCTTAAATTTAAAAAAACAGGCAATCGCATAAACTTCGACTTCGACCTGAAGAAGCCGGTGGCAGTGTCGGCGAAACGTTGTTATCTCTCCAGTCAAACGCTGTGGAAATCCCGATAAAACTACGGGTCATGGAGCCAACACGTGGCGAAAGCCTTCGTACTAAAATCGTATAAACAATTTCATTACACAATATCATTCATGAAAGTTCGTCTTAGCACTGAAAAGTGATTTTTATAAGCAATAATTCCCCAATTCGAGTAACTGCGCAAAAATTCAAACATAATTTAGGGTGTGAAAAAAAGGAAAAATGGTAAAAATAATAGAATCAAGCATAACGGGAAGGTGAAGTGGCACTCTTTTAAAATATATCAAGATTTTTCAGATTTAAGATTGTGTATTGTGTAACAAATATAAATATCCGTATATCCCGCATATGAAGCTCCCGAGGCATGTACCAGGTTTGCATGACAACACTGAGAGGATAAACTGGCACGAGAACTTCCAAGTCGTGCTACTGAGTCGGAGGAACGTCGTACCATCGAAATTGTCTCGAACTATTATTTCTGGAATTATTCATTATCAAATTGGAATAGTTAATTGTGGTGTTTTTTCCATCACTAATATGTACTCTTTTCCATCCCCGTCATGAAATGCCATTTTTTTTCATTCTTGAATCAGACCGCCCCATACCCCCACCACCTCGAAATTCCACCGCCCACAAAATCCCGCCACCCCTAGGCCATAGCCTACTTTGGCCATATTGTAAATCTGCTAATGAGTATAGGTATAGGCAAAGTATAGGTTAGGATAATACATTGCCTTTTCACGGGTTTCTTGTTTGCAAGACATAAAAGTAAACATTTCAGAAAGGCATAATTACAAAAGAAATTAAGCTGGATTTGGTGAAAGTAGTATGATAGGAAATAACATCATCGTAATATTTAAATTTAATACGCTTGGAAATGGATTGTTTACAAACAAATTTGGTTAATTTTTAAGAAAAGTTAAGGGAAACAGTATTCTTTATAGGTGATTTTCAGTTTTTCGTAAACTAAAATGTTTTTGTACATATCACATACGCCCTAGAATTGGCAGCGAAAGTAGATTCATTGAAATTCAACAGTCACTTACACTAGTCATCAATACTAATAATTGGGATAACTATATCTCAAAAAAAAACCCTGGAGTGATAATATTTTCAACAAGAGGAGATAAAAAGCATGCTTAGTAGGAGAAGTTCACTGTTAAGTAGGAGAGTTACTGGTGATATACTGGAGCTTGAGTTGCTTTTAATAAAATGTGCTTCTCAAATAGTATTTGATAATTTATAAACTTGAAAATGGCTTTTTAACACTTGTTTCAGTAACTGGCATAGTTAAATTTAAAAAAAAAAGATAAATAAAATGAGGTAAATTAATTTTCATTATCACTTATGAACAATTAAGCACTTCCAATAAAAATATTCAACTTAAAAACAAAATTGAACCTTTAGTAGAATTGTAAGAGTGCACACAAATTGCTGTGCAAAGATGAGCTTGTATATATTATGTAGACATCATATGTCTTGGAATATGCATTAATAATGACTTATATGCATCAAAATCTGGAATTATTCTCTCATGACTTAAAATCTGGTGAAAGAACAACTTTACACATGATGTTAATACTCTTTTTCATAATAGGTACTGGGGGAAAATTTTTGGAACTCAGAAAAATTATCATGTAGCAGAAGTGACACTTCCGGAAGAGTTTTATGAAGATACAGAAGAAGTCGAAAAACCTCCTGAAGAATCCGAAAATATTAATGTGACCGAATCAGTGGCTCAACCTCAAGAATCGACAATTCTAGCTGAAGGAATTTTTGCCAATATTAAGATTCCTCCAATCCCAAGAGCTCCAGAGGTCAAACCTGTCGTGGTTCCTTCAGAAAAACCAGGGTCTGGGACTAATGCCAAGGTCTATTTTAAAATTTCATATTCTATACGTTTATATGTAATGTATTTGTACATACCAAGTGTAGTTATACTAGTACTATTTATTCAAACACAAAAATATAATTAGACTTTTGATTTGTAAAGATAATGTTACATTTTAGGTATATTATGTATGCAATGAACCTGGAGAAGAATGGGTTAAATTACCAGATGTTGAACCAGCTCAAATTGTTGCTGCAAGGCAAATTAAACAATTCTTTACTGGAAACTTAGATACGAAGGTTTGCATAATAAATTATTAAATTCTTATACCTCTCAAAGTTATTGTGAGTTTTACTTAATGCTATGTAAAGTAATTGATAAGTTTTTTCAATTAGCTACTATGTGCATAAAAAATAGATTGCATTAGCATTATTGACTGATAAAATTACGAATACTATATAACAGAAACCTGTTATAAGATAGGTTTAGAGCAAAGGCTCACATCCTTTTCAATGTCCCCAGCACCAAGTTATTGTCTAGGATATGTAAGTGCCACTACTTTTGTGAATTATTGAAATAATCAAAAATAAATATCAAAGTTATCATTTTAGTGTTTATAGCAATATACGGAAAAAACTGAAATTTAAGTGCAATTTTAATCATCAAATAAGAGCACCATCAGACGGTCCAAGAGCTGAGTATAAATTTTCAATTTTATATAGAGTGTAATTCATGATAGCCTTTAAACTTAAAATATATTTTACCAAAAAAAGAATATTATACATGTTGCACTAGTTTTCATTAAAATTTTTCCACATGAAGTATAATTTCCAGTATAATAATTAACAAATATAATGACAAATATACCAGTTTTAAACTGGCCTATATTATTATTCTTGTTTACCTTATTTTTAAAAATACAATCTTGGATAGAAAAAATTATTATTTTTCAGTGTATAAAGATATTATATAGCTTTTGTAATTTTAGAAACATGAAACTGATACATTATTATAAGTTCTAATTTAATACAATTTGTAAAGTCTTGTATAAGCTAATTTTTCTGACCTATAAAATCATTCAAAATTTAAAGAAATCATAAAATTCTTGTTTTTTCCTTTAGATAGATACATACCCACCATTTCCTGGAGACGAAAGAAATTATCTAAGAGCTCAGATTTCTCGTATTTCAGCAAGTACACAGATTTCTCCTCTTGGCTACTATATTTTTGATGAGGAGGAGGAGTACGAAGATGAGAATGGTAATGTTTGTAGACGGTAGAAAGGGCCAGGGCCAGATTAAGGCATAGGCGAAGTAGGCCATGGCCTAGGGCCCCGCGCTTTAAGGGACCCCGCGAACTCTTAATCTGGCTCTGACCGAATTGATAAATTTTGCAGGTCGTATTTCTAAAATAAACAAAGATCTGTCATCGCCTTTCAAAATGTTAAAGCACATCCGGTTTTGGCGATGTGCTCCCAAACGTGGAAATAGCTCTACGAATATATCTGAGACTGCTAGTAGCAAAAACAGATGGAGAATGCTCCTTTTCAGTTCTCAGGCATGTAAAAAATAGGTTAAGTTCCAACCTAGGCTGAAACAAAGTGAGCTATCTGTCAATTTTAACCATGTTACTTGTCTGCTAAGAAATTTAAATTTTGATCAAATAATTGAAAGTTTCGCTAGAAGCAAAACACGGAAAAAGGCAATGTAAAACATAAACCTTGTAATTTTGTTTTGTTTAATAATTACTTATGCACCTAGTTGTATTTTTTAAGTTTGTATCTATTCTTATATATTAAAAATAAATGTTTTATACAAAATTGTTTTAATATCACATAAATAAGAAAGTATCCAATTCAGCCCTCCCCGTCAATTTGTTTTTAGTATAAAACAAAATACAATGGAAATTAAAGTGCAAACTATCTTAATTTGAATCATTTATAAAAAACGAAAAAAGTCATAAAAAGGGCTTTTCGCCGCAGTCGAAATTGAACCGGAGATTTGTGCTACTCATCCGGAGACCGGAGATTATGGCGATGACCTGGAGATCTCTGGTCTGAAAGCCGGAGGTTGGCAACCCTACTCTTACTTGCTCAGAAATCTCTAAACCCACGTCCAAAACCCGACCAAACCACATTAATACAAACCATAATCAGCATTGTATGAATTTCAAAACATGTTGTAGCAAATACATGTTATAAGAACCCATGCCATATGCAGTATGATATTAAATTTTGTTTCTGGCACAAAGTATGCTTATTCCATGTATTTTTACCGTAAAAAGCAAAACTACTTGTAATAAGTTGCAATAACAGTGAAAGAAAATCCCAAAACTGACTTAAGCCCCACACTCAATATTTCAAATTAAGAAAAATACGAGGATTTTACCAGTAAATACAGTACATATTAAAGTGGTTCTGACTTTTCTTTATACAGTGTAAATGCCAGATTTTATACACAATAATAGTACTAGCAAATTAGGTAATATAAAGTTTACTTTTAAAATGTTCACATGGAAGCTTTATTTCCAAATTAAATTTATAATAAAAATTTTGAACCTTAAGACAGGAAACTAATACTTGAGAATGAAGAATATGAACCCTTATCCCTGACTGACCTTGTGGATCCTTCTATGACTTTTTGGGTTCATCACAATCAGCATATACTCAAGCAAGGTCGAACTGTTTGGTGGAATCCAAAGGAAAATCTTGAAGAGGAGGTAAAACAACTTCACATTTTCCTTTGTCCAACTTTTCGATTGGAATTACACCCAGGCCTTTAATAATAGCTTTAGAATGTACGACCTATTACTGGGAAAAGATATGCCACTTATTGAGACCAAAGAGATACAAGGTTAAAAAAATTATCCAATATTTATGAATAAAACTTTTAAAGTACAGGTGACTCCCGAGATTCGACAGGGATGCGTTCCTAAAAACGTGGTCGAATCTCGAATCAGCACAAATTCAAACAATTAGAGCAGAAATAACGATGTCTAGACTGAAACTAAACCTCTCGTGGTTGGGCGGGCCAAAAATTACTTAGCGTAAACTAGTTTCTAATTCGACCGATCGATTGTCTGGGTCGAATAAGTGGTCAAATCTCGAACGGTCGAATCTCGGGAGTCACCTGTATTGTGTTGTGGCTTTGCAATGAATTTTACCTCAGGTATAACATTTCTTTTAAGCAATAAAAATTATGCTGATGCAGTGGTGGATTTAAATATTCTGGGGCCACTGACACTAAACTCTTGAGGACCCTGCAATCTAAATAGATACTAAAACCTCACCTAACAACTACCCCTTTATTTGACCCCATTTTTATAAATAAATCATTACAGTGCAAAAAAAAATTTCCTTCATGTCTTTCAAATGAAAATTTAATATTTCTGAGATTATACATAAAAACGTTTTTTTGGGGGCATGTGCCAAGTGCAACCCCTCTTAAATCTATCACTGTGCTGACGGTTCCTTGGAGGGAGCGAGAATGATCTGGAGTGTTTGTAGTGAAGAAAGTTGGAATATATCACAGGGTTAAGAGCAAGAGTAGGGATAGGAGTTAGGTGCTGAGATTTTTCCACCATGGGAAACCGTCTCTACTCACTCATCTGCCAACAGATTTGATTTCAAAGTCTTAAAAAAAATTAATTTTATTCTCTAGATTTTTTCCATATAAGTAGTGGCATAATTAGATTGCGTCGCGGGTGACACTTTCTATAATCACAGCTTGTAAAAGGCAAATACCAAAGATGGAAAAGTACGTCTTTATTCAAATAAATATTTAATTTATGCTAAAACATTCCTATTACAGGCGACTCCCGAGATTCAACCGGGATGCGTTCCTAAAAACGTGGTCGAATCTCGAACAGTAGAATCAGCACAGATTCAAACAATTAGAGCAGAAACTACTAGACCGAAACTAAACCTCTCGTGGTTGGGCGGGCCGAAAATTACTTCCCGTAATCTAGTTTCTAATTCGACCGATCGATCAGGTGGGTCGAATAAGCAGGCTTCGACTGGTCGAATTCTCGAGTTGGTCGAATCTCGGGAGTCGCCTGTATTTTAATTAGAATTAACATTTTCTTAATTACAAAATTATATTCTACTTAACTTATTTTAAGGTGCTTACTTGAATTCTACGTTAGGCAACAAATCATCCAGTTATGGCTTCATACTAAAATGGTGCAAATAACAATAGGATTAATAATTTGAAAAGTAATTCTGATGATTTATATTGCTTCTTGTTGAGCAGATTAGGAGTAGTAGAAATAGGTAGGCAGGGTTTGGGATACTCTACTTCCCTTCCTTTATAATGTCTAACCGTTCCAATGCTCCTAATAAAAATAACTAATGATCCTACTGTTAGGCAGGGAGGAATGGGAGGGAAGATTCTTTTGATGTTTTGGAAGGGTGGATTGAAGATAATCTGGAAGTGAAGGGATAGAGGAGGAATAGGTCAGTAGGGATTTTTTTTGCTAATTTAATCAATCTGAGCCTTTGATTTCTATAGCATAGGGGTTTGCTTTGTTTATTCTATCTGTAAACAAAAGGATATGAAGCAGTTTACTACAACAATGATTATTTTAGTGTGTAAAATTTCCAGTTAGACCACTGTTTTACTACATCATGTATCCTGTAGAACCATGGTTCCCAAACTATGGTACGTATTATCAGTGACACATGGAGAGATTTTTAAGTGGTGCACAAGCCATATTAAAACAGAGATAACCCTCTTTTGTTGTTATATTGTTCAAATAAATTTATTTAACTTTTTTAATATTTTATAATTTTTTCTGTTCATTTTTAATACTGCCTGACATTTACACCACAATAATAGAGATACTACTTGGTAAATTTCTACCGTGTATTTTTGAGGTAGATGGTACAGGGAGTCATATAAATTTTTGTGAATGGTGCATGAAGAGAAATGTTTTGGAGCCATCACTATATAACTTACTCTGTTGTATATGTCACCTACAAAATCTTTTTCTTTCTTCACCGAAAAAAATACCGTATTATTTTGCTAAAATCCATAAAAACCACCAAAATTTTAATGTACATTGACCTATCCAAAAATAAAAATTCATCTAAAGGAGCTTTGGAGTACTTAAATTTTTTTCAGTATTGGTGACTGGTTTAATGCCCATATGCTTATCCAGTTCTGCAATATGAAGCCAATACTCTCGACTAGCCCAGAATGTTTCACATCAGTAATTTACCACTTATTTGTCAGGAAGAATCTGACGAAGAATCAGAAGGCACAGTGGACGAGGAAGAGAGGGAAACAGGGCCTCCACTACTTACTCCACTTTCAGAAGATGACACAACAGAAACAAACCCTACTTGGACTGTTAGGCTATCCTCAAAATTATTACCTGAATTGGCAATAGCCATTGTTCGCTCTAATTTATGGCCTGGAGCAGTATCTTATTGTACATCAGGGTAAGTAATATACCAAACAGAAATGTTTCAAAATATAAAACTGTGAAATTTCCAAAAAAATGTTTAATTACGGATTATTTTAAATGTATTTTCTTACTCTTAGAAACCATATTTCTCTATCAGAATCAAGTTTTTGGGGAAATTTTTAGCAGTTAGTTTATTCTACAGAAGAAAAAAAACAAAAACCCAAATATGAAATAATTTCATTTTCTGTTTGAGCCATCATCAAATGTGCATCATTAATCACTTCTAATTAAATCCAATAAATAATTTCTGGGTTCAAACTATATTAGAGCCAACCTAACTTTAAATATTAAAGTACAGCTACACCTTGCATTCGCAGGGGTTAGGTTCCTGTAGAACCCCGTAAGCATCTAAATAAAGTAACAGGAAAAACATGAAAGAACAGACCTCAACATGATTATTTTTATTGTGCTGACAACCACGTGACAAAGAAACATGGGCAGAGAGAATAGTAGCGCAGAAAAACAAGCATAAAAAAAGAGTGAAAGCAATAGAAAAATTCCTACACACGAAGCCTCAGAGATAATGCTACTCTTGATGTTGTTGCTCCTTTAAATGAATGGGTCAACCTCCATTACCTTCTTTTTTAATTTTTTCATATGTAGTATAAAAGAAAGTATTGTTTTCGTGAAAAAAAATCAATTTTGAGATTTCAATGGAAAAACACATTTTGTGATCCCTATTGACTATTTTCTCGATGATATCTGCGTGCATGTGGCTTTCCCTCTTATGACCAATATGCAAAAAAGTAACATACTGTGGAAAGGTAAAAATGGTTTCTGGGGACTGCAAATAAGCCAAATCACAAATGGCAATGTATACTTGTACAAACAAAATGCAGCTTTCATCAATTAAACTATCTGATAATGCGCGTTCTGAATTTCTTAATATATTCTTCTCTCAAATGTTATATTCCTTCCTTCAAACACACCATTCACAATTTTTTCAAGCAGGAATATCAATAATTTTATTTATTCTAAAAAAATCTTGGGAGTTCAAAGCGTTTGAATAAATAGGATAATTCAAGCAGTTTCACTCTGTAAATCTTTATGACTAAAAATGTCTGAGCAAATTTATGATGCAGCTTTTCTCTCCCAGAGTTACGAACCCTGATAAATGTGCTCATCGGATCATTAACGGCTTGTAAATATAATGTGGTTGACGACCCAATAAATAAGTTAGAAGCACCAGACATATGAGGAAACCAACATGCTGTTGGAATTTCTTAATCGGTGACATTGTTTTCAAAAGTATTCCTTAACAGACCTGAATATCAAACTAAAATACTTACCTTTTACCATCGGTGACAGAACTCCTCAAAAGTTTGAAAACTGGTACATTGGTTGGGGACAGAAATTCTCACCAGAGTGCTACTCTCCACCCCCGCTGCCTCCAATACAGTCGGAATACAAGTTAGGACCAGAAACAATGGAAATGATGGATCCAACTACTGAAGACGAAGAAGCCGTTCGGATTGCAAAGGAAAAGAACATGATGGGTGATGAGGTGGGAGAGGATGAAGAGGAAGGACTGGAAGAGGAGGAGGATGAGGAAGAAGAAGATGATGACGAGGATGAGTGAAAGATTAATGGGATATAAACAGATAAGCCTTAAAATTTTTGAAACTCGGATGTGCCATATTAGAAAAAAATAATTTGTTAGGAAAAACTGAGGGTAAGCCATCCAGCAAAAATAGACAAGATCATTAAAATACTGTTATAACATTAATATTTAAATTATCATGGCTTATTTTTATGAAATAATCAATTCTAACCTCAGATATCACTTGAAAGATTGGGCTTTTAATGATATCTCGGCACTGATGAATAACTTTCATACCAATTCAAGATATAACTGATAATCAAAGACAACCAATGTAAAATGAGAACAAAATAAAAACGTCTTCATTCAATTCAAAGAAAAATGTTACTAGCCCAATAAAACAATTGGTTAAATGCTTCCTATACATTTTAAATTTTTTGTCTCACATTAGTACGTCATATCATAGGTAAAGATGTACATCATTTCATGGGATAGATGTAAAAAATCCAACATTTTTAACTGAAATATTGTATTCATAGCAAAACATGTAAATTTCAAATTATGGGATGCCATGGGTGGAAGACTGCTAATAACAGTTTTATCAGAAACATATGTACAGACAATAATTTGCAATATTCTTGCTGTAAGTAAAATATCTAGTCACTATTAGGTCATAAGAAAACCATATAAAACCTAAAGCCTTCTTTGAGCATATTTACAAAGCTACAGGGAGTAGCGGTAAATGCCATAACACACAGCATTTCTTATTATAATAATGCTGCAAAATTCTCCTTTTGTATTACATATCATTTAAATTATATACAATACAGCATGCCCAGCTTAATAAAATTCACAAAGTTAATGATGTAAAATATAACATAATACAAACGTTCCTGAATACATATAATATGGCATCCATTTAAGTGCTATGTATATTTTTGTTTGTGTGTAATGACATTGTTATAACATTAATGTACACTATTTAATAACTCGAATAAAAAATATATGGAGCCAAAACTACAAGAGCATGTGATAGAAATAGCTTTTTTTCTTCTTTAGCAAAATCCTTATAATGTTCTTTACATTATAAAAGTATAACAAAATGTGATAACATATAATATATCTTTGTTACAAGGATATAATT
This sequence comes from Uropetala carovei, assembly GCA_036926305.1. Classification (NCBI taxonomy): domain Eukaryota; kingdom Metazoa; phylum Arthropoda; class Insecta; order Odonata; family Petaluridae; genus Uropetala; species Uropetala carovei. The sequence goes on from JAXCHB010000043.1 coordinate 7,243,822, forward strand.
GTATACAAATGTTTGCTTGTAAAAGATAAGGCCAACATTTGATAAATCGTATGAAAAGCTTTCAATAAACATGTTGGATTAATCATAAATGTTATTAGGAATTTTGCAAAATTGCCATGATTTCTTGAATTACAAGACCTGATATTATTGAATTACCTAAGGCACTCATACACTGTGCGTGATTGCACACAAGATATATTTGCGATTTACATACTATTTAAACTGGGATGGTCTTTATCACTAATCAAAAGCATTCTATTCTTCATAACAACCACATATGAACAGAATTAAATATTTACGCATGATTATTGCAAAAAGTCATTCGATTTTCACCGTTCAACATGCCATGTAAATAAGAAATAACATATACACATTCTTCTAAAAATACTATCCACACAACTCATAAGGCTTTAGTGAAACAACAAACAAGAAAGAGGCACTGATTAGGATGACTTGGAAAATTGAAGAGGTCACCAACTTTAGGCCCACCCTCCAGTCAGTTTGTGGAACAACTCCAGATTGAGAGATTGATTGGCCTCCTTAGAACGCATGGAGAGGAAGATGTAACCACCAATGAACTCATGAATAACTTTGCAGTCGGCAGAATGAGAGCTGAATATCATGTTTCCTTCCTCAAACTGTACCATCATGTGCTTAACCTCCCAGTTAACGTTCCAAGCCTATAATAAAGAGATAAAAATTTGCAATTTAAAATTGTAAAAATCAACTCAGCATTGATGGTGCAGAGTAGCGAAAACTAATTCAGCAATGGAAAGGGTTAATGAATGCTGATCAGTTTGAATTTAATTAATGTACCTTACGGAAAGTACAGAAATACTGATTTCAAAGAGGTATTTAAGTACAATTTACAACAAAACAGTATATTTTAACCATACAGTCAATCACATTTTAATATATAGCTTAACACAGTGGTCGGCAATTAGGGGTAATTTCGAGTTTTCTAGAGGTAAAGGGCAATATCCAGATTACAATATGCAGTGTGAATGCAGCTTTATGCCTAGAAAATGTGAGAGAAGAAATTTTTGGCATGCTGATGGGGCTCCCGATGCCGGATGTACATTTACTCAGCAATGTGTTTTTTCAGCGACATACAAAGTATTAACCTTCTGCTATCCGAATATTAAAGTGAGGAGTTGGAGGAAATTGGAGTAGACTTAACGAAAGATTGTGTAATCCATGCCATGACACATTCTCAAAGTTATTCGAGGAAAAGACTCTAACTAAACGTTGACCTTGACTAACTTTGTGATTGTTTCTGAACTAAGAATGCCGAAAATCCCTTCTTTTATTGCTGTCCAAATATTTTTGTAACCAAGTATTCACTATGTATCTTCTTTTGGCACTTATGTAGTAGCAAAATTCATACTTTGTCCCTCAAAATTCAATCCAAAATGTAACTAGATGAATAAAAATTACGTTTATGTGAACAAATCATAATTCCGGTAATCGACATTGTGTTTATTTCATTCAAAAGTACAATGATTGGTGTTGTCCGAATATTAAAGTGAGCCAATGTAGTTGTTTTGTTTATTTAGAAAGTCACAACTCACAGTTTCTCTTTGGTAATCGGAGGAGCGAGACGGACATAACGTGTTGTGCTCTGATCCCTGAACCTCAACTCACGCCAACGTACATTTAAAAAATTGCAGTAATAGAATTTCAATTCCAGTGTTCTGCTAATAATTTTATAATAATATGATATACATATACACTATGAAAATAGATTTAATTGATTGTAATACTAGCGGTGATAAAGACTAAAGCGCGAAACAGACAACCCAGAAAGCGACATCAGATGTGCACTGACTCAACACAAGCCGCAGTTTGAAGAAATGATCAATAATAACAAGTGTCACTTTAGTCATTAGACTAGCTAGGATTAGAATTAGATTCTGTAGTTTTACCCAGTTTGTCTTGTATATAAATAAACAACCTGGTCTTTCATTTTTTTCCATCAATATAACAAGTAGTTCCTGTAGGCGGGGTAACGGCGATGTGCCGAGCTTTTGACATGGGAAATTGGTCAAATCTAATTGCCGACCACTGGCTTAACAGAATATTTTAATCATTGTAGATTTGTTTCAAATGGCCTTAATCGATAAGATTCAATAGACGAGAACCATAGATCTACACAAAATTAGTAATACTGGACTAGAAGAGCCATGCGCTTATTTTTAGGCGTAAAATTTTCTGTTTCAGAGATATGAACACAGGAGGTTACAAAAAAATCAAATTTAGTCAAAGCAAGTTTCTGCAGTACAAATATATGCTCTCCATATAACTTCATCACTTTAATTAGAACATGAAAAGTTATTTAATGTTTTTACCTTCATGGTATTAAATCTCCATGTCTTCAAGTGGTCACCAGTTGCAATGTCCATACGCATAAGCCTGTTGAAGGCCACACCCAAAAGCTCTTCTTTTCTATGTCCCATAAACTTCACAACAAAGAGTGACACTCCATAATCAGGAAGAGACTGCCATGCCCTGATGAAATTCATCTTGGCTTCGGTCAGAGAAAGTGACTTTACATTGCCATGAGCTTCAAGGATCCTCTGTATCAACTGCAAAATATTATTAGATAGTGTTTGAAACAAAATATAACAAAGTAACTCTAAATTTTATAAAAATACAGAATAAAAAAATCAAACAGTGAAAGGTGACATTTTTAGACCCGAGTTTCACACTACAAATTTTACAGAAACAACGTAGTCATTGAACTGCAAGAGATTTACCAATAAAGGAAACGGCAATGTAAAACAGGATTTTTTCAACCTAAAAGGTCAATTATCAGGTGCAATGTACCACAATAATAGACAATAGATTTTAGGACAATTAAATGAATGATAAATCCATTAAAGATAAATACATCTCAGCAAAATTTTCACTCTGTTGGCACAAATAACGTGCAACCATCACAAAAAACACTCATGATATCGTCAACAACCAATAAAACCAGAAGTTGCCAAATTTCTTTGAAAGATAAAATGACTTTTGGCTACTAGCATTATCATTACAAAGATCATTTTTCGGTATTAAAAAAAATTAATGATTAATAAAAGAATTCAATATATTCAAGATAAAATTTGAGCAACAATATGTATGATATTTGTTCCTCCATTATGAAGCGTTTAATGAAAGTGAACAGTCAAAAATGAAAAGTTTGGTCACAATATCACTGCTTATCACACAGATATATTATCCTAACACTTATTACGGGCATTACCAAAAAAAAGGCCAAGCAAAGTTTTTGTTCTCTCATACTTGAATCTCTATCAATCTCATGTATTATTCAGTTTCTCCAGATACTAATGGTTACAATTAAAATAAACATTATGCCAAGCTCTCTCCAACTCAGACATGTTTGTATCTCACATATAGCTACATTTATGCAAATCATTATGTCGAATGTCATAAAAAAATTCATACTGCTCTTCTTGTATATGTATCAACAACTTTTTAAGCAAGGATTTGAAAAGATCGTTCATCATAATTATCGTCCACAAATGCAGATGAGAGAATTTTTATGCTTCGACACCAAGAATTATAGCATATTATGCAGTGGAAAGACATGACTGCTCCAATTATTTTCTAGACTTGGCTTCTGGCTGATATGGGAAGACATAAACATGCTTTTCTAATCTAATGTACATCTATTCAATTCAGTGAAAAATGACTAACGTTGGGAATAAGAAACAAAAAAGCAATTCTATGAAAATATTGATCTAATCACACTAATGATTCCTGCATGCAGGAAATTCTAAAAAAAAAGGGCAAGGGTTGTAATGCAGGGCCAGATGGTGCAGACATCGATGACAGATAGTGCTGTGCTAAGGAGAAAGACATATCTGGAGAAAAGTTAATTACCAATTCTTTGTCTGCAGGGCAGCAGCCCCTACAATTCTGTAAGAGACAAAAGAGACCACAGGTGCAAATGACTGAGACAATCATACTCATATAAGCGCTTAAAAACTTTCATTAATATGAAATATGGTAAATAGCACATAGAATCAATGTCTTTAATAAAAAAAAATTGGACCATGTCATTAAACAAAAAAAACTCAGAACGATGAAATATAATTTTTTAAATTATTAAAATGAATCAAAATTCGGTGGTCGAGTTTCATGTTTTTAAAAAGTAACAAAATCTACAAAATGCACGAACATGAAAGGAAAAAAGTTCTATAAATTTGCATGAACAGACAATAAATGTCAGCTTAATAAATGAAGCTACTAACTTTCTTTATTATAATAGTTCCATATAGACAAAAATTTTAATAAGGAGCACTAGAAACAATTGATCTATCCTCAAAATATAGTTTATGTAAATGCTTAGTATGAAAGCTAGGAAAAATTAAAAATGGATCCACCAATTAGTATGTATAATGAGTTGCACTTATACTCGGCGACAGAAAATAACTAACCTTCAATCACTGAATTTTAAACAAATCTAAACCACACAAGTATGGACCACCAAATTACAGATCCAGGTTTTTCTGCAAGGCAACAAAATAAATTTTAAAATTACTGATTAAAATACTAATATGTTATAAATTTCTTACCTTGCCCTTAAGTTTTCGGAGGAACCTGGGTGCTATATAATCTTCTGGATTAATATCTAGAGCGCTCGGACTGATGGCTGGGGTAGGAGCTGGCCGCTGCATTTGCAAAAACGCTACGATAGATTTCACCTCTGCCTCATAAGAACTATCAGCAAGAGAACGTCCCTTGGCACCTAACCGGCAGGCAGCCATCCACTTAGCATATTGTTCCTCCTTTAAAACAATATAACAGAATAATAGTTTAGAAAACTAGTTAAAGTTACAAAGTGCAAAGAAACAATAATTTTGGAGGCAAAGCTTAAATGTTGAAATAAACAAGCATGTGTATTACACTGCAGTGCTTTATTCATCCACAATTCTGGACCACTGTCATAAATTTAGATTAAGGTGACCATATGTACTGGTTTGGGGCCGGGACAGTACATGTTTGGGAGTGTTTGTCCCGGTGTCCCTACAGACTGAACAAAACACCTCTTTTTGCACAGCTTTTGAGATGTTTGTTGCAAAGGTCTTGGCAATTACACCAAATCACACAAGTGAATGCAGGGAACAAATTTAAAAATGAACAGAAATAAGTAAATATACTCAGCAGCAGTAAACGGCACTATTTTGTTTTTACCGTATTCACTCGTGTACTCCACACACCTTTTTTCCCAAAATGTTGGTAAAAAAGGGACTGTGCATCATAAATACAGATTTATGACCAAGCTTTAAAAATTGCGAGTTTCAATGGTAAATTTACTGCAACATGCATGCATCTACATTTATACTCGCAGAAGATGAAGACTTCCATGAAGTAGATTAGATTAGATTTATTGATCTTGTATATTTGCATTCAAACATAAAACAAGTTAAAAACAGAAAATACAGATGAAATACATTACATACAAGGTTACAAAATAATAAAACTTCAAAATTAAAACTCTTCAACACTATATGGGCACTTTGCAAGAAGAAAAACTTTCAGTTTATGTTTAAATAATCCCATAGTCTGAATGGCTTTAATATGGGATGGCAGTTTATTATAAAATAACTTTCCAGCATAAGCAGGGGAAGCTTTGAACATGCTATTCCTGTGGTATTCCATATGAAAGTCATTGCAGCCCCTGGTACTGTAATGATGCCAGTTTCCATTATGCTCAGTTTCATGTTCTTTTACGTAAACAATGCACTCGTAAATGTAAATTCCATACAGAGTCAGAATGCCCAATTAAAAAAAATATATTTTACAAGATTCCCTACTTTTCAAATTTGCAATGATTCTAATTGCTCTCTTCTGCAATGAAAATACTCAATTTACATGTAGGGCTGCAGATCCCCCCAGCAGTGTATACAGTACGAAACATATGGGTAAAGTAATCCATAATACATTATTCACTTAGGATTCCTTCTTTATAACAAATTACCAGACACAATAAAATGCTTAGACAACAAAAAGTTTAAATTTAGAGTGAAAAGAATTTGATTGGACCATTTATTCTTTAGCAATATTGAATTCCTGAATAGTGATTTCAAATAGTAATGTAAATGTGTGTGAATTTCTTTGTATTGATAAATTTTTGTTGTATCATATATTTGATTTACATTTATACATTCCATTGTAATATATAAATGTTATGTGATTCACGAACGTCGACTCGCTGTGCTGCTCACAGCTAAACAATTTTTGTATTATTTTTTGTACTCTTTTATGTACTATTCATGACGAACCTATGCATTGTAATGTCTATAAAGGGAATAAATATATCTATATATCTATCATGTTTAGAAGTACATTGGTGCCCAATAGGTTATGAAGTTTTATGATGACAAAGATGTTAGAAGATATTTTATTGCAAATAAAATCAATGTGAGCTTCCCAGTTGAGTTTTTCATCTATATAAATTCCAAGAAATTTGGATAAAGTACTTGATTTACCTGAACATCATCAACAAAGATGTTCACGCCATCATTACTTTTACCTCTGCTTGGATGAAAAAGGACGAATTCTGACTTAGATTCATTGACTGAAAGAAGATTTTCATTGTAATATTGAACTGCAGAGTTAATATTAGTATATGCATTAAGTATATACATATCTATACAACCGAGCAAGCATTTAGTGTTTAAATGCACATTTTATAGTGTCATTGGTGCATCTTCAAGATTAAGATGACGTAATATTTTTATAATATTAAAGCTATGCCTTTTAATTGAGTTTTAAGTTTATTATTGTTACTCAAATGATACCAATGATAAAAATTTTCTTAAAAAATTCTTTCCTCTGAAAAGTATATTAATTAAAAGATAATTTGTGTCAATCCAATTACTGTATTTAATCGATTGTAAGCCGACCTTTTTTACCTTTTTACCATCTCAGAAGTCGCCAATCGGCTTAGAATCGGGGGTAAAAAAAGTGGTCAATGAATTTATGTCCGTAGTTACATTATAACGCGAGATCTTTAAATATATGCAAAAAAACAATCAAATCGACTGAACACCTACGAAGAAATAAATTATGTAAATAATATGTGACACATCAAAGTCGTAAAAGAACTCAGCGATAGCGCTCGTATGCATAAGGAGCTAACACTGAAACATGATAGGTGGAGGAGGGAGGGCAGGGGAGGGCAAATGCTTCGATTCATGAGTAAAATGAAACATTGTGTTAGCTCCTTACACATACTAGCGCTATCGCTGCATTCCTTAAGACTTTGACGCATCACGTATTCTTTACATAATTTATTCCCAGGGTATTATTATACCCCCCCGAGGTCAAATTAATTTTTTCGTAGAAGTTGTTATGAATAAGTGAATAAAATGTATTTTATGTCACCGTAATTTTAGTCAATACTTTAGTTAATACTTTAACCCTCTCACGTCCTGAGGTGTGAGGCACCTGCTGGCATTTAAAGTCTGGAGAAATTCAAGATGGCCACCAAATGTGAAACATTAAATAAAACAATTATACATTAATCTCCAAAAATATATATTTTGAAAAATCTCCGAAGTAGAAGAATTACTGCGAGACATATTAGATTGTTCAGGGTCCAAAAAAATAGCGAATTTCGATCGAATATTTTAAAAAAATTCTTCGTATACAAAGTTAAGAAAAATCTGCCAAATACGATCTAAATCTCGTGTTTATATGGTATACTACGTCATTTCCGAGAGAGAGGACATCCAGTCAACATTTTCAGAGGTAAATTTGAAATCGTATTTTCCGGGCGGTCTCGTGATCGGGAGTATAAAAATTTACGGGCATTCTTGGGTCACGAGAGGGTTAAAATCAATTTTTTTTTCTTGCGTGGCCTTGTGAAAAGTGGGGATCGGCTTACAATCGGTGTCGGCTTACAATCGATTAAATACGGTATATGATACTAGATTCTGATATGCATTTAATAAAATTTCACTTAAAATATGCTATTAAAAATATGCTGTAAATAATTTTAAAAAATCCCATTACCTTCGAGTTTGTCTAATCTATTGATTTCATATTTAAAAATATTTGTTTCTTCATTTATCAAGAGAGCATCTGAATTTTTGTGAGATACTGAAAATTGCCTACCCACCAGGGGCAAAAAGAGTTTGTTCCTGTTTGTCCTATCTGAAATCTGGTCACCTTAACTTAGATGATAACGCGATCATTACAAAACATACTGATTTCAAGGAGGTATTTAAGTACAATTTACAACAAAACAGTATATTTTAACCATACAGTTAATCACATTTTTATATATAACTTAACAGAATATTTTAATCGTTGTAGATTTGTTTCAAATGGCCTTAATCAATAATAAAATAAGATTCAGTAGACGAGAATCATATATCTACACAAAATTAGTAATATTGGACTAGAAGAGCCATGCGCTTATTTTTAGGCATAAAATTTTCTGTTTCAGAGATACATAATTAGAACCATATTTATTTATTTAAAAAAAATAGTCTCATCTAACCAATAGCAAGTAAGCAAGAGATACGTAATTAGAAACATATTTATTTATTTAAAAAAATAGCCTCATCTAACCAACAGCAAGTAAAAGATTTTTAAACATAAAAAATATTTCTGAAGTGCTTCGAGAAAGGTAATATGAAAACAACTCACAGAATCGCATCTGATCCACATTTCTGACATTCCTTCTGGGCTTGGAACTTCCAACTTAATGCCAAATTTCCTACTGGCCAGGTTGACTTCTGGTGTAACTTCACAACCTCTCAGGTTGATGGTTTGGAAATGGACGGAACCTCTCATTGCATCTTCTTTTGTCTTATACAGTTTGAGGTGGAGATCCTGACATGTGAACCAGAACCTCTTAAAGGCCTTCAATGTGAACCTCTTCGGTCTGGAGAGGGCAAAATAAAGTTCAGAATATTAGAACTGTAAAGGGACATTCCATGTTTTCATAAGTTTTTAATATAATAAATCTTCAAGGGTTTCTTTAATGCAATAAAATTAAAATTTAATTAGAAAGACAATCCTTAGAAAAGGTTCAAGCTATATCGATTTTCAGTTTCTGAAACCAAACTGATTCCTGGCAACATGAAACCCATTAGTTCAGTCATCATTCCTTAATATTGCCACTTGGTGGCTGCTTAATGTATAACAAGTTTACTATATATATTAACATATACCACTGCCATTTGAACTAAAAACTACACAGTAATTTATATATACTGCAAATATTTAGTATTAGCATCCTAGAGGGTTACAAACATGATATTAATGAAACTAGATTAACATAAAAACTTACTTAAAATTCTAGAGTAAAATTTAAATGAAATTGAACAGTTTAACCTTTTTGCTACATTATTAGATTTTATTAGCATCTCAAAAAAATGTGTTTTAAAGAAAAAATTAAGACATGGCAGCAGTAATAGGTGTTAGGCACTCGTTTTGAAGTGCGTTGTATGTTATGGTACAATTCATCGAAAGGAAACATTTTTCTACCACTGTGGCTTTTTTTTTTGCAATTTATGCGGTTAAGGAAATAAAATGCCGGTCACATTTTTGCAGCAAAAAGGTGTAAGGAACATTTAAAAGACAGCATTTCTGATTATGATATCACGTCCATTGTATTCGTCAATCAAATCGAAATCTCTCTAATGAACTCACTTGAGAAAACGAAGGTAGTCATACAACTCGGGCACTTGTGTTATGTCTCCTGCTTCTCCCATTGAAGACGACGAAATGTTGGTACCTTCCAACGTAACCTGCAAATCTGTAAGTGCGGCATCAATCTCATCGTCATCGTCCAAGCCCATTGTTGATGATGTGCCAGTTTCATCTAATGGTATGGGCTGCGGTACTCCAGCTTGTAGCGTGACCTGAACCTGAAGTAGAATGGTTTAAATATTTAGTTCAGATTTTTTAAATGTTAGAGGTTAGTGGTTAAAGGCTAAAAATCCTCCAATGAGAACAGTTGTGACATAGGAGCATAATAAAGGCAAATTATTATTTATTTTCATGTATATTTATTTTTGAGATTTTTCTCAAATTGGCCTTTATCACTAAGGCAGACAAAGAAGAAATAACATAAAATCAGGGTTTCTCTTAAATGTATTTTGTAATAAAAATGTCTACATTACAAAAAGTAGATAAAATCTAATGTTTTTTGTATAAAATGATACAACAATATAAGATGGTTTATTTAATACAATATATGATAAAGATATCCAAGAAAAAACGGTGTAACCTCAACTAGAAGCAAGATTGTAATTTAGTCCTTCAAGGAATAATCAACATTTTTACTTTATAAAATAATAATTTATGTACATAAGTTTTGTTTGTTAAATGTATTTAATACTATAATAGCCCAGGTCTGTTGGTTGGTTGGTTACGCTTTCACGATGGCCGATATAGAGCGTTTTAACAAACTTCCCGAATAGGTAGAAGATTGAAATTTGGCAAGGATGCTTGATTAACATATTTTAAGGTAATGACGAAAATAAATCTCCAAAAAAGTCCTGGGTTCGACTCCAAGGAAGACATTTCCATTTTCCATAAGGTAACATGTAAAAATCAATTTTTTGATGTGCAGGCTTTTATTGTTTTGGAAATTAAAATTAGACGGAATTAACCTAAGATCTTCGGATCTGAACCATTTTGAAGAAAAAATTACAAAGTTTCTTATTCTGTTCATCTTTTTCCGCATACAACTCCAAATAGTTCATGTTATACGTTTAATTCACATATTTTGTGGAAATATTGCCATTTTAACGGAATGTTGCCTTGGCTACCAATTACATCGTTCGACCTCAAAATCCTATTGTTGTATCGATCCTTATGGGTGTAAGCGTGCTTTGTATGCTTTTAATACGGGAGAGGGAGGGAAAGAAGCAAATAAGTATATAAGAGAAATTTTAATATAAAAAATATCTAAAACTATCAACAGTGTCAATTTAGCTAAATTGGAAATAAAAAACCTTATTACATTAAATTCTTCGTAGATCATGGGAGAATTATGAATTAACATTGTTGTTCCTCCAATTAATTTTGTAAATATGGCTAACATAAAAGTTTATGTCAAAGAGACACCATCGTAAGGTAGACTTAAACATGATATGAGTGTTTTCACTATAAATATTGTATATCATGAAATTTTTCAGTAATATTTTAAAAATAAAAGTAGTTACATCTTAAAACGTGTTTTAAATAAAAAAATCCAGTCATATGATGGGTAATATATAAAAATGTACTGTGTCAACTGATTAATAAGTCTTTCAATTCTAACCTCGACAATTCAAATACTGTTTTAGAATTTTTAATACAACAAAATTGCACTTCGGTTAATTAGTCATTGTAAAAAATCAGTTAACTGTTCAGTGTCAAAGATTCAAAAAGACCTTTCAAAATAAATATAAATCGAAAGATTAGCGACTGAATTGTTTGGGAAGTGGATAAATACGGAGGAGGTAATCTGAAAATATGCTCATTTTAGCTTGACAATCGTTACTTTAAATCATTTCTAAATCACTATACATTTTGGTTCATTCTCAAGTTATAGATTTTATATTTCCCGCCGAAATTCAACGGGCTTTTACTCTAGTTTTGTAATAAAAATGTCTACATTACAAAAAGTGGATATAAATCTAATGTTTTTGCATAAAACGATACAACAATATAAGATGGTTTATTTAATACAACATATGATAAAGACATCCAGGAAAAAACGGTATAACATCAAATAGAAGCAAGATTGTAATTTAGTCCTTCAAGGAATAATCAACATTTTTACTTTATAAAATAATAATTTATGCACATAAGTTTTGTTTACGTGGAACTCAGTTTTAGGATGATTAAAATTGCATTAATGATACCAGTATAAGTTTTACAATATCTTTCAATTTAAACAATCTCCATATATAACAGAAAAAAATGTTAGACAGACTGACAAACTGAGAAAACATGCCCAATGAGACAGAATACTGAATCAATTGCCAAAAAGCAGTCTCCGTCTGTTTTTCTTTAAGATGAGTTAGCACATCAGACAGATGGACAAACCGAATGTATAAGTGTATATTTAAAAAAAAAACCACTAAAAATGGAGTAACTTTTTGCATGTATTTAAAGAAAGAGGAGGAAAACCTCATCATTTTAATTATATTTGCCAGATTGAATTATTTTTTTGAATATATTACTAACTTGCAAGGCGGCAAACATAAGCATCTCCTCTTCAGTGCAGTCGATTTCTTCATTGAGGAGCTGCCATTTTGCCTGTTCATAAATCTGGTTGATCCTCACACCATCATATTTTGGATTAAGATCATAGAAGCAGTAGAATTTGAAGCGAAGGCACAAAGTGTCGAATTCCCTCACTCCCTGTTCCATGATTGAAAGTGACGAGTCCAACCATCTACAAAGGAGAATAATTTACATTTCGTGTGAACTGACAAATTAGGTGGCAATGAAAAGCTTATTAACACAATGAGAGACAGATGATTCAGAAATAAACAAATATAATTTCACCAAAATAAAATCTGTTATAGGATATGGCGCAACAGCCAAATAGAAAGATTTCTGATTGTGTAAACAACTTGAACCCAAGTGCAGTTTGTATGATAAAAAATTTAGACAATTGGGCATTATTAAAAATTATATGTTGAAAAACAATAAAATTGGCATATTTTGAATATACATTCCACAGTATTACTTAGTGATAAACAAAAATATAGGCTTAAAATATATGGTAATATGTAAAATACAATATATAATTTATCTTAGAAAAGAACAATATATGATAGCTGATTTAGAATTATCGCATATTATCTCATCGCTGACTTTTACATCAATCAACTTGCGAGATATTTATATTTATCGCCTACTACTATCACATTCTCAAAAATTCCCACAAAATAACATAACAAGAAAAATGGTAATAAAATACAAAAGGAAATAAAAATTAATTCTGTAAATTCGATCCAGATGATTCAAAATTTACATAATCAGCAGTTGGATAACCAGAATTATTATGTAGTTGGATAAAAATTTTTAATCTAGTCAAGTATAACGTGAAAAAATGACATCTAATAGCAGAGGAATAAAGATAGCCGTTTTTGTAACACGGGTGCTTCTGGAGGAGGTGATCAACTTACGCAACGTTAAGGCGAGCCCTTTCGACGAGGGTCTTTGGCCTGAGGAGGCGTGCCCTTGCCTCTGGGCTAGGTGTGGCAGGGCTGTAGGCAAGAGAAGAGGCAGAGGAATCAAAGAAACTTCCACCTCCATTTGGTGTCCCGTCGAGGACTAGGCTGGGAGGAGAGATTGCACTCCCATACATTGGGGATGTGATTGAGCCATTGGCATCGCCTCCGTGAGGAGATCTCTTCCATGTACCACCACCACCCTGCAATTAGAACAAATCATTGCATTTCTGTCGGAAAATTATGAGCGTTTGGATGATTCTAAGCCAGAGCTGGCCAAGCACTATCCTATATATTATTACAATAATGTCTGTTTGCGCCATCATGATCTGCTGAACTACCAAATGGATTTTTTCAAAAAAGGCAGTTTCAGAAAGCTTATGCTTCGGCATTGACGCGAATGTCCATTTTTTTTTACTTAACCCGTCTCAAAGGATTGTTTTTAACATTTTTAGTACTCCGAAATATCACATTTTTTTGTGTATTATTTATGTGTCGCTAACAACAACCGCTGGTATTGTTGAGTTCTGAGATTTGGTGGAAATAAATGATCGGCATTGATGCAAATGCCTTTTTCTCTAATTTAATCCATTTCAAATGATTGTTTTAACATTTTAATTACCCCAAATATTCAGATGTTTTGTTTGTTAACAACAAAACTCAGTTTTTGTTGAGCTCTGAGATTCTGCTGATTAGATGGAAATCCTTGGCATGCAGCCTTAGTAAGTACAATCTTTAATGGAATATTAACTGTCCATATAGAAGAAAAAAGAAAAACAATTGGAAAAGATTAGAAGAGATTGTGAATGCAGAAAAAGGGAATCGAAAGAACAGCGTTCAGATTGACTTTCCTCTCAACGAATAAGGACACAGACACTACGACAACGAGAAAGTAATGAACAGCGAATGGACCGACAACAAAATGATAGGGTACGTCATGCGATTAACTGTAGACTATGTCAAGAGAATCTTCCACAGTCATATAACATAGCAAGGTCAGTATGTTTTGTCTATTAAACATTTTGTTTGTCTTTATGTGTGAATTATTTGCACGGGCACATCTAGTCAATATTTACAGTAAAAATGAATAGCAATATTTATAGCAATAACGAATGATTTATGGAGCCTCAGTTCAATATTATAACTTTTACAGAATGTTTTTATTGGAAATCGGTTTGGAAAGTGATTTTTAGTAAATGTTTTTCAAAATTTACACTTGATACTTGGATAACTGAGAGCTCATAGTTTCATGGGCCCCCATTATTTGGGGGTCTGGATGCCTCACAACCACCACACCCCCTTTTGGCCGGCCCTCAGCAAAAATTCATAATTGCCAATTTAAGGGAATCCTACTCACAAACATTTTCACATAAAGTTAGCCAGGCAAAACGGAACTTAAGTATGTTAGCTTTATATACAAAGAAACATAAACCAGAATATAAATATGGTGAAACCTCGATATAACGAGAATTTATAAAATTCATAAAAATACTCATTCTAACAAAATTAAATCCTGTATACTATGTAACATTTAGAAATTGACAACGAAGGTGTTTTCATGGCAATGTTTTTCCCAGATTTTAATTATTTGTGGAGTTCTTGCTGAATTGCATTGAAAATACCATAATATTTGAACTGAAGAAGTAACAACTGCTTTTATCATTGCTTTTTATAGAATAATATCAATTGAAATTCAACTTTTGTTAAAAACATCCAAATTTACAAGACTGTTAAAGGGTTAAGCTTTAAAAAGGAATTGTTTCTTCTTGATATTAGAGATTCCAACAAACAAAACCATTTTCCACAATTACAATTATTCAAAGGGAAGTCAAATAAGAACCGCACTTGATGTTGACGGCAAGGATAACAAAACGAAACTCACCGGCGTAGACGTTACCGGTCCAGATACCCCATGGTACGAGTTATTAGGAGAGTTCGGGTGACCAGAATCCGAGGATGGTGGCCTCTGGTGCGAACCTGCAACTGGGGCGCAGAGGAACGGGGATGTAGGCGTGTGATCCAAACTGCCACTCGAACCTCTGATGTCATCATCGTGTCTGTGACCATTGTTGCTGGACGCTGGGATAAATGTGTTTGTGTCCGGGGACATAGTACCTCGTCTCGGTGCCCCGTTTTCCGCTCCCCGTTTCTTCGGCATGTCCTTGTAATTGTATTTGAGGTGGTTGGGTTCCAACGGCTTACAAAGAGACAGCTCTTCAGGGTGCCTGACACCTGGGAAATAAGAGTTACAAATGGAAAAGATTAAAAATTTCCTTTAAAAATTTAAATTTTACTTGCGTGTTTTGCAAATGAACCTTTGGAATCTTGCGAGTTTATAATTGTCAAGACTTCACAAAAGATTACTACTGACATTATTTATCCAAAAATTACATTAAATAACAATAAAGTGAATCGTATTCAATATTTCTGGTTAATAAAAACAGGACTCTACAAAAAGATTAAAAGGTTCAACTGATATAACGTCTGGGAGGCATTGGAAGATCATTCAGAGTATTATAAATGAAAATCAATCATGACTCAACATGGAACATACAAAGACAGAGAAATAAATAAATAAATTATATTAAATTTCAAATGAAATATGCTATATCAGAGATCCTCAAACTATTGTAACACCAATTATTTATTAAACAAGAAATTATTCAGTTTAAGCTAACCCTCTTTTTGACAAAAAGAACATTAAATATTAATAATGACTATACTTGGCCAGGTATAACTTGAGCTCTGATAGTTATCAGGAGAGGAGGCAATGTTGCCAAATCACACAATGAGGGACAGAATGAAAAGGCAGGGATAAAAACTGTGCATGATGTGGCAACATTGCTGTTCAGCGATTGACCGAAGCGTTTTTTTTTGAGATCCTCTCCACTTATTTTCTCTTAGCTCTCAGAGTTGAAGTTAGACTTTGGAAATTATAGGAGAAATTTTTGAAATATTTCAGAAAATGCAACTCACCGAGCTCTTTACTTATGTTTATGACAGCACTGATTGTGTCGATGGAGAAGTTGACTCTGCAGTCCAAATACCGAAGATCAGGAAGCTGAACGCGCAGCATTTTGTGCATGGGTGTGAAGTGAAGGAGTGCATCTGCTTGTACGCCGCACTGGTCCAATGTAGATCGCGTCCGGCACAGCCACTGGTTTCTGGCTGGCCACCATAGGGCATGATCTGACCAATCTATTGCAATATCTGCAGAGAAATAATAACAGGGGAATGTCTTAAGATTGCATTGACAAACAAATGA
This sequence comes from Uropetala carovei, assembly GCA_036926305.1. Taxonomy (NCBI): domain Eukaryota; kingdom Metazoa; phylum Arthropoda; class Insecta; order Odonata; family Petaluridae; genus Uropetala; species Uropetala carovei. The sequence continues at coordinate 7,260,286 of JAXCHB010000043.1, forward strand.
CAAGTTATGAACAACATGAATCTCATTCTATTGACCTATTTCAACATTTTTTTATCGGTAGGTTAAATAAATGAGGGAACATATAATGTTCTACTATTAAGCACAAGCTAACTAAATATGGAAAAATTTTAATCCCAGCAGCAAAACAAAATCATTATTTTGTTAGACATCATTTCAATCAACTTTTATAAGGAGCATCAAAAAGCAATTCAAACTAACTGGCTAATAGATAATTCAATTTCATCGACTGATGTAATGAATACCAGATACGAATATTTTAAATTACTAAAACAGAAATTTCAATTAAAAACTAGAAATAAAGTGTTGAATATTAATTACGTGGACGATAAATATCATTCTTTAGCACCTTATTAAAAGCAACCTTAGTTTTAGGTATTTATAGGTCATTTGTCGCAAAACGAACAAATTTAATAAAACTTGTAGGCTCAACCTTGTGAGATTAATTCACTATTTAGCAACGAGATAAGAAAACAAAACAGCTACAGGGCTACATCCTCTGAAAACTTCATCGAAACCATACTGTAACATTTTACTGCAGGAAACAGCGAGACAAAATCTCGAAACTTTCCATCTGTTTTGTTTTTCGACCGGGATTAAATTTCGAAAAAAGTTTAACTCAACACCGTAAAATAGCATTTATATCCGCTTCGAAAATGATACGCCCACCCACGTAATCTCCTATCAACCTCCCTTGCAATCCTCTCTCTCCCTCCAGGACTTAAAAAAAAAATCCCACGCATCACCCCCCCCCCCCCCCCCCACCTCCCCATTCGACTTCCACCACCTCCGAAGCCAACCATGGCCCAACCCACGTGGTTCTGCCTCAGGGTTAGGTTAGCGGTGGTAAGCTCACGAGAGGTGACCTCGCCACCCACCCCTTTTTTTACCTGCCCTCGGGAATCTAACTCTCCTCCCGACCAAGTTTGGCAACGGCACCACGCACGCGCGTTGCTTTAATACGTCCAACGCGTCCGCCACCATTCCGGGAAATCGGGAGACCGTTGACCCTTTAAAATACGACGACGACTTTACGTCCGATGTGATACGAAAAAACGACGCCCCAACGCGATAACGTAAAAGGCGTCTGATTTAACTATAGCAACCGAAAAAAAACGATGCAGTACATTTACGGTATTTCCGTTGTTTTTCAAACAGGTTTTTGTCTAGTGACCCAATCCAAGAAGAAAAGAATGTCCTGATTCGAGTTTTCAGTAACTCGCGATAAAACGTGAAGTGTACTTAACGACCGGCATTTATCTAATAGGTGTATTTATTTCCCTGTCGTTTTCGACATTCTGTCTGTCCGTCCGTGTAGGAGATATCTCCGAACCGATTCAACCTAGAGGAACCAAATTTTCAGGATAAGTTACTACATATGAAAGCTAAATGTGGCAATCCGAAATTGTAAAAATTCCGATTTTCAGGGCTAATTTTGCCCCATTATTGCTACATAAGCAAAACGTAAATCGGTGTAGAGGTTTTTATAATTGATTTTTAAAATTATTTCGCGTCAAGATTCAAACTCGGCACTAACGGAAAGTTTAGAAATTGTAGTTTCTTATTTTTGAAGACGGAATTCAAATCCCTGTATATTTAGCGTACATTTTCAGTTTTTATCGAAAAAAGTGGGAGAGTTTTTCTGGGTTTCAACAAAGGAAATACTTAACTACCATGACAACGAGCACAATGCTTTTATTTGTACAGTGCACCTTCTAAATATGCGGAAATACTTGCATAATGGCGATGACTACATACCAGACTGTTTTTTCTGGGGATATCTTGAAAGCCATACCGTTGGTACAATATTCCTTGGTACAATTGGTCTCGAAACGTGCAATTTTTATTTTGATGATGCCGCTAACATTTTTTTTTTCAAAATGTGAATTAGATTGTTAGATTTTTTGTAAAAAAAATCGCCTTATAATATTAGCTTTCGCAGTACTTTCCTAACTTGTTTTTGTTCGATTTCGTATACTTTTGCATCCAATTTTGAACTAGTGGGGGTTACTCAAACCTACATATCCGAACCAACTGGTTTCCTTTTCCTCGACATTAAAAATAAACTCAAAAAGCCAAGGACGGGGAAATATAGTAAAATGGCCGCTTTGAGGGTCGAACTGGGATGAGATAATTATCGGCTTGAGGAGCTAAAAAATGTCAGTGTCGCCACAAGCAAATCACAGGGAGGCTAACGGTAGACTCACACTAAGCACAATGTCAATGTCATGGACCGAACTGCAATATTCGCGCCAAAACATTCTCTGACGCAGGTATTCATATTGTTGCTTTCTCGTTATTGTTAGCGAAAATTAACAGCCTGCGCCACGGACCAACCGGATTTGTCGACGAGAATGTTTAAACGTGACAGCCAGCCGTGACTAATCAAAATGGTTTATATCAATGGAATTTTTTTTCATATTTTATCGCAAATATGGAATTTCGCACGGCTACTGCCCAATCATTTAATTATGCATGAATTAAAAATTGTTTTAAAAAAACTAGTGGCGTGACTTTAACCAAATGATTCACAGTTGAGATCAAAACAACCTTCTATAGTTCGTTGACCCATTTTTGACGACGAAATGGAAAAGAAGGCATCAATAATTTTCCCTAAACAACGCTTCCTAAGAGCACTATCGCCACATCACAGACTTTGTAATGGCAATCTCTTATAGATAACATCTTTCCACGCTACTGCCGCACGTAATTTCTCAATATCGCACAATTTCGCGTTGGGTATCGTCCAATGAGGAGAACAGTAGCTGGGAGAGAGAGGCGCGATAAGACAGATTATGATTGTTTGCCCTTCCTTCTGTGAGCTAAGCGACAGCATCAATTCTGTACACAAGACGCGAGAAAATTTGTTAAGTGCTTTTTCCCGAAAACCAAACAGTTGGGCGTCGTGGTCCGAATATCTAGAGCCTATATATACGAGCCAACAAGGGACAAATATAGGGAGGCAAACATATTTTTAATGCGTAAAAACTTATCGACCGAGAGACATAGTCGTTCGAGGAAAACTAGGTGCATTATGACGGCGTACATTTTGCAAAAAAACAAAAGCGATGCGACACCAAAACGAGTGATGAAAAAATACCACTTTCGTACTTCATTACACATAGAATTTTGGCCATGGCAATTATTTTTAAACTAAATAACAGTAAAAATCCAGTCAAAATCTGTGATTAGACTACTAGTCAAATTATAGAATTCGTTGTATTTTTAGGAAGTGGTTCACGCAAACATTCAGGAATTGTAGATTTTTTGTAGCCAATTATACGAAGTAACGTCTCTTTTTAAGGGTAAATTTGTAAATTATTCTTCTTCAGAATGAAACACTAAGAAAAGAAATTTCAACCAACTTTTTATCACACCCCGAAAAAAGTTTGTTAATAGAGAGGAATACAAATTTTGCGGAAACCTGTTACGAAGCGATTACAAGGACGCAACGTTTTGAATCAGACCAGACGCAGGAAATAACGCACACATTCTACATACGTCAAATCAATTATAAATGGACACGTGCATGCGAGAAAATATTTGCACAACATCCGCAAAGTGATTTACCTCACGACCGAGGCGACATCTGATGGCGTGACGTCACAAATAAACGCGAACACAATTTTATGGTAGCGGAATAAATGTCTCGAGGATCTTTTAAATTTCGTCATATTGGCAATCAATTAATAAGCTTTACATCCACTAATCTTCTCAACCTTTAACTAATCGGTATGTTTCGCCGGTTTTTCACACACTCCCCCCCCCTTTAGCATGGGTTTTTTCCTGCAGTGGGGCTTTTCCCGAGATTTGGTAATTTAACCATCGTTGTTTTTTCCGCAAAAGAAAAACATAATTCTCGTTTCAATTCCACCTATGCAAAATTTGTATTACTACATATGCAGCCTTGTTTTTGCGATTAACAATGGGTTATACGGAAGAAGAGACTGTCTATCATCAATCTAGCCCAAATAAAGACGCATATCTATTTATCTAACACCAAGTAAGGCTTATCAATATTCCACATTCCGAGAAAAGATCGAAAACACCCAAACGATCATCGATAGATTGAAGATAACGCCATGGGTCACGTTAACGTCTTCTCGCGATCATTTACGGCCAGATCGTACACGCGCGCCCTTGAAATGGCTAATCGATTACTTAACAGTACGAGCGTAATAAGTTATGTGATTCCTGCAGCTATAAAAACGGAAGAGTAAACAAATTAATCACGTCCGCCGCAAGGTACTAACTGGCAATTCGACATTCGTCGATTATCATAAGCAAAACCTACGAATGATGTTCTACGACTGAAGACCGTCACTTAATATTTGAATCGGCTGCAGTTTTGATCAATATCGGAAACATCTATTACGCGTAATTTGCTGAAGCGACACCGTGACCCTATCTCAATCATTGACATAATTACTCTTAACGATGCCTCTTATAGAATATTCCCTCGTTTAAGCCAAAACGATCAAAGGATATTCATTTGTTCGAATGGAGTTGTCGTGTAATTCACCATACTGGTAACGCCAAAGATCTTACGAGACAAATCACGTTCATGAATAGAAATATGCTTACATTTTCATTCATAATTATCGTCTCCATCATAAAACATATACAAAAGACAGTGTCACTTTGTCCCTTTGTCACGTAATGCTTTTTGAAGCTTAATATATCGCAAATGAATGAACCGAATTTGATGAAATTTTCAGGAGAGCATTATGATATAATAACAAAACGTTTCAATGTATCGAACTCGAGATCAAAGACCCGGGTTCGACTCCAGGGGAAAATTTTCATATCCAATAAGTTAACACGTAAAATCGGCTTTACGACGTGCAGGCTTTCATTGTGTTTTAGATTAAAATTAGAAAGGTTTCGCCTACAATCTTCGGATATGAACCATTTTTAAGAAAACATTATAAGGTTTCTTATTTTGTTCATCTTTTTCCGCTTACAGTTCGAAATTTCTCATTGTAAACGTTTAATTCACACAGTTTGAAGAAATATTGCCATTTTAACGGGATGTTGCCTTGCCTACCAATTCCATTGTTAGACCTCTATATAATATTCTTAATTCAATCCTTATGGGAATAAACGTGCTTTGAATGCTTTTAATACGAGAGAGGTGGATGGGGAGAGAGAGATAGAGGGAGGAGAGAGAGATAGATGGAGGAGAGAGAGAGATAGATGGAGGAGAGAGAGGTAGAAGGGGGAGAGAGAGGGAGGGGGAGAGAGGGAGGGGGAGAGGGAGGGAAAGAGAGGCAACTATTTTAAGTTTAACTAAAGATAGCCCGTCAACAACAGAATATTCACTAGAAATGTAGTACCTATATGACAAAATATTTCATATGTAAAAGTGTGATATTAATTATTTTAAATGAAAATAATAATAATCTATCTATCAATAATTCTAGCGTTGATGTTTCAACGGGCATTACACTAGTAAAGTAATACTGAGCGGATGTTATGGAGATGACAATGAGTTAGACAGAAAAAATCTGATGTGGCCAACACACGACTTTCTCCATATTTGGGGTATATATATTTAAATTCTTATGAATAGCATTATAAGGCAAAATTATCATTTCGTATCGTAAAAGAATACAGTCGTCCTTATTGCCGTAAATTATATTTTGAATATGTTTACAGAATTCACTGCTACATGGTGGTGGCGCTGTATACGGGATATTACGAAAAAGTTCAACATCTCTGAAATGGACGGTTCTACGAAAATTTGTTTCAAATAAAACCTGGAAGAAACATTATTCTCTACAACTTTGGTCCTCACGAAGATTACCAATAACGACGTTTTTAAGGAGATATTTGACGGAAACAGAAAAAACCGGTTATTTATAAATAATTCCTAAACAATAACTGCTTTGGAAAATTGTTTCCAATGAAAGTTGTAGGAAATTACATTCTCTATAACCTTTGCATAAAATTGTATATACAATAATGATGTTTTAACGGAGAAATATCGCATAAACCGAATCGGGTTTCGAATAAACCAGCGACTTCCGGTTAACCGTTATTGTACAAAAACTAATCAGTTCCTTGTGCCCATACCAAAATGTTATATTTGAAATTTGGTAACGATATGGCAAGTACTTTTTGAGTTAGAGCGCCCACAATCACATACGCACACAGACATCATTCCGAAAATAGTCTTAACGTGTTCTAGGGACTTCAAAACGTGTATTTCCGTTGAAATCTCGAAGTCGACTTTTTTCGTGATCACGATACTTTCCCTATACTACGTACGGAGAAAGTAAAAACAACAAAAAAAACTATATTTACAAATCAATTGAAATTATGGTAATATCACGTGGGAAGCCAAAAAGAAAACGTAACAGGAAATAAAAATGCCACAATTTTTAAGCGTCCATCTGTTCCAACGAAATCGACGCCGTCTAACTTCTCCCCCCAAGAGAAACGTGCGCAATAAAACTTTCACAATTACGACCACTATAAAAGAATTATCGACGTAACGATTATGATATTTTTCGTATTTTTTTTAATCGGCCGTGTTAGACTGGTAGGCAGTGAGCCTGCCTTCTAACCCATAGGTCGCGGGTTCGAATCCCGCTTCGGGCATGGATGTTGTGTTTGTCTTTATTAAAATACGTGTAATTGGGGTTTTCCTGTATGTATTAAATAAAATAATATTATTATATTCTTCGTGTTGTTTTTAATCGTCGACCGCCACTCGAAATTTTCCTACTTCCCTAAAAAATTTGGAGTTATACGGAGCTTAGATACAAGCGTATGAATAATTTCGTCACGAAACCCAACTCGGGATGATATCCATCGCCAAATCGTATATTACGAAGAGAGAGGGAGGGAGAGAAACGACAGGACCGCGGACGTTTTCCTTTTGAGATTCATCTCTCTTCATTTCGCGTCCTCTTTAACCAAACGGTGACGAAATTGCTCAAATGAGGAAATAACCTAGTAGAAAGATCGTCTCCATACATAAACTGGGTTTATTCGTTGTTATTATTATTATTTTTATTTCGAGAATTAAAACTGCGAATGACGTCATCAATTAACGGATTTTTTTTTCTTCTGCAAGATGGCGCCTACACATCTCCGTCCCACACCACGCAGATGAAAAATATTACCAACTTCCCCGCTTTGAATTAAAGGAGAATGCCGCCAAAGGGGAAGAAGAAATAACAGCCTCGCCGTTCGTATCTCATTTGTCATTCGGTCTTTCTCGCTCCTTCGACGCTGCCAAAAATGCCTCCTCCGCCACGCCGGTATTTGTCGTGGCCGAAATGACTTAGAACGATATCTAAAGATCCCGGCTGTGTCGAATAACCTCGCTTCGAAATATTAAATATTCGTTCCAGATGTCTTTTCTGTTTTAGAAATCGAGTCGGAGATTTATACCAATCGTGTGTCTTTGATACGAGTTTTCCATAATTTGAAGGTATTATTTTCCAGCCAACACGCCCACAAACGCAATCGTAGTTCTTTCAATTAATTTTAGATTGAAAAATTGACAAAATCTCTCAGATGGCCATAAAAAGGATTCGAAAATCAAATGCACATTTCGACTGCAAAGCAGCCGGCGTCAATGGTGATTCACCGATACTAGTTTCTAAAAATGACAATCGAATATTTATGGACCAATAAATTGTTTTCTTCAAAGGAAATCAGTCCAACATCGTATAAAAAACACGGTTCTTCCTTTAATTGAAAAATAGCCGTCCTGACGTCAAGGCCTTAATTTAAGATCACCATTGAAGATGTGTTCCTTTCCGGGATTTACGGAATATACCCCGGGCTCCGAGTAACATTCAGGAAAAATTCGGGTTTATAAAAATTAAACAATGCTTAAGTAAATAGGGTTTTTTCTCCGATGGACGGCATTCATAAGGATCCATTAGGAATCAATATAATAAATAAATAAATCCTCCATATATGTAATGAGTTTTAAATGAATGAAAGAAAAATTGTGTTTTCCACAGAATTTTTCTTTAATTCATTATGAAATAATTTCACAAAATCGAGCCTACACAGGTTGATTTTGATAATGAATTTCAAATTTACATCAGAACAAGTAAAATAAAAGCTATCGAAATAAAAAACACAAGAGTTAAAATAAAATTATTTTATCGCGTAAACTGACGAAATGTATGTACCTATTAGTAAACAATTATGTACTTGAAATTTGGTTTTCGAAATATGGCGAATAACAGATAACAGGCATTCAATAACAAACAAAATAAATTAGGGCAATTTTCGTTTTAGCAATTTATTGCGATATTTTCTATTTAAATAGCATTTGGAAATCGTGCTAATATATTTCATTTCATATTATAACGGCTTCCCACAAACTTATGCCTTAGTTGAAATAGATTTTTTTTTCGTTATTTTTTTTTCAAAACCTCCCGTTTGAGATTTATTCCCATTTGGCAACCTTAAGAGCTCGCAAATTTCACATCGACCAGGACCTTTTTTCTCAAAGAGTATAATTTATAACTTTAATTATATACAGACATCCCGTAAGCCCTGTGTAATTCGCGTCCTTACGTAATGGCAAACGGCCAGCGTCCTTAGGAGATATTTTCCCCCCCTCAAAAATCAGGTGGAAGAGAGGGTGTGTTATAGACGCATAGCGAGAGGAACCCGAGGCTTTGGTTTCATCCGCCAAGTGAAAGTCTTTGTTCCGTCGTCCTGCGGTTTTCAGAACGACCCGCAAAACTTTCCAGGAGAAAGAGAGAGAGGGAGATGGAGAGAGTGTCGTTGACCCTTAAAAAAAAAGCATCCAACACCTAACGTGATTTTCTCCCCAAGCGTGAAGAAACTGACCATTTCCACGGATCGAGTGGAACCGTATGCTCCATATCTCTCTAAACACATTTCTCGGCACGCCCTATTTTATGGTTCGAGAGGAAACCTCTTCGGTGCAGCCACCTCTCTAGTTGCATGGTACACATAACCAAATTCGATTTTAACGCAAATGGTAAATTAGGACCATAGAAATCGACATACAGACAATATCGTTCCATGTGACGGAAATTAGAATATCTAAATCAGTAGTTTTTTACTTTCTCCATACGTAGTCTAGAGAAAGTATTGTGATCACGAAAAAAATCGACTTCGAGATTTCAACGGAAATACACGTTTTGAGGTCCCTAGAACACGTTAAGACTATTTTCGGAATGATGTCTGTGTGCGTGTGCGTATGTGATTGTGGGCGCTCTAACTCAAAAAGTACTTGCCATATCGTTACCAAACTTCATATATAACACTTTGGCATGAGCACAAAGAACTGATTAGTTTTTGGACAATAACGGTTAACCGGAAGTCGAGATTTATTCGAAACACTATTCGGTTTTTGCGATATTTCTCGGTTAAAACATCATTATTCTATATACAATTCTATACAAAGGTTATAGAGAATGTAATTTCCTACAACTTTCATTTGAAACAATTTTCCATAGCAGTTATTGTTTAGGAATTATTTATAAATAATCGTTTTTTTCGGTTTCCGTCAAATATCTCCTTAAAAACATCGTTATTGGTAATCTTCGTGAGGACCAAAGTTGTAGAGAATAATATTCCTGCCAAGTTTTGTTTGAAACAAATTTTCGTAGAACCATCAATTTCGGAGATATTCAACTTATTCGTAAATTTCCAGTATACAGCGCCAACACCATGTAGCGGTGAATTCTGTAAACATATTCAAAATATAATTTACGGCAATAAGGAAGACTATTCGTCTACGGTACGAAATAGTAATTTTGCCTTATAATGCTATTCATAATAATTTATATATCTATACCCCAAATATGGAGAAAGTAATGTGTTGGCCACATCAGATTTTTTAAAGAAAAAATCAAAACGCGGTACATACATTGTAGCAAGTGCGTATCTAACTGCATACCTTAGGGAGGTTTATAAGAAAAAAATATCTTTACTGATACATACTGTTGTAAAATAAGGAAGTCACGTTATAATAAATATACAGTCTATCATACATTGGTTAGATAATTCCAAAATATTTCTGTAGGTAATGCCGATAATATAAAAACACGAATTGAAATAATATCTCAACAAAGAATGATCATCTCCGTTGGGGAGAGTAATTACCTCATTACCCCTTCCCCTTTAAATCTTCCATTGCACTATAGTACGTTAGATTAACCCTATGAAAGAGCGTTATCGAGGACCTTTTTCCCCTAGAACGAGAGGATATTCAAGCCCGCGAGTTAGTTTTTTAAAAATCTAATGTACTGCACCCCCTGCCAACCACCTTCCTGATGAAAAGCGGAGTATTAGACAGACGCAATTTAAATATTCTATCATTTGTCCTAGAGTGTATTGCCTAAACGTTTCGATAGGAATCTATGATAAATATACATTTAATCGCGAAATATAGGATCTTACCTTAAAAACGCGATTAAATGTTTCTTTTTAAAATATCCTCTATTAATTTCGACACGTTTTGAGTTTAATTTCATTTATAAAGGAACGCCACTCCGACTTTTTAATTGAAAGTCAACGGGAAACGTGGTTTTGTTTTACGGAAATTCGATAAACTACGAGTTTTTCAATACTGCATTCTTCCCGTAAACCTACGAATATTTCTTTCTTTCTAAATGCGTTTCCTACCAAGTTCCAGCGCGTTTAAAAATCAGTAAAAAAACTAAACTATATATTTCGCTCGCCTTACGACTTTCACACAACTGATGGCGTGGTAATACGTATCTTGTAACTGCAAAAATTTTACAGCGCATGAATATCTCAGACACAAAACAGCCCTCCTCAGTGGTAAATCATGAACCAATGTCCATTCGTTAATTGATTTCATCAGCTACAGTTCTTCAATTTGCCCGTCACCAGCAGAATGTGGTGGATTGATCTTTTACATCAGAAACATAATTTTCCCACAATTTGGTAAAAATATTAAAAAATGCATTTTTATGCGCATTCTCAATCAAATAAGACAGACAGACAGACAAACGACTTTATTTAGTGCGAAATTGAGACTGTGAAGTCCCTTCTTACATTTAACCCTTTCTTACATTTAACCCTAATAAGGAACGTAGAGAAGGAATATATACTCCGTATCATCTATATTTTTTATAACAATTTACAAATAACATTCTAAAGCTACATTTTCACGTAAGTTTGAGAGAATAAACAACGTGGACTTTAATACCAGCCAAGAGAAAAGGAAAAACATTGCATATATTTCGTATCAACTGACGAATGACGCAAAATATACGCAGTAGGAGATGAACGTGGCGAAATGTCCACCCATGTATGGTAAGAGGTGGTATCCCACTGCTCTCCAAGGATAAACTGGATAAAATATAATATGGCGAGCCTACTGAAAAAATATCTCTTTGGCGGTAATATAAGCCCCAGGATAAGATCATCTGCATTGTACGCCGAGAGGAATGAATGATGAAAGAAATTTTGCGAAGAACAATACAGCGTCTGTGAATCACCTGTTGAACTATAAGTATTCACTGAATTTCCTTCCATTTATTCTACCTTAATCATTAACTGCGGACACATTCAAGATAACCAGCAATTTTATTTTTCATGCCAAAATCAGAGAGGAGCTGCAAAAAAAAAACGTTCGTGAAGCCGCTGTTGGGTTGAACTGAAAATGGTAATATGTTGAAGGAATTACTTTCATTTTAATGTAGAATTTTTAATGGGGATGAATTTTATGAAGTATTCTCATATTTAGTTCAAGTTTTTTTTACTTATTTAATGAGTTTCGAAAGTAAAGAATATGTACAGTGTACCTCCAAATAGGCTGAAATGCTTGCAGAATGCAAGCATCGTCTACTCGTATAACACGTAAAATACAAGAACGGGGTCAATTAAGCTAAACAACAAGGAGTCTCCGACTTAATCACCAAGAAACAGCGCGTCCTCAATAATTTCAGCATAGTTTCGGTCGAATTCGCCAGAAAACAACGCCAAATTTAACCCTATTTGAATTTCTCCTCGGCCCAGTCAAGCATTGAAGGAGTAAATTATAACGGCTTTTAAAGAAATCCCAATGCCAAGAAAGCAAGAGATGTACGGAGAGAAAGAGAGATATTCTGGCATTTTTTAAGAGTGAGCTGTGATGCAATGGCATTTTCCCTTCCCTCACGTCCTACCGCCATCCGCAGAATTAAAGATGAGAATGCAAAAATAAAGGCCACCTAAAGCAGCGGCAGTTTAAAAACAGGCGGATGTTGAAGCGTTATGGAGGATACATACTTGGTTGAAATCTCAAAGGTGCATCGCCGTGGTTTATCGCTTTGAAGCGGAAGCGAATCGTTTTCCGTCTGGGAGTTCGCGGAAAGGGCTGGTTCGCAATATGGCAGAAGACCACACCCTTCGAAATCAAATACAATGGTACATTTATCGAAATGGTTCAAAATTGACGAATAGGAATTCTCCGAAATTCATGAAATGGTTGTGAAACCAAATGAGGATTTCGGCTACAGGAAGGCCATAATCAGCGGAGATTCACCGATATTCAAGAAATAAATATACTATAGATGAATTATCGCTGATGATGTATGCATTGTAGCCAAAATACACGTTTGGTTGCCACCAACCATTTTATGGCTTTTGGAGAATTCTGATTTTTTTTTCAGTCTGATCTTACAATTAGCCATAAGACGAGCTTGATGATACTTAGAATCGAAAGAGTCGATTAATATCGATTATTAGTTTATCAACATCAGTGGATATACCGGCTGTAGACTATAAATAAATCTACTGTCGATGAATTATCGCTGATGATGTCTGCATTGCAGCAAAAATGCGCGTTTGACTATCACAACCGTTTTCTGGCTTTTGGAGAATTCTGATTTTTTTATCGGTTTGATCTTAGCCGTCAGACGAGCTTATAATTCGTTGAATCGAAAGAGTCGATTAAGATCGATCAATCGATCGTTAGTTAACCGCCATCAGTGGCGATACTCCGAACGTAATAAGAACTCGAAAGCAATAATCGGCGATTATACGCTTAGGACGGTTAGTCCCGAACCATATGCTCCCTTCTGCGACTAAGTAGCAGATCTCGATGATACTAACAGAAGAAAAATATTTGTTCAGGAAAGTTTTTATAACTTGGTAAACTCGCTTCAATACGCAGATTACGAAATTATGGAGGTCACAAAAAACTTTTACAGAATTTTATATTTGTATGTTAAGTTAAAATGCCAAATATGGTACATATTCCTGAGTTACTACTACAAAAATACATAAAAAACCACGAATCAGTATCTATCAAAGGTTATTTTTAAAAGAATGACTTTATCGGAATTTACACGACGAGCATTATCTCCAATCATTTTGATACTTAAATTAGCCTATTGTTTTGTTGGAACGGATAATCAATGCCACACACCTTAGGCAAGATTACATAGGCATAACCTTTTGTTTACATTACATTATAAAATGTATTCTCTCTAGTCCTATTCGTATCATGGTCTGATTTCTGTAGTTCATCAAGTTAGGGAAGAATTGTACAGCGAATCGTATAAGGCGTTTTTTTCTACCGACTGCTATATTTCCATCGGAGTAAAGAATATCAGATGTGGTGTCCTGTTGGTTGCCTATATTTGCACAAGCGTGCACTTTATCGCGATTTTCTTTATTTCACTCCAGCAGCTTAATCTAGACTCACCGAATCTTTACTACGTGTAGCTATCTTACGAACTAATCATTCCTGATATTTTGGTTTATCCAGGTTGCAGGATTCCAGAGGTATCGCCCGTACAGATGGACAGACAAAACAGACCGACAAACCGAATACATAACTGATAAAAAAACCCGCTAAAAACACATCTGGACTTTTGAATTGAGACGATACAGAGATCCGTTGTAAAATGGGGGCGGAGCATCGAAAGAGATTAAAAAAAAAATAATAAATCCCTCACGCATTCTCAACGAGACCTCCTCGTCCCACGCGCGCTGATCCCAACCCATTTCCTAGTTACGAAAAGATACGGAGATAGTACGGGACGGAAAAAAGGGAGAGAGAAAGGAAAGGAGGGAGGAACGTTCCGCTAATCGCAAGAGCGGCACGTGGGCAGGTCCACTTCCATGTGCGGTTATAAAGGATCCCTGTTGTGTGGGATGATGATCGTTGAGAGAGAGAGAAATCTCCCTCCCAGTTCACTCCCCACTTCACCCAACCCTTAAAACACGCCCACCGCTTTTCTGCGCGACCGCGCGATGCCCACGCCGCATAGCGGCAGCGGCGGAATCACTTTAAAAGGAAAAGAATGAAGGCCTCTTTTTATTTCTCTTCCTTATAACACGCAACCGCCAGCATCGTCGCCGTTCTAAATCTTCTTCCTCTATGTCTATATATTTTTAAAAAATTTTTAATCGGAAGAGTTCAACGTTCGCAAGGGCCACCAAAACAAAACAAAAAAAAGACGCCGCCCCTAACATTATTCGTCGGACGGGTCCGGATTCAAATTTAATAACGTATATCCTACGGCAATGTTATTTTTTCTCTAAGTATCCCTTTATTTCATCCCCCAAATGTTTTTCGTTCTAAAAAAATCCGACGAGGGGGTTAAAAGGCGCACGGACGTACGCACACACGCACACGCATGCATTAGCAGGCACGCACGGTCCAAGTAGAGATTAAAACGACAGTCGATCCTGGTTCTTTTTGAAATCTGTAGTTGGTGAGGTTCTGTCCACAGCTTAACTAGGTTTTTACCCAAATATGTATCATACTATATCTTATTATTACGCATTTCTTGGGATATTTTTTCATTTTTATTTGTTTTATGTAGTGGTTATTATTCCCATTTTTATTATTCAAGCCACTGAAGATGGGATAAATGTAAGAGTGGATGTTATGGTATAAATTTCGCCCAAATAAAGAACATTTATCTAATTCTTAGTTAAAAATAAACATACGGTCCACACGCTATTGTATACAAGCCACAAGCTCTGCTCGGTAATCGAGTTTCGTTCGGAAAATTGTAGTACAGTGATCCATCATGCCAAACAAAATAAATAAAAATAAAGCTAGCGGCTTAATGACCGAAAAGCTATCTCGGCCACGCCAGTTAACTTTCGAGGCGGGTAATGACTCGGGATACAGGACCTTTCACAGGCATTTAATAATAAGAACTGAGATTTGTAAACATAAACAGGATGCGGAACAAAACGCACGCAGGAGACAAATGACTAGACGTAAATAATGCGCAACAAGACAACAGAAGGAGAGAACTAAGTTGAAGCAGTGTTTTGTAAACAAAGATGTTAACTGAAATTATTTAACGGAGGCTTTGAGTATTTTAGTTGGCAACGTCAAACGCTGTAATGACATTCGAAGTTCCCATGATATAATTTAGTTTTCCCACTGTACAAATTATGTCAAATATATCATTCATTATAAGGTAATTTTTGGACTTAAAAGGAACTAGAAATAAACGCTCTCGGAGCAAAAAAAAACCCCATTTTTTTACATATAGATATCATCTAAGAGTAAATATTAACTTTATTCCTACTGGAAATGAAGACGAAAACATTTGAAAGGTTTCTTTCCTTCGGCGCTCGTAGTTACGGGTACGTCTATTCACGGAGAGACTGCGATTTTTTACTTTCTCCATACGTAGTAATGGGAAAGTATTGTGTTCACGAAAAAAATCGACTTCGAGATTTCAACGGAAATACACGTTTTGAGGTCCCTAGAACACGTTTAGGCTAATTTCGGAATGATGTGTGTGTGTATGTGATTGTGGGCGCTCTAACTCAAAAAGTACGTGCCATATCGTTACCAAACTTCATATATAACACTAACATGAGCACAAAGAACTGATTAGTTTTTGGACAATAACGGGTAACCGGAAGTCGAGGTTTATTCGAAAACCGATTCGGTTTTTGCGATATTTCTTCGTTAAAACATCATTATTGTATATACAATTTTATGCAAAGGTTATAGAGAATGTAATTTCCTACAACTTTAACTTGAAACAATTTTCTATTGTAGTTACTGTTTAGGAGTTATTTATAAATAACCGGTTTTTCGGTTTTCTCCTTAAAAACATCGTTATTGGTAATCTTCGTGAGGACCAAAGTTGTAGAGAATAATATTTCTTCCAAGTTTTGTTTGAAACAAATTTTCGTAGAACCACCCATTTCGGAGATATTTAGTCTTTTCGTAATTTCCAGTATACAGCGCCACCACTATGTAATAGTGAATTCTGTAAACGTAGCTATTCAAAATATACTTAATTTACGGCAATAAGGACGACCGTATTCTTTTACAATACGAAATAGTAATTTTGCCTTAAAATGCTATTCACAATAATTTAAATATCTATACCCCAATTACGGAGAAAGTCACGTGTTGGCTACATCAGATTTTTTTTAGAGAAGTCCGACCATAACAAATTCCAATCTCATCGCGGAATCCGCACTAGTAAATAATGAAGAATAAGTGTCTGATAGCGCGTATTCTCCGTCTGTAGGCGAGAGGCCACACCCACTAATACGTACGTCTCGACATGGAACAGACGGGGAGAGAGGATGGAGGGAGGGAGAGTGACTGAGAGAAGAGGGGAGAGACGGAGCGGAGGAAAAAATAGAGGAAACCGTCTTTATTAAGAGCGGGAAAGACTGGGAGAAATATGAAGCGGGGAGAAGAGAGCCGAAAAGATCTTGTTGAGTGAGGAGGAAGGATGGGAGAGGGAGAGAGATGAAGGATGGAAGAAAACGAGACGAAAGGGTGCAGAAAGAAAGGGAGACAGGGAGAATGAAGGAGAAAATAATGGGAGAGGAAGATAAAAAGATCAAGGAAGGTAGGTAAAGCATAGGGGAAGAATGATTAAGAGCTTAAGCGGGAGATTTGCTGGAGAAAGTGGAATAGGGATGGAGGGCGATGTAAGGAGAGAGAGGAAGAAAGAGAGGGGAAGGGAGAGGTGAGGTAGGGAGAGAAAGAGGGAGGGGCGAGAAAAAGAGGGATGGGCGAGAAGAGGAGTTACAGAAAAGAGAAAGGATAGGGAGGAAGAGAAGGGGGAGAGAAGAGGGAAGGAGAGGGAGAGAAATGAGAGGGGGAGGGAAGAGGAGATAGAGAAGAAAGGAAAGGGAGGAAGAGAGGGGGAGAGATAAGAGGGAAAGAAAGGGAAGGAGAGAGAGGAGGGAGGGAGAGAGAGGAGGGAGGGAGAGAGAGGAGGGAGGGAGAGAGAGGAGGGAGGGAGAGAGAGGAGGGAGGGAGAGAGAGGAGGGCGGGAGACAGAGGAGGGAGGGAGAGAGGGGAGGGAGGGAGAGAGGGAGAGAGGACAGAGGGAAGGGGAAAGAGGGAGTGAGAGGGGTGAAGAGATGGGGAAGGAGAGGAAAGGAGAGAAAGAAGGGGGAGAGAGAGAAGAAAGAGGAAGAGTAGAGGGATGGGGAGAGAAAGCGCGAGAAGAAGGGGAGGAATATATGGAGGCTGAATTAGAAAGGAGGGAGAATAGGAAGGAGGGAGAATAGGAAGGAGAGAGCAAGGGAGGGAGGAGGTTAAAAGTGGAGTGAGGAAAGGATGTAGCATACAAGGGGTAACTTGGGTACATTGCCAACATATATAGTGGGAAGGGAAGAGGTAGATGGAACAGCAACTTCTTTTCCTGGAGGTGGTCCAGTTGAAAGTCCTTACGTATGCAGGAGGGCTTGTGAGATCATCCCTCGCAAAATTAACAAAGACAGAAAAAAGTAAGATGAAGGGAGCAGGCGGTGACGGAATTACCTTTCGTTACGTTGAAACGATCGTTGATAAGGAAGGTAAATCCTCTCTCGGAATGTTCACCGCGATTTCGATTTATCGAATCGATCTTCGATACAAAAATAAAGTATCGCTCTGGAAGCAGCTTATAATTCGATCTATCGCATCTACTGCCATAACGGGAAAGAAATTATATTTCTCTAACGGACTTCATTCGAGCAATCGAATGTATCGTCGAAGTAAAAAGTTCGATCTATCGATGCTTAGTTCTTGAAAGAGAGGTTCCCGTGCTTGTGTGGTTAAACTTCCTTTCGATCAATCGAATCTCATATTTATTTAGAAGAGGTCAATTTATTTTGTCCCTCTCCACGCATTCGCCAAAGATCTACATCTACACAAAACTTACATTACATAACAGACAAGTTTCAACTATTCCGAGTACTTTATGATCTACATTCCTATAGGAGATTTTCAGTCTAGCGACTAGTGGGTACCCTTCCGGCGATATCCAATTCAAAATCCTAAATAAAGACATAACGCTATGCGTTGGGTCGTAAATTTTTATCACGAATCTTGCGCAGAAATTTTTCCAACTTTCCTATGATATCTTCCTCGTGTGGATCCCATATATTTGGAACGTAATCGACCCGCCGTTGACCAAGAGTACGTAACATGTTTGTCGATTTTTTTTGTTACAAATTCAGGCTACTCTTCCTCTGAAATTGGATTTCTGGTTGGCTCCAAAGACTAACACGTTTATCCCACGATGGACAATATACACGACCGGTCCGGAGTTGGAAGGTTCGATCACACCATGCCACCCGCAGCGTTTAATTACGTCCGGGAGCTGCCGCACGTACGTACAAGCAGTGAGATAAGGGAAAGATGGCTTGAATAAGAGCGTTTCCGGGTAAGGAATACGGGTGCTTCGTTTATGCTTTTCACAGGAGGCGAACAAACTCTCAGCAGGTGGAAGAACGAAAGGAGGAAAACTGAAAGACAACGAATGAATAACCCTTTCGTTTCGTTTCTCGGGAAAATTTGCTACTGAATTTTTTCATTCCGACGAATAAGTACGTACATTCTTCTTCCGTTCGCAGGAGAGTTGATTGTATTAAAAGGCAGCATATAAGATATTGCTCTTAAAAAAGCACAAGGTCTCACACCTGCACGTTTTTTTTATAGCTCCTATTTTTTTCCGCGCCAATGGCAGTAAAATGAAAATCTTAGAGACGACACTTTGTCGAAAGTTTCAAAGTTAGAAGACTAATTTTTTTTTTTTTAAGATAAGAACAATGCCAAATATACCTTTAAAGTCTATCGAGAAGACAGCTAGCTCCCCAGGTTTCAAAAGCAGAGAGGGGAAAAAATAAATCTTTCGGCCATATTTATCGACGATTCACTCAACGACACACAAGCTCTTACGGAATTACGAAATTAACTAAAGAAAAAAGTGCTACTACCTGACGACGGTGACAGGTTTATTGTACCCGTTTACTTTGAGGATGTTGTTTACCCGTTTTTTTCTCCCCCCTAAGGCGTCGCCGTTTGTTTACGATCGAATGGGGTTAAGGCTCCCAACCCCCTCAGGAGTACGCATTCAGCTCGAGTACGCGCCGCGGCGTTGCGAGGTTTGAATGGGATGAGAAGAAATACACTCCCCCATTTGCCTGCCAATCTCTATCCTTCTCCGCCTCCTTCCCTTCCCTCTCCTCATTCCCTCTATTCCTCTCTCATCCTTCCCTCTCTCTCTTCTCCTCTCTATTTCTCTCTCACCCTTCCCTCTCTCTCTTCTCCTCTCTATTTCTCTCTTTTTTCCCCCCTCTCTCTCTCTCCCTTCCTTTCCTCTCTTCCACTCCTTTCCCTACCCACTTCCTACGCTCCTCACTCCACTGGCTCCTATCTCCAATCTCCATCACAGCCATTTATATTTAATTACTTAAATCGTGCATTACTTCTGTAATACACGTTTTTATCACAAGTGTAATGCATTCAATAAACGTTATAAACTTCGAACAAATTTTTGTATATACTGTTCGCCATTAAAGTTTTCTTCCTTTTTTTTTTACAAATTCTACAATATTTTTGTAGAAATTTTAATTCTGTAATCATCTTTTAGATGTATCAAAACGTTTATAATACGTATAGTATAAATATCTTTTATTCCGTTACTTCTGCGATATTTTTTTAATCGCGCCTGTTTAACGCAATTCAATTAACACCATAAATTTCTAACAAATTTTTGCGTATTCTGTGCACCACTAATGTTTTCTTCCTTTTCTTACTACTTCAGCAATCAATATTTTTGTTTAAGATTAAATTTTGTATTCATCTTGTAGGATTAACAAATCGTTTAGAAGATGTATAATATATCTTTCTTTACTTCAAATGTGATAAAACTTTGAAACCATCATTATCATTCTTACGTCACTTTTATTATCACTGCTACCATTATTATTATTCATATTATTATTATGAATTTAATTATGTAATTTAAATAAACTTTTAAAATGGTTAAGTATTAGACGAGGGTAACTAGCTAAAACCTCTGCTATAAAGGAATTTTCAAAATTAAGTTAATTTTTACGGTTAAGGAGTTCTTTATTTTGAAACGTCCATTTCGCCGTAGTCTCCAAACCCCCCTTTTTGAATTACTATAAAGGAATGTTTATATCTTTTCCTCCTCCTCCTCTCACTCTTTCCTCCCTCTTTTTTCCATTTCTTCCTCCCTATCCCCTTCTCCGTCTCAATTCTCCCTCCCTTTCCTCCCGAAGGACGTGAGGAATAAAATAGGCTTAAATAAGAGAGGATATTATTCGGCGTACATCCGCGCCCTCCTCACGTGCGAGGGGGAACATACAACCTCCGCTCCCTTCCTTTTTGTTTCTTTCTCTACGGAGAGATAACGCCCGCGCTCGCGTTGTTCCACGCATCGAACGGACTCCCAGTAGAATGAAAAGGTGGGCGTCAATCGATCTGACTGACCACCGCCCACCCAAGGGTGAGAGGTTTACGCACGCTCCCCGAGCCTACTCCCGATCGTGAATTCTCACCTACGTGCTGGACAGGTTCGCCATACGAATGAACGACATTTACTACACAACCGAAAGAGACTCGGGTGCATTATAAGTACGTATATACAGTGGAACTTCTATACGTCGAACCTCGAGGGAACTGAAAAAAATATTCGACTAGTAATAAATTCAAGTTATAGAAGAAAAATAACAGGTAAGAGATTTTGTCCTGTAAGATGAATTCACTTCGAGTTATGGAAAATTCGTGTTATAGGCGTTCGATTATATATATATATATATATACATATATATATATATATACATATATATATATATATATATATATATATATATACATACATACATATACGCATTGATGCATTTGCACACGCGCAAAAACAAAGACGAATTTGTTTCGGAATGCGGACTTTTTTTTTTTCTTGGTTATCTGCCACGATAGTTCAAGGAAATAATATCTGTCCGGAGAGTGGGAGACCCGGGTTCGATTCCCGGTAGTGGCAGAAGTTTTCTTCCTATTTCAATTTTCTCTAAAACTCTCGAAATTACTATGTCACGTATTTTTGACATTTAGAAGATATTTCCCCGTTAGTATCGCTACACGTTGGCTTAAAGTTTTTGATGACTGGAATCTTATAACTCCAATTCTACGCCAATCTTCCTTTAATGCTCGAGTAATAGAGGTTGTTTTATAAAGTGAGAGTGCATTTAAAAGAAGAAAAATAGTAAATTTCAATACTCAAAAAAGTCATCCTAATTGGTTTCAAATCATGTACCTAATGAAACCGTGGTTGTATGCTTTTGCTCCTGTGATTTCGTGCACTTTATTTTTACAAATTTACATTACATTTCTAAGAATTAAATTCTATAAAATTCAGTTCCAAAAAGTTATACGGCTTCATCGGTCGATTTCAAGATAAAAAAAATGAAAACATAAAGAGGTTCTAGTACATTAAAAGTAGGCGTGTGGCCAAACACCCGATGAACTTGGGACCATAATAGACTGAAAAGGTAGTTATGAGAGCCAAAACAAAGGTGTAGAGATAAAAAAATCAAATGAACGAAAAGAACTGAAATGGCAAAGTGCCTGAAACTTCCCCAGGAGAACAGATTCGCCAGTGAAGAAAATAGACACTAGACTGAGTCCAAAGAGAAAGGTAACGAACTAACGAAGGCCTAAAAAGAATAAAGAAACAAGAGAAGTGAAAATTAGAAAGCTGAAAGCAAAAACAACCCATGGGTATAAATGGACGAATGGTTTAAAGAAGTCAACGCTTTATACAGTAAAAATACTATTATAACTAAAAGGGTAATGATTTTATAAATAAAATAATAACGATATATTACAGCTCGAAGCGGTGTTGAAGTACGCTCTTAAAAAATATTAAATTTTCAGACAAAATAATTTAAATTACTATTAATCGTTAAGTATTCCAAGGTTCGAAGAAGATCCTTTCACGACAGTTGAATTGTTTTATAAATACACAATGAGTCAGGGATAAAAGCCATGAAGGATCACCGGTCAGAGGTAAGCATGATACTTCGCCGTTAGAACGCGAAATTAAGAGCACGCGAAAACAATTAAGCATAAAAAAAAATGAGCGCGAATATTTCCTACGTCACCAAGGAGAGACTACTACACCAGATACACGCGAAACGATAGCTCATTTTGCGTATTTAAACGAAAAAAACCGACATAAGAGCACCACGAATTTTTCTTTACAAGAAATATTTTTTTCGGTATTGATCACAAGAAAAGGTCATTTCCTAATAGGTATAGAAATTCGTTTAGAAAAATTTTTCTAATTTTGCGGGATAATTTGTTGCAAACGTATCAATTTGTACAGGCAAAAATATCGTTTTTTAATCACATCTTGAGGATTGCAGAAATATGTAAAGAAATATTGCTATTTAATGGGGACCAATACCATATACCTGAATGCTTATATCTTGCCTCTTACTTCGAATAAGGCGTAGTTTGGGATGCATAAGCGCGAGGATACGAAATAAAATAGCAAATAGCGCCTTTATTTATGGACGCTTAGAACGCAATACAAGTAGTTTACATGAAAAATTATCGAAATAAAATTACTCTTTTCAGAAGTTACGTATTATCTGAGACTATATTACGTGCGTACAATAATCGTGAAAATTACGGCGATGCAATTACAAAAAAAACGTTTATTCCCCAATTAAAATGCACGACTGAAAAAGGGTCAATCCCTCCCTCGGGAAAATGCCCTTTTATTTTGCGCATTGCTGGAGTAAACAAAAATAAAGAGGAACGAATGTCTTGTGTAACATGATATTATTTCCTCCGCATCGTCATCGATCTCTGCGGGTAAATGGAATGGGAAGCGCCATTGTCGCAATGTCACTTTCACGAAGAGGTCATTGTCCTTCGAAAAAATGATGGAGAAAAGAGTAGGCCACCGATTTATAATCCCAAAGAAAATGGCCGAGAATATCTTTATACAATTAAATATTCTTTTCAATTCAGGATTTAAGTCACGCATTCGCTTTTTTTTTCAGTCTCGTCAAGCAGTAAATTTGATTGTAGTGAGACAAAAAATAAATTGTTTTTTTAAAACAAATATCGCGATATGTTGCCAATCAACATTAGCCTACCTGAAAATAATAAATATTATCTAAAAAAATTAAATTTTCGACCGCCAGATGGAAGCACGTCGAGTAATTTAATGGGAGAAATATAAATATCGTCTAAGATTATTTTCCAATTAAAAGAAGCCTTAAGGAACGGTTTTTGCTGACTGCATTTTCGTTATTCTACTTTTTTTTTAAAGAGAAGCAAAACCATTAATTCGACAATTTCTTCGACTTTCACTTAACATTTCCCAAATTCTTTCTTGCGATATATTTGCATTGGACTGTTTTAAAGCTTGCACCACAAGATTTTTCAAAAACCTAACTAATTGATATATACACTTCATACAGTTCTCGACGAACTATTGCGGTAATATGTGACCTCCACCTCAATAACGTAAATAAGATTTAAAATCCGGGGACTTTAACCTTTCTCAAAAAACACAAATAAATAAAAAACTAAAACCGTAACGCGTCGTATATGGACAAACGATTTTGTACCAAGAAGAACGCGTATAAAATCCTCATTTATCAGATTCCTTAATTAAAATACTTGAAATACCCGCCATTTCGGCAGGAAACTGTAAATAGAGAGGAGGAATTTTGATGGATCGCCGTTCAATTTTAAACTTTTGTTTTATTCATGCTCGCGTGGCTAAGCGGTACGACGTGATTATCTTAAGGTGAATTGTCTTTCTCTTCAGTTTTCTCACATCATCGACTCTTTTTTCTTGATTGTTACTTAAATATAGTGCAACTTCTATAAGTCGAACCTCAAGAGAAACAAAAAATATTCGGCTTATAGAAAATTCGAGTTATAGAAGAAAAATAACCTGAAAAAGAATTTGTCCTGTAAAATGAATTCATTTCGAGTTATGGAAAATTCGAGTTATAGAGGTACTACCTATATAAGTTCGACTATACATGGCATTCCTTTTATAATCGCGACTCTCTCCCTATTTTGTCATACAGGGAATGATCAAAATCGCTAAAAACATTCGTTATAGAAAGGGGAAACATCAGTAAAACTTACCGGTTTATGTAGCAGATCCGGGGCCATGTTTCGGAAGACTACCTGCTCTACGTTCGACCCTCATTAGTGAGGATTAGCGTCCCTCACTCGAACTCGGCTCCCGAATCCTAGCTCGGTGTGGTCTACCCTCACATAGGCTGGTGAAATTACCGATCTATCGGTGCAAAATTGCAATACTTTTTGCAAATAAGACGACTGAAAGTTACCCGAAACTCAACGAGGCTAAGAAAGAACAAATTCTTTCAGGTTCTCCTTAATTCTTTTTACTTTCTCATACGAAGTATCGAGAAAGTATTGTTTTTTTTTGTTGACACGACGAAAGAATACCTGAGCATCGCAGCTTTGAAAAAGGTTCATTAACTTTTTGCGGAATGCCACGGATTTTTCTTTTATCCCTAATTACTCCACTCTAACAAAAGGAACGTTCCAAGTGGTCCAGCGTTTTTTTCCTTCTTTTGAGACCTTCGCTAAATGAGGAGTTCCGCGTGTTTACACGCACGCGCCCGCGCTCGTACACACGACCATTACAGAGGAGAGGAAAGAATAATAGGGGGGAGTTGAAAGAAACCGTCGAGTAGCAAGATTCCTGACATAAACTGGAAGGAAAATGGTAAACAACTTTGAGATTTTTGCGAACTATAGAGATTTTTTAAAAAAAACAACTATGTATCAGTATATAAAATTCGTAAAATTGCCATTCTTAGTGGCATGACCCAAAGACTTCAAATTTGGCAAGATTATAGATTTTCAGCCACAACCAATGGGAAAAATCCGACGTCGTTAAAATTCTAATTTTTAGGGGTTGTTTTCACCCCACTATTGAAAGAAGGCTGAAATACTTGTGTTATGCAAAAATCCAGAATTACATCCTTTATAAACCTGAAATACAAGGATTACTCTGGTAAATTTTAGATATTGTTTTGCCGATCGTTTATGACTTCTGTGTAGAGGATATAATTCGATTCGACCAAATATTTACGGCAGCAAGACACCTCATTCGCCACATAGATACAATTGTCATTATACTCGCAATATAGCTCTCTCTCTATATATATATATGTGTGTGTGTGTGTGTGTGTGTGTGTGTGTGTGTAGGTGGATATCTTCTTTTTCTCTTGGCATTAGAAAAAGAGACAAATTCTAACAGAATTAGACTCAGAATTGTAAATATATCAAACAACGTCTGTTTGATAGCCATACGAAGTTGGAAAAACAGGCGAGAATTTCAGCTACAAAGTATCCAACATCAGTGGAATTTAGCCGATAGCAGATTCTCTTTTTTATAATATAATATCGGAGAATTATCACTGGTGAAGGTTGCATGTACCCGAAATGCATACCTGGTTTTCCTAGCCTCTTTATGGCTGTTGGGCAGCAAGTTCCTTTGACTTTTAACCGCAAGGTAAGCCTGATATTTTTTAAATTGCTTATTATGCTAAACCAAAGCAAAATAATTATTTCTCGAAGAGAAGATGTATAAAAGATGGAAAGCATCAATACGCCACGCGTGGCAAGCGACATAGGTATCGAACAACGACGCAATGTAACATCTTCCTCACGCATCCGAACAACTTCGTATTTATTTTTTTTTCTATACACACGCGGTACTCGAGCGCGGAAAGAATAACTTTAAAAAAAATGTTTCGAGCACGGTGAGGTACTCGAGCAAACAAGATCCCGCCAATACAAAAGGAATTCTTTTGATTTATCGCTTTCGAGGCGTGGTTTTCGACGAACCTGATGGCGCGGTCTTTTTTTTTTTTCGCCCTAAAGTTAGCCGACGAAACGTCTTACGAGCGCTTCGAAATATTCTCTCTCCGACACCTATCGACCAACCACGCGACATCGGTTACCAATGTGTCACGACGTGACGTGAGAACCGTAAACGAACTCCTCCCAGGAAAAAAAACTCGTGGTCGAATCTCGATAAAATGACGACACTCGTCGTGGCTGCGTCGCCTACAGTGGCGCATTATGGTATAATAACAATAATAATTTATCAAACACAAACAGGATAACCCCAATTAAATGTTACAATAAAATATAAATAAATATAAAGATTTAGGCAAAGGACAAATATAAAGCAAGGTATAGGCAGGGTTTTATTATTTAAAGGGCCCAAACGGTGGGCCGCAAAACTATCAATAAGGGCCTCAATTAAAGGGTGGATCGAAGATATTTTGACGCAAAATTTAGGCTAAATTGTTGCAATTTTAATAGAAATCAACGAATGGGATTGAAAGGTTATTAAGTCGCACAGTTTTTAAACCCTGGTATAGGCACATTAGGGTCCAGCCTAGGGCCTCACATTTCTTGGGACCACAAATTTCAGTTGCTTTGTAGTGCGATTATCAAAAATTGACAAAACCGCTAGAAAAGCGCACATGCAATTATTTATTATTATTTTCTACTGTATTTTTGTAAGTGAAATATAAAACATATTTGTGTTTATTATGTCTTTATTTTGTTAACGTGAAATGGCGGGATTCCATTTAATCTAGAGCCTAGGGCACCCCGTCACCATAATGCGCCGCTGGTCGCCGATATGAACAAGAAGGAAAATGTACTCTATAAATGGAAAATACTGAGCTTTCTTCACTATATAATAAAGGAACAAACGCTTCCAGTGTACGCGCAATCAAAATCCTATCCAAAATTGCCCGTGCGAACTGGTAATCGAGGTTTATGTTCCATCAGGATACCACAAAGAAGATAAAATTAAGTCCATTGTATTGTCTCGTGTTGTTGCTTCACACAAATTTCTCGTCAAAAGATCTGGAGCCTCTTTAACGTAATTTGTTTTCCTTGTGACTTGATTAGAAACATATTTTTTTCGTATTAAGTGATAGAAATGAAAACTCAAGAACTTACAAATTTTTCATTTTAAACCAAATGCTAATAAAATAGAATGTGAAATCTAAGTGGTTTCATTGGCAGCCCCAATTACTGAAAGGAATAATTTTCGATGCGAATTATTAATCGGCGCGAGGAAATAAGTACGAATGCGGCCCGCCACATACATATGTTTACCATCCCTACTTCAGAACTTTCACGCGGTAAATTATACCTATTACGACCGCGATGTAGTCCACATCAGTGGCAATCCGTCGACCCTTGAATGATATCGCAATCACCGACCCGTAAATTGCGACTGACGATGATTTCGCAGCAAATTATTTGCACGTTTCATTAGACATTATTAAGGATTAGAGATTTTTTTAAACATAGAGAATAATTCCTTATTTAGCAAATATCACTTGTTTTCCCTTACGCGTCAAAAGTAACACTGTAAAAAGGAACGGAGACAATGGGCGACCCGAGCGCCACCTGCTCGCGAGCGGAAAAAATGCGCAACATATGGGAGGGTGGAATGAGCGCGTAGGAGACCCGGTTTCAAACCTCGAAGAAGAAAATTCTTGCCGGCACGCAAGAGGAAGTGGCGCAACGAAGGGAGACGCCTTGTATTTATGGGAAATCCCCTTGGCGTCATAGATTCTAAGAAGAAGGGGATTTGAAAAGGCGAACGCTTTGTCCTTTGTCTCATCTTCCATACAAGTCAACTTATTGCGCAAGGTCGTGTAATTTTGCTGTGGATATGCCTCGATAACTATGCCTTTATCGATTGAGAAAAAAAAATTTAACTTGTCGTTTTCGCTAAGTGTCTTACATTCGATCAAATAAATCACAAGTAAAATCTTTAAGCTATACAACACTGGGATTTAAACTCATAAGTAGCGGTCCATACGCAGTCGAAAATACAGTTGAAAAATAATTTAAGAAAACTAAGTGGTTAATTAGGGAGTCAATATTATCCAATTTGTTTAAAATTTATTTAACCATTACAAGAATAGAGAAGAAAAGATGAAATGCAATGTAATTTTCTATTGTCATTTTACATATGTTGCATTGTGTCTATTAATTGCGGAACACTCGGTGAGTCGGATGTGGCCCCCGGGTCGTAGTTTGGCCACTGCTCTACGGCATTGGATTCAAAGTGTGGTACCAATGGCCAAAGTGGTACCGGAAGGATCTGAATGTGGTAGTTACCTCATTTACAACAATCCATCATCTATTTCAACTTTCACTTTCATCAAATTACTTAACTACACTATTTGATAACTGTGTTGAGCAAGTGTACATCTTCACACTTCGGCGCGATGAATTCGATGAAATAGTTCAAAGGATACATGCCAAAAAAAATTTGAATAGCAGTAATTTACCGAGTACTGATTGAATTAAGACTAGGTAAGAATTAGGCTCGACTAAGGGTAAAGTATCGTTGAGGACCCTAGCTTCTCGTATTGGACGTGCCGTGGCTACATACTTTACGTATCTCATTCGATGATGAATAAAATCAATATATATTTTTTTTTATTCTCTTAAAAACTTCCCTCTTCCTTGAAAACAAGAATGAATCTGATATAAGAAAAACTTCAGCACTTTAAATACAGAAACATTCGCGTCCATCGACAAGAAAACGGCACGGATCACGCTGCATTCATGGTTCATTTTAATTTTTAAAAAACGTAATACGAAAAAAAAAATTTTCCTATAAAAAAAACATTTCCCAGTTGAGCAGCCAAACGCAATTCCAAACACGGGAGCAGATCGCATCTCCATCTGCTTCCATAAAAGCCGAGATACCCAATAAAACCACCTTTTATACGCACGCG
Organism: Uropetala carovei; assembly: GCA_036926305.1. Classification (NCBI taxonomy): domain Eukaryota; kingdom Metazoa; phylum Arthropoda; class Insecta; order Odonata; family Petaluridae; genus Uropetala; species Uropetala carovei. The sequence goes on from JAXCHB010000043.1 coordinate 7,289,353, forward strand.
TTACGTAAACTCCTAGACAACAGGTACCAAACAACCGACTACGCCAACGATACTAAACACGTAAACAAACTTTTTGAAGTACGCGAAGACGGGATATAAGACCAAAACCTATACGGATGGAGATTTTAACATAAAAAAGTACCATCCCGAAAGTGATATTTCGAGACTTGAAAACTTTCCCGGCGAATATTATTAGTGAATTGTTCTCGGGTTTCATACCGGGTGATGTCTTGAATAGAATTCGACGTTTCAGTTTTTCCTGAAGATGGCGGATGTGACATACGCCGAAACGTCGAATTCTGTTCAAGACATCACCCGGTGTGAAACCCGAGAACAATTCACTAATGATATTTCGAGACCTTCGCTATGTGACATTGATACAAACGGTTAAAGGGAATCTCAAGGGACTATAAGACGTAACAATTTTTTTTTAGGTCACGGTAGGAGCGGAGTCTTATTAAACGCTTCTTTCCGCGAGGATTGCCTTGATGGCCAGATACGGTATGAATGAGCAATATATTATAAGGACGTGAATAGGAGAGAGAGGGAGGGAGGAGGAGGAGAGAGATTGAGGGAGTGGCGGAGGGGAGGTGGGGCGGGAGGGGCGAATGATGCAACGGAGGGGGCGTTGCCCAGCAACCGATCCACACGCCACCTACGCCCAGAATAAACTCACTTGGAGGGAGGAAGGAGAGAGCGAGAGGGGGGAGGAATGGAGGAGAGGGAGAGAGAGGGGGAGATAAGGAAAAATAAGGGGTTAGAAGGGAGGAGAAGAAGGGACAGAAGAGGAAGGAGAGAACGGGAGAGAGAAGGGAGAAGGAGATAATAGACAGGGTGAGGGAGGAGAGGAAGAGGGAAAGAAAAGTGAAAGAGAAGAGAGGGAGGAGTACAGAGAAGGGGAGGGAGAAAGAAAAGGAAAGGAGGGAGGGGGATAAAATTGGGAGGAAGGGAGAGGAGATAGGAGATGGGAAAAGAGAGAAGAATGAGAAGGAGAGGGAAAAAGGGAGAGATGAAGGGAGGGGAGGAAGGAAGGAGAGGGAGGGAAGGAAGGTGGAGAGGAGGGAGAGGAGGAAGGGTGGAGAGGAGAGAGGGGGAGGGAGGAAGAGAGAAGGGAAAGGAGGGGGAGAAAAGTGGGAGGGAGAAATAGGAAAATAAGGGGAGAAAGAGAGGAAAAAGACGAAGAGAAGAAAAAAGACGGAGGAAGGGGGGAAGATGAGAGTAGAGATAGGAGAGGATAGGAGAGAGGGGGAAAGGAGTGGAAAAGAAATTATATGGAGGGAGAAAGGTGGGAGAGAGAAGATGGAGGGAGAGAGGATAGGGGAAGTAAGAAGAGAAAAGTAGAGGGAAAGGGGAAAGAAAGGGGTGGATGGGAGTGATAGTGGGGCGGATGGGAAAGATAAAGGGGCGAGAGAGGAATAGGGAAACAGAGATAGTAAAATGGGGAGCCAAATAGTTAAATGGGGAAAGTGAAGAGGAGGGAAGGGAAAAAGGAGAGAGTGAGAAGCACAACTACATTTTTCAGCCTGCAAGTCAAGACGCCTGTTCGTGGAGGGAGGATTATATTCTCCTCCAAGGCTTGCATATCGACGGCCTCGACCATGGATATAAAGCCGAAGTCCACCTCGTCCACGCGACTTGTGGTTCAAGGTTTTTTTCTTTTTTTAACGTTCCCGGCATTGAGAGTGAAAGAGCTAATTTCTCTCTCGTTCGCATCAGGTTTATTTTTGAGCTCAAGTTCAAACTGCGTCTCAGCCAAAATAAAATATCCGGACGGATTCAGTGTTTGCCTTTCCTAGCATTCCCACACACGCGCGGCGTAGTGAAAACTTGGTTAACTTGGAAACGAAAACGATTCCGAGATTTCTAACGTGGAAATTCGTTTTAACGCAGGGTTCTTCAAACTTTTTACACGCTCACGAAAAACCACAGATTTTTAGTCGTAAAAGAGACTCTATAAATTAACTTTAACGTTTCACAATGGTAGGAATAGGTCGAGGCTTTAAAGAAATTTATTCATTATCGGAATTTCGATACAGCTCTTCCCACCATTTCAAATGTTAACACACAGTATAATTGGAAAGTAGACAACAAAAATTGTTTTAATATATTTAAATGAAAATTGTACTCTCTTTCCCGACAATTTTTCAAACATAAGCTTCCCAATTCTTTGAACAAAGCTAACTACATTGAGTATCAAATCTGATTCTGACAAATAAGTTGTTATTAAAATTAATAAAAACTAAATTACTGCTCCGGACCAATAGTGCAAGAAAACGTAACGAGCACCAAGTTATTTTCTATAACATCATATACCCTCAATTGAATTTAAAATAAACACAAAAAAATAAACCAGCTTCAAAGTAATTTCCGATGTGTTAATAAATTTATCTAAAAAAAACAAAACAAATTCAATTCCTGTAGCGCGCGAGAGCGATTTTAAACATGGAAAAGGAGCAACTTTTAAAAGAGTGCCCGAAAGCACCACGGCGAGAGCTCTTGCACCAGTCGCATGCATACCACCCATTCAAAATAATAAAGAACACCAATCCAATCGAAACAGTGCTTTCAGGAATGTCGCATGTACCAGTCTCGCCTTGTGTTAAACGGTTCAACAGCTTCTCTCATTATTCTGCATACACGAATAACTTGAAAGGGAAAGACAGCTATAAAGAAATGAAGAAGATTGCGGAAATCAGTAGTATGTGGTGAACCAGGTTTAACCGGTAATACTCACGGAGCTGTCTACTGAGAGACTACTTATGATGATGATGGATATCTCTATCCGACTTAATTCAACAGAAAATGATCGAGTTCGTCTTATGGTTGAAAAAAATTCAGTGCCACTGAAGACGGCTGCTTTGTAGCAACAAGGTTTTTCTCAAACCTTGTTATGGCTATTGTAGATACCTGTGACAAGTACTGTTCTAAGTGCTTGTACTTGAATATCCCACTTTAGTTCATCAAGGAATACGGAAATGTTTTTTTAAACTAGGTAACGGTATGAATATATACATTTCTGAATTCCAAAAGGCAAATTTCTCGAAAACAGCTGCGACGACATTTCCCGCGCCTGTGTCCTAGGGGGATGTGGATGAAAATCTTAAATAATACGTACTGCCAAGAAATCCAAAAATACCCTAAAGAGGCGGGGAAGATTTCCTTCTCATTATAATAATTGCCTGTCAAATATGACGGGTATTCGTAAATTAAGTATTACGTTAAAATAAAATGAAAATTAATTACACCAACTTTTATGTGCACTAAAACGTAAAAAATTAATATAAATTCCACATACCCGAATGCTCCAATAAGTAATAAGCCTTAGAACTGTTATGGGTCAACATCAATATTCCTAAATTATTCCTAAGGAGCTATTTTCAAATGTTTCAATATAAGAAGATAACCCGTTCTTTTGGAACAGGTTCACTATTGTGCTCCCATAACTTGCCAACAGCTAAAACTTTTCTTGATTCATTTGCTTTGATTATCATTTTGCCTGGTAATAGAGGATATTGGCGAGCCTTCGGCTCGCTTTATTATTATATCAGTTGTCGGCACCGGGCGCTATCGCGCTCTTCGCCTCGCTGGAACGAAACTAACCCTCCCCGTTGTCCGGTGATCGGGTTGGTAAATGGTAAATGTCGCGACAGGCCTGATCAGTTTTGCGGGAAAGTTATTAAATCCAAGTAAGTGATTGTGTAGGTAAATGTCGCCAATGGCCGTAGTTCTCATTCTGCCCGATAGGTCAGCGCCGCATGTGCGTCAACAACCCATCGAGATTTAAAAAAATATATATGTTATTTTCTTCATAGGAAGATATAATATTTACACTAACAAATAAATGTGCCCCTCGAATATTAACAACTACCAAAAATATATTGTGACAGAATGCGTTCAGTATTAGCTAACAATAAGTGACAAAACATATTTTCAAGTGGTCTAATTAAACTTCGCTGTCGGCCATCTTGCGTTCCTTACAGAACAACGTTTTATATTATAAGATACCCCGTTTCGACCTACACTACAGCATCGCTTATGGGTAAAACTCGTCATAAACGCATTTTTTAAACATGTAATAAGTTAAATTACGTGACCGCCATCGACGCTAAAGGCTAGTTACCACAATTACTCAGTCATTTCGAGGATTAGCTAATTCTGTGCAGGTTTACGGGGGTTACGTTCTTGGAAAAGGTGAAAACAGCGTTGGGCAAATTCAATACTTTATTGAAAAAATCGCGTGGTAGTATAAGCTGCGAACATTTTCACGCCAAATACAAACGTAGAGTACAGCGTGCGCCCAATTCAGGACCGCGCATAATTAAACCTTATGCTTGATGAGTTAACATGCGTCGCATTTACTTCACCGCGCACGATCAAATCCGCGTAAGGGAAGACCCTCGCTGGACAATGGTACACTGTATTCAGTGTTTATTTATTTTTTTGACTCGGCAAAACGTGTGTGTACCAAAACTCCCAGATGATCGCTACGACTCGAGTAAGAAAAAGAAAAAAAAGGTCGTTATCTGCAGGGAGGAGGAAGGACGAGGGGGCCACGACTGGCTAAGCTGGCATTTTGCCTCCATTCGCTGTTTTCTCTCTCTCTTTCCCTCCCCATTTCACCCCTCCTCCCCATCTCGTAGCTGACGTAACGTAACACTGGGAGGAGTTATTCTAGCTATTCCGAGAGCAATGCTCGAGAGACTCTCAAGGGCTAATGTCACATGGAAGAAGGCGAGGCGAATCCTTTTGCTCAAAGTCTATAGTATAAATCGCCATTCCCCGCGAATAATCACGAAGATGAGGTTAAAACAAAATGATAAAAAGATTGCAGTTTGATTCAAGGACAAATAATTTCTTTTCAATTTTTCTAATACATAGACACACACGCACGCGCGCGCGCACACATAATAATGAATCATGTAAATCAAGAACCCCGTAAGTCCAGAAAACCAATTTTTTCAGGAGACGCTAAAAACTGTGTCAAGACTAAAATTTAATAGAAATGCAAACAATATTTTTTAAATTGTTAAGGTCCCTATGACAGTAGTTATCCATGGACTTATATGTTTTGTGGTTTCAACACATGCAACATGTACTCTACATGGCAGTTTCACTGTTTCCTCATTTTCACCAAAATATGGACTAACGTTGTTTTTGATTTCCATGATTCAATTGTATATGTATTACTAAAATATATACGGTTGTATATGCATATATTTATACAGTCGAACTTCTATAAGTCGAACGTATAGAATTTAAATTTTCTATAACTCGAAGTGAATTTAAGAGGACAAAATAATTTTCATGTTATTTTTCTTCTATAACTCGCATTTTCTATAAGGAGAATATTTTTTGTTTCCCTTGAGGTTCGACTGTTCCACCGTACACACACGCACGCACGCACACACATTATTATAGAAGATATAATAAGCGATGGACATATTACATTACTAAAAAGGCCAAATAACAGATGGAATGGAGATATTCCTGCAACTTGGTCGTAATATTTTCTAAACAAGGCAATTGAGAAGAGGAATAATCTGGAAGATATCTTTATTCGACCTTGGATCGAGAGATACTGAAGTCGAGAACAATGATTAGTATTTATTTCAAATATACAAAATAAATGAGATAACTACTAAAGATAGGCAATGTATCAGGAAAGCATCTGTCATCAGTTTTAATGCTTCGATTGTAGATTTCGATAAAAAACCCTCATCAACACACACACATATATATATGAAATCACGTACTAAGTGTAACGGCTACAACCCGAACCATAAAGACAGCTAAAAATCGACTTCTCTAATTTCAAATAAATTAATGACAAAAAATACGGGAAAATACAATTTCTTTGAGAAAGTAAAAATTGGAGACGAAGTGCGGACGTCTCGTACGCGGCGAAAAAGTTCGAAGCGTCACGAGGCTGAGAAGAGGATATTAAAAGGGTGGAGTGAGACAGAGAATGCGGCGAAGGAGTGGATTGGAAGTGCTTGGAAGGTTACGGTTACAGCTGTGCACGCTCTTCCCAACAGGTGTGAGACGGAACGAGGAAAGAGGTATAAAGAGGGGGGAAGGGGAGAGAGAGAGAGAGGAGGGGATAGCGAGGGTAAGAGGGAGGTGAGAGGGAGAAAAGGAAGAGAATGAAGGAGAGAGGGAGAGAAAAAGAAAGGGAGATAGAGGGAAAAAGAGGGGATAGAGTAGAGAGGATGGAGTGAGAGGAGAGAGGGGAAGAGAGGAGAGGGGTAGAGAAAGGGGGAGTGAGGAAGAGGGGGAGGAGAGAGAGGAAGGAATAGGGGGAGAGGAGAGAGCGAGAGGGAAAGAGGGAGGGGGAGAGGGAGAAGGGGAGAGGGAAGGAGAGAGGGAGAAGAGGAGAGGGAGGGGAGAGGGAAGATTAAGGGAGGAAGAAAAAGTAAGAGGGAGGTGAAAGGAAGAGATGGGGAAGGAGAGGAAGGATGCCAGAGTGAAAGTGAGAGAGGGAGGAAGAGAGCGGGAGAAAGAGGGAGAGAGAAAGAGGGAGAGAGAAAGAGGGAGAAAGAGGGAGAGGGAGAGAGAAAGAGGGAGAGCGAAAGAGGGAGGGAGAGGGAGGGAGAAGCAGAGAGAAAGAGGGAGAGAAAGAGGGAGAGAGAAAGAGGGAGAGAGAAAGAGGGAGAGAGAAAGAGGGAGAGAGAAAGAGGGAGAGAGAAAGAGGGAGAGAGAAAGAGGGAGAGAGAAAGAGGGAGAGCGAAAGTGGGAGAAAGAGGGAGAAAGGAGAGAGAAAGAGGGAGAGAGATAGAAGGAGAGAGACAGAGGGAGAGAGAAAGAGGGAGGGAGAGAGAGAGAGAAAGACGGAAATAGAGGGGTAACGGATAATGTGTGAGGGAGAGGGTGAGAGTTAGGAAGGAGGGAGAGAGAGAGAGAGTGGGAGGGAGAGAGAGGTAGAGTGGGAGGGAGAGAGAAGGAAGGAGAGGGAGAAGGGAGAGAGAGGGGAAGAGAGAGAGAGAGAGAGAGGGGGGAAAATGGCAAGCACAACACGACCATCTCCTCCTCCCACATTAATTCCTCTACCATCCTTCACCTTCCTCTCCTCTACCCACCAGTACCTTCGCCCCTCTTTCCCTTCATATTTTCCTTCCTCCTGTTATGCACACTCCCCTCTTTTAGCCTAATCTCTTTCTCATTTCCTCTTTTCCCACTCTCCCCCCCTCTCTCTCTCCCTTCGTATTTTCACTACCCACATTTCCTTGAACTCAAAGAAATACACTAGAGTTTTTTTTGCAGCTTTTCCCATTCGCACCTCTTCGTTGGAATTTTTTTTGCTATAGCATTATTCTACGATAATACAAGCCAGATTATTAACAGGCTAGACAAAAAAGTCCACCTTTAATTTAGATGTTTTTTCTTCTCTATTACAAGCAAACTTTTAAAAGTGTTAACAGATTTGCAAAGAAAAACGACGAAACGAACGTAGGAAAGGACTCACCGTTTCATTTATTTTGCCCCATAATGACATTTAAGCAACTGCCATTTCTTAATTGCCTCTTCGTAATCTCGTTTCCACAACACGCAAATGTCTGCAGTCTGAAATTATGCTCCACTTTTCCTCTTCTTCGCACCATACGCACACAAAACATCATCTTATAAATACAAACATCAAGGAACTCAAATTTTCATGGCTTTTAATGTCGAGGTCTGTTATAATAACTAACAGATGCGTATGAGACGAGAGTATACTTCTCATATATGTACGAGCATCTTAAAATAACGAGGCTTTACTAATTATACAAACGTATATTTAACCAGACGACCACCGACAGTTGGAACGTCTATAGCTTTCTACGTCGAAGAGAAAACCCGATACGAAAAATATAATAATATAGTTTTCGTGGAAAATAAACATTGTTTATTTTTATCTGTATCGTGGGTAAATTCCACAAAATGGAGCCTGAATTTATTGACGAGAGGAGATACCGTTTTCTGGTCTAATACAAATAATGTAATAGTTTCCGGCGTAACTCGGTGGAACTGCTTCGTGATAAAGAAAATGAAAAAACCTCGTAACTTCCACATAAATATATACCAATAATATAAACCAAGTTCGTCTGAAAAATATGTTTATGTGGAAGTTAAAGTTTTTTAAATTTTCTTTATCTAACACAAGTAAGTTAAAATTACGTCCGCTAACCCCTTCTACACGCAGTCGCGTTTGTTCGGGGGTGGACAAACATTTTAACACATTGTCTGAGCACATTTACCTTCAAGAACCTTCGCGTAATGATAGAAGCTAATGAATGAATGTACTGATTCTAATTTAGACAGCTAAGATTCGTCCTATTTTCATCTGAAGCTCGTATACTCGATGCATTTTTACCAACTTTTGTTAAGATCTTTGGAGGGGCAAATCCCCTTGGCCGCAACACTGTCCTCAAGGTTTGAGTTATCCGAGTTCTATTGCGCATACATTCTCCCACGTCAACAGTACGCCCTCGACTCTTCTCCAACCCTCCCTCTCTCTCTCTCTAATCCCACCTCCTCTTCCTCCCTCTCTCCTTCAACCCTCATTCATCTCTCTTTTCCTCCCAACTCCGCCCTTCCTTCAACGCTCTCCCCCTCAACTTCCTCTCCCTCCCTTCCAACCCTTCCAGACACCACTTCTAACGAGGAAGCCGGCCACTGGCCTCCTCTCTCATTCCCTCTTTCTTTCTCAGCAGCGTGTGGTGGCGGCAGCCGCATTCCACTGGGCGGTTCGAAGGAAGCTGCTCCCTCTCTTGGAACAAGGGCGGAGGCGCAAAAGACTAGTTATTTTTTAACGCTTTAAAACTTAAGTGCGAAAAGTAGCGAGGTCTTCCACATAAAATTTTTTTAACGCTGCTCCGGATGCTACCATTCAAAACGCCGATTGTTTAGGGTAAACTTCTTTCGCCGATTAACGCGTAATGAATAAACACGCTTTGCATTCGTTCGCCCTTCGCCGTTCAGCGGTGAGGATATTTTTCAGCGCGTTTTCCCGAATATTAATCATGACATTCGTATGAATACTTGACTGGACGAGTATACTCGTCATCCCACGTTGAGGTGTTAATGAAATCGTCACAAACTGCCTAGAAGATCGCCTTGTGGTAAGAAGTCAAGTTACATTCAAGATTAACTCCGAAAGTCAGAGAACAGTAAAAAAAAAAAACGGATGGGAAGTTCGGCTAAAAAGCAGATCCAAGGATGGAGATTGCGTTCGAGGGAGGCTACTTTGAAGCCGACGCGCAGATGTTTAATTCCCGATCGTTCCGTGGCTATCTAAATTTTCATCGGTGATTATCCATAATTTGAAAAAAATTTCCCCTACAGGTAGATGCCATTGTTGCGTCATTTATCCAAAAACAAATCCGCGTCCATTTGCTCATTTGTCGCGAATAATAATATAAAGGAGTCTTATTTCCGATTAAAATAATTATACCGGTCGTCCGAAGATGATGATCACGACAAAATTCCACGTAATAAAAAATATTCGAGGCGGAGAACATTCTCGAGGGAAGGAGGCAAGCCTTTGAAAAAATATATAATTCGGAAAAGTCGACAAATTACTAGCGCTTTATATATACCCTACTGCCAGTGTTATGGATTACAACGGACCAAATCTCTCATCATACTACCTCGAAAACTGACCCTGAACTACGCCTAATTTGTTGTAAAATGTGCAGTAATAACATTCATTCCAGAGAAAATATCGCATAGTTTCAGTGCATTTTCAATTAATTTTAACTGATAAACTGAAATATGTTGAATGACCGTGAAACTTCTAACACAGATTTTGTCGTAGGCAGAGCAAAAAAATTCCCCTAAAACATCAAAAATCAATCCGAATGTGGAGCATCTACTATTTTATGGATTCTTTTTTTTTTTAATAATGAAGATATTATCAGAACATCTAGAAATTCAAAGAATTTTCAATTTTAGCTTGAATTTTAAACAACGAGACCTCCGATCCATAATTAATTCCTACAAAATTTATCCTTAGGTAAACTATAAACTAAATATTGTGAAAAAAATTATTCGAAAAATCTTTCAGAAAAATATTTATTTATATTTTATCAGCGTTCATATAACTTAATTAACTGTCAGCTGAATTAAAAACTTTATAGTTCCGTCTCGTACGGAGCGTTGTACATGCATCCATTATTTTTTCCCATGCATCGCTTGCAATAAACTAAAACATCTGTAGTATGGAAAATAACCTCACTCTACTCGTAGCGCCACCTGGCATAATATTTGGCCGTTATAAACCGGGAAGAAATAACTATCGCATAAGTTCTCGGGAAGGTCGTTATTCCTCAGCGAATCGAGAGAAAAAAAAACATGGAAAGATACACGCGAGAAAATGAAACAAAAACAGCAACGACGAAAACTTTTCCGGAGGGAGAATTATTTTAAACGAAAACTTCATCTCACATCAGATATAAGACAACCTCTTTTTCTAAATCCGGTTTTCCAAAAAACCGGTTCCATCATCCGCGAAAAATATTGCACATCAAACGTGGGCAAAATAAAAGGATCATATTTCGCAATGATGCGTATGCAAGGTGTGACATAAATACGACACAGACAACGTAAAAATAAATCACGTTCAAAATAAGCCTTCAAAGGAAAGGAACGTTATGGGCGATATCTTCCGTCTGCAATCTCGAAACGACGCAATCTCGGAACTCCAATCTCTTTTAAGGACACAATCCCGTAAGGAAAATATCTCAAAGGATCACGAAAGGCAAAAGGTCGAATTTCGAAAATGTAAATATTTTTACCTCTGTATTCTCGCATATTTTAAAATTTTCAACTTTTGTATTAGGAATGCACCGCTAATACAAAAAAAATCTAAAATGTTACGGCTACAGACAAATCCGTCGAAAATCAGTTTGTCATTAATTCAAAGGAAAAATTTTAATGAAAACAATTGGCGTTCAAGACTGATTCATACTATAATCGAGTTTAAATGGAGGGAAATGACTAACGCTTCAGATCCCTAGTATGTGTTCCCTCGACGGTAAATGTATAAATTCTTTTAAATTATTTACAATTATTACAACCTGACAAATTATTTAATAAAATTTAGTCTTTTTTATTCTAATAGTAGGTCTTGTTGCTTTTAATATTATTATATAATATAAATTCTTTCGCTTTCGACGAATTTGCTTTCGACGAATGTTTTCGAAGAATTCACCTAGAACCAAACATCACGGTGGTTTTTAACAGAATTTTGAATTAATATTCTACGCTTTATCCAATTTCTCCGACACATTCATACAAATCTCATCAAATTTACACTCCGCATTTTTTTATAAGAGGTTTGCTAATTAATAAACGGATTTTAATTCCGCATAACATTATGAGATTTTCTGACAATTACAAAAAACGAACGTTTTATGTAGTATGCCATTCTAAACCTGTCGCGCTCGTTTACAGAAAAGGGAATAAAAAGAAACGGTTTCAACGCTTAGATCTCCCAGCAAGAATAGAAAATCGCTTCCATGCGTCCGGTTCTCAAACATAAATAAGATGCGTATTGCACTTCAAGTAGACTCAATCCTGCAGTGCTACTTATACTGGAGAGAGAGAGAGAGATAAAGAGAAACCTGGAGGAAGCACGTTGAATAATTTAAAAACCAGCAGCCTATACGTCGCGATTTCTGATGCTGTTTAGGTTTATACAGAGTGGGCCACAGAAAAGGAACCTATTTTACGCTTTTATAACATCTGTTCTATACGAGATAAAAATGTTATAGAAAATTTATATACTAGAATAACCCTTACATTTACTTCGCAGATACAAAGTTAAGTTTATTCTTTCTATTTGCAGTAATACAAAAGTTATGAATTTTTAAAATGTGTTCCTTTTTTGTGGCCCACCCTGTATATTGTTACTGAGTTGCTACCCACCGACATATTTTCACTTTGCTAATTACGAATATTAGCACCTGTTTTGTATATATATTTTTCCGAGGTAAAAAAGTTTCTTTAAAAAAATAACTATAATAATAATCATAAACGATTCATTTCCCCGCGTGAGAAATGGGCATCTGGTTTTCATTAATAAATTTTGAATCACGTAAAAACCATTTCAAGTACCATATTTTCAAATGCAGCAACAAAAGATATTTCATTAATCGCCCGCTTGACTTTTCCTGAAAAATAAGCGAATAAAATACAAAACATAACGAAAGCGATCGGAACAACTCGAATATTAGGTTACGTAGATATGACAACACCGACCGAACAGGGAAGATATTCTCACGCGAAGACAAAAAACATTAACAAACCAACGACGAACGTAATTTTTAATATAATTTAATATTAATATTTAATCCTTAAGTTTGCGCGTGACCCAAATAGATATTTGATGAACCATCGAACCATGAGCAACTTTATTTAATTTGCTGTTATTTTTGTCCAAAAATATGTAATTTTTTCCCTCATACATTTGACCAATAATAATTCATTAAATAAATCGAGTAAACAATATCACGACGATTGGAAGAAAAATACAAAATGGGGGGACCCACTTTTATCCAAATTTCAAATTCAAACGCTCTTCATTTCTTAATTTCATTCACGTGAGGTTGTTATACACATTCTTATTCTTATATCAAGTTCGTTGCCTTGTGGCATTTTACTTGGTGTTTTTGTTTACTATTTAGCATTGTTGAGATAATGTTTTAACTGTCTAGTGCTGAGAGAAAATTACAAATAAACCCTCCTGTCTTACTAGACCCACTTGTGTGTGTGCGCGCCTCTACTTAAAAGGTTTAATCCTAGATTAAAAGCTCCATCTATCCGGTTTGCTCTTAAAGACATTTAAATGTGAGGCGAACGTGAAGAGAGAGATAAGACGATAGGAGAGGGAGAGGTGGGGGCAGAGAGGAGATGAAAGGCATATAGAGGGGGGTCTGTGTTTATGGAAGGGGTTTGAAGGGGCGAAGAGGGGGGGGGCGGGAATGTCTCTCCTCTCTTTCCCTCCCTCTCTCTATAGTAAAGGGAATAAACTGGTCTTTCTGGGGGAGGTAGAAGACTCATCGTGAGACGGATTCGAGAGAGAGAGAGGAGGTGAGTTGGGAGGGAAGAGGAGGGTGGCGTTCTCCACCGATCGAATGCGATTCACGAAGCCTTAAGGGTCGTGGGAGAAAAGGGCCGTGGGAAAGGCTAGGGGGAAAAAAAAGGGGTCGCGCCCCGATAGCGTTTCCGGCTACTCCTCTTCGTCACCGTCGCGACGGTGCACTTCATTGGGGAGGAATTTTTTTAGTTACCAGCAAAAGTAGCCGGCGTTGCACGGTATGGCATGTGATATTATCAGTTCACATTTAAAAGCATTGATCCAGTTGACATGATATTTAGCATTTTCGATTGTTAAAAACCTATGAAAATACCTTTTTACATGATTAAAAAAGAAATTCGATGCCAAATCGGCTTAGATTCAGAATTCTGTCTTTTAAACATATATAAAGTTGACTCTTTCAGCTTAATACATGTTTTTGTCCCGAGTTTGCATCTTCATTTTAAGCAATTTAAATTTGCAAAAGAATAAAAAAAAGCCTGCACGTCAAGCAATCGATTTTTGCGTGTTATCTTGTGGAAAAACATTAATCCCATATATTGGCAGCAATGACTAATCCCGGTTGACCATTCACTAAGTTAAGGCGTAAGTAAGAACCGTACCAAATTTGGTTGTTCTAGGTCTTATAGTTTGGGCCTGCATAATGAGACACACAAACAAACAAACGGAAACATACCTATGTATAGATAAAAACAATCTTCTTACGGGCATACAAAATGTCACGTCAATAGTTCGTAACACGATTCGAATTATTTTGTGAAATGCGAACAAACCTGAGCAACGATCATACATGAACAGCGGGAGAGTCAATCAATATCCCCAGCGGCTCTCCAAACCTACATATGTATACAGTAATCCCTCGTCAACCGCGGTTTTGCGTATCCGCGGTTGAAAAATTGTACCAGGTTTTGCCAACCGTTGCATCCAGTATCGGATATCCGCGGTTCTACTCGCGGTTGTGGCTAACTACCACTACTACTAATGCTAAAAACTCATGTTATTGAAGGATCTACGCACTAACCAGCCTTTTACAGGAGAAATGATTTTTAGCCCCTGATAAGACCACGTGTTGGTTGGGAGAAGAAGGTTCAAGGAATTTTATGGAAGCTTTGGTTTTTACCAGCGTTTTTTTTTTAGGCTAAGGCCAAGTGGGTGGTGTCTGCAGAGTTCTTACTTACAAATTACGTTACAAAGAGGTAACGCACGGTAATAATCAGTCGATAGTGCGCAAATAAATGCATGTCATCGAGACTGCTTCAAGCTAGGCACACAAACTATACAACTTGTACTGACTATATACGCAGGGAAAATTCTTTATTGTTTTAAATCGACCTTCCGAGAAATGGGATTAATACCTCATCCAGAGGAAAGTGGGATGATAAAATGATACGTTGCTGCAACATACGCGAGAAGCAAATTTACTCGAGCAAAGTGTTACTACTGTACGTTAAGGAAAGGGACTAAAAATTTATGGTCCAATTATTATCGTCGTCTTAGACTTACTGCCTTGCGTGCATAGATGGAATCTGTGAACAAGTGTGCCGGGAACTTTTAGCATCAAACGTACCGTATAAATCTATTGCCCTCGAGATATAGCTATGCGGAGGTTACGCTCCATTTAAGTCGATAGGCAGTGTGTCTTGGAGACTTTCTAATCTTGATCCCCCTTTTTTTAGGAAGGGTAGAATAAGTCAGAAAAGGATACCTACTTGTTAAGGGTGCGCAAATGAAATAAAACCCTTCTTTTATGGTCTAGAGGAGAACATTTTTTAAAAATAAAAATTTAGGATAAAAAGAAATACATAGGAACTTCTATAAATCGAACCTGAAGGTATTCAAAAAAATATTCGACTATTAGAAAATTCGATTTACAGAAGAAAAATAACACGAAAAAGATTTTGTCCCGTAAAATGAATTCACTTCCAGTTATGGAAAATTCGAGTTTTAGGCGTTCGACTGTATTGCAGTAATCTTCGTAGTGGCGCAGGGTGTTCAAAACGTCTCCGTGTACTAGGCTCAATGCATGTGATTATTAGGGACAATTTAATAATCTAGTACACTGTGACTTTTTGAACACCCCCATAGTTGTCATCACTACAGAAATATCCCTGCCTCCATAATCAATGTCGCAATCTCCCAGAGCCGTTTCTCGTCATCCGTCGAATGCCGACTTGCATTAACAGGTGATTCATGCGTATTTTGATGGTTAATTTTTGACGTTATATTACTCAATAGGACTCTATTCTTACTTAATGTTTATATACATTTCTATTCTCGATGTTTATCTTAACTTCAAAAGTCAGACTCGACTTGACACAAATTAGCCTAGCCAGAATTAAAGCTTTTGACTAGGCAATTTCATCGGTAAATAAAAAAAAACATCAAACGTCAACCAACCGCTGCGGAAACCTTCGTTAAAAATTAGACAATGTCTTTCATCCGTCAAGATCAACCTGTGTGTTTACACTCGTATGGGGTATATTTAAATGTACATACTTGTGTAAACTATTTAGATCAAAAGTTGGGCTTTCCACATCCATCGAGATTATACTACTTTTCTTGTTTTTAACGATAAACATTTTGCCATGAAATTCACAAGAAAGCACGTTACCAAAATATCAGAACAATCGACACACAAATTTAGTTATTACAGATGATTATAAAAATATTTAAACTCAAGAAACCGTAATTTAAATTTACCATGACTTACGCGGCAACCTTGTTGGCGCAGCTGATGTTCAAGACATTCGCGTATTTTTATCTGCCCTGGCAATTTGCCGTGACATACAGTTTGAAGATCACCGCCCTAGTGTTATCCTATATAGTCCAAGGGGATAAAGGAACCTCTGAAACGCTCCATCGACCGATTTACGGCAGAGATTTCCATTGATCTTTCGTATAGTAGCAATGACGTATTCATCAAGAGGCGCAAAAACGCGATATGATACATGCTCACGCAGGGATGGACACACATGCACCCATTCGCAAATGGCGAATAAAAATTTGAATAGTGACGACTACATGTTTCTACTATATTTTATCAGTTCAGTAGAATTTCTACGTAGGTTATATTTTTTTACGTCTTTTATATGGCGTATACGTAATACATACGGACTTGAATAAAAATGATTCTAAATTGCGTCGCATTGGAATACAGCCTACCTCCTGGATTTCGAAAATAGCTCAAAGATTTGGACCAGATTTTTCCAGGCCTGGGCGCGCACGCATGAAGGACCGACAAGCTGTTAACACAAGAAGACAGGTTTCGTATAACAGTCGAAATTCTGTAAGTCGAACCACAAGGGAAACATAAAAAATATTCGACTTAAAGAGAACTCGAATCACACGAGAAAAACAACACGAAAAATAGTTTGTCCTAGAAACTGAATTCACCTCGAGTTATGGAAAATTCGAGTTATGGAAAATTCGAGTTACAGAAGTTCCACTGCATGAGAAAAATTCATATATTACTACATTTTGAATTATCCAAACGAATATGTCAATAATAATAATACTAACACGCGGGGCCGAATTAAGAGTTTGCCTTCCAGAACGGTCGACTCCTCCAACATGCTTAAAGGACTCTTTGAAATGCCGATTAACCGTCAACACTTCGTTTATCCTTGTCAATGTCGCCCCGTTGAACACGATGCATAGACGATACCGAGACCGACCGCTTCGACATTGATCTAGACGCGACAACTAGATCGATTGTGCAGAGAATAGGCCGCCATTGGTGGAGGGGAGGGGAAGGTTACCGCGTGACATAAATAGCCTCTTTGTTTCGCAACGATTATAAAAAAACATCTTTTCTCCACTGATTTAATGCATCCCTTCTCTAAGAGCTTCTGGAGTGTTTCTTGGCAAGATACGGCGGTTAATAGTGTATGTGTATGTGTGTGTGTATATATATATATATATATATATATATATGTGTGTATATGTATATATATATATATATATTTTTTTTTAAAGGAGGCTCTTGGACATCAAAAAGCCGCGGGCAACGCCATAAACAAACGCCCCGAAGGGCTGTAGTGGCGGAAAGGAGTGATTTATCTCCTAGGGCGTAGAAAGAAATCGGAACGGATGCGGTGAAAGGGGCGTACTCATTGAACGAAGCCCACGCAAGACCAGTGAGATCGAGCGAGAGACTCGGTTGAATAGATTCGATTAATCGCTTCATATGTCAACATCGAAATGGGGGTGGTGGGGGGAGGGGTTACAATGGGGGGCTATCGGACAGACTGACAGAAAAATGGATGGACGTATTTATTTGGGTTGGGTTGAGAGCTTGGCAATCCTCCCTGTGTTCCGAAAACCTTTCCTCGCGAGAAATACAATATAAGATGAATAAAATGAGAACCCCAAAAAGAAAGTAATTGCAGTTTTACATATAATACACATGGAAAAATCTACTATGTAGTATATAATGGGCTGTGTTTGCGAATACGTCACGCTGAGAGAGAGAGGTACATTATTTAGGGGACAGTGAGAGGGAGAGAGGATGGGAGGGGGGGACAAAATTGGAGGGAGAAAAGGAGGAGAACAGGCGGGAGAGAGGGAGGAGAATGAGAGGGATAAAGGGGGAGAATGGGAGGGAGGGCGAGAGGGGTGGGAATGGTAGAGAGGGATGAGAATAGCTGGAAGAGGAGTGGGGAATGGGAGGGTGAGAGAAAAGATGAAGGGAGAATGACTGTTAAAATTTCAATTTAATATTTTATACATGCACACCCGCCATTTTTGACCAGTATAACAATAATTACGCGGAAAAAAACTTTTGGTTAATTTAGACTGAGAGAGACAGACAAACGACTTCATTTAGGGCGAAATTGAGACTACATAGTCCCCTCTTACATTTAACCCTACGTTATGAATTACAAATGACAATAAAAATAATAACATATAAACGTACAAACAAGACAAATACCTGAAACTAAACAAACGAAAAAAGGACAAAAAAAGAGAGGGGGAAAGGAGGGAGGGAGGGTGATAGTATGAAGAGATTTGGGAAAGAGAGAGGAAAATCAGTTACCACGATAGTCACTCCCTCCAAATAACGACGGATTCATCTTTGACGCACCCCATGAAAAACTATTACCCGAACGAGAATTAAAAAGGGAATAAAGGGAAAAAAACACGAATATTCCTTATCGTGCGACTCTCCTCAAAAAATCTTTATCGAGAGAAATTTTAAAATAATAACGATAATAAAAGAACGACCGGAAATACGGGAAATAAACATGTGACAGCGGAAATCCGGTCACAATGAAAACTGGAACAGTGGCGAACGATGTGAAGTGAGGATTATGAAACGCGCAGAAAAATATATCCTGCCAAAGTAAACAAAATTAAACTGGCCGGATTTACACAATAACCACAAAATCATTTTAAAAAACGCGTCATTATAACTACAACGATTTATTGATTTCTACTCATGATTCTGTTTTTATTCAATAGGCGATAAAAGTGGTTATTCCGTACCGAATTAAGCGTCTGATTGAACTAGAAACAAATTAATTATGCGACCTATATGATAAATTCCAGATTATTGATCAAATAAAGATAAAGAAAGGAAAACCATGGAAGAATTTCCGCTGAAGACGGCTGTTTTTCCCTCTAAACACGCCTTTCGGTTCACTCGACCGTTTTTAATGCTCACAAGGGAGTTATATAGGTCATACGTATTTGGGAGGCATAATACGGGAGGAAAATAACATCCCGCAGAGTCATCTTAAGGGAGAAAACGCAAATAGAAAAATGACGAAGGCGAGAACACCGGTAAAAATGGAACAGTAATGGCGGGAGGGAGTGTAATATTCAAAAGAGAGAACATTCAAGAGGTTAAAAATCTCGAGCGCGTCAGAAACGAAGTTACGACTTTTGAAGATGGGGCGAGCAGACTAAACACAGTAATTCGGTCAGTCGACGGGTCCAAAGAAGAGAAAAGGTGGATGTATAAAATCAAGGACGGCCGAAAGGGAAGAGAAAAATAAGATGTTCCCACTTCTAGTACACAGCTATGGAGGGCACAACAATATCCGAGGATTTGGACGCGAAAATCTTTTCGGCGTGCCAAGCTCTTTTTTCGACCGCAAGAATAGAATCGACTGTTTACGCTTACTTCGAGTTCTGAAGGGGAAATGGAAGGAAAAAACAAAAGACGTTCGGAGCCGAATTTCCGACGATGAAAATCGAAAATGATTTAATCGACACAAACTTCGAGTTCGAGATAGTCGATTTCCACTTTCCAAATCATAAAATACTCGACGCTTTTTATCGATGGCGCGAAATTATACCCAAATGTCTTGCGAAACTTCTCCGCGCCGAATTCGACGGCTGAATTTATGATCCGACGCCAAACGATGGCCAAAATGTCGTAAATACGGTGTTCAAAATGAAAACAGGCTTATGTCACAACAGAAAAGCACGCTTTCGTAGTTTACGGACGATGATCACGATTATTGGGGGCTGCAAAATTAAATCACGCGATTTATTTTGAAAATGGAAGGATTATTTGTACTTAATGTTTCCTCACCGGTGACGTCACGTGAGCAGAAAGATACGCCAAATGCATTCCAAAACTTTCACTTTTCATCATAAAATATTTCCGGAAAATTAGCGAAGACGAAGGCCAAGACACTGGAATGCCATCTGTTGTTTATATTTTCAACTCATCGCCCTGCTATTGATCTCTTGACGAAGATTTTACTCCAATGAATAGAAAACAAAACTTGCTACTTTTCCGGAATTTTCGTAGACCGAGAAAAAAATCGGTACGAGGGGCGCACTTAAAGTTACTAGAATTCCATATTCGAAACAACAGAATAACAATGCCGATATTATTTTGTTTATCTCCAATTGTTTGTAGTGTCAACACCATAGTTTGTGATAATTTAGCGTCTTTAGTTTATTTTTAATTCGACTTTAAAGTTTGTGAGTCACAAAGAAAAATGGATCTGAACAGGGAGCATTTCCGCGCCATGATTTATTATGATTTTAAATCACTTCTCACTCCAAAGCAATGTGAAGAAAGACTCCGAAATGCTTTTGGTGAGATATAGCCCCATCATCTGCCACGATATACAACTGGTTCAACGAATTCAAGAGAGATCGTTGTTACCTGAGCGACGAATTTCGTGAAGGTCGTCCAATCCCCGCTGTCACCGATGAAAATGTTGCTGCTGTTCGCGCCATGATAGAAGAAGACAATCGAACGACCTACGAAATTTATTCAAGGAAGGTTAGGGATTGGTATGAGTCAGATACAACTAATTTTGCACGAACATCTAAAGGTCAAAAAAAAATTTTTGTCGCTGGGCGCCGCACAATTTGAAAGATGAAGAAAAATTCCGTCGTGTTGAATGGTGCAAAGAAAAACTGAAGTTGTATCACCAAGGCGAGTCCAATTCCGTCTGGAATATCGTAACAGGTGACGAAACGTGGATATATGTATTTGAGCCGGAGCGGAAAGCCCAGCCGGCCTCAGTGGATCTTCTCGGGGGAGACAAAACCAACCAAAGTTCGGAAAAGTCGCAGTGTTGGGAAATAAATGGTGGCTACTTTCTTTTCTAAAACTGGACATGTAGCAACGACTGAAGTAGAAGATAGGCGCACAATTACAGCTGAATGGTATACAACCGTCTGTTTGCCGGAGGTGATTGGTAAAGTAGAAGAAAAACGGCCGAAAGGGAAGATTGTCCTACATCACGACAACGCTCCGGCGCATGCAGCCACACGAACGATCGAGTTTTTGGAGGCCTCAAAGGTGACCACCATGGATCATCCCCCTTACAGTCCCGACCTGGCATCTTGCGATTTCTACTTATTCCCGAAAATCAAGGATAAAACGCGAGGCATCAGATTTCAAACTGCAAATGATGCAGTGGAGGCCTACAAAAATTATGTTTTTAAAGTCACACCACGAGAATGACAACACTTGTTTTGATGAATGGTTTAAGAGGATGCAAAAGTGTATCGACTGCAATGGAGACTACTTTCAAAAGCAATAAAAATGTTACCTTGCAATCATTATGTTTCTTTATCACATTTTCTAAAAGTTTTCAGTGCATTGCACAAACTTTCTCATATATTAATGCGTCGTTTAGTTATCTTTAGAAAATGAAAATCGTATCAGCCGGCTTTTAGAAAATCTAACTTTTGTTTTTAAGTTGCCCAAGAATAAACTAGCCTTATATTCATTCATTGAGAAAAATGAAATATGTAGTATTATTGCAGACGTATACTCAAATAACTGTACAAATTTTGATCAAAATCGTTTGAGCCGTTTTTGAGAAAATCAAGTTATTGTTAAAGTTGCCTAGAATAAACTAGCCTTATATTCATTTTTTGAGAAATATGAACCATGTAGTATTATTGAAGACGTAAACTCAAGTAACTGTACGAAATTTGATCAAAATCGTTTGAGCCGGTTTTGAGAAAATCAGATTGTTGTTAAAAATGCATAGAATAAACTTCCCTTAATTGTTGAGGAATGTCAGCCATTTCTTCATATACTCTGCTCTGTGTGATAAAATGCCAAAGTACGAGATTTCATTCATTTTCGCTTTACCGTTTAGGCTTCAGAGCCAGTAACAGACAGACGGCATTGCGAAAACCACTTTTTCGGATTCGGCGACACCTAAAACGCATACTACCGTAAAAATCTCGAAGTCGAATTTTTTCGCGATAACAATACTTTCTCAATATATACTTCGTATATGAGAAAGTAAAAACAACGGCAAAATTAAAAGCTCCATGGTTCATTGCGTGAGAACATATATTGTCATTTTCAGGGTTATAAATTCTGGAAGAAAAGGAGTGGAGGGAGAGGTCTCCGGTAAGGGACAGAGAGGAGAGAGGATTTGGAAGAGAGGTGAGGAGGAGAGAGGGAGGGCGCCTAATTCCCCCCTGTCCCAGTGATCTTATCTTAAATGTCAAATTAAACAGCCCTCGAGGGGATGAGAGGGTTGAACGACGTGCTTAAGGATAGGGGAGGTTTTTTTTATAAATACGGACACACCAGAAAAGGGTGAATTATGGATATCGATTTATGACTTCAGCTGTCGATATAGGTGATTCTCATCCTTATATAATAATTCTCTAATGTCAGTCTGTATGCCACGGTTTATGCACCACCGGCGGCAAAAGATACCGCTATCGCAGAGTAAGAGAGAGGGAAAGAGAGAATATGAGGGGGAGAGAGAAAATAATGGGATAGAGGACTTCAGTTATCGGCATAGGTAATTCTCATCCGTATATAATAATTCTTTAATGTCAGTGCGTATGTCACGGTATATGCACCGCCGGCGGTATAAGATAAAGGGTGATATTATATCGCTGTCGCAGGGAAAGAGAGAAAATAATGGGATAGAAGGACAGACAGACAGACGACTTTATTTAGGACGAAACTGAGAATGTAAAGCCCATTCTTATATTTAACCCGAGAGAATGGGAAGTATCAATTCTTTGCCTTTGCCTACTCTTCATTTTTAACTAATTTGTGTCTATGTATCTATAAACCCTTAGCTTCGATAAAACGCACGTTTTAAGCTACGAATCCCTCGTCTTCGGGAGCAACTCATTGTTATTTTTTTGGGATCGACGATCACAGGATTAGCACCGAGGGCGGATAACTGGTAACTGAAATTCTCATCGATTCTACACGAAATATCAGTCGCCAAGTTCTAAATTTGTTGCTTAAAAATCAAACCGATTCTTCAAATACGTATATATTTTTACGTGAAAACACAGAAAACCTAAACTTACTACTGATTTATGAATTAGAAAACAGCTTATGAATCGCACCGACGCGACGTAGGTGGATCGCGCGCGCCACGTGAGACAAAGGATAAACGCGTTGGAAAATAAGTATCGTAAGGACTAAGGGAGAGGGAAAACAAGTGACGGCAGGGAGGGAGAGGGAGGAAAAGGGCAGCATTGGATACAGAGAGAGGGAGGGCTGGGGCTGCCAGAGGTGTTACGTTGCACAGGGTGAGAAAGCGCTCCTGAACCCCCGTCCTTAAACTTTTCTTGAGATATTTAAAAGAAACTAATTAATTTTTTCTTTGCTCCGTACAATTATCGACAATGAAAAATAAAAGGAATGCCACCAAGAATCCAGCCCGATCCAAAATATGAATTATCCAAAATTTATTCACTTTCAATAACGTAAACATATAAGGATGGGACAGCCCCCCCCCCCCCCCCCCCCCCCCACACACTTTGACGCAGCGAGATGATGTACTCGCGTATTACATGGAAGGGGATTGCCCTCGGTATTCGCGGATTACAAGGCTAAAAATTTCACACTGGCCGATAAGAGTTCGAAACGACATCTACGGAAACACTCTACTTAAAGCAGGTCAATAAAAAAAATGTAGGGAAAAAAGGTAACGAAGAAAGGGAATGTAAGCTTTCCTTCGCATTCCCCCGACTTGTCTTACCATATATCCTACGCTCTAGCATGGGAGACTTTCACAGAACTTTTGAACTTTGAGGCGCGACCACAGTCGATCCCTTATATATATCGCTTCTAGTGGGATATATGTTAAGGATTTATGCTCAAAGTCGACGAAAAAAGGGATATATTATTTAATAGGGTGGAAAGACGTATAAAAAGTAAATAAAATAGCAAATTATTGCGTTAAATTTATAGAAACTGAAGGCAATAATTCGGCATGAGAGAATTATCGTTAACGTAGAATCGTCCAAATCCCTAGTTCGCACCATGCTTCAAAGTAATTTCAAAATGCGGATGATAAACATGCTGTACCCATCCTCGCGTTGATCAGATGGAGGAAATAAACGCTCCTGGAATCGAACTCGTGATTTTATTATGGACGATGGCATGTTTAAAAAGGTTCAAGAGGTAGATCCCGGTATACTTTGAAGAAGAAAAAAACCGCCGTAAACGTACTTCTCGATCTCAAGTTATTCGCGTTTACATAATTCGCCACCAGATGCGCGACGTCAGTTTTATCAACAAATAAAGGTTTAATATTATTTAATGTCCATAATTTCTCACTATTATTTGGGACAGGATGGGGAGAACTTCTGCTAAAATTCAAACAATTTCGACTCGGGAATCGTAAATTAAAACTCTCCAATCGTCCTATGCACCCGTATAATGTTTTATTTTTAATGCAAAACGGATGGAAAATTACGTAGTGAAAACTTACTCGTGTAATATATCGAATCTAGTGAAAGGAGGTTTAAGTTCCATACCCATTTAGGCGCCCTCGCCCGGACCCAACATTCCCAAAGCTCTATATTCGACTGTTTTAGCCGTCACTTTGTAGAATTCCATATCGAAATTATAAAGACAAAATTCGTAGGGAGTGTAAGGTGCTTAAATTCCTCAATACTTTCATCATACTTGGCAACTATGAAATTTTTCGATGGCTTCCGAAAAAATAGTGCGCTAGACGGTAGATGCGTGACGTCATCGATATTTTCTCCCTCCGAAAAATCGAAACCCAGCAGGTTAACAGTGAAAGTGGCGACAATAAACCGTGCGACGCCAACTTGCGACGCAGTTCGGAAGATAAAAGAGCATCGGAAAACACGGCCGACGAATTCCCTCAGTGAAAGAGTTTTCAAAATAGGAAACGCTGGAAAAACTTTCCGCCAGCCAACCACAGGAAAAGCGTTTCCCGAATGCGGTCGAAGATTGACAGATCGCGGGAAAATTCCTTTTTCTCCCCTCAAAAAAAGGAAGCGAAGAGAGGGAGAGCGAGAGAAAGACGGAAGGAAAAAGGAGCCGGAACTAAAACGGGAAGAAAATTGAAAGTTATACAACGTTTTAAGAGTTCCGATTAACCGGAATAAATGGGATTACATGTAGTATGAAGATAAATGGAAGAACCTCCTAACAACCATACAAATATTTTTAAAATTATTTATCTTCATTGATTAACCATAGGGCTCAAAATTAATATTTTTTACATGTAGTATGTTTGTACGGATAATATAAAAATCCCTATAAAAGGACGTTTTAAAACGTGCGCTGCAATACAGTTGATTAGTAGGAAAAAAACTGAAGTAGAAGAATAAACGGTATATAATATAAGAGTTCCGATTAACCGGAATATTGGGGACTACTTGAGGCACGGGTAATTGAAAACCCGTATAAACGAACGCTGCAATACAGTCGAGTAGTAGAAAAAAGTTGGAAGCAGAGGAATAAACGGCACATAAAGTTAAAGTTCCGATTATCCGGAATAACTGGGACATGTGGCTCGGATAATACAAAAACCCATAAATGGACATTTTAAATCGAACGCTGCAATACCAATCACTGGATATAACATATTTCTAGTAAAAAAATATGACAATAGCAAAAGTCAACACAACGAACGTACGAAAGCACGCTTTGAAGAGCTTAGAACATTTTCATACAGAAAGTTCATTTTCCTTGTAAGTCCTAAGATACGCATTTTCTCGCATAGGCAAATGAAAACTTTCATTACTACGCCAAATCCGAGAAAAATAAAAATTTAGAAAACGTTAACATGGAGGTAAGAAGCGGACGGGAAGCTCTTTTTTTCGATGCTGGTACGGCGAAGATAGGAGAAAATTAGTTAAATACGAAGATCAAGGCAAATGAGGAAGTTTTAAACGCAGGAGAAGATAGAGGCATAATTAGAATAACAAGGAATGGAAATGGGTGGGTCAACTTTTGAAATGTAATAATGGTGGGTACAGAAGGGAATAATGAAAAGATGCTAATCGCTCCCCCTGACCCCAATTTCCCAATTGCGGTTTTGTCAACAGCGGGTTAATTCAGGAACTTAACCCCCACGGTTGGCGAGGGACTACTGTATTTTTTTAAAACATGGGGATAAGAAGACGAAAATAAAGAGGATGGGGCATATTGGGCTGGGGAAACCTACCGAAAGGTGGAATACTTTCAATCAGGATAAAGACACCCCTAATGCGATTAACAATTACGAATGTGAGGAAGATAACGAGTTTGTAATTGTTCCTATGATATCAGCAGCGACAATGATAACGAAGACGTAAATAAAGGTGCATGAAGGACAAGGTAAAATTGGAAAATACAAGAAAGCAAGAATACATTCACCATATCCATATTGCTGTTGAAGATTGGCAATTGAACTGTGGACCAATGTTTCACCGCTTTTTTTTTCTTAACACCAAAAGTTTTTTAAATTAAAAATACTCGTCAGTTAAAGAGTTAAGGGCGAAATTGAGACTATATAGCACCTTCTTACATTTTTACAGACGGTACAATTCAGGGAGAGGTTAACTGCGTATTCAATGTGAAAGGGAGGAAGACGGGAGGGGGCGTTCCCGGTGGGAAAGCACATCCTTTGATGCATCATCCTCCTCCTCCACAACATGCGACTGCATTTGACTGGCGACCCACGTCTTTCCGCGACAGGCGTCTCCTTGGCTGTCTTCAGCAGTCCATCTGAGAAGGAACCCGCCTCACAGAGAGAAGGCAAAGATGATGGCGTCACACACGCGAGACGGTACATAGCCATCAAACCCTTTTCTCCATCTTCCCCTCAAACGCTCCCTATCATATACTCTCGTAACCGAGAAATCTTCGATTCCGATCGTCTCCTGTTTTTTAAAAATGTTTCGTTCTCTGATTAAAATCGCGGAAATGGATGAGCGTTTGTTTACGAAGGTCTTCCCCGGATAAAATGAGACTGATAAGGTTATCTCTTTATCTTTAAAGAACGGCAGACGGCGTACAGATATCTTTCCCTTAGTTAAAGCAATGTCAGTTCAGTCAAGACGCACTTTTCAAGCAAAGAGTGCCACACTTTAAAGAGGGATCTTCATTGAGGAAACCCACGTGTCTCTCTTGGCCGCTTTATGATACACAGACATCGCTTCGGGTAAAAATTCAAAACGAGCCACCTTAAGCAGGGATTGGATGTCGAAATCACGAACTTTGCGAATCGTTCGAGGGAAATGGAAATTCGCCCCAACCTAAAACGTCAGCCAAGTTATTACGTATACCAGAAGTCTCAAACAAGAGGATCAAATAGATAATTTCGAAATGGATGGCAGGCCGCATGGAGCTTTGAATACATACGAGGGGCCACTAGCGAGTTTTAAAATTTTTGTTGATATTTAGAAACACGCGACTCAAAACGTATGCATGTTTTCCTCATTAACATATAATTCGTAAATGTAATAAATTTACATTTCTCCGATGTTTTTGTAACTTCGTGATTATCTCGCGCATGATTTATCTTTCACCTACTTAAATTATAACGGAAGTAATGATAGGGGTCCACTCTTTTTTAACTATAGGTTCACGGGTTTCAGACCCCTGCATCATAATAATCCGTCGAATGGTCGCACACACACACTGTTCCCTATTCATATAATACTAAACGACTAATAAAAGTGAAGCCGGCCGCTGCACCAGACACACACAATAAATTTCACCAATAAACGATCAGAGGAAACGCGAATGTTCGAAGACACGGGGGGTCGTCCTTGACCTCAAGTTAGCCACGACCAATCAGATTCGAACAGCTTCAGCTGAGCGATGGAACAATGGGGAGGGGTCTGGAGCCCGCAGTTTGCACCCATTATTACTGACCTACGATAGTGGAAACCGAATGTCACTGACAACGAAATGATTTATGACAGCACGCGCCAAATTTGCAACGCATGCATTTCGAATTAAATATCAACATGTCTTTTTTAGGTTAAAAAAAAGTCACACTGACGAGTGTGACCTTCGTTTCATCGCATTTAATTCTCTCTGTTTGGCATTAAAATGTAGCTTTCTCAACTCGTAACTCAAAAATATACAGTTGAAATTCTATAAGTCGAAGAACATCAAGGGAAATAAAAAAATCTTGTTACAGAAAAATCGAGTAATGGAAACTTGTTTCGGATTTTTTTTCCGGAGAATTGAATCCACTTCGAGTTATGTAAAATTAGAGTTATAGACTTACAGAAGTTCGACTGTATTATCGTAATCAACAATACTCTACGCTTCCCCCAGGCTTCCAGCTTCCCCTATGAGATGACCCATTTCAATTAATTTTTGCATATACAGTCAAAAGCCCAGCGTTTATCA